>JAQQSE010000181.1:0-1200000 GCA_035772565.1 Antheraea assamensis | reverse complement strand
TTTCACAACCGTCACGCGCCACGGTAAACGCCCACGCGCCGCGATTCAGACCGATAGCGACTCTGCTGCGGGACGTCCAATCTCAAAGCAGTCCAATATAGGTGGCGCTCGGGTGCCCCGAGCCTCTCCCACGCCCTCTGCCGCGAATTCGGCTCAAGCCTCGGCTGCGGAACCCGCGGTCGCGGCTAAGAAGCCACGCCTACCGCCTCCCGTCACCTTCCGTGACAAAGCTCGTTGGGTAGAGATTTCTGAAGACCTTAAGTCGAAGGAAATCGTCTACAAGTCCGCCGTCAACACTGTTGCCGGCATTTCTATTCGTGTTTCGACCCCCGATGAGCATCGCAAGCTCACCAAATACTTCAGGGAGCGTCAGCTCCCTTTCTTCACTCACGCGCTCGAGGAAGAGCGCCGCCTCCGTGTCGTCATTCGGGGAGTTCCCTCTGAGCTCACCGAATACGACATCTGCGATTGCCTGAACGGTCAGGACTTCCCAGTCCGGAGCGTGCAGCGCATGCACCACCCCCGTACGAAGGCCCCCTTCAACCTGGTGTTGGTCACTCTGGACCGCACCTTGGAAGGCAAGGCTATTTTCAGCCTCAACTCAGTTTGCGGCCTGTCCCCTGTCTACGTCGAGCTTCCTCGCAAGTCCCAGGTACCCTCGCAGTGTCACAACTGCCAGGTGTACGGTCATTCCGCCCGACACTGCCACCTGCGTCCCAGGTGTGTCAAGTGTCTCGGGGATCATTCCACTAAGGAGTGCCCCCACACTCCCGAATCCGTCGAGCCTCCGAGCTGCGTCCTCTGCGGGCAAACGGGTCATACCGCGAATTATCGCGGGTGTCCCCGTGCGCCTCGCTCGACCTATCACCGTCGCGGCGGTCGTGCGACCCGTTCCAGGGCGCACGGCCCACCGACTAGGACGAATCGGCCTCCGCCTCCGCCCATACAAAGCCAGAAGGCTTTCCCCGATCTGCCGGGCACCTCCAGTGCGCCGGCAGCATCCGCTCCTGCGCCGAGCGCGCTCTCTTGGCGCGTAAGGCCTTCCCCGCCAGCTCCCTCGGCTCCTAAAGCCAAGCCCCAGCCCCCAAAGGCTCTGTCCACTCCTGCGCCACCTATCGCGGTTTCAGCATCGACCTCCGGTATAGACTAGCTCGCTTACTTTTGGTACACGATGTACAAGAGATAATCGCATTTAACGCGTTAGTTAATAGTACGTCTGAGCTCGGGCTCTTAAACGCTATCTCCGCTTTCCCGGCCGTCGCGACCACGGTACAGCAACTAACCCGCGCCGCGCATAAATAAATTCGCGTAAATCAAAATATCAGATCGAACCCGCGTGTTCGTACATAATAAACCGATACATTAGGATTTGTTACGTAATTATTTAGTTAAATCGGCACCGTGCCGTTGTACTTTATTTTTTAGCTCGATTCCCTCTCAAAAGATGCGTGTTTGCGCCCACGCCCGCGACTCTCTCTGCTCACGCCTCCGTGAGCGGGGGGTGAAGATTCGATCCCGCACACTCGTCGCGATTTTTCTTGTAACTGCTCGAGCCTAGGTAGTCCCTCGGTGTGGAGCCCTCGAGTTTGTTACTCGCGCGAATACAGTGATTTACACATGTTCTACACTTACACGATCACCCCACACTCTTGCACATCTAGGCACTCAGTGGTGGGCTGTTTTTTTTGCCCTTTTCGGACTGAAATAGGTCACATAACACAGTAGTCAGATACCAAATACACATATACATTCGTGAAACATGCATGGTCACACATGCATTTTTCACGAATTCATATATGAGTATTGTATGGATAGATAGCTTAGCTAGCTTAGTTAGTTCGGGAATCCGGCGACAGCTCAAGCCGAGGCGCACCGAGTGCCCTTGAGATGTTTCGCCTAAAAACAATCGGGTGAGTGCCCTAAGCGCTCCCCTTAGTAGTCCGGTGGAACTGTGAAGGCCTAATAAGCCGGCAGTGTAGGTCAGTTCGAAAAAAAAAAAAAAAAAAAAGTGGTCAAACGTTAAACTGGACAGTATAAAAAAAAGCCGGGCGCTTACAAGCCTTACCTTTCTGTCCTTGGTCGCTTTTTTCGATCCTACAGCACTTACCTACCCTCAGGCACGGTGCCACCACTATTTCGTGTTATTATTGAAAAAATAACAAAATGAATAATCCTGAATCAAGAAATTTATATACAAATATGCGAAGACGCAACAGTTATCTTTTTCTTCTCTGCTTGTAGGCCAATTTTATTTCTTTTACTTTTATTGATGAATTTTAGTGCTGTCGATAAAAAAACCTAAGTGTGTACTGATGTACTCACGTTAGAAGTTATACTCCTTTAGATTAAAAAAGACACTAAATACTTGATAACAATGAATTAAAAAAATATTTTTAACTTTGAAAGACTTTAAAAATAATTTTCTATATATTTATATACAGAATCAAGTAACATACCAAAAAGAAGTAGAATAAACTATTTATCAAATAATAATGTAATAATCATAATTTATAATGTGAACAAATACAAAGAATATATACAGATAGTCTATAAACACACATAAAAAGGTTTATTACATAAGAAACCACTTTTATCACGAATGCTCACAATAAATTATCATTCACCGCCATATGTAATTTAAAATCACTCACAAATACTATGAATATAGTTTTTATCTCCACTTATAACTACCTAGAATATAGGTATATTTTTTTTTATATCCACTTAACAAACAACTTCATGGTGTCGCGTTTAGATGTCGGTGTGCGCGTGCATCGTAAAACTTGCCTCTCACAATTTTTCCCAAACGCGTCAAAAGAAGTATAACCTCAATAAATTTTTGTAAAAAACAGTTCTTTTTTACATACCGTCTAAGCGGTTGTTTATAAGTCTCTATTTATACTTGAAGCTCCTTGAATCTACTATATAGAATATTTAATACATAGGGCACATTCATATATTATTAACAGGTGAAGAAAATCTTTGTACCCCTAATTATGGTTGAATTCCGACCACTCGACGACCATTGAATAATATTATTGCAGTAAGTTTTCTTAAGAAGTATGTATACAAAACACGCTTATACAAAGAACATACGTATGCAAATGTCCATATTATATATATATACACATAAATAAAATGGTTGTATATGTTTGTATGTCAAAATAACAGTTTTTTTACTAAATGACTATACGGTACTTATGACAGAATACTTTTTTTTTATTTTTGTTGCACCGATTTTGACATGACTTTGTCTGACAGATAGCCGAAGTTATAAGAAGTCACTTAGTACTTCAGCTTAGAAAAAAAAGTATGTTTTACTCTTCCACTGTCCCCTATCAGATGTCATCTCACTATTCACACCTTCATAGACATGCCATTTTTCACATAATCTTTTTCGGTCTTCTTCTACTGCTATATACGTCCATCTTCATACTCATACCTTTTTTAGTTATATGACTTCCATCTCTTTTCATAACATGCCCATACCATGTTAACTTATTACTCCTTAACTTCTCTGTTACTGGTGCTATTATCAAATTTCTTCTGATATACTCGTCCCTCATCTTTTCCTTTCTGGTTGCAGCACACATTCATCTTAACATTCGCATCTCTGCCACATGTAATCTTCTCACATCCGTTTCCTTCGTAGCCTGACATATGTATATGCGCGAGGTAATCGAACCTGTGACCTTGCGGTGAAAAGTATAGTTATCGTAAAGGCTACTTGCTCTGTCGTCATAGTTTGTGAGGGTTTTTAACTGCCCATTTAGATTTCACTCTTCAAGCGGTGCACATTTTCATGCATTCCAAAGTGCATTTTTTTTTATAAAGTTATGTAGCTAATAATCCGCGATTTCGTCTGCGCTGTTCATTATTTTAACAAAACATTTTATGTAAGGAGGAAAAAACATATACTATACAACACATAGTCTTATGATAGTTTTATACACCTTTCTTTTAAGTTTCAATGGCATTCGTGGTTCATAAATTACTTCAGACATATTTCACCATTAGTAAAGTTTATAAATACATAATGGAGTTTGATTAAATTAGCCGAAGCGGATATAATTTTAAGTCTAGAAATAAAAATTAACTCTAATGTGCTATGGTCACCGAATGTAAGTACATAACGATCGTAAGTTATAGGTACATATATTTTTGATTGGGACAATAGTATCGAATCGAGCAAGGTTCTATTACATTTGTAAGCTGTGAGGACTTTACAAGATTTCAATACATCACACCCACTTCTATGTGTGCCGCTATTATGCTTGGACTCGAAAGGTGTGATTGAAGTTATGTCTTATGTCTGTCTAAGTGTATGCACTGAAACACGGGGCGATCGAACTCAATCATTAGGATTGTAACTGGCCTCAGGTTAACGGTCCTATAGAGGTAGGTTATATAGACGTAGGGTGCATTTATCAATATAACATTAGGTATTCAACCTGTTCATGATAAAACTGCAATAGTGAATTCCTCTTCCCCCGATTTACCTGATTAGTGTTTGTCCAGAGATATGTTCTGATATGATTTAAGTATATATATTTATAGAACTTAACGACATTTTATTTTTACATGACTTATTAAACAAGATATAATTGGATATTGGCCAATGGTAAATCATTTCCGTGTGCGCATTGTCTTTCAATACAGTGCATAAATCGTTAAACAAGAATGAATGTAATATAGCATTAAAAAATGTAAAAACCACATTTGAATATCTCATACCTTCATACATATATTTTAAATGTTTGATGTTTGTATGACCTTTTTGAAAGAGCTTAACCGATTTTAACGTGTATTTATTGGAAATAAAGGACTAATACATTAGTCCATTTGTACAAATTAGGACTCTCCCACATATAGTGGTACTACAAAATAAACCCGTCAGGTAAGCGACCGATCGTAAAAATAAAGCCAAATCATAATACATCACAACATGACAAACATTTTGTATCGATCCTACTTAAGTGGGATAAGAGTTAGAAGAAGAGGAAGACTGGTAAAAAAGGACTTTTTGGAGTATTACTTAGTACTTCCGTAGAGGTTCAGGAGTAATGGTAAACTGCATTAGAGGTAAACCAGCCCACTATTAGAAGAAACAGTAACTATCCATGAAACAAGTCACGGGTACCAGCTAGTCTACCTTACATATTTCAGTTAACACGACTGCTTTTATATAAAGAGAAAAATAATAACGTTTAGGTATAATGTTACGTAAGTCTATTCGTAAAACACAAATTCTTATAAAAATAAATAATGGCCTCTTCATGAGTACTTAATGTTGTAAATTTTACTTTTCACAGTACCCAATTGATCTTATGATTTATGAAGTAACTTGTAATATGTAACAAGCAATATTCAATTTTATTATCGTGGGCTTTGAGAGACGCGACTCCGCGCCGCGCACCCGCGAGTCGTTGGGGATCAATTTATATAACAAAATAAATTATATTACCAAGGTATTGTGCTCAGAAATTCGTTTATAAATAATTAAAAACTATTCATTGCCGCCCATACAGACTCGCAAGCACAAATATTTGAAATGACATAATATTCTATCTACATAAACAAAATGATAGAGGTATGTACTCGTATGTCGTTGAGCACCCATCACGCAAAAACTACTACATATATTTTGCTCTATTATATTTTTTGTTTTACTTCATAAACTATTTAGTCTTTTTCAATATTAAAGAAAAACATTTATTTAGCTACATCATTCAAATTAAGTATACCCACGAATTCTCTAAATTACCTCGTAACGTCTTTTACCGAAAAATATAAACATCACAACAATAAAATACGAACTGTCAACTTAAACAAGTGTTTGACAATGTTTAAATTTCTCTAAACAAGGAGGATATGGACACTCTTTTGTGACCAAAACGTTTTTTTTAACATTGTGTTCAGCAATGTTTTAAGTGGTGCGCTTGTACAGGAGAAGGGAACTAAACAGTCAACATTGTATGCAAATAAATTTTATAAGCAAAGAATATCTTGCTTTATCCTTAATATATAGGTATATGCCATCCCAGACTTTTCTCACTATGCATTGTTTTGTTACACGTCAAAAGAATTAGACACCGTTTTCGATGAAACCTCTCAGGCGACTTGACTTTTTCCAACACTTCCAACAATTATCGTTATATTTCAACCAATTTACACAAAACCTTGACAAATTATATACCTAACCTTCCTCATGTATTACTTATCTATTGGTGAAGAACGCATTACAATACATTCAGTAGTTTTCCAGTTTATCGCGAACATACAGACAGACAGACGCGGCGGACGACTTTGTTTTATAAGTAGTGATATATACTGTTAAAATAAAAACAACGCGGATGTTGTTGCGGGCATCAGCTTGTAATCAATAATTTTATTATGATTGTAATCTTTTTGCGTGGCGTTAGTAATTTTTATGATACTCACCTAATTAAGTACCATTATTATGTTCAAAATCTATTACTGAGCACCTATATGTTCTGGAACCAAATGAGATACAATCCCCCTTTAGGCTTAGTGTTTTGGGTTGGTAACTGCTATAGTGGTCGAACGTATCTATATGTAATAATGAATGTTCTTATATATTTACCGTGAAATTTGGCACACCTGAATGTTGTTTCTATAAATGCCCACTAGATGGTATTATTTAATGTTTAATAAGTTCTATATTGTAATACAAGGCGGACGAAATTGCGGATGGTTGCTAGTATAGTTTCAAGCTGGCTGATACCATGATTATTATAGGAATAATAGTTCTAAAGTGTTGTAGAAGAGACTATATACTAACTGTTAAGTTTACACTACGTTGTAGTATGTGAAAGCTTAGAATGCTTGTAGAAATTGAATCCAAGTCTTTATACGCGGAATCCGAGTACGCTACCACTGACCACTCAGCATTACAAGTGATTACTATTCTACATATTTAAACCTCTAAAAATAGAGATACCTTCTAACGCATATTTGCTTTCGAGACTTTAAATTTACGCGATTACACATACGGTTATTTCTAGCCGTGCGTTTGCAACATACGAGTATGTTCTTCTCCCTCTCTGTGTAATATATTAGGAAATCGCAATATTCTCTTTAATGCAATCTTAAAACTAGCTTATATGTAGAGGACACACAAAATAATTGCGTTTACCACAATCTCACCTAATATTATTATTAAATACTTTATGGTAATTGGTTTTCAAACTTCTTCATGAGACGACATGAACCCTCTTAATGTGTAAAATTATTTCGTGATCGCTACACTTCCCTATTTCTAACTTGTATATTTTTATGTCACATATATTCAAATCCCTACATTTTTGGTGCTAATTTTCTTAACAATTTCTCTTATTCCTTTAATAAAGTATATTTTTTAACTTTCTTTCCTATATCTTTCTTTCCTTTCTTTATAAAGCAATGTTAAGACTTAGCGATCCCCCGACACTTCCTTGTAGAGTATCTGTGACCCGCTAAAGGTTTGCGACCCACACGTTGAAACACATTGCTTTATAGGATTTGGCGTTCCACCATAGTCTCACTTCATGTTGAATTGAATGACTATACCGTCCAAGATGGTAAACGCGCTAAGCTTATAGGGGCCTGACTCTCAAGTGCAGCTACCGGAAATCACCTATATGGTGTAACAGGACAGATTTTCTACTTAGCTAACAATGTAGGCTTTATAAAAAGTCTTATCACTATGTTATAATTTCATAATGACACTTTTCCTCCACAGAAATTTGCTACTATAGAAAATAAAATATTCTAATGATGGTATTAAAAACACTTGCCAATTCGATTGCACAATTGCCGCACCTGTTTCTGGTGAAAAACCCCAAATTTCGTGTCGCTATGTCCCGTCTAATGGGTGCGGTTAGCAACATGTAGGAGTAACAACGTATCAGGTTATCTACAATTAACTGTTATGTATAGTTTGTCAATGAGTTGCAGTGCCCGTTATCACCAGATGGATTGCAGATTTATTTCCTACTTTAATACTATGAAACAACTCCTGTGATTAAATGGAAAATGTTAATAGACTAATAAACATAAATAGATAGAATATAAGAAAAGGATTACAAAATTGTAATATCTGTTAAAAAAAAACACTGCGACACGAGTTGCGCGGCGCGAAATTGGAATAATTTAGCTTCACATGCACGCGGTCGACGACGCGTCATTGCCCGTAGGGTTGTAATCTAAGATTTATTCATAGCCCATGTATTGATTGGCTAGTAAGAAATATTCTAAACTGTACTTTGAAATTTAGCGTATCAGTTTCGTTTTGTACTTCATCGTCAGAAATCCAATTTTCAGTCGAAAATTGAAATAGTAAATATGACAACAAAAAATTATACACGGTCATTTAGTTCCAAAAGAAAGTATAGCTTAACTAAAATTATTCCCATCACACAAAAATGTATGGTGATCCAACACGTGAATTCTCAGCTTAATAGTAGAGCTTAGAAAAATGGATAATTCTGTATTTAATCACTACAATTGTAGTACAAGAACATTTCTCACCTTTTGTTTTCCTGATAACGTATTTTTTTTTATTTCTAATGATTAAATTCATATTAATAAAAAAGTGGGTGTGTACATATGATAACATAATAAAAGTGAAAACTTATAAATATATACATATACATTATAATTCATAAATATTTATCAATATGTATATGTAAATAATTGATGAAAATATTTAAATACTCATAATATGTATACTTGAAATACTACACTGATTATATATATATACACCATGCATAATATTACTTTATTATTATATTAGCTATAATATTATTTATATTAACAAATTATTGAAACAATGTACTCCTTATCAGATAGTAAGCGTGGTTGATGACGACTAGAGCCGAGAATACACGATTTAGTACGTCGCTTCATGGGCCGGCGACCCGAGCGAAGCTGATAACGAGTGGTGCCGAGTAAACCCGATGCATTAAAACCGATAAGAGCATGGCAGTTCACTTTCGTTCACTGTTCAATACGCCTAAAGAAAGTATCACTTAAAAAATGGCCGAATTTTGACAATGCCCTCAGTACATAGGGTAATTAGATTGACATCTCACATCTGCAAAGATTTCTCATATATCGCTAAATAAATGGTAATTTAACGGTGATAAATCATTGAAACTGATGCTTATTCGTTGTACTATGTTATTTGGCCCATTTCCAAACGGTTTTAAAATCTGTGCGCAACAAACAATCATTTACGATGTGATAGTTTGTGTTGTCATTCCCAAAAACAGACCTCGAAATTGGTGAGACATATTATGGTTCACTGAAAATAATACAAGAACAAACTTAACATACACCGTGGCAGCCCTATGACTCGTCAGTAAACTAGTGTATAATGTAATTTGAACCCTAAATGGGAAAAGGCTGCAATATTGCAATCTATAATTAATACTGAAGTAGATTGTAATAATAATGTTATTATACGATTGATTACATAATAAGGGTTGTGATAGCTAAGTGTGATAGTAGAATTTAGCGTAGATGACGCAAGCTGAGGTCTTAGTCTTGCTTTTGTGTTTTTTGGTCTTTAGCTGGGTTTTTCATGATTTACCCGATCGTGTGAGAGAGCGCGTTATCACCACAAGACGAATGAAAATTAAACTATACCATATGTTTGTCGCGTAATAATGTAATCCGGGATTTGAGCTTTATTGATTTTTGAATTTATTTCTGAAGATATGCGGAAAGATTCTTGTTATGCTAAATTTCAAGGCTAGATTTAATGGAGATATTCTATATAAGTTTTGATAATTGGTCAGCAAGCAACATTTTTAACATGAACGATTCCATCATTTTAATATTTGTTTACGTTAAAAATATTGGTCAAAATGTGTAATTTTTGTCGGCTAAATGTAATATTAAAAAACAAAATACCAAAAGAATTTCAATAAGATTTACACATTGTCATTTCAGCACTGTCGCAGATAAAGTAATAAATACATAATAATTATATTGTCAAAGCGTGGTGGGCATCCGTGATTGGCGTTTGACCGATTTGATCTGAGATTCTCGTACGACTACATATGTACATGTACAATATTTCTTGACTTAAATATTTTATGGTTGCATTGATTATCCATAGTAGCTAATTATATTATAGCTGACCGAAGACCATGCTCATTGTTAACTGGCTCACGATAACTAGTCAAAATATAATAAAGTCTGCTTCTAATTGTTAATGAAAAACACTAGACAGAGAGATGAATGAGTCGTCCGGCTAAGATCGGCTTACTTCGGTTTTGTAAAACATTGTCTCTACCGTACAACGCAATGACTACGATAGACAAAGATAACGCTATACGATGCCGAACTTAGCCAATTGTCTCACTCTTTTCCCCGACATGCCAAATCAAATATACATCTAAAAAAATGGGTAGTTCTAAAGATAAGCAATTGTCTTCAGCTTTATAATATTATAACACAAATAACATTTATTTGTTCAATTTGTAATCGATTATACAAATAAGCTTCTGTTATATACTCCATCCCTGTCGCTGTAACATACACTATTATTAATATTTATCTTATATGGGCAGCACCAGTCACGTATACAGGGAGGGGGGATCATTGGGGATTCATCCTCAAGAAAACATTGGTGAAAAATTGCATATTTTTATGGATTGAATTGAATCATTATCATTTAATTACCGATGGAGTGGTAGCACAAATAATAGGTTAGTTTGAATCAATATCTTTTTCTTAATTAGGTTTTGTTGCACGATATAAGTATAGAAAATTATATACGAATAAATGAAGATAAAACTTAAAATTAGTAATACTTAAGCTTGTTTATGTGTAATATCGTATAATATTCAGAAATAGAGCAAACATTATTCAAATATTTTTATCGAGCCCGTTACCGATGTTATTCCAATGAACACGGCTGCTTTAAATTTGTTTGGTAGATTTACTTCTTTATTTTGTTAGCTTCATTACTAGAATGCATTATTAAGTGAGTAATTATTTCGTGTTAACTTAATGTTCTACGCAAAACGGTCGGCCCTTTGTCACATTTCCAGGTAGTTTTTGTTACATCTCAGAATTCATGTTTCGTTCACTTCTAATCCATTTCACTTGTACAAAATAACCAAACTATATTACGCATTATAGAGTCAGATAATCCATGTTTGTGATTAGAAAAGAATAACCACTTCAAATGCTTTGATAGGTGTGCACGGTATCAATAATTTTTTTATTGAGAAAGTTCATCTAGTCAACTTCAAAGATCAGATAGATGTAATTGTTACAATTGTCACATAAAATATTTTGTTTACGAATGAAACTGTATACTTACTCGTCGAACTTTAAAAAATATTCTATATTCTACAGAGCAACCTTTATAAAATATTGAACTGCACGAATTATTAACAAAAATAAAGGAAAATAATATTAAGTAATAATCAGAATTATTATACATCTTAGGACATTCCAGTGTATGTGTGGAGTCAGTCAGTTTTAACTATTTTTCGAACTGACTAACCCTGTTCTGTTCCCCTGACGGGGGCCTTCACAGTTACACCAGACTAATGGGGGCGAGCGACTATGGCGCCCAGCCGCTTGGCAACAACCTCAAGGATTTTAAACTTAAGACAACCATGATAACTAAAGTCAGTTATGAATACATGACATATAGTCGATACCCGCGACTTCGTCTGCTTTGTTTTTTTTACCTTAACAACATATTTTATATACGAAAGAAGAAACAAAAAAAAAAATAGAAAGTGAAAATATACTTTATCCTATAAAATTTCTTTACTCTTTTATGTAGTCTTTTGTCTTTTATGAAAATTGTAGTTTCTTAAAACTTTAATAAGAGTATATTAAATTAAGCTATCGTGTTTTTTTTAGATAAAGACCAAGAAGTATACAAAAACACATACATACATTTATGTAAGCAAAGCAAGGACAGGTATTCTAGCCTTAAAATGTTTATCATCCCTGCATAAGTTTTACGTACATAGGTCCATGTATTTTTTGAAATATATATAGTATAAAAAATTAACAGCGAACGCGTTACATGATTTATATGTCAAAATCAGTTTAATGCTAGATATGATAGTACGCGCATTTGGTATCGGATAGGACCAAGATAGACATAACGGAAATTCGACTAACCTGGCCACGGACAAGCGTTGATGTTAATTTGAAGTATTCACATAATTACGGGAATGCAGACTATATACGTATTCGGGCATGTACGTATTTATTGGTTTATAATTGTCAATTTTTAAGATTTTATTACCTTTTTGATCGCTTTAGAAACGAGGGATTAAGAAAGTAAATATTCATGAACTGATCCAAAACATTTATGTAGTAGAGCCATATTATAGTTGTGAAATGTTCTCTTATAAATGGTGAGAGAATTTATTCGGATCTTTAGTAAACAAAGAATATCAATACACCTATATAATTGTGGTTACACTGTATATTGAACATTCTGTAAACGATAACACGGTTATATATTCCATTGCTGTTATCGGACTATTGTGAATCTATACTTCGATGTAATATTATTATACATACAAGAATAATTGATTTATCAGTATTAATACAACAATTGCGAGGAAACCAAAGAATACTACGCTATTATCAGAAATATATACCTACGTTTTAAAATATATACCTACGTTTTAAGATTAATGTGTATAATGTTAAAACTTTAATCAGATTACAAGATACATGTGAATAACTAGGAGTTGAAACTTCATACATTATTATGCGCAATATGCTTACAAAAGTCTATGGTTGAATGAATAAATTATATACAACAAAAATGGACGAGTAACGCCATCTGTACTTTAGAGCAGAAAATAATATGGCTTGTGTTTATCAAAAAGAGATGCATATCTGCTAAGCATATAATTCTGTTAAGACAATAAAGATGTCACTGTTACAGTAAAATATGGTATTGCCCAATCGTGTGCCAAGTGTAGTGATGTTAGATGAAACGATTTCTTGGGATGCGTACCGCTTTAATGTTCTGTCATGTTAATATGCTGTGATATTTTATGACAATATATAGAATCCTTAAGAAAACAATAGAAATATGAATGGTCTCGATTTTACCTTTGAAATGCGAAAGTTCTATATGAAAATATATTGACGAGCTGTTATAAACCTAGGATATTTTTTTTACTATTATGATTGTATTAATTTGCTACGGAAATATTCTTGTAATGTTTTATAATTTATACAGACTACAGATCTCGAGGAGAGCTCAAGTAGAATTCGGTATGTGAAGTGATTCTCACCGAGACGCGATGATGAATAGTCCGAGTTCTTCATAAATCTTTGCCGTTATATGTAAGGACAAGTATATTACCTACTTCTATTATCAGCTATTTTTATGCATTACGACGGCAGTAAGAAGTGCGATATTATCTAATATTTAGAGAGTTCTAACATTAATATAACAGTACAGATATCTTTTATGAAATGTGAAAAGTATAAGAATCAAGAATACATTATTTATGTCCCGAAAAAGTACTTCTGAACGTTAAAATACTATTACCGAATCCGAAAATAACCCAATTACCGAAAATAGCTGGTATCTAATAAGCTCGATCTATTTTATTGTTTTTTCCTTGTATGCTTATCTATAATAACTAAACAAGTTATATTTGTCAAGACGTTTTTAGCAGATATACATAGAGGGGTTCATTTCCGTACATGACTGTCGTTCACGTAACGATTTTCCGTATTGAGAATAAAACATGTTTGACGTGGTGCTTGACACGGTAAATTAGTAATGATAATTGCGACCTCATTATAGAACCTGACACTATTACCTGAAAGGTTTCTTACTTACTTAATTTAAAACCTGCGATAGCTAATTTCTGTAATATTTATGGCATCAAAATTATGCACGTCAATTAGTAAATATAGCTTGTCTAAATTTTTAAAACGATAAAATGTGCCATATTGGCAGGGCAGAAGAACACCATGTTTATGAAACTTGGTATTTAGTGATACGCAAAATCATATTATAAAGTGTTCAACTTACCCGTTTTTCGACATAAATATTGTATTTACTTTAGATGCTATTTCACGACCTAAATATTTTAAATACATCTAGGCATGAAAATAAGCAGACTAGTGGTAGGGCTTTTTCTAAGTCCATCTGGCTAGCTACTACCCTCAAGTTGAAAAGCTGTCGCCAAGCATCTGTTGGTGTATTCCGGCAGCTGCACTTGAGAGCCAGTCTCCCTCTAGGTTTAGCGTGACTACCATTTTAGACCACACCATCATTTAACATCAGATAAGATTGTGGTCAAAGGCTAAGCTAAAAAGTAAATTATAAAAAAAAATGTTACGTACTGAGAACGCTGTAGACTGCACAGCTATTTTTTCCTCTAGAGATTTAAAGGGTGGACCCCGTTATAATTTAACATGAAGCAGCAGAAGAAGCAACATTCAAAAACACAGTATCATCAACTTAGTCTACCAAATTCACTTTTATCAACGTGTTGAGGATAGGGTAAGGCTAATGTCATTCATACTAATTATTTTGTTTACAATTTACAGTATTTATTTAAGGTCATCCATACTACGATTTTCGTTAAAGTATTATTTTTTGCTTAATACCTATAAGTAAAATTTATTCTGCAAAAACTTAGCATAGTTATCGGCCATTGGCGATAAATCATTAGTAGATCATAGGAACAAAAACAGTCCCAAAATAGTGCCCTGTGGGACACCGATTTAAGCCAATGGTCTTGTGGAGGTTGCTCTATTTACACTGACATTTTAAAAGTGCGTTGTTAAATGAGACTAGGAAAGCGAGAAAAGTCTAACAAACACCATAATGTTATAGTTTTAGTATAAGCGTACATTGATCTACGTGGTCAAACGCCTTTGAAGAAGCTCCGAATACGCCGCTTGCATTATATGAATGTTAGTAAGTTCTAATTATATGACTTCATAATGTGAGTGTTCCAATATATTTTCTCAAGTATTTAGTACGTAACTAAAACTGAGTGTAGTAAATAAACAACTAAAATTTATTTGATCCTCAATCTGGTCAAAGTAACTCCCTCATCACTTTCTTTTATCGTACCTACCTAGACGACAATCCTGCATTACACATACTTGTAGCCTTTCAGAGCCAACCGATTACAGTCTAACAATATTGAGGTAGGATCGCCAGTAATTCAAATTTGTTCACCCCAGCTTTATAGGTTTTAGCGGTTAGCACTCTTAGTGTTAAATGACGATGTTATCAAATATGGTAAACAAACTAAATCCAGAGGTACTAGTTCTTAATTGCAGCTACCGGAACATACTCATAGGTAGCGATAGATTTTCAATTTAAGTAGCTAGGTGGGCGTGGGCCTACCACCATTCCGATCCATTTCCATTTCATCACGCTGTTTTCCTTCACGCAATGTTCCGACTCTTCGCAACCGTTGATCAATGCGGTGTCCAAACACGCTAAGCACTGAACCATCATCTCGTCCGATGCAGGTTGATCTATGCGACAGCAGCCGTTATAGGATATTTAATTATTTTCAGTAAATTATAACTAATTGCAAATTGCAGTTAAATTGCAAAATTAATAACATAATCCGCTGTAAATATTTATTTTGGGATCTCCGGATGCAAAGAAAAGGAAAAAGGACCAGTTACATTATTGAGAAGTAATTTTTAAATTTTTATACAAGACACATGACAATGTCAAATTTGAAATTAACAATAAAAAGAAAAATATATAATAATTGTACACAAATAAGGTTGGTCTTGAACATCCGCTAACATGAGATCTGGGTCCCAAAAAATCAGCCGACAGGTTAATACAACTCTGTACTAATTCATATTGGTCATCAAATCTCACCGCCGTGTATAATAATGCAGTGGAAATAAAATTCAATGAAAAGGTATAAAATAAAATAGAATTGAACGTCCACATTAGACGTCAGTAAAAACAGCGATACATAATTTTTTAGATTTCTATTTATTGATTCAATTTGAACTTCGAACTCACAATAAAATGCAGCAAGAGTGAGAACACAATAAAATCATCAAACCGTTTATAAACACTTACATAATAAAGAGAGAACGTGACAGGAAAGTTGAATAATAAAATCAGATTAATTTACTACACATCGATTATTGCAGACCAAAGACAAAGATCATATCTTCAGAGAGGGAATCAAACAGTTGGATTTTGAGCAAAAGGTACATACACTGTTACAAAAGAATGAACGGTCATCACGAATTTTATTATTAAAAATACATAGCGGTACAATACGCGGGATTAACTTACGTTACATGCGAACGACATACATAAATGTCTTAGTAACAAGCCATACGATTTATTGAGTAACGCCTCCTTCACTACACTTCCAGAGAAGTTCTATAGTAATCATGAAGAAGGGTGACACCGCGCGACGATCTGATATGACTTCAATTGTAATACCGTCACACACCCGCAAATAAAGGAAAACGGTGTATATAAATTAGCTTATGTAACAAATAAGCTTATATGTATATAATACTGAGGCAGAATTACATCTTAACTACGACGTAAACGTTACATGTGGTAAGTGGGATTAGACAGAGGAGCACAAGCCCTTATAATTTATACGGACGAATGCGATATATAATTATATTTTGCTTTATATCTATGTATCTGACGCTAAAACACCTATATAATGTATTACTTTTTGTACATCTACTTAGTATTATAACCGTACATACACTCAGTAAGCTTTTTATACTTCGCAATCGAGTACCCAAGATGCGTTACAACGACACGTCACGTCAAACCGAGATAAAATCACCGAAACATAATATGGTTCATGACTAGATTAGACAACATTACCACTTTCTGATTATTGGTATGTCAAGAATCATAAGTGTTAAATATAAATTACAACCTAAACCCATGTTGAGTACTCGATTTACTATGTTGGAATTTTGAGTATTAACTAGCAGGCGAACGATTTCCAAAATTCGAAAACATTATAAAGCATCTTTCTTGCAACATTATTAAAACGGAAAATGCAGGAATATTTTTGGAAAATTCTCAATTCTGAACGAATATAGAAAGAGATAGAAATACAATCGTGACCGTTCGCCCGAACCGGCCTCACTTCACACTCCAACATTGAAGAGTACACATAATATATTATTAAAATATACTTTCGCATTTTATTACATAAATTCACGTTATAATCTACCTACATTAGAAAAAAGGAAATGAAAGCGGACTTTAATAGTATGAAATTTAGGTTCAAATTTGTACGCGGAGCCTATATACACTGCGTACCATGGACGTTTGTTCCGCACGACATCCCGTTGGTAACATGCAAGGATTAATAAAATATATTAACTCATACAGTCTTACTAAAATCGAGATCAGTGGAAAACGTTTTTAAGATAATAAAAATGCATCTCACAAAGGAACGATAATGTTCATCGGACGTCACCAACGGGAAATGCGGTTATCAAGAGAACTTAATTTTAAACAACTCCACTACTGCGACACTTATGAATTCTATGACACTAGACAAAGAACTTAGACCTAAACACTTAGTATCGTAAATAAATATTTTAGTGCAAACACAAATGGAATAACGAAAACTTAAACTTCACTTCTAAATCTTAATAATTATCTGACTGATTGCGATTTATTCGCAAATGAAGGAATACCCACTAATCACACAAGCTTTTTATAAATTGATTTTGTAAGAAATTAATATTGGTTGTTTCTTCCTCCGCCTTACCAGGCTTACTTAGTTTGCACTGATGCAATATTTAACATAAAATATAACACATCCATTCCATAAATAATATTCATAGATAAATAATTAGAAGACTGAAAATCACACACAAATTTTTAAGGAGCATCTAGCACACCATTACCTATAAATTTAAATACGATTATTGTGATGTATTGAAAAAAAAAGTAACAAGACTTATTTATATTGAAGAGTCTTGTATAAATATGAGAACAGCTGATAATTGTTCTTTATAAAATACTGCTGTGCGGCATTATTTTCAAATTTGTAGTAGGTAGATATTTGATCAAAGATAGACGTAATATAAATTTGGTGAAGCTAAATCCCAATGTACATAATCTATGTCAATCGATCAAGCCTCGGATTGTAAATTGATAGAGTACTGTGTGCCGTCAGCAATGGTAGATGCTAGGTGGGCCTGGTGGGACGGAGGTATGGGAAGGTAAGAGTAGGAAATTTACTCCTTGACTTCAAAGTACTTGTAGGTGGGATTCTCGTAGCCGTTGATTTGCATATTGGCCACGTGTCTTTCCTCCGGTGTGGGAGCGACAACTCCAGTCTGCTCAACCTGGGGGAAATTACAAAATTGCGTAACTACCTTTTTTTTACCTTTTTTTTAACAACAGCCTATTAAAATTCCACAGGAAGTGAAGACAGTAATGTGATACTTTTTTGTTTTGCAATTCTCTATCACAAATGATTTTGAGGTGATATTGTCTTATAAATCGATAAACGCCGGCTGCATGCAAGAAAAAGCATGACTCATTGTCACGTTACGTCTGAGTCGGGCGTGCATACGAGAGCGCAGAACAATCAACAGAGAGGCGCGATTAAATTAAGAGAAGATTAATTAAATTAAGCAAAAAAATAGTTTAATAGTGTATGTGTGAAATTTAACTCATCTCGACCATAGCAAGTTATGTATTTTATGAAAATAAAAAAGTTTCCTAAGCCAAATTTTATCTTTATTCACGGAGAAAAAAATAAGGTCTCTTACTTGTAAAATTA
This sequence comes from Antheraea assamensis, assembly GCA_035772565.1. Taxonomy (NCBI): domain Eukaryota; kingdom Metazoa; phylum Arthropoda; class Insecta; order Lepidoptera; family Saturniidae; genus Antheraea; species Antheraea assamensis. Next base: position 1,181,212 of record JAQQSE010000181.1, on the reverse strand, counting down.
ACGAACGTCATGTTTAATTTGTATTTACGGGGTTTTTGGGTTCGATTTGAGAGGAAGACGAGAAAGTAATCTGGCAACCATGGGTAATGATTTCGCAATCGAACATTACATTGGTCTATTGAATTTGAAATGAGTTAAAAACAATCAAGTTTAATTAAATGATTACCTGCACGAAGCCTTGTGCTTGGGGCGCACGGTCGCGGCGGCGAGCGACGGCGAGAGCGACGCACGCTGCAGCAGCAAGTGCGGCTCCGCCCACACAGAGCGCCGGGTACAGCGCACCAGCCCCACTGCCGCCGCTTGGGCCAGCGCCGCGCACCGTGTAGCCCTAACAACAAAAACCATTAGTGATGTGCCAATGTAGATGTAAAACAATACTAAAATGATATCTCGACACTGCATCGATCGACTTAGGCTTGAATCCTTGCCAATGAACCGAAGTTTTTCGTGAAAGAGAACATTGTGAGGAATCATTACAGGGTAGTAGTGCTTTTTCAAATCTGTCGCCAAGCACCTATAGATGTATTCCAACAGCTGCAGTTGAGAGCCCATCGCTCAATAGCTTTAGCATGTCTACTATCTTGGACAATATCAGATTTATTATTCAGCAAACGCTATATAACCTCTAAGGTGTAAAAAATATATTCACTTACATTAATGTGAACCCTAGCGAAGGGTTAATATGTATAATTTGAAATTACAGTATTTCTTGAAACTGTAATACATTTATTAATCAGACACACCTGTAATTATCTTGAATAAGTCTTTTTTTTTAAACTTGTAACCTATCATCTATATATGCCCTGCTCTAATACGCTGTAAACATCCTATCATTCATGTGAAGATGATAAAACATGCAGTTAAACTGTTGTTATTTAGATTGGAGGATTTTGTTATAGCACTTGCTAATACGCAATTCATCGCCAACACTTTTATTACCACATAATAAAAATAAAATTCTTACTATTTTAGGACTCACGCCTGCGTAAAGACGTAGCGGAGTTACGTGTATTTACTTTAATTTTATTACATTAATATCAATAGATTATCGCAATGCTTATTTCTAACAAGTGCGACTTTTCCAACCTCTGTTAATCTATTTAAACACTCAAATTTTTGCAAGAATGTAAAGGAATAATAAACAATATAGAAAGCTACTAACTGGTTGAGAGTGTTGCAATTCGTGTTTGAGCGAGTGTGCGGGCGGCGGCGGCGCGCGCTCCTTCCGCGTGCTCGAGCGCTGCGCGTAGTCCTTCGCCTTCGTTCTGGAAATTAAGTGTAACCATCTTAACAATCAATGTTATCCATCTCGAAATTGATGAGCTATAATTTATAATGCAATTAAGACTAAACATCACAGCAATATAAAAATCGAATTGTTGCAAATTCGACCAAACTATCCGGGAAGAATTACAATTGAGAAGTTGCTGCTGTGCTCCTCGTTACACCCATAATAAACAGCGCTCTTATTTTCTTCATAAGTGCTATAGTTCTAACAAAAATCATGGTACTACTGACTACAAAATAATCCCAAGGAGGGTCGATGTCAGGCAGGCGGCCGATTGTAAAAATTAAGCCAAATCATCATACACCACAACATTACTAACATGTTACTTAATTGGAATAAGAGTAAGAAGAAGAGTTGAACTATTATAACCTAAGCTAAGGGAATGTAGAAACATTAAAAATTTCCTCAGCAATTCCAAATGTAATGTTAATGTCCGAAAATACGTAACACATGACAAGTTTACAACGGCTACATATATAAATATAACTCGCAACCAAAATTTGCGATTCAAATAAAAATTCAAATTTAATTATTTTCACATTAGTTGTTTTCCTTCCTATTAAAGTGATCGTAGCATTCTATAAAGTGTGAGCAACGCTTCTTAGCAATTAATGTACCTCGATAGTGGATCGTCGGCTCGTAGTCTCACCGGCCTCGGCGGTCTCAGTTTCGATTTCAGGAGCTTCGGTAACAGTGGTAGTGATAACCTCCTATAATAGTATAAATATGATTTATAACTTTAAAAATGTATCGTTACGTAGATAAAACAACGTGTAACAAATTAGTCTGCTGTTGATTATCAGTTATTATTGACAATGGCAATCATCTACTGTTGTAACCTCAACGTGTCAACGAGCACACATTATGCAACAACTAATAGGTGTAACAGCGAGAGCACATTGCATTACACTACACGTCATGATATCAACAACGAGTTATCCTGTTTAAACTGCAATATACAATAGAAAATAGCAGAATAACTGACAACAGATTGTAACAATATTTTTTTTTTTTTTCGTTTTTAAACTAACTACACCGTTGACCTGGCAAGTTCACCCGATTACTAAGGGGAGAGCTGTAGGAATCCACCCGATGTAAGTATTCTAAAATAACACAATCTATACAAATAATTAGGCAAAGATAAAACAGTTCAGTACCTTTTTCTTCTCTTTTTTTCTTTCTATTTTCTTTATTCTATTTTGTTTATCAAGTTTATCAACTATTGAAGAGCTTTAATACAATTTGGGTAAAAACTTAGTTTTTTCCTTACCACCGACAAGTAAAAATACCTTTATTTATAGGTTTCTATTCTTAATAATTCAGACTCCTTACATCCACTAATCTACAATACTTGCTAACCCTTTGGCAAAAAATTACCTTAATTATGTCTAAACTAATAAAAATAATGAATTATAATCAAATTTCGACCATTCGATTCCCGTTAGAGTTAGTATTTAATTCGTTATTGAAGCGTAATAGTTATTTCAATGTCAATAACTTTGATACTTACAGTTGTGGTAATTTCTTGGGTGAATCCTGCTCGCGTTGTGATATCGTGCACGGAGACGGGAGAGACGGATGGCGGTGTTGAAGGCGATGGTGGTGGGGAGGGAGCGAGGGTCGGCGCTGGTGCTGCGGTGGTCGTTTCGTTTTCATTGGTCTCGCTAGCTTCATCATCGGTCTCTTCGCTTTCCTTCACACCGTTTGATGTCTGTACGGTTATTAGAAGAATTTTATTTACGAATTCGTTCGTAATTTATTATACGGAGATCTTTGACATATTTTAACGCATTTTCACGGCATTGCTTTTTTTTTTAATATATTTTCAACATTTTAATTACACGACTAAATACAGAACAGTCTTTTAAAGCATATGTTAATATTGATTGTATTTCTGTCTATGGCTGCGTTTTATATGATTAAATTATAAAGTCCACTGATCATGAACCTGACATTAAAATAATTTGTATGTATGTCGAGATTTAACTCAAATACGACTTCATCGATTTTAACGAAGTCGTGCACACGGAACATATATTTCATTCCTTAATTGATATTATCAGCAATTTATTAAGTCACAAGCGATTTTCATAACAATTTCATGTAATGTTTTTGTTTGTTGGTACGCTTTTAAAATAATCATCTTTATCACTGTAGCAGTTAAACGTCTATATTTATTGTTTTTTTTTAAAGTAAAATTTCTTTACGCACGTTTGGCTTCGGGAGTAAGCTGGTGAATGCGTGACAAGAGTTGAGTAAGTTAGTGAAGATAGAAAGAGAGAGAGAGATAGGTTTCGCATATTACTGTAGGGGTAAGAGAATGAGGTGCGAGCACACATTTTCAGTTCGTTTCCGAGTTTGTCCGCGTTACGCGAACGGTGACTTCTTGATTATTTCGTAATCTCATTTCGTTTTTGGACAGTTTTATAACTTATTATTTTGTTCAATACATTAAATATTCTACGTTTAAAATTAATAAAATTGTAATTTTGTGAATTTTCGGGTGAATAAAAAATTAATATATGTATAGACATGTATGTATTATACATATATAAACATATAACTGGAGCTAAAGAAGTTTTACTTCAGTCGTATGGTCTAAAGGCCACTCATTTTTTTTTTAATAACAACTATTTTTATATGTGTACGAGTATATAGAAATAATAGTATATTTAATATCGGAAAGGAAGATTATGTTTGATTTGCTTCGTTTTTGCAATAAGCTAGTTCGTTTGCAGTGACCTTCTCTCGTTCGTTCTGAATGTCCTGCCGCTGGCGCGCGCGCTGGTCGCGCTTGGCGCTGAGCTGGTCGCGGGCCGCCTGCTCGCGCTGCACTTCAGCCTCGATCCGATCCAGCAGCAGTTCTTCCGCCTCGGGAGTCATCGACATCAGAGATACTGCCATATCGTCCTTCGACTGCATTGACTGTATTAAAAATATATTAATTTACTAACTGATACATTTATTATTTTAATAATATATTTTATGTATAGAAGACATTACATAAGGATCACACTGATTTCCCCACTGCCACACAGTATAAAAACTTTGCGGAACACATAGTGCTCAAAATCAATGCAGTAGTAGTTTTTGACTGTTAACCGCACAACGGTAGAAGTAAATCATTTCATTTATTATATAGAAATTACTAGCGACTCCCGCTGTCTTCGCATGGGTACAATGTACTACTGATTGAAACACCATAAGTGTCTAAACGTCTTATATCTATTTTTTGGTATTTTTATGTTTACTGATCACCATAAACTCATTCACAAAAAATACATGAGGACATTTCTCTATTCATATTTTAGGTATCAAATTTTGCAATTCATTCATACATTCCATTTCAATCAATGCGTATATAGATGGTGTGATATATATATATAACATGAGCAAATGTTGATTAATGCATAAAGTAGGTTCATTTTAATAACCTGAACGTAATCTTCAATAGCCGTTCCGATGCTGGCGTAGAGATGTGGACGGCGGCGGAGTGAAGTAAGAGCACGTTGCAAAGCGCGGTCAGCATCCTGGAGAATATATAAAATGCTTTTAGATTAGCCAAATAAGAAACGATTACTAAATATTCAGGATACTGTGATGGAATAGTTACACATTTTTCTAAAAGCTCTCTTTTCATAGTTTTTTTCTTATTCATAAAATCATTTAGCTTTGAATTTGCATTATTTTGAATAGTGGGAAAAGTTAAAATTAGAGTCGTTAGAAATTAGATATCTTCCGCGTCGATAACTGTGACATTGATAATGTAAGATGTATTTAGATAAGATTATTTAGTAAAGTCTCATTTAGTAAATAAGAACAAGGAATCCAGTGAAATATTTGATTATATACCTGGAGTCGGTCAGCGGCACTGGCGCGTTCAGCAGCAGCGGCCTCTCGTCCAGCGGCTGCAGCGCGGCGCCACGCAGCCAAAGCTCCGCTACGTTCAGCAGCCAAAGCGCGGACCAACCGCTGGAGACACTTTTGTACGCGATGGGCCTAGAAAAAAGAATACATATTTAACAAAAAGAAATCTGTACTCATCTAATTAGAACTGACACATAATAATAAGGTTAACTGCAATGAAGAAAAAAAAGAGAAATTAGCTAGAATAAAACATTCTAATACTCAAAAGAAAGTAGGATATATCGACCATAGTGATTAATGTTATTTATATGCACTCTCAGAAGACAAGTTTTCTACTTTTTAAGTATTTGTACAAATTATTCCAACCTTATATTCGAAACTACATAATAAAAAATATAAATAGTACAACGAATATGAATAACAATAGAGAGAGATGAGGAAAGATTACTTGTGGTAAAGAAGCGAATGTATGATGAATATGTGGTGTAACCAGAATGGATAATAAAAAAAAAGTAACAAAAAAAAAAAATAAAAAAAAAATAAGATTAAGAATGAGTATATTCTGATATACTCATTATCATCATATCCTCTGGGATGTTTGGAAAGAGCACCAGTAACAGAGAAGTTGAGGAGCAATTGGTCAGCATAGTACGAGCATATTATGAGAAGACATGTAACAAGAAAAGTTTTGAATTTGAAAGTGACGGTAGAGAAAGACCGAAAAAGGTGTGGATGGATTGTGTGTAAAGTGACTACTGAGATGACATCTGACAGGGGAGAGTGGAAAAGGAAAACATGTTGTGCCGACCCCACTTATGTAGTATAAGGGTAAGATGATGATGATGATGAATAGTATAATTTAAAGCTTACATTGGGAGGAGAATCTTTCAAAGAGCGGGTGTAACAGGACAGAGCTGCACGTCGTCGTTGAGCGAGATGAGCCAAGACTCGTTGCTGATGCAGTGCGGCCAGCCTGCGACGTTCCGCCACGCCCTCTTCTTCCAGAGACTGTAAACACAGCTCAAATTTACATAATTGTGAAACTATCTGTAGTAGTAGTAGTGCACTGTATAGAACACATAGTCGAATGTATTTAATGAATTCTGAGGCTATCAAAGTAAATATTATTTTAATTATTATTTAAATTTACAATTGTATGAGTGTGCTTGGTATCGTTTAACCATTAGTTTAAACGTAATTGTTTTTAGTATTTTCACCTGGGGGATGTTATATAGCGGTACGTTATCAAATATTTTATTATCAGATGTACTCTTAATTAAGCAACTTCTACTCGGATTTACTTAACTTATATAACTATACTTGTGACTTCGCTTGCATCATTTATTATCTTTATGTATAGAGGAGAAAACTTTATCGTTTGCCCCACTTCTCCACGGCAAGAAAACCCACATTTCTTAATGCTTTCACCTTATAAAAGTCGTAGTTCCATAATACTATTTTAATTAATGAGAACATTGTGATAATGTTTCTTTTAGATAAAGACAAAGTGTCTAAGAAATGGAACTAAAAATGTTTATCGAATCTATCCAGTAGTTTGTGCGTGATTCGCGCACAACGGTAGAACTCTATATTTTGTATGCACACACACAGAAGTTTAAAAAACTATTATATTGAAACAATAAAGTTAAGAAAAGTTATATATGTTTAATTGTGTAAGTACATATTATACGAACTAGGATTAGTTTTATGCCCTCTTCGGATGTTAATTAAACTTCAGTGAAAATCATATTCTACTCCAGATATAACACACTTCTTTGTCAAAGTTCATAGCAATCAGTCCAACGGTGCATACGTAATTGAAGGTTAAACATTCAAAGTAACGTACTTTCACATTACTAGTAGGTATACGTGTTAGAAAATACATAATATGTTCCGTACTTGTACGTTGGCTTGGAACTTGGCAGTCATGCGTTGACGGAATGTCTGAGCAGCGGCAGGATCGGAAGTGATCATTTGCTGGTATCTGTCTTCAAGTTCAGGACCATTCCTTCATAACCTTGGTGATCTGTAAATGTTTATAAATAATAGACATACTTTGTAAACAGAGTTGTTTTACAAAATCACTAAATTTGATATCGTGCTTTATAATGTTTTAACCTTTTCGCGATGAGTCTCCTCCAAACGTTGCTGTGCATCCTTATAGCTCTGGTGTTCAGTGCGCGGGTCGAAATGAGAGAAGTAAGGATCAGAAGTTGCCGTTGAAGCCTAAAATTATTGCCAATTGAAAATTATTTAATATTTAATCATTTATATTAATCTCATCACAAGATGGAGTCAGCGTCAGGTCCGTAACAAACCAATGTATATTAACCCTTAACTGAAAGATACGGTTGATTGCGTTGCAATAACTTGATTCTAAAATTTTAAACATTGTGTATCTTGATCTTTATTTTACCGTTGTAGTTGTAGTAATGGTAGTGGTGGAAGTGGTGGTAGTAGAGGGAGATGAGGATGCCTCAGGATGGGGCCAAGCACCGTCTTCAGCATCAGTGTAGTCGTCATCTTCGGCGTCGTCATCTCTGGAGAGATCCGCATCTTCGTCTTCATCCATATCTAAAATTTTACATTCATTAGTTATTACATGTATCCTTATATTATTGTATTATAAAATAATAGGACTACTACGCGACTTCGCATATGTTTTCTATTATAAAATATAATGCAACTTTAACTAAAAGTAACACGCGAATATAGGTTAAATAAAACAATCACCGTCGTCGGCATCGTCATCGTCATCATCATCGCTGAGGTTGAGGGTGTCGTCGTCATCGTCGTCATCAAGCGCATCATCATCATCAAGTAAATCATCGTCACGCTCATCCATCGCTGCAGATGCCGCCAACATTTCTTCACCACCTGGGCTAACTGGTACACCGACGTCCATTGGCTTATGCATTTTTACGTTATCTGAAATAGGATATAGAATATATTAACTTATACGAGTAGATAAAATTATACGACTACATATTTTATGAAATGAGTTGTACTAAAGGAGACACCTTTCGATGTTACAGTTCGAGTTTTGCTTTAGTGCTTTCCAGCTGTACTACCGAGCATAATATAAATCTAAAGCCAATGAAATCTAAAATCATTAAGCTAATGCAATCCTTCAATCCTTTTAAAGTACTAACATTAAAGGGTATAATTACGTTAAAATATTACCCGCGGTTAAAATTCACCTCAATTTTGGATAATCGTATTCAACAACGGCATCAATTTCGTTTGTCATTAACTGTAATTTATTTGAAGTTCCAATTCATAAATATAAAAAAGTGTTGATATTGGAGTCTAACAGCTGTTTAAAGTATCTAATGAGTTATACTGATCAAAGTATTTGGATAAACTTACCCTTAAAATGCTTTGGGCAGCAAACAAACTCAACGCCGGAGAATAGACTAATACCACAGGGTAACAACATGGCAAAAGTCCTCAGTCTAAGTCCTCGTTGAGAGCAGGCTCGGCCAGCTGTAGCATTCCATCTGGCGAACTGCCAGCATCGGCTCTGGTTGTGGATATGGTCGAACAGGCAGCTCTCAGGAACTAGTAACGCATCCGATTGAAATGGACCTTCTGCCGACAAACAGTCTTTGTATTTAGGGGCTCATGAATAAATTGCGCACTAAAAACTGAGAGTCATGAAGACTTAGAGGTAATATTCGTGATCTAGCGGTCAAGGTATCTAAATCAACCCAAGCAATTTGGATAACTAATTTAGCCTGGTAAAGTCCTTACGTCTAATAGTAATTTAAAATATGTATAATCGTATGTCCAGAAATGGGAAAATATTTGAATGCCTACCGAGACAACGGAAAGGTTTCACCCATCTAGTGACTTTGCACTTGGCTGCGTTGCTAGTGCCGAGCTTGCACCAGTTGCTGACCTTCACGTAGTGTGATGCCTCAACGATGTTCGTGATGTCGTGGCTGGGATACACCTGTGCAGATAATATTATTTAAATCAGGCAGGAATAAAATATTTGACTTGATGGGTAATTACGAATTGAAAAAATTGTTTACATTCTGTTACAAAACTGAGCACTAGTTGATAATTAAAGATATCCAAATTTAATCAAACAATATCTACTAGGGATGAACCAACTGTTTAAAATTAATACAGTTAAGGTCTTTATGTTTCATGTCATATCAAACAAAAATACATCTACAAAAACAATTTCAATGATGCTTAATAATTTTGGAATTAGAGAAGCATTTATTACATATTAGACCCAAAGCAATGTTGTAATTGAAACAAACAAGACACAGTCTTGGAAATATATGCAAACACTAAGATCATTTTAATAATTCTAAAGTTATTATTTGGATTGGCATAGCATTCCAGAGAAAACGAGTAAGAAGCGTAGTACTAAAGATATTAAGTAAACTTTATTTTATGAGAAGGTGCAGTGCTCTGTAAAATAAATTGCTTGTTAAGTGACACCGATAATAAGATTAGACTCCGTAGCTGCTAAGTCTTACCGAGGGCAGACACGAGCTTGTAATATAAGACACAAGAACACATTCATGCAGTTTAATTTTGTTAGAGGATCGTTTGAATTTTAACGAAGTTTGTTCCTAGCTGAACTCCGATAGTTATATTATTATTTCTTTCAGCGTTGTTACCATCAACTAGTAAAATCTAAATATAATTTGGGGACAGTTTTAAATTTATCTTGTTTTCTATATTTGTTTCTACTTTGGCATAACATTCACGCTGATCATCACATTTAAAAAAAAATGTAATTTTTATTAATCGCTGTTTTATTGATAAGTTACTATTTGCTCACAACCTTTCCTAAATTTAAATGGCAATACAGATGAAGTCGGCATGTTCAGCTAAGAAGTGAACTTGTTCGTTAAATATACTTACTGGAATAAGTTGCGAAAATCTGCTACGAAGAGCTAATCGGCTTACCGATTTCAACTTACAGTTAGTAGTTAATCAGACAAGTAATAGAAAATGCTATATCATAAAGATTCACTACGATATTTTACTTTTTAAAGCACTTATGATAATATTTGAAAACATATTAATTGAAGTTCGAGTCTCATCAGTCGATCTGTAAGATACCCTACTGCAGAAGCATAGGCCTCTTCACGAAGTAAGGTATGGCCATAATCACCATTTCCGTCATTATTATTACGCCATGTATTAGCGATTTCGAACTCTGAGAAATCCAGTTCTATATTTACCCACATACGATGGTACTACAAGAACGTTTCTCAAGTTCAGGTTTCCTCGCGATGCTTTCTTTCCTTTACCGTCAGTCAATAGTGTTATGAATTTAAATTAATATGGATACACGAATTTCGAATACTTTCCTAGTACATGCCGGAGTTCGAACCTGCGAATATCGGCCTGATGATCGAGCATCATGACTTTTCCCGAGCGTACTTTCCTCAATTTTCTAATATTATATTTTTTGGAAACAACATACCTCATATCAACGTTCTGAGCGTTGTGATCAAAATGAGAAAGTAAATACCGGATAAATTGAAGCCATGTATAACATAATTAGAGAACTCAATTTGTGAAGCAAATTGACAAGAGCTAATAATGGATGACATAACCGCAGCATTGCTGGACGATTATAATTACGTAATAATTTGCGACGTATCTATTTTATGTATACTGTATACAAAAGTACAAATGCATAGACTATGGGTAGCTGAGACTTCCGTAGATGTTTCTACGATCATAGGAATTTTAATAAGAGAATCACTTTAAATGAAATTATTTTTTATATACCAGGCAAATTTTATGCCTCCATATTTAAAAAAAATATTTTACATGTTCTAACATTTGACTGTAATCTTAACTTAATTTAATCATATCATGGTAATACGTTAAAACTTAGAAAGGGGATCAAACATCTATGACGGCAGGTTTTTAACTTCATGGTAGTAATTCGTAGTAGAAGAAGATTGTAATTAGTAGGTACTTCTACATGATATTTTGCTTTACCTAAGGCTCAGGCACATTGCAGCGATTAGAATCTGTCTATCTGAACTCGCTATCACTTAGATATCGTTGCTTTCATTATTAACATACTAGCATTAGTTTACCGCAACGTTACATTATATTATGGGCAACAATGAGGAGTATGTTTGTAAATAATTTCGATTGCAATAACAATAATAACTGTACTACTTAACAAAACTCTATCAATAATACTCTTGTGAATATTATTACATTCATAGAGAATACTAATAAATTCGTCGATGATTATTTTAACTAACTAAAGATCAGTGTACATTGTATATAAATGTGTGTTATGTTTACCTTTTTGCAGTAGTCCAGAATTTCCATTTTGTCCTTGAGGCAGTTGTGCGGTTTAGTCGTCAGATCGGGAGTCCATCGGCCGGCGGCAGACATATACTGCGGGTGGTAGGTGTTTCCGGTCTCGCATAGCACAGCTACTTGAGGTTCCGCTCCACTTGTTGCCTGGAGATATTAAGCATATTTGTTTTTAAATTCAGGAAAGATGCACAAATAGGTACATTTAAATTCTATTAAAACTGGGTAATTATGCCCTTATATGAAATTCCCTATTTATTATGGAGAGAAAAGTCAAGATCGAGATCGCAAAATTCGAGACATGAGCATCATTTTCGAAAAATATAGACGCTTTGTGAACCCATATACACCGATATTTTGTGTTTGATCCAAAGGTAATATTTTTGTACAAAAGCAAAAACGAACACTGGGTAATTTCTATTTATATTAATTAATCTGTAGCTCTGTCTGTACATGTAATTATATTTCCAAATTTTCTTATAGTCATCTATTATATAGATATTGTATGATTATATATAGCTGTAGATATCTCTCCGTCTTTTTGTGTGATTAAATTTAACTCAGAGATAGTTTGACTAATTTTTATGACATTTTATACCACGAAAAGTATTTTATATTCTACCACTGAAAAACAAAATTGTTTGTAATCATTTTAGAAATCACAAAATATCTTTGGAAATAAAATTGAAATACCCAAATAAAAACTGTGTAATAAACTCATGCGAAGCCTCGGATACATATATTTATGTATGTGTAACTATAACTGATATTAAATATAAAGGAAAGTGAAAAGTGATTTTGAAGTCAGACAAGCCGTTATTACGAGGGACAGCTGTGTCTAGACAGACCGTCTGGTCAGCAATTTACAGATCCGAATATTATAGTAAGTGCCTGGGGTAAAGGGTATTGCACCCCCTTAAACAAATAACTCGCACCGGGTGGAGAGATGTTAGAGGATTAATTTGTTTTCCATTAAAGTAAATGGTATTAATTTATTACAAAGGCGTACATTTCTACTATTTCCTTATTAAATTATTATGAAATATTTTGGAATATCAGATTACATATATCATTCTGCAAAGCAAAGACGTCTTTATAATACGCATGTTTAAATATTTAGCCCACAATATTGTGGCAATTTTAATGCTTTTCTACTCTTAGCTTTTTGTACTACTATAATATCAGTACATTCCGACAACATACAGGTTATCTCACTATATTTACATAATATCAGTTAGATTAATAATGCTATTATTTTAATTTAACCTAAATGAATAAATACACGTTGATCCTGATAACTTATTTAATGAAGCCAGTAGTAACGAATCATTCGTCATCGGTTAGACATTCCATTGGCTTTTTAACATTTTTACATCATGATATTTCCTATACAATATTCCAGACAAGAAATAATTATATTCCCTTAATTACGTACTTTCATGTTATTGGTCGTAATCAAAGTTAAGCACCCCTCGGCTGATTTTTTAAGACCCAGATCTCAAAATGTCGGAATATGTTTGTAATTTCTGTTTTAATTTCACGGTATCGTGTATTGTAAATTTCTTGGTATAGTGAAAGTGTTCGTACAAATGAAAAAAATATATATTTAAAAATAAATTTTACAATACATAATTTGTTATTTTTCAGAGTTTTGTAATAAATCACGTATATTTTGAAGTTTATGCCGCCAACAGTCTGTTGACCTGTACCTCATGAGGTCTACATTCGTTTGTATGTAACTTAAACCATTATGGTTTTAGATAGTCCAAGGTTTAAAAATGATAAAATATTAAGGAGGTTGTTAACAATTATAATCTCTTTACTTAAACAACTGACATGGATTTAACGGAATTCTTGACAGTTTTCTCTGTAAGGGACTAATGATAGACTTTAATCTTAATTATACTTTATTTAAAGAACATTTAAGAAATAAAAGTCATTCCAATTATATTATTATACTCTTTGAATTTTATCGAGTAATAACTGCAAAATCATCGCATTCCCAGGTATAAATATTGAATTACATTCACAAGAAGCAGAATTAGAGTGCATATCTACCACAGAAATATTAGAATTCATCAATAACTGAGCAAATGATGTCTATAAACTACAGTGAATTAACAAAACTCCCAACTATTTTGAAGTGTATATTTACAATGTAAATAAATCTAGTCCTTCGCAGACCTTCTTGTTGGATATTATTGATTTAGTTGACGGAAGTATGCAAACTGCTACTGCGGTTACTCAAACAAAACTACTTCGACTTACTAAAGTGAGTTTTAGAACTATTCATTACAGTTAGATGATTAACAGCTTTAACATAGTTAACGTTGCTTTTCTTGAATAATACTGATTTAATGTTATATTGACGATTGTAGGAGGTCTGACGTTATGATGCTTTTGTCCTTAAAGATGGGTTATCTATCAATATACTTACTACGTGTGTCAATACTCTAACATGTAGTCATTAACACAGCGGATAACTTAAAACCACACGTCTCCCCTTCATAGGAGATACATATTTATATTGTTTGCGGACGAAAAGAATTTGTGAGTCGATTGACTAATGCATCTTTTAATCAGAGGAGTAATCATTTCCTCAGTCAAAAGATACGAGGCGATAATTCGACCAAACGTTTGGGATCATTTCCTTTTTTGCGACGATTTGGCTAGAATCCAAACTTATAATTGTGTTTATTTTTATTGATTATTTGTTTTAATATAATTATTTTTGTTTAACCAATAAATTTATTCGTTTGTTGTTTTTCATACATATTTAAGGAATCTATAACCACCACGTTACATTATTCCAATCGTGCAGCTTTATTTACAATATATTCTTAAGTTGATCTTTGGTCATCGAGTTATTCGTTGCTCCAGTTTACATTTTACTACGTCGATGAAAGTCATAGTTGCTGTAAAAAAATCTTCGCGCTCTCTTCAAGCACACTCTAGCAAGCATTTCCTATTTTCAGATTATGAATATTATTGTTTATTAAATAATTTAAAACGTCTTACATATATTAATATTTAGTATATATACGAATTTTATTGTACATTGTTTTTCATACTGTTACTGAATCACATTTGCGTGAAACTAACGTTTGCAAATATTATCTTTGAACTTTCGAAACAAGGTTAGGAAGTATATCACAGTTGCCGAATAATATTAGTTCGTCAGTTTCCAGAACAGAGTATTACTTACTCAGTTTCGTCACGAGACGCTCCAAACTTACCTCGTTAGCGAGCCGACAAGAAGCATCCGTTCAAGTTTGGATGGTATATCTTATATTTGTCATGCTAATACTGCTGGGCTTTTATGCGGCCCTAGTAATATTGCTACATAGCATCGGAATACTGAGAGCTATTTGTTGGTAAAAGCTATTATAAATTATATAAGTGAAAAATCCTGCCAAATGCTAAGTAAATACAACGATATCATAAATAAAACACTCTATATTTTAATATTCCTGTTGTGAGATAGATATGAAAAATAAGATCGCAATAATAACTTAAGAAAGAATGTCGGTCTAGTAGTCCGGTAAACCAATTTAAGAATAGTGAAACAATCTTAATTTATCTTAATATTATAATACTATTGAAATAAGTTTATCATAATAGAATAGATAGAAGTATCATAAATAAAACGTATGTATGGACATCCATTACGTTACCTAATCAGTCGAATTCTAGTATCCAACAAATTAATCGCGAATATTCTTCCTTATAACGTTTATAGATATTTTTGTTCTAAATTTTGTTGTATACCAGATATGAAAATAATATTTATTTTATTCATAAGAATGACATTACATTGTTGACACAAAAGAGACTCTTGATTTAAAACTTAAAACAAAATAATGTGAAATAAATAGAACATACATAATTTAAAAATAACTCTCTTTTATTGCCAGTTATGACTGACTACAACAAATTTTAATATATTTAAAAGTCTAGCCTGTCCAAAATATTGTTTTTTCCGTTAGTTAACCGCTAATAAGTTAAACAGAAATTATAGGTGCCACTTATCTATCATCTCGAGAAAACAAATATACTATAGGTGCGGACGATGGCCAGTTAAGAACAGACTGAGATGTAGATATGTAAGATTTTATGTATCATTACTATTTTTACACAGTATATGTTAAATAACAGGTCGAAGAGCTAAAAAATCATTTGGCCGAGATGTCCCTTGCAGAATATCTTACTTATAGTATTGGGTAAATAAAAGTCATTGTCCTAGGGAGGCCCTTCATTCTTGCTTGCGTACGAAATAGCAATGAAGGAGCTAAGAAAAAGGCTTTACTAAGATTGAGTCGCTACATCGTTTTTGTCACCTATAATATAGCAGTGATAAAAAAATTATGTCACTGCTATATGATTATAAGATTATATTAAAGTTGCTACTAACACGCACCGACAATGTGTGTTGCATGTATGAGATATAATGATACTTATTATATTGCATGAAAATGTTATTCAGAAGTTTAAAGTTATAAGAAGATTAAAGAAAAACACAGACAGCCCATTTTGTGACTCGTCGACTTTCAGCAAACACGACTCTGCCAAAAGCAATTTCGCAAGAGCGAGGACTAAGTGCTAACTCTAGTATTGTAAAACGGAGAGTTCAGTGCTATTATACTGGAAATAGCGTCACCGCGGACCCAAGCCCGGGGAATTCGTTTTTAATGAACCGTTGAAATTATTTTGTTGAGTGAATGTCTGTGGAGATGGTTTCGTAAGTAAAAATACTTCTGGAATATTCTATTGTAAATTGAATCATTATTGTTTTAGATTAACTGATTTAAGTTGAAAATATTTCTGGATAAAATAAACAATATATAAAGAAACCAAAGCAGTTTAAGTAGGATTATTTATAATGATTATTTAGGGATGTTTTTTTTCCATTTCATACCTAAACTACTCAAGTGATCTTCGTGAAATTTTGTATACACGTTATCACGGGTAAAGAAAAGGACATAGGGTACTTTTTAAAAATAGTAATATTCCCGAGGGGCAGGTTAAATTTATATGAATGACGCCGCAGACAAAAGCTAGTTTTCAATAAAATAAATCTAAACACATCTGCTTGCATACTTTTCTATTGTTGATTACCCAATATTATTACTATACTTTTACTTAATAGGATACAATATATTGTAATCAAAAGTTATAAAAATAATTAACGCAAGTTATGTTGGTCGTTAAAATAGCAAATGATTAATAACTAATATTAATATCCAATCACGTAGAGGCTTTTATTATCACACGAGATTAGTTGACTGAGCGAGGGTGTTCGTACATTTTATTATAGTATTTTAGCTATTCCTTTTTTAAATACATGTAGTGTTATAACTTTGTATGTAGTTCAACTTATATTAGTATCAGTTATCACTTCTGTCGGCCATCCCAAGACGCACATGTTTTTTTTTCCTTTACAAAAAATCGGTCAACGCGGTTACAGAATGATGTAAATGTAAATGTAATGTTGTTGCTTCAGAAAGATTTGAAATTTTAGTTTCAGAATAAATAATTATCTACAAACCATAATATAATTACGAATAAATTATGACGAAATTGAGGAAACAAATCTTTTCCACGTTAACAATAGTCTGGACTAAATCCAAAATGCTCACTGAATCATGCAAATCTATGCAAATTGAGCCGGGCGTCGGACACTTGTAAAACTGACACTCGAGCTAAAGGACCTAGGGTTGTCGTGTCTAATTAGGCAAGTTACTCTGCGGTTGACTGAATTAATAGTAAATTTGTAGAAGGATCTTTCTTTTTCTGTTCAAGGGAATGATAGGGAATTTAAAGCAAAATAGCAGAAATTCGGCCTTAATTAATATCTGGTAACTAAAATTAACAACTATACTTCAAAAGTTAAACAGACAATAGTTGGTGACGCATGTTTACTTTATAAAAAAAGAATTAAAAATGCAAGAAAAGTAAACAATAAAGTCTTTTATGCCTTTTATATATTTGTGTGCGAGCGGTACGCTATATAAAAAACTAAAATATTTACTTGTCTACGTCACTATACAACAAAGCTACGTTTTCATAACATATGGTAAACAATCTTTAACGACTACAATTAACTAAAAAAAAATTGAAAAATCATTATGTACATTTGCTTTAGCTGGAAGAACACAATGTATTTTATTTTACATTCGTAACGTGTGTTCATAAGGTAGTTCAGAATTATTCTAAAATATTTTTATACAAAATTAAAATGAAAATAATCCATATATTTATAATCTTTTCATTTTACTTGGGCATGTTATATGGATCAAGTGAATAATGAAGGCACATTTGTCCTGATTCGGTAATTTGAATTCTGATAAATCCAAGAACACACGTAACATTACGTAATTATTATTTTTTTTAATTTTGGAGATTATTTTCATTTTTGAGGTTATATCTGTTCAGACAAGAAATTGCAAAAAGTGAATTGTCTATGGTTAATTTGTTTCTGGCAATATTTTAAATGTAGCTTCAACCTAAACTATTTATACACCGCACAATCAAGCTCACAGGTTAATAAGAGGGTACTAAATGTGATAAATAACAAAATTTAAATAAATATTAATTGAATCGTCATTATTCATATTACCCGGACAGTATAAAGAGTACCTTCATTAGTCACTTGACCCATGATATATTTTCATTCGAGAACATCCCTTTTTCCTGGTTAAAAAGCATTCTATATCCCTGATAACCTTTTCTGTACCCCTGATAACGTGTTTGCAAAGTATCGTGATAATCGGTTAACTATTTAAGGTGTGAAAGCGTATAGAACAAACAAACTCACATTCGTATTTATAATATTAGTAAAAAAAGATACACAATTTATATCCTGTCGCCTTATAAAATGGGATTAATAACAAATGTAGAAATATATGCAAGCGTGTACTTAAAAACAATTTGTCTCCATAAACAATTCAACGGAACTTGCCAACTGTCTGGCAAAAGTGCCATTTCTCACGGTCTAGTGACGGCCCTAACGAATACTCAGTTCTTCGAGTCCCGCATTTAAATGCTCCCGGCACTTGGTACGTTTCTTATACGCTCCTTTGCTTCACGAGTTGAGAGAAGAAAATAAAAAAAAAGATAAGAAAATTTCAATAAGAACTACGGACTGTAAGAAATCTTTAAATTAAACCTGAAGAATGAATATTCTATTGATGGATTATTCAATTTATAATTATTATAATTCCATTTATAATTATTATGATTGGTGATTGCCCATTGGTCGAAATTAGACCATAAACATTATTGAAAATTGTCCCAAAATAAATTAAGGAAAATTATTAAGCAAATCAAAAATAAATGTGTATATTATAATTTAAGAGGTCGTGGTGGCCCAGTGGTTTGACCGGTGGAATCAATTAATCCGATGTCCGCAGGTTCGAACCCGGGCATGTACCAACGAATTTTTCGGAATTCGCGTACATTTGCTAATTTATTTTGGTAACACTATCTGTTGACGGTGAAAGAAAACATCGTGAGGAAACCTGAACCTGAGAATTTTTTTGTAGTACCATCGTATGTGGGATTTCTCAGAGTTTGAAATCATCAATGCGTTATGGGCTGGCGTGGTGATTATGCCCTATACCTTCCTTTGGGAAGAGGCCTTTGACCCTGCAGTGGGTCTCTTACAGGCTGATGATGATGATTAAAATTGAAATAAATGTATGCGTAAAACTTATTCAGGTTCGAAGTTTCACAACAAATAATCTTATCATTAACTTCTTATATCAATTGTCATAATTCTGTGATTTTCGAGGAAAACTATATCAGAATATGTGCACTTTCGATGGTAGGGAAAATGTTTTTATTACTAACACTAAAGCTGGCCAATGGCTTCAAAACAAAAAAAAATTAGTTTCACAAACGACTGATGATGATGAATGCTAGCTTTTGTCCGCGGCATCGCTCGCGTTAACGTATATTTGAACTATACCTCGGAAACAGTACTTTTTTTTATGAATGATGGTAAGTAACCTATAGCCTTTTCTATACCCCAAAGAACGTGTATGCATAATTGAATGATAATCGGTTCAGAAGTTAAGACATCAAAGTGTATAACAAACAGAAACAGACTCACATTCGCATTTAGTATATTAGTTAGAATTGAGCACAATTTATGTGACCAACCCCTACATATGTCTACATTAAATGGATGTGCCATTTTGCAGATTGTTACATATAAAAACCCACAGCATAGGGGTTCCGAATTCGGACCAAGATTAGCTTTTCTACCTATGGATTTTCAGCAGACATGATAAATGACTAAAGGAGTGACTTGACGTCTAGACTATTTGTCTCCCTCGGACTGGGGAAAGCGAAAAAGCTCCTGTTATTTACATACTACAGTTTAGGGTGTGTTAGTTTGAGTTTTCGGTCGGCATATATTTTTCTGTGTGTTTCTCAGAACACGTTTTGTGAGAAACTTTTAAGATATGTATCTAAATATTTTGCGATCTCATTTATAACTGGAAACTAAAAAAGAAACTTCATATTCTTCCGTCTCCAGCCAAAAAAGCACAAAGTATTATTGATTTCTCGTGTAACTCTGCGCAAAACTAATAGTTAATTTCATAAGGTAATAATCAACCCTGAGCGGAAATCGAACTAGCAACCTTGGAGTTATACTGTTAATCTATATTATAAGTCAACGGTCTTTCGTCAGATGGTAACAATATTTGTACGGCATTGTTTTATCTATAGATATACGTTCCCAATAATTTACTAAACTGGGATACAATGAAAGAACTCTTATGAGCTACATTTAGAAATATACTTCATCTATAGAAAAAGTTTAAACTACACTACTCCTTATCATTTCCTCATTTTAAGGTTGAAGTTCCAAAAATATCAAAATGCGAGTGTCATCACTACTTATGCAAAGCTTATATATTAATATATCCTTGTTTCTAATAATAATAGTAAAGGTACAACAATGCTGTTGTGTTAATGGAACAGTTTTGGCGTAATCGGACATTAAGTTGATCAACGCCTGTTTGAATCTTACTTAAGCCCTAATCTTCAGTAAATAATATTGCATGACGTTTTAAAATACGTTACTTAGTAGCTTTTGTGTTAAATATAGGAACCTAACGGCAAAATTCATATTTGTAGCTGTAGTACTCTCAGTACTGAGTTTATTTTATATAGATAGTACATAGAGAACTTAAAATATTACCTTAAGAACTCTTTAATTTAATTATGGGCCCTGAGAAAACACTTATGAACGTTAAAACTCTATCGCCAGCTCAGAAAACGATTTTTTTTATATACTCATAGGTTATCGTTTGACCACAATCTCATCTGATGTTAAATGATAATGTGGTCTAAGATGGTAGTCACGCTAAACCTAGAGGGAGACTGGCTCTCAAGTGCAGCTGCCGGAACACACCAATAGGTACTTGGCGACAGATTTTCAACTTGAGAGTGGTAGCTAGCCAGACGGACTTCGAAAAATCTCTACCACCATGCTATGGTTTCATTGCGATGTTTTCCTTCACCGAAAGTTTCGACTCAGTTGCTAGGATTCGAACCTACGTCCTTCGACGCTGTGTCAAAACATACTACCAACTGAGCCATCATCGCTTCAATCCATCAATCCATCCAGCTTCAAACATCCTAGTCATCGAAAAAAAGCAGGCAAGAGACTCGATCAAATTTACCTTTATTTAGTAATATTTTTTTTATCTATACAAGTAATTCTTCACAGTTGTTTATTATTATTTTTAATGAACATACTGACTGATTTCTAGACATCACTATTGTTCACGTAATGATCGAACTGTATAGTAGTAACCTTCGGATCGTGAAACCAGCTTGTAGTAACTCTTTATCTTTAAACATAATCAATTAATTGGTAAAACGTTCGCATAAGTCACATCAGGCCGGCCATAATTTACTGCAGCCCCGAACGAGAGCCATCGATAAGTACGTACCGTCATGAGTCAATGTTGGACGTTTGTCGATTATTTGTGGTTAAAGATACATTAATAATATATTCCAATAGTAATTCGTAAAAGTTACTGGAAAGAACTACTTTAGCAAAATTAAAAAAATCCTATCTAATATAGTAAAATCTGAGTGTCGGGATTAATACAGAAACAAGGGACACACTGTAACCGAAAGGTAAATCAAACGCGAGCGAAGCTATTAGAATATACATTTTCCGTTTTGGGCGATAAGTTGTTTTTGTTAATAGCTACTAAATTGTATTAATTCTGCATAATTCGATTTAGCTCTTTTATTTTTAAAGTGTAACTTTTGTCCTTCGCCTCAATATTTAAAATGCGGCGTAAAATAAAAGGCAGTCGGCAGAGCAGCCAAGGCCTATCGCGGCTCGCATGACTCAATTCCTAATGATTTAAATAAATATTGTGCTCAGTTTTTAAAAAGATTAACAACGCAATTTTCATACCCTAAATCGAATAATTATCTGAAATTTTTCACTTAAATGCATACGATCCATTTATAATTACGTTTCACTTGTATCGTGGTTTCATAAAACCACTCAATTATCTTTTAAATAGTTACATGGCAAAATCATGGTACTGTGCTTAATGGAAAACAATAAAATCCTAAAACAACAGCGACCAGAAGAGATCGAGTAATTTATCGATGTTCAACACTGTCATTCCAGCCTGCATAATGTCCTTTCACGTTACTTTTGAAGGACCCAATGTTAATCAAGAAGGCCGGTAGACAGCTGCAAAGTTTCACGGTACCGCAAATAGAAGCACTTTAATTATTATTCGCTACAGAAAATAAAGTTGATAATATTACACGAGATATCAACAGAAATGAGAACTGAAACTTTGAATTTGAACAATGATATATAGATATAGTGAACGCCATGTCTGCTATTGATTTCCCATCAATAGAACGTTGTGTTTGTCACACGAAACTTTAGAAGCATGTACCCGGCCGAGTAGACGGGAGTTCGCATGCCCTAGGGAGGGTCGGCAAAGTTTTACACTCGACGCTAAGAGGCGACATTATATAAATAGATAGGTATAAAAAAGACACTACAGACTGTTACAAAAACAAGCTTTTGTATACACTTCTATCACAATATAAAAGTAGGTGTGTATAAGATACTGGAGATAGTTTGTCGTAAAAACAAAAGTTTTTGTGTACACCTCTAGTACACAAATAGGCGTATATAGGAAACAAAGACACTCTGTCACAAAATAGCTTATCTCATCGGTTCTATTATCTTATGTTTATTGAATCCGTTTTGCAATCGTATTTCATGTTTTACTGAGATTAGAGGCTCGACTGGCAGGATAAATCAGATTTATGTAAATTTTTCGTATGGCAATAATGATGATAACAGTATTTCTGTAAATATTGCCTTTAAAAAGCGTTAAAATGATATAATTACGCAGGTACACTCTGATTGATTGATTTTTTTTAATAAATTATTGCAAGTGACTAAGAATACATTCAATTCATTCGTTTCAATCATTTTTGAAAATTTCTATCAGTTTGTCTGTTAGCACTGCTAATTAACTTGGTCCCTGATAACAATGATACAAGCATATCTTCGCGTAAATCTAGTTTTTATTAAAATTGGTTAATTCGTATCAAAAAAGTTTTGTAATTTGAATGACGGCACGAGTTAAGTACGAGAGAAGAACAGGTAAGTAAATGACTTTGAGTCTAATCCAAAAATCAGGGTATTTCAAAGTCAATATATATTTAATCTTAATCAAAATAAAGTTATATTGATAAACTGATACGAGTTTTATAAGTATCTCTGCCTGTCTCTATCTTTTTGATTTCATTGTTTCACGAAAGATATAATTCGAACGAAGTCTATTGTGTTTAAAACGTTTAATATTCTCGATCGACCGAGCGAGATGACAACTCGAAGAAACGGCGGAATTGAGCTTTTTTGTTATTTTAATCACGCACCGACGAGGCCGAACCTACCCTTAAATTAATTGGATTTTGTGGGATCTCGGGCAGTTTTCGTTATCACTTGTTTTGGAAGAGTCAAAATATATATGAAATATTTAATACTAGCAGGCCCGGCGGACGTTGTTCTACCCTGATAATAAAAAAATATATACTTATATGAATGAAACGCTTAAGGCGGCTTGACTTTTTCCGACTCTTTAAAAAATTATCATTATATTTCAACCAATTTACAAAAAAAAATCTTGACAAATTATATACCTAAAGCTTCCTCGTAAATTACTCTATCTATTGGTGAAGACCGCAATCCGTTCAGTAGTTTATCGCGAACATCCAGACAGACAGACAGACGCGTCGTCCGACTTTGTTTTATAATATGTATTGCTAATTAAGTACACACTTTTTGAATATTCTATTATGGTAAGAAAACTACATATTCGGTTATTGTTTTGAAAATTAGTACACTCTTTATATAGCCACTAGATTATGTCCGCAATTTAATTCCCAAGAAAATGGGGATTGTTCCGTTTCATAAAAGCGACGTATATCTAAAACCTGAAATAAAATCTTTTAATTTTTTTGTGATTATTATTCAACCCAATAACTCTGTTATTGATTTCTAATTAACCCTGTTAAATTTTATGTCAATATTGTTTACCCTCTATGGTAATAATAATGATATGTGTCTGTAAATGTCTCGTTAAAATTTGTGTAGCCGTTACAAATATGACCCTGGGCCTACAAAATACACTTTGATTTTATTTACTTGTATATGTTTTCTAATTTTTTATCTTATTATAGTTTTTTTTCTTAAGTTTATCTTCATTATGGACGCTGTTAAACAAAATATAATTAGATAATTTGAAATACGTCACTCTTAAGTTATATTTTTATTTTCTAAGATTAATCTTATTCATTTATTTCTAAGGATTACCATATTTATTAACCAATACAGTAACCCAATAAAGTACCTAATAAATAGATAAGTTGCCTTCAGTTATACATTTAAATCACTCGATAACAAATTCAAAATACAAATAGTCAGAGAAATTTCACAAATTGTACACTAATTAATCATGCTTCTTAGTCGGTTGTCAACGGGACGGGTCGAGGTCGAGGGTGGAATGTCGATAATTTAATCGACCACGTGACATATACACAAGGCTATTAGTTAATAGTGTGTTGAATACGGTACAAAGCCAATCTCTATGATAGTTATAGATTTGACAACGTTAATTACTTATATTATAACAAAGGATTAATTAGCACGTAGTAAACAAAGAAACGTCAAAACAATTACACATAGACCAGTCATTAAAACGTTTGCAATATGCCCAGTGCATACATATAAGTATAATATATTAGCTTTTGCTAGCGACTTCGCTCGAATTAATGTAGATTTGATCTATCTCTCGGAAACAGCAGATTTTTCCGGATTAAGGACACCTTTTCAGTACCCCTGGCAACGTATTTTTTTTCGAACTGACTACACTGTTGACCTGGCAAGGCTTTTACAGTTTCACTGGACTACAATCCCCTGACAATGTGTATGCAAAATTTCATAATGTTTTGAAACTTAATTTCATAAATACGTAACAAAGAAACTCACTTTCGCGTTTATAATATTAATAAGAATTTAGTAATCAATATCTATATTACTTGCTGTTATAAAAAAATAGTGCTGTAATAATGAGACCACATACTGCACTGACACATGAGACATGTCTTAAACCTGTGAATAGTTAAAAGATAAGGTAAATTACTTCTATTGTACGAATACTACAAATCATTTGGTAAATAATGTATTCCTACACATGTAAACAAAATTAATATACCAATAACCATAAAAAATCTTCATGGTGGTGGTGTTTAACATGATGGTAGGACTTTTTCTAAACCTGCCTGACTAGTTAATTACCTAGCAAGTTGAAAGTATTTCGACAAGTACCTTTTGGAAGATATGCTTGAAAACCAGTCTCCTGGGTATCTCGGTTTAATATATTGGCCATCTTAGATTATATTTTCATTTAACATATTAGGGTGTACAATATATAAAAGAAACTATGTGCTTGAAATTAACTATAAATAATGAAGATTAATAGAATAACACGGACAGTAGACATTTGACATCTATGAATGCTTTGTATTAAAAAAAAACTCTCAAGTATTCAGGTAAAATGAGTACTAATTTATTTTAACAAATTATAAGACAAAAATAATGATTATATAATACATAATTTTTTTAAACACTATTATTTCACGTTACTAAGATATGTTATTTTGTATAAAATTAATAATAAATATATTTTTTAAATATTAAACACACGATAAGTATGCGATAACTTTCTCAAATTTTATTTGTTGCTTAAATAACTCCTTAAATCAAGTTCTTGTGTCAAAATAATATCTCAAACATAATAGCTATTAATTTCATTTTATAATTATACCTAACAACATAAACTAAGTTAAAGCAAAATTAAAATAAAACGACAATTAAAAACCAGTCACCGTTACGATTAAAATTTACAGATACATTAAAAATAGTACAAAGTATCGATAAACTGTCCGTGACATTTCTATTCCCCTGGTCGTATGTTTGTGCGTAATACCGAGCGTATTGATTTTGTCTGCGCGCGCACCGCCACCTACTGGAGGGAGAGCGTGGGGGCAAAAAAGAACAAGGGTGATCCGACTCGAATCGAACCTTTTTATGGAGGTGCTACAATCCCTTAGGTTAACACTCCCGCGTGTCGACTACTGAGAGTGTGTTGGTAAACTTTTAATTTAAATCGTATCGTTGGCTTTTTAATATGTTTATAAATAATGTCGTTCATTGCTGTTTGAGTTTCAGGGCACATTGGTTTTGTTCTTTACAATTATGTAATTACATTTTAATTTCATCCCTTATGATTTAATAAATGTGATATATTTTTAATAAAATCACTCTTTTGAATGTTTGTTTACGATTTTTAACGGACATTAGACTGTAATATTCATTTAAGTTACTTTATTTATAATTTTTGTATGTTTCTCTATCTTAGTTCGGATTTTAAGACATTAGTATTTTGATGAGTGCATATAATTAATGTTATTTTTGTAAAATGTATAAACATTTACTATTTATATACAACTAGCGGCCCGGTCCGGCTTCGCACGGGTATAAAATATATAGCTATGTCATTCACTGAAAAAATGATTAAAATCGATCCAGTAGTTTTGATTTATTCATTACTGCCCGTAGCCCGCACGCGTTAAATTTGGAGTAACCTCAAAAATAACAGTATTTCTCCACTATTTAATTTATGTTATTATACATATAAACCTTCCTCTTCAATCACTCTATCTATCTACTATAATCTACTCTAAAAAACCACATCAAAATCTGTTGCGTAGTTTTAAAGATTTAAGTATACATAGGGATATAGGGACAGAGAAAGCGACTTTGTTTTATACTATGTAGTGAAGAAAAATACATATGTCGGGTAATTATAAATTACGCTTATATGTTTCTGTTAATAAATTTGAAATAAAATCGTGAAACTTTATCCTTAAAATTATTATCAAGAAGAATATCTAATTTGATTTATTATATTGAACAATCGAGCTCTTGTAATAACTACACTGATTTATTACGCTTCAGGCTCTTCAAGTAGCGAGCTATTTTAAAAGCACTCAATATTGACTTACTTCATTGCTACTTGTAAACATAACCTTTGATCTACGTTCCAATTGATGTAGCGTAACTCCCACGTAATTATAATTTTAATGAAATCTCCAGATCACGGTTCGCTGGAGCTGAAATATGTCCTTTAAATTAAAAGATCCCAGCGAATATCCTAAATAATTCCACACAATTATAGTGAAACATTTTAATTAATTATTTCGTACAGTTAAGCAAAGTTTAAAGCTTTAATATATAAAAAAGTAGTGTGTACTTATGTACACGCGTTAGAAGTTATACTTCTACGGCGTAACAAGATAAAAATCTTTTCAAATATTTTATCTTTCACCTTATTCTACGTTTGTAAAAAAAACGACACTAACAATAGAAACAAGGTATTTAATACATACATAGTTTTTTGAATAAAATGTTGACTATAGCTAACTTCAGGGTGTCGATTTTTCGTGACGATGTGCGCGCGCATCCTAAAAATTTACTCTGATAATTTTTCCCTAACGCGCCTAAATGAGTATAACTCCAAAAAACGAAAATTTATAAATACTATTCGTGTGAAACGACCATTTTATCTCAATATATTCCTGAACTACATAAAGACGGTGTTTTAATACTTTAAATTGATATTAATATTTTACTTTGTCGAGTTTTTTGAAACTTAATTTTGCAACTGAAATATTCATACGAAATAATACAATTGAATGTCTCAAATGTATGTGATTAAAGGTATATATTATAATAGGCTGGATTTATTACAAAACAAGTTTCGATACAATTAAAATCAGGTAAGCTTTAAACCTAAATTGTAGTTGGTGCATAAATTATACATCGCTATAACAATAAAATGCCACACTACAGGCACGAACGCATCGACCGCCGCGAGCCAATCACAATCTAGACTTTACATGTGAAACCTAAATTTATTACCTACAAGATACAGCGACTGTATTTATTGTACGTTCCGATACACTGTTGGTACAATGTTATTGTATCTATATAATTTTCGTTGCGAAATTAGTCACGTACGCAGTAGTATATTATTAGTTCATCATAATTAAGCATTACCCTGTAAAACTATGTATTGTTTTAATATCGGTAAAAATATAAACGGTTTTACAATAAAAAAAAACAGTTAGATAAATGTTTCCAATCAAAACAGAAAAAAAATCAGTTAGATAAAAATTTCCATTCAAAACAGAATTACAGATATATTTTTTTTATATTTAGATAATTGTATACTAGTTGATATCCGACATCGTTGCTTATTAAATAAACGTTTAATTAAAAAAAAAACTCAAGTAGTTAATGAAATTTAAAAAATGAGACTAGAACCATCTACGAAAAAATCCGCATAGAATGGTAACAGTCTTATTTCGATATGTGCATTAGTTTAGACGATAATAAGTCTCAAAGAACTATATGTAGGTTTTAATTATCATATGTCGTGTTTAACCATTCTCCTCTATTCTATAATAAATGTTTGAAAGTTTGAAAAAATAGTTGATTCGTTTTCCATACAGCTATATACTATTGGTAGGTATTATCAGAAATATCATAGGTAAACAGGTTTTCCTTGGAAAAGGTATGTAAATTTAACATTTGCGCTAAACAGCTTGATATTTCTTACTTAATTCTAAAAAGCGACCAGAATAATCTATACGAGCGATATGTAAACCATTTTATAAAATATCCTACGTGGTAAAATGTTATCCTTACTGTCAGTAAGAACGTTACTCTTTAATCTTTTACAATCCTTTAAAAAGCGAATGGTAACTATTTCTTTAGTACAGGTTGTATCTATGGGTTTTCTTAGAAATTACAGGATCGAATTTTATTGTTTTTTTATTGGACTAACTTATATTCATAGGGATTTTAGTATGTAATATGCTGAAGTATCATTTTTATGTACTTGCTTGTATATATGATAATATTTAACTAAACATTGATTGTTTATTTTTTATTTCGTCCTAGTAAACTATATAGCTTATACCGTAATATCTATGACCAATTACTTATCTATGTCTTATAGTATGTCAAAGGCAATTTAATCATGTTAGTTGTTTAACAATAGAAAAGACGATCTAGTAATTATTTAAGAGTAGTTACTGAAAATTATTATGTTATTTCTAAGCATATGCTAGATTTCTACCTAAGCAAAATAATAATAAGCAAGTCGCACTTCATCATATCAGCCTGTAAGGGACCACCCACGTAGGGCCATAGGCATATTTTCGAAGAAGGGTATGAATATAATCACTACGCTAGACTTCGACGTATTGGCGATTTAAAAGTTGAAACTCAAAAAAATGCATAGTTGTATATTTTTCCCACATACACGGGTATTAGAAGAACATATCTCAAGTTTAAAATTCCCTCAATACCAGCTGAAATTGTTATTAATTTATGTTAGTAAATGTATATGAATTCCGTAAATTCTTTCGTACTGTGAGCAAATATTTACGCGGTGTAATTTACTTAGGTATATAAAACTAAAGACAAAATATTAAACCCATTAATATTGAATTAACGGGCTGATTTTGTTGCTTCATTTAAATTAAGCTACAAATTAGACCTTGGTATTCATAAATCATTTATGTAATAAATTTCTCATATAAAGTTCCAAACACATAGACGTATTATTACATTACATAATAAAGCTTCAGTATGTCACATATAAGTGGAACGTGGATTTCACGGCTAGATAAATTGGATCCTTTGTATACATGAGTTTGATATGAGTGCCTACTGAATATAATAAAAGATGTTCTTAGTAAAAGTCGTCGAAATAAAGGTTGCCAAGTATATTAAACGTATTGAAAATATACGAAGCGTAATTCCATGTCATTCTTTATTCCAAATAAAACGTAACATTTCCCTCTTCAGTACTACTGATATGGTGAAGTTGTAAGATAAGCAAAATCGCTTAATTTTTTTTCTCAATAGGTAGTCGTTCTAGCTATGTTTTGGTAACGGGAAAATTTAAGCAATGCCAATTTTAAATTTCGCAGATAAAAAGTGAAAAGATTACTGTGCAGCGTTGGTACTAATAAATACTTAAACAATGCTTATTGCGTACCATTAAACACATATATAATTTTACTATCAATTTCCCGCGACTTCGCTCGTATTTTCTATGCAGTAATTAATGTGGAATCTTTATTTTATATCTATATATATAAAAGTATAACTCACTAAATGAAAAATTATGGATTTTGACATCAACTTTCATTAATTTTTCACCACATTAGGGGTTGAATTTCCAAAAATCCTTCCTTAGTGCTGAACTACAATGTAAAAGGAACTAGTGTCACATTTCGAGGTTAGACGGTGCATAACCGATAATCAAGAGGGGGAAAGAGGGTGAGAGGAATCTGTAGCTGACTGGATCACGAACATAACCCTTTTATACACTCTACACCTATAAACTCATCATAGTGACTGTTTTCACGTTTCAGGAACCGCCAGTGTATACTCAGCAGGAAAGAGACTTGCAAGCCGGTAGGAACTAGGATGTGATGGATTGCGAATATCTCCTTGGTCGTCGTATTTTAATCATCAAGCATTGTACTGTGGTCATCATCAAGTACAGTGTTGTCACTTTGTTGTGCTACTAAAAAGAGTAATAATAACTTATTATATATCCCTTATCACCTTCTATATATAAATATACCGAAAAAAACCGTCAAGCACATCTTTATCTTCACTTTCTTAACCGATATTGACAAGTTTTACTGTTACCAATGAAAATTAGTTTCATTCCTTAATATTGAAACTTAAAAATATGCTCGAAAACATAAATTATGGTCGAATTACGGCCCCTATATGATCACTAGTAATGTCAAAAGATTACAGAAAAGGAACTTCCATCCACAAAAAAAAAGGTTGTGTGCCTCGGACGCTCGACAGAAGTGATAAATTAAACTTCCTACCACTGCCGTATGCGTGAGAGAAAGGCAAGCCAGAGAGACTGGTTACGTAACGAAGCGGTTTACTCTCCCGTAAGTAGTCATCACTTCAAAAATACTATTAGAGATAGGTTAAGCCTACATTAATACGAGCGAAGCTGCGTGTAAAAGCTAGTATATAATAATAAAACTCCTTGAGCCTGCTTTGGTAAACAAGCACACTGTACACATACATACATAAACACTTTCAATAAATTTCAAATCAATATTAAATAGAAAATATACATATATATTTATATATGTAATGTGTATACATACATTTCGAATTACATTTCAATATTGACAATTGTCAATACTGTTACACAACATTAACATCGAATACACTAAATAATCACAGGTCACATAAATCGCGAAACCAATTCCATAAAACCAATATAATCGAACACGAGTTAAACGAGTCCCGGTGAGTAAATAGTGAAATTATTTTATCTACAATTAGTTAATGATTTCAAATAGAATCTACCTAGATACATTTGAATTAAAAAAAATGTTTAAATTACCCGATGTCAATTGACCATTATGAATAAATAACTTATATTGTCCTTTATAAATTTATATTTGAAGACACCGACGGCCACTAGTCATTTCATAAATAGATTTCGTTTTATTAAAAGTTTAGAATCAATATGAGAAAAGAACCCGCGTTATTTGACATAGCCCCTGAAAATGCCACCAATGAACAGGGAATTTATATACAATATAAAATTAAACGAGGAATCGAAATTATACAGGCCTGTCTATTAAAGCAGTAATTTTCCTTCGTTGAGTAAAATGAGGAGGAAAATGTAATTACCTATCAAATATATATGGATATAAAACGGTTCCGGGCCAGTGTACTCGATGGCAGGAAATTGGCAATTTCGCCCGGCTGTACCTACAACGGACCGTCGCGTCGCGTCGCGACTCTGCGCCGATGTGACGGTCAATGGAAAATAATATTATTGCTTTATAACATACCATAAATAAATTGATAAGTAACTGCATTCTAAATATGTATTCACTTCTCTCTTATATACCTATTATATACGTAAAAATCAATTGTAGAACGTATGAAAAAATGCATCACTTCAGAACATGTCACGCTTTGTGTGTTGTACTTTTGATTTTGAGCGTGAATAATTGTTTTTTTTTTTCTGTTTGTAATTGGCAGCACAAGGTTTGTACGAAAGAAAGTATTTGAAAAATCATACGGAAAACTGATAAATTCGGGTAAAAATTCACCATTTAAAAAGTGCGTGTGAGTTAGACTGTAAATAGTAGAGATAAATAAAATATTTAGAAATTGAAGTTCAGTAGTTCAGTTGCTATTATATTTCATTGTATGGTGGTTATAAAGGAAAGATTTGATCTAATTTCCTTTATTAGTACAACCGTGCGAACCCGGGGCGAACACCTAGTATAGTAATAACAAATAGTTTACATTCATTAATTTAAAATCGGTAAAGATTTGTTATGTGTTAAATAGTAAAGAGGAAAAAAGACAATCGACAGTTAATTTAGATGAAATATGTGGTCTCAAACAACAATAAATCTTTCATATGAATGAAGTAACGGACACTAACTAGTTAATAAAAAATTGTGTAGTTTTATGAAACCACGGTGCAAGTAAAACTTTATTTCGGATCGGAGCATTTTAATAACTGAGCACAATATTTATTTAACTTATTGAATAATTTTGAATTGAGCCATGGGCGCCGCCATATTAGCCTTGGCCGCGGCTGGCTATAATGCGACATGCGATAGATGGACGAAAAAGTTTGAGGCCATGTAAAAAAGGTTTCACTTTAATAATTAATCACATTATTAACCAAGTTAGTACAGTTATGTATTTTTGTTTATAAATGCTTTATATATATATGCGTACATAACTTCATGTTTAGTACAATATTAGTAAATTCTAGATATGTAAATATAACGTCGGTTTCGAAACAAGTACCCAGTACGTGCCACGAAAACCGATTTAGTGCGGTAATAATATTCGAAGTGTGGGCGTGTTCTGAAAACTAACACCAGATTTATTACAAATTTCACATTTTACAACTTGGAATAATTGTAATACGTTATACGTACTCATAATATGAAGTGGCCATTATTATAAAAAGGAATAATGTAATGGTATTATTCTTACGCAATGAATAACAGATTATATATGAAATAACTATTCTGCTGTTGATTAACTGTTATTATTATTGACAGTAATAATGGACGGGTGTTGTTATCGCGACATGCGAATAAGCAAGCATTATGCATCAAATAAAACATATGAGAGAGAGAAAAGACCAAAATTCAATATTGTATCATTCTTAGAAATTGCATTACGATACATAATAACAAATTACACAACAATAAAATGACTGACAAAAAATAACAAAAAAAATCATTAGTGATATACAAGCGTTACCGCCATCTATACTTATAATATCGAAACGTGATATTCAGGAAACAATTGATCAAATAAAGAAGTCAGTATAAAAGCTGCAAAATGATTGATTTCTTAATGGTTATTATTTTTTACGCAAACTGAATTAA
The DNA here is from genome assembly GCA_035772565.1 of Antheraea assamensis. Classification (NCBI taxonomy): domain Eukaryota; kingdom Metazoa; phylum Arthropoda; class Insecta; order Lepidoptera; family Saturniidae; genus Antheraea; species Antheraea assamensis. The sequence continues at coordinate 1,147,626 of JAQQSE010000181.1, read as the reverse complement.
AAAGACCAAAATAGTTGTATCTACGTACATACCCGGGACATCCAGCAGATATGATTTTTTTGATATTAATACTAACGTGATGTTAATTATTATTACAATGTATAATTATTAATTTGTTAATTATACATTCTGTTAGTATTATTCTGTTGTCGGATAGAGACAGCTCACACAGAGACAAGAGCGGTGTGTAGGCGAAGCATTACGGCATAATATAGCGTCATACCGTTTTGCGTGACGGCATACAGATCGATTTTACTGCCAAGGCCCGTCAATAGATGTTTCAGATCGTCAAAATGCAATAATAATCTTCGCAAAATAAAGTCTTAAAATAATTAAGCAATATTCGATGTAAAAAATTAAACACGACGCCGACAAAAGCGATTTCAAGCGTCATTCATCTCCCTAAGGTTCTTAACGGCCAACGATAACAATGAATTCTTAACTTTTTCTCAAACTGACAAATTAAAACGTTCGTATCTGACAATTACAGACTTTTACCGCGTATTACACGGGCTAGATAGCACGTGCAAAAGTAAGATAAGTGCTTGTATTCGCAGTAGAGCCAATTAAACGGAAACAGAATGACCCTCTTTCAGTTATCTATGTTACTAAAACATCAAGGTAACCGTTAATATTTTCGCTTATGTTAACTTAACTATGCCACTGCTCGCGTGAAGTACAAATTTAACGCTAAGGTGTTTTTAAAATAATTTATAAATATGTTTTTCAAGGCCTTTTTGTACTTTTTTTATTATATAAACAATAGGAGTTAAATTTAATGCTGTAAAAACTAATAGGTATATATATAATTATACTAATAAAATTATTTCGTTTGATTAAAAGTTACCATTCTTCGTTTGTTTTGTCACGTAAAAGCGGTTATTGTGATTTAAAAAGTTACTTATATAATATTGCTATTTTCAAAGTGAAAACATCTGATGGGAGGGTAAACCGCTTCGTTACGTAACGCGTTACGGCTCCAGTCTGTCTGTCTTCCTTTTCTCTCGCGCATACAGCAGTGGTAGGTGTACATATTCAAGAATTGTAACTAAGAATGAAATATATTTTATAATCAAGAAAAGATTTTATTAATAAATAACCTTTCCTTACACTATCATATTAATATACAAAAAATTTAAGTAATAACCTAATCTTTTTTCAATTTAAACAATTTTAATATTAAATAGTTCAACTTAGATTAGTTTACGTTATCACTTCTGTCGGACGTCCCGAGACGCACAAATTATTTTTTTTTAATAATATCTATTGGAAGCTATTATATATTATATTGGTTAACATTTGATAAAAGTGAAGTATTGCAATTAAGTACACAAATAGTCATTTATTAATCCGGTGAAGCTGCGAAGGCCTCTCAAGCCCACAGCGTATAGTCAGTTCGAATTAAAAATAAATAGTCACTTGTGTCGATTTAATTAGTTAACAGTTAATAAATTATCTACTACATATACGACAAAATATTGAACAAGAACATTCCGTGTAGAAAATAAGATTACTATACCTATATATGCAAATTGTGTAATAATTATAGAACATTTGATACAGAAATAAATGTGCTAAATAATTTTATATCTCACTTTTGCCTCACTTTAGGTTGACATAATGGCCATGAAAAACTCTTTCCATGACAAAAAAAATTAATATATCGCCCGTGTGAGTACCGCAAAGTTCATTTCTGTGTGTAAATAAACACGATATGGGTGCGGTTTTAACAAGCATTTATACGATGGATAAATATACCAGACCGACATCACGCGCGAAGTGTCAAAGTGTCACGAGCAGGCGAGTACCACAGCTCGCGGTGGCTAATAGGGCTGCCGAATAAAAACGGTTTAGCCCATTATGAAGATTTTCACATTAAAAATAAGACATTAAATTATATTCTCTTATTTTTTTTTTATTACATAAGTTTATTTTTAAAACGTTGCACCGAATACCTTATATGGTGACGTCTTTTTAGAGGATTCTAACTTCGTATCTACATAAGAACGGATGTTATGTATGTATAGATATTTGTCTGCCTGTTGGAATGATGAACATAAAAGTTGCCACGCATGTTTTCTGGGGTTTTTGGGGAATGTTTTACTAAACTCCGCTACTAAATAGTATTGCAATATCATTCTTCTTACCATTCACTTGTGTACCGTTCAATTAAATTTGAACAAAATTTGAACACGGAAAATAGGTACGCAACACCCAGTCTATAAATTACAACAAAAAATAATAAGAACAATTAATAACGCATGCAGAAACGCGGGGAATCTATTTACATGGAAATAATTGAGTTATACCAAAATGTATTTTACCACATGCAATCGTTACCAGCCGTAATAATAGTCGGTATTGAAATGAATACATGATTCACGTACGTACCCACCTAGTAGCTGCCCCCTTTAAAACGTAAACCCCGTGAGTCACGTTCTAACTACTCATAACCTCGATTAAAACGGGCTGATTCATACTACATAACATGCAAGGGACGCCGATATCGATTACCCACTGTCTAGACAACTTTAGACTTTATTAGACCATCGTTTCTTAATACCTTTTTATTTATGTAAGTTTTGAAGAATATTTAGACTTTTAAATAGAGTTTTTTTAATACTTGTAATTCAATAAGTAACCTGACATAGTATCCTAATAAAATAAGCACTAGAAAGTTTGTGAGCATGAATAGATGTTTAGCACTCTTTCAAGCAAAAACTACTGAACGGATTTTGATGAAGTTTTATAGTAATATAGCTTATACATCCAACTAATATATAGGTTATCCTAACTAATAGTAAGCGCTCATGTGATTTTGTTTGTTTGATACACTTACACACCTTAACTACCCTATCGATCATTATGATTTTTTGTAAGAACATTGTCGGGGATACAAGAAATGACATAGAGTATCTTTCATGTTCCCGTGGTATAAAGAAAACCTACATTAACGTGATTGATGCCGCAAGTAGAATCTAGTATTTCATTAAAAGCCAGTAATAAAATTAAAGTATAGTTTGTATATCTCTTGATAGACGCCGATTTTTTTTAATTCGACCATGCTAACTCCACGCGTTGTTCCTTATTTTTTTCTTGTTATAAATATTTAAAAATAAAACATAATTTTGTTCACCACAACTAAATAATTATAATGTCAACAACTTTCTATAAGAAATATATTTTAATAAAGACCAGTGATAAAGTTCAAGTTTATTTACGCATTTAATCGCTTCATTCCGGGGGAATGTTCACTCGTTTGCGGAATGAGCCATCATTTTCGCAGCTACATTGAATGAACGGTAATTGAGCTAGTCGAGTCGCTGTTTCGCCGGCGTAATTCTGTTTTTCACGAGCCCGTGGTGATTCCGCTGAATCTACATTTTGTACGTACATCGGAAATCTATGACGTGTGTTAATTAATTCTCAATTTAACGACCAGTTAATTGATCATGTCTCATGACTCAGTTTTAAAATATTTTTTATACTGTTTGACTTTAATCAAGTTTGTCGTTATAAAAAAAAAACAAAATACCACAATATACGAACGAAACAATCAAGCCCTATAGAATTGCTGCTACCGCCTGAAAAAGGCAAATGAATACCATTTTTTGAAATAAAAAAAATACAAAAGATTATTAAAGAGAAATTTAGATTAAGTTTAGGTATTATTATTCAGTGGTATGTGGCTTTTCTTAGGTTTGTTCTTAAAATTCGGCCAATTATTTTTGTGTTCTAAAAAATTATTACAATATTGTGTACATATTTTAAATTGAAAAATGTTCAAAGAGTCTTTATTTTTTTCAAATTATAACCTAAAATTATTCAGATTTTTTGTAGCCATTTTGTAAAGTAATATATTTCTCGGCGTTACGTTCCCGGGCCTTTTTATTATTCAAAACCTTTCAGGTTATCTCGTATATTATCATCATCATCTTACCCTTATCTCACCTAAGTAGGGTTTCAACAACATGTTTTCCTTTTCCACTCTCCTCTGTCAGATGTCATCTCAGTATTCACACTTTTAATACACATATCATTTTTCACACAATCCATCCACACCTTTTTCCGTCTTCCTCTACTCCTATATACGTCCACTTTCAAACTCAAAACTTTTCTTGTTACATGACTTTCATCTCTTCTCATAATATGCCCGTACCATGCTAACCTACTACTCCTCAACTTCTCTGTCACTGGTGCTATTTTCAAACTTCCTCTGATATACTCAATCTTAATCTTATTCATCCTTGTTACACCATACATCCATCTTATAACATTCGCATTTCTGCCACATGTAATCCTTTTCTCATCCGTCTCTTTCATAGCCCAGCACTCGATCTCATTATAGTTTTATACACATTCCCCTTGAGTTTCAACGGCATTTGTGGGTCACAAACCACCCCAGACACCTTTCGCCAATTCATCCACCCTGCATTTATCCTATTCCTCACGTCCTTTTCTATTCCACCGTCGTTTTGGATCAATGAGCCGAGGTACCGAAAATTGGAGCAGACTGGTAAGAATACACTGTTTAAGGTAATATGACAAAAACTGGATGGACCTCCGAAGTCACAGAACAAATGTTCAGTTTTCATCCCACTAATCTTTAAACCAATATTCTCCAGTTTCTCTCGCCATTTCTCCAGCTTAATTTGGACCTCGGCAGCTTTTCACCAACAAGAACAATATCATCAGTGAATAGCATACACCAAGGTGCTTCCTCCTGTATGTCTGATGTTAGTGTATCCATGACAAGAAGGAATAGATTAGAACTTAAAGCTGATCCCTAATGCAAACCTACAGCCACATGGAAATTTTCGGCAATTCCAGCCTCGAACCTAACATGTGTTTTAGCTTGACTATACATACAACGGACAAGTTGTAAGTACTTCCCAGGTACTCTTTTTTTTCTCAGCGCCCACCACAGAACATCCCGAGGTACTCGACCATATGCCTTTTCCAGATCAACAAACACCACATGCAAGTTTTTATGTACACGATATGGGGGATATATCCAGAACAGTGGTTAACATTGTTTTTTCTTTTTTTAATTGCTCGATTCAAAGCATACTTACTCCTTTTCATGTCTTAAATATCAGTCAAAAACGTTGCGAGAGCTAATTGCGAAAACTAAACAAAAATATTGTACACAAATAGAAATATTGTGAAATAATTTGTTAAATAAATGATATGTTAAATATACGATAGAACGCATAACGTAATACTATATGAACAAGATATATGAATTGTTCAGATTTAGTACTTATATAGTAAATTAACTGTGATTTTTAAATATATATTAATGAACATATAGAATAAAATATTTCATTGATATCATAGGAAAACAGCATACCACCTTTGAATATACAGGTGACATATATTAAAGAATAAAACTCTCAAGAGTCATAGAGATAATTATTGTTACCACCTGACAAAGGCAAAGGCCCACATATTATACAGCCAAATAGCATATCATTTTGTTACATAATGAGAATCAAAAATTAACAAAAAATGTTGAATCTAATTTTATACAACAATAAACATACGTTTTTTGGCTACTCATTTTTTTCCATGTAGATACGGGTATATAACCTATCTCGGAATTTATATTTCATGAATTTCAATAAAAAGTTTATTAAAATAAATCGGCAATGTCCAACCATATAAACAATAAAAAAAAATTATAGATACTAGATATAGATAATATGTTCCAGAATGTTCATTATTATGCAAACCCATCCCCGTCGTTCATTCCGCTGCAAAAGAAAAGAAATGGGAACGCATACATATTCCTGTCGCTTATCTTTTTTTTTTGAAATAGTAATGAAGAGGCGAACATTGGCTTTCCCGCTGATTAAAACCTGCATCCGACAATCTTATAATGAACTCTGGAAAAAACGAGTTTTCAGAGGATTTCGACTGAAAGATTTGATTGGAATGAATAGAACTCCGTGCAACAATTTCGAAATTAATTACGTACCAAACCGGTCGGTTATTCCATATAAGTAATATAAATAAACCTTAACTTTCCTTATTCCGTTACTATCAATTGATATTTAGAATCTATGTATTTTTAAATAAAACAAAGTCATGTAAGATATATTTTTAATTTAAAATTAAGCTACAGAAATAATATACAATTGTTATCAGTTAAAGTTTATAATTAAGACATATTACGAAAATTTAAATAAAACCTTTTTAAATATGTCATAAATACAACAGTATTTCTAATATTAAAACTCTTTGTAAGTATCAAGTCAAGGATATATGTAAGGATTTTAATTATATCCTGAGTCCTTATTTCTTTTTAGGGCGATGTATGTTCATTCCTTCTGCATGTTGTTCTGTGAACATCTAATAGTAAAAACTTAAATTCGCTGTAAAGATTAACCTTTAATATGTTATCTATACGGCTATAGAAGCCTTACGACAGAAGGGTTTTGTAATTTCTTCGACAAGTTGACAAAAGTAACTCACTACTTTGCCAGATATTGAGAAAGATGTTTGATGACAATTTTCTTCTTCAAAGAAAGCTAAAATTTATTGTAAGATACTCAGTTCTATTTTGTTATATTTTAAATGTTATTTTATGTACAATATTCTAATAATATTTTTCAGTAAGGCTTTATTTTAAAACATAAATATTTAGAAATATATTTTTTAAATTAATGACTTAGATACTAGACATTCGTTAAATTAAAACATTAAAGCGTGTAATTAACGAGTCTCACAAAGTTCAAATTTAATATCTTGAAGTAGACAAAGCAATACAGAGGCTATTTATAATTCCATAGAATTTTTTTTCCTGCCTCTCAAGATATTTTTTGAACAATTTTATTTTATTTTTAATAATAAGATAAGCGTTTTGAAATAAATTCTCTATAAATGTAATGTTTTTATCTAATACTATCAATTTATTAGCAAATTAATAGCAACATGTAAAATATAGCGTAGCTTCATTAAAATACATTAGAGTAAAAAAGTAGGTGCTAAAAGTCTGATAAATTAGAATTATTATTATTTAAGTGAGGAAACCGAAATATGTATTAAAACTACTTGGTCCGAAAACCAAATTAAATAATTCTAGATCTCGACAACAATATTACCTACCGATTCCAACTATAGCTAACAACTATCCAGAAAACCCCATACATACAAAGAAAAATCACCACATTCGGAGTGGTCTGGTGGTCAATTTCTCTACCGCACACTCGACGTTTCCCCCTTCGGCAACGTCTCAAGTTTAGATCCGATCCTCTGGATTTGAGCCCTCAAACATAATGCTAACGCGATACAGTGACACTGTATTTCTTAGCTCATCACATACGATACACATCAGCCTACACACGTGCATACATACACGGTAAGTACACATGTTGTGGAAGAGTTTTTACTATTTTTCCCTCTTTTTTTTCCTATGTTACCTAGCTTTACCCAATGTGGAAGACTCAAAATACACGTACGCACTCGTGAGCCCCAAAGAATGGTACGCATATGAGCCTCATTAACTTATATACGTATAGTTAGCGTAGTTTGCATGATTAGTATATATCGATACGAGATATTGCATGCAAGGCAATAGACCAAGCTGAGGCGCGCCTGTGCGCCCTTGAGCTCGTTACCATACGGCTGAGTGTCTTAACCGTTCGCTAGAAAAGTTTCCTAAATCTGTAAAAGTCCGTCTCGCCAACAGTAATAGTCAGGTCGAAAAAATTTGGTCAAGACATTGGAAAAGGGAAAGAATTTTGAAAACGCACACACAATATATACAATTATACGTGTTTAAATTTACTTTTAAAACGATATTGGAAGGAGTTCCTTGAAAATTATAATGTATAGTGATAAATATTATAATTAATAGGTATAATACTATAAATATAATCACAAGCATTAATTAGTGGGTGAGTATATTATAAATTAAACAGTTTTTTTTTCGTCTACAAAATATCGCAATGTTTAACCTAAAATGTAAGTAACTGTATATGAGAGAACAGAATTTAAACGATGTAAGAGAGTTCTTCGCGAAACTGCAAACACAAGTCTTGAAGTTTTATTAGTTTCACTCTAGGTAAAAGTTCTAGAGCGTGCACGAATACGTAGTGCACTCGAATGTTTTCAGTAAAGATCGTGGTAATGTTTTTATTTAAAGGCTTCAAACAAGTACAATTTGGATATACTGTTCTGATTTATGTTTTAACGCTTTGACGTTGATAATTTATCAAACTCAAGGAAGCTTCGTAAGCTTGTTACAGAATTGTATAAAAGTCTATTACGCATTATAGTCCAAGATCCACGGTCCATTTTTGTTAGTAATTACTCTACCGAGTTAATTTCCCGTGAATAGATACATTTTGATGTGACGCCCGACTTTTGCTATCACAAAAAAATTATATTGTGGTAGCTAACAGGGGTGGGGTAGCAGGGATAAAATATGTCGATTTTATGTTTCTCAAAAATGTATCATTAACAAGGTTTTACCATTAAATGTCAAGATAATTATCCAAAAAAAAAATCCTACAAAGTGTATGGTTTGATCAAAGAGCTCCATTCGTCTGACATGTTTCGATAACACAATATTGTGACTTAACCCATAGAATTTAGCTAGCAATAGAAATGTAAGTGAATAAGTAATTTTTTCGACGACATTTTTAAAATATATTGAATGTTTTCTACTTTCTATATATATAATATTAGTGTAATATACATATAAAAGTTCCGGAATAAATTCTACAAATGTTAGTAAAAACTGTATCAAAATAGGTCATGTAGCTTAAAAGAATTAACCTCAAATACAAGCAAGCAACCGCGGAAAGTGACATTTAAATAATATAGTACATATCATTTAATATTTATAGGTTAAGGTTATCATCAAATGCAGAGTAAAAACGAATGATAGAAATGTGAAAAGGATTTTATATTCAACGATGTTAAAGCAGTTCACTACTTGGAACACTGGAGCGTTCGGGATTCCTTTGATTTCTGAACCATGTGGAGAGAGGAAAAGAAGTCTAGTATAGAATTTCTCAAATAAATTTAATCGAAGAATAAATTCAATTTATATTTCTTTTTTTAATTTAGTATAAAATATGTACAAAAACATCTTGTTGACATGTTTGAGCAGATTTGTACATCTGAATACTTGTTTATTGAGGTTTCTTTGTTAACCATTTACTATAACTGCCCCCAAGTTTGCTTTGGGCTATAATTTATTATTATTAAGATTTATATCGTTAGTTAGCTTGGACGAAGTCGTGGACTAATTCAGATTAAATGGTATATGAACCTATCAACTTTTTTAACCGATTTCAAAAAGAAAGAGGTTCTCAATTCGGTTTTTAATGCTTTATACCCCCGAACTTTGTCATTCAGAGACAGTTTTGGAAAATTATTTTCTTATTAGAAAAGTGATATTTTCGTGAGGTCTCATTTCAATTTAATTAGCATTGGACCTTGAATTTTAAAGGTATACCAGGGAATTCCTGAAAATCGAACAGGAAGTCTGTATATAGTGTTTGATATATTGGCAAGTTTATGAGCATCCCAGATTAGGTAGGCACCTAACTACTGGTGAAAGAAGTTCTGGTGCATCAACCTTTCAATTTTTAAAAAATCAGTTTTATTTTTTGTAAAAACAAAAATACTTTGGTTTATTTTGAAGTTTATGTGAAGTGGGTTCCAAAATAATCATGAATTATATTTACAAAATTAATTAAAAGCACTTTGATTAATTGAAATATAACATAATACTTTTGACTAATATTTTCCGGGAAAAAACACACAAATGCATTAAAAAGTAAGAACGTTCTTTATATTCAGTGAAAATTCGCATCGTCTCGTATGAATTTCATGTATAAAGCTGTGAGAAAATTTCATACAAGGGTCGTGCTCCATCGAAATATTGTACGGGCGAGGCAATATCGTTGATACAAATTTATTTCGACGCACGGAGAGAAATATTGTTTAGAAAAATGTGAAAAACTGTCGTTTATTCAGGACGTTTATACAGTGTTTTTTCTTGCTTATAAGAAAATTCATTTTTACGATGGGTTCCATCTACAAAATAGCTTCTGAAATCGTATATATATAAATAAATATCCTTTTTGGTTTGAATCAGAGGTTACTCGCCAACATAATTTATCTCTTCGAATATTTTATTCGGTTTAATTATTTTAATATTTTCGATTTATTAGTATAATTGTTCATGCAAAATTATTAAAATTATATGTATACGTATACCACGTATAAAACATAGAAGTTTTTTTCTTTTAAGCCATTTACAAGCCAATAGAAGACTTCTCAGAGTATTTATCTAGAGTCTATGCGCTTTTCCATAAGAGCTATGCAGTAACGCTAAAACTTAACTGAGGTAACTACATATAGGCGGTTAAAGGCTTATAGTAAGTAAAAAAAATGATGTGGTCAACAATACATTCATAAAAAAGTAGCTCCCGTTCGACAGCAAAACCATTTTCATCAGACCAAAGTCGCAGGTATTAACTAGCAATAAATAATTTCAAACACGTTTAATGATGTTACTAATAATAATGTATGTAAATTAAATAATGTTTTATATTTTGAAATAAAAAAGCATTTTTCACAAGAAGAACGAAGTCGCGACCAATATTAAATTTTGCTTAATTTGTAAACGCGTATTTATAACATACTAGGCTTTCTTCAAAAGCTTCGCTCGCTTTAATGTAACTTTGACGTACCTTGAGAATAGTACTTTTTTCTAGTACCCCACCTTATTTTCTGTACCCCTGACAACGTGTACGTAAAATTTCACAATGATCGTATAAGTAATTAACAAACAAAATCATATTTGCATTTGTAGTATTAAATCAGAATCAAAAATATTTTATTCAGATTAGGCCCTAAGAAGGCGCTCATGAACTTCAAAGTTACCACCGGTTCGGAAAACAACCTAGTTCTCGAGAAGAACCTGGAAGAAACTCGATCGATTTTATCATCTCATCAAATATAATGTAACACATATTTTTAAGAACATATCTAGTCCTAGACATGATAATTACATTCATTTTTGGTGGATGCACAGAGAGGAGCTTCATTTCCAGACGAAACCTTCGTTCACATATTGATCCACCCTAAATAGCCTTTAGACATTAAAACCTGCTTGACATAATGCTGGAACTTAGTATCCGTTTTTTGGTTTCCACACCTTTCAAAGATTAGAAGCAACAATAGCGATTACAAATGCCATAATAGATGTAAATCAAGTGCTATATATATATATTTATATATGTTTTTTTAAATATGATAACAAATATAATACACTCATAATGATCATAAAACCACGTAATGATAAAATCAAATTGAATCCGTCGAAAAACTCAAACCTGTAAAGTATTGAGTAGGTCCTTAAAATTTTAAATAGTAAAATGAAACTTTGTATTATTAATTTGAACACGATAAGATGTTATAAAGAGATAATTTTGAATGAGAAAAATTCTCGAGGACGCTTGATAAATTTAAAATTCAAGGTTGTCTTTCAACTCGAGGTCCATGAGTATGCTCCAATACATATTCTACTGGCTGTTGCCCGCAGCTCCGCATGCGTTTTTTTATAATTGAAAATACTTCTTATAAGATCAGCTTTCTGTTAGTTCCGTGAAAAATGGTTCAAACGTTTTGGAGATAGTACTGCAAATAAAGCCATGGGTAAAAGCTAGTCGAAAATAAAAAAGCTTTAATTACTTTTTTTAACGTTAGCCATCTGTCAGTGAAAGTCCCATGAAAATAGGTCCAATCGTTTTGGAGATAGTACTATAGACGAAGCCACGGGTGACAGCTAGTCTAAAATAAAGTAGCCTATGTCACCCGCTGTAATTTTAACTATCCGTCAGTGAAATTTCTGTCAAAGTCAGTCCAGCTGTGTCGGAGATTACCCGAAACATATAGACAGACAGACAGACAAAAATTTTAAAAATTGTATTTTTGGTATCAATATCGTGTATACGTTCACATCCAATCAGTAAAAAGTCGTTATTTTGATATTACATACAGACACTTCATTTTTATTATATGTATACATTAGTAGTTGTGGTTGGTCTCTATTTATAATATCAGGGTATTTTGTATAGCTCTAAATTAATTTCAAAGGTATCATTGTTTTTCATAATGTATTTAAAGAAAATGATACAAGTTGTGCGCGCATCACTCAAAAACTAGTGCATAGATTTTGTAAGAAAGGGACTTCGTGTAGAAAATAACCGTTGCCGGGGGTTAGTGAAATCTATATCAGCGATAGTGAAGCAGCGGGAAAAACTAGTATGTAGATTTTTAAACATAAATAATACTGCTATGACTTCCCAATGTTTCTTGCAATAAATAAAATGGTAACAAATAATAGTAAATGCAAGCAGAGTTGTTATGATCTACCGTGCCGTTGTGCGCGCGTCACTCAAAAACCACTCGTTAGCTTTCATTTTGCCCTCATCTAAACGTATATCACGTTTAATATAAACTTTTAAAGTACTACGATTTCTACAAGCGCTCCGGGTACAGAGATGTTTATTTTCTTAGCATGGAGAATGGGGCAAACGGTATGGTGCTTTTGTATCTTCTGTACACAACATATATTTTTAAGAGCATAAACAACGCAGACGAAGTCGTGGGTATCAGCTAGTTAAGGATAAACTTTATGTAATATATTTATTTGAACAAAAATCACATCAGCAAAATTTACTTGACAGCTTTTATTTTAGCGACACATTAGAAAACTATATACAAAAAGGTCGGTCGTTTCTTGATGGAACTACCGACGATATTTTTTGTGTGCAAGCATTTATTATCGGTACTATCCTATTTTTATATTCTGTCAATATTTTCAAGCATTTTCGTCGTGTAAAAATAGAGGAAAACCCACATCACTATCGGAAAATGGTGATCGGAGCATAACGTTACTCAACTTATATCATATTGGAAAAAATGTTTACAAGGGTGTTTTATCCATTTGAACTTGAAAAAATAATTTATACAATTATTCATTCCTTGTGTTTCTGGATGGTTTAGGTTGAATTTTTAAATATAAAATGATTGAATTTAATAGATTCTGTATTCACAAATTTGATTATCCATTGATGTGTTGTGAATATTGTAGTAAAAATATATTTTTTTATTATTTTTATATACTTCTTTTGACACAGTTCTTTGAGAATTAAATTAAAATAATGAAACATTTGAATAGATCGTAATTGGTCGGATTCGGCTTTAATGTAACATGTGAGTATCCCTCTTTTAAACAAAGACCATTTGAAGACAGAAGTCTAGGGTTAGTTAGATCATCCCTCGAAGTAGTGTTTTTGTAGACGGGAAAAAAATGTATATTTTGTACGTGAATACCAAAAAAAAATTAAAAAACCCACATATAGAAGAAAGTTTCCTATTGTATCTACATGCCTAATATTGGTTAAGTGGGAAAGACGAATAAATTGTAACCGGTAAAGATTACACCACCTGAAATTGATTTAAGAAAAGTGGATTCGTCTAATTCAGGCTAAATGGTTTCGCAAGCAACCTCGATACAATGTTTTAATAGAATGTCAATTTCAAGGTGCCCGATGACGTAACCAACCCTTGGGTCAGACGTTTGCGTTGACGGCAAAATTAGATTGACATTTTAGCTACCTAATAATCTTTTCTATCTCGATTTACGCCGTAAAGTCGGGCGGAGGGAGATAAGGAAGGCTTTGATTGGATTATATTCGTTATTTTTTTTAAATAAAAAGCTTCCGTTTTATACAAGATTTGGGTATGTTTTTGTGAAACGTAACTAAGGAGGCATATTAATTTCGACATTTTTCACCGATTTCAAAACGAAATTTCCAAATTATAATATTTTTCTATTAGCAAGGGGAAACATTCAAAGACGTTCCATTTTAACCTCATTGTCATTGGACCTCGGATTTCGAAGACACAATAAGTAACTCCTCAAAACTTAATAGGATATGGATAGTTGTTGAGATATTGGTGGTTTATGAGAATCCGAGACTAGTTTGGTACCCAATTATGTTGAAAAACGTGCTGAACTCATTTGGATCGCAAAAGCACAAGGCAACCGCTTGACGATCAACAGCACGATTTGTTATTTTTAGTGCATTTTTAGAAGAAGGGGAACGTGTGTGAAACTATAATAATAATGCCGGCTTCCGAAAGAGACGGATAAGAAAAGGTTGCATATGGCAGAGATGCAAATATTATGATGGAGCTGTGATGTAACCGGAATGGATAAGATTAAGAATGAATATATCAGTGGAAATTTGAAAATAGCCCCAGTGACAGAAAAGTTGAGGAGTAATAATATATATAAGTATATATATATATCTTATAGTATATACCATAGGTAAGTATGGTACGGACATATTATGAGAAGAGATAACAGTCATGGAACAAGAAAAGTTTTGATTCTGAAAGTGGGCGATATAGGGGTAGAGGAAGACCAAAGGGTGTGGATGGATTGTGTAAATAATGGTAGGTGTATAAAAGGTGTTGACATCTAACAGAGAAGAACGGAAAAGGAAAACTTGTTGTGCCGACCCTACTTAGGTAGGTTAAGGGTAAGATGATGCATTTTCAGAGTATATGTTTTCAAACTCGATTTTGGTTTTGGTCACATTCGCTTGTTTCTTAGAGGACTATTATTAGGTATATGGTATTGTAAAATTAAATTCTAATAACAACTTTGGTACGTTTTACAGAGTTAAAAGTTAATAATAGCTTTTGCCCAAAGTCTTGCTCGCGTTAATGTATATTGACCGATCCCTCGGCAACAGCACTTTCTTCTGATTGAAAGGTACATACTATGTCCTTTTTTGTACCCTTGACAATATGTATGCATAATTTCATAATGCTCGGTGGAGTAATAATAAGGTGTTAAAGAGCAATAAGCGAATTTTCTTTCGCATTTATAATATTTTATCCAGAAGAAATTACTGTTCCCGAAGGATAGGTCAAATTGAAATACACCCAAGTGAAGCTGCCAACAAAACTTAGTATAGATATAAAAGATTGCAGGCGATTTCTTATTACGATTTTAAATTACCCCCTCTATCTTGTACTTGTACATAACATTAACAGTAATGGGTTATTTGCGAATCTATTTTGATGAAAACAAATAAAATTGCTAAAATAAATGTTAAGCCTAATTTTATTTAAAATTTACTTACCAATTAAATATATAGCATAGTGCATCCGTGCAGAGTCGGAGTATGTTGCTAGTATTTAATAATAATGGAAATTTAAATACGTAACGTACGGTTACACATTTCAAGACCGTTTTGTGTACATTATAAACCAAGTTAATTTTACTTACCAAAATGGTGACGTACATTAACAGAAATCCTTGATAAACGATAATGTCCTTATAAAAAGGTAGTCCCGATTCAAACGAAATCCTTGATAAAGCCAAATCCGCAAATGCGTTGACAAAAAACCCTTTCACGTGTTTGAAGTCCGGCTTTGACCACCTACGGCTTTTAAGGGCCTTCATCGTTGAAAACATGTTAGTCAAAGTACATTAGTATAAAGGTGATTTTATACCACCCGAAAACCCGGTGAGATATCGTATACTTTCAGAACATGAAAACTCATCATAACAGTGCTCGGGGCACGTAAGTTTTTTATGATTTCTGATCTCGTTCAGTTTAGTTAGTTTATTTATACAAATTGCAGGTTCGTTGGCTTGGTGGTTGGGTTGTTGGTTGGTTGGGTAATTGGTTGATTTTTGGCTAGTTGGTTGCATAACCACACACCTGGTGTTTGTCTATCATTCTTTTGAGTTCTATTAAGTACTAGCGTTTGCCAGTGGCTTCGCTCGCGTTAATGTAGTACATGATATTTATCTAATCCTGTGTATTATTATATTTTTAAATAAAAGATACTCTATGTCTTTTTCTGTACTCGTGACATGGTGTATGCGAAATTTCGTATGGGCAGTTAATATATGAAAGTGTAACAAATAGACTCACATTCGTATTTTTTATGTTAGGATATATTGAAAATGAAATAATAAAATACTTCATTAAATTTAGGCCCTGAGACGGCGTTTTCGATCGTCAAGACTACCGCCGGTTCGGAAAACGATCTAGTCATCGAGAAGCATCGGCAAGAAACTCGATCCGATTTCTCTTTTATCGTAATTTTTTTATGTTAGAATATATTATAATTACATTCCTTTTTAGCTGATGCTCAGAGAGTGTTATTTCCAGACATTATCATCGTTCACAAATCGATTATCGACCCACCCTATAATAACCTACATGAAAACCCGCTTGACATGGTGCTTAAACTTACTATTCGGCAAATCGGTAATGTACTTTGAGACCTTGTTGTATAACCTAACATTATTACTTAAAAAAACTGTTACTAGTCTTACTTAACCTGAAACATGCGATGACCAATTTTTCACTGTTTCTAATATTTCAATCATGTTGGTCTTTTATGAAATCTAGCTCTTCTAAGATTTACATTGAATTATTAAAAATATATTATAAGGACAGGGTTAAGATACCGAATTCTTGGAACTTCTTAGCCTTTAATAATCGATTTGACAAATATATGTGACCTATATTTATGTATATATATACCTACGGTGTGTTATTTATAGATTTGCATTAGAAAACCGACAACGATTCAATTACAAGCGAATTTATTATCCTCAGCATAATTGAAACTTGTTCACTTCGAAGTATTTCATGAACTATAAAATGAGTAATTTTGTTATAAATCGTAGTTGGAGAGAAAGTTCGTAAAAATACTGCTTTGAAAGAACGTTCATGAAATTTATTACTCGTAAATGTTATCTGGTTGAATTAGTTGAAAAGTTAAGAGAAATGCGACTTACCGTATTCTTTAAAAAGTTTGGACATGCATTTATAATATAAAACATAATGTGAAATCCGTCTTTTTTTTCGAACTGACCTACACTGTTGGCCTGGCAGGACCTCTATAGTTCCCCGGACTAAGGTGAAATCCGTCTAGTTTTTATTGCGCACATACTTTGTGTTTCTCCCAATGTATTATAATCTATATCCAAAAGGAAGTAGATGACATTGTATTGTGTGTTTATTTTGTATTAAAATCTTGACTATATTACATGCTAGTTCCAACTAATGGCTATATTCAAAGCGGCTAAAAAGATTGACTGTATGTATTTTACTCGATTGTTATTCCCAATTAACACCAATATCGACAACGTTTATAAAATACACAATTTTGTATTTAATACAATGACGTCAGGTATTCTATTTTCTCACTTTTTTTTTTTTTTTTTTTTTTTTTTTCGAACTGACCTACACTGCCGGCTTATTCCGCCTTCACAGTTCCACCGGACTACTAAGGGGAGCGCTTAGGGCACTCACCCGATTGTTTTTAGGCGAAACATCTCAAGGGCACTCGGTGCACCTCGGCTTGAGCTGTCGCCGGATTCCCGAACTAACTAAGCTAGCTAAGCTATCTATCCATACAATACTCATATATGAATTCGTGAAAAATGCATGTGTGACCATGCATGTTTCACGAATGTATATGTGTATTTGGTATCTGACTACTGTGTTACGTGACCTATTTCAGTCCGAAAAGGGCAAAAAAACAGCCCACCACTGAGTGCCTAGATGTGCAAGAGTGTGGGGTGATCGTGTAAGTGTAGAACATGTGTAAATCACTGTATTCGCGCGAGTAACATACTCGAGGGCTCCACAACGAGGGACTACCTAGGCTCGAGCTGTTACAAGAAAAATCGCGACGAGTGTGCGGGATCGAATCTTCACCCCCCGCTCACGGAGGCGTGAGCAGAGAGAGTCGCGGGCGTGGGCGCAAACACGCATCTTTTGAGAGGGAATCGAGCTAAAAAATAAAGTACAACGGCACGGTGCCGATTTAACTAAATAATTACGTAACAAATCCTAATATATCGGTCTATTATGTATGAACACGCGGGTTCGATCTGATATTTTGATTTACGCGAATTTATTTATGCGCGGCGCGGGTTAATTGCTGTACCGTGGTCGCGACGGCCGGGAAAGCGGAGATAGCGTTTAAGAGCCCGAGCTCAGACGTACTATTAACTAACGCGTTAAATGCGATTATCTCTTGTACATCGTGTACCAAGAGTAAGCGAGCTATCCAGTCTATACCGGAGGTCGAAGCTGAAACCGCGATAGGTGGCGCAGGAGTGGACAGAGCCTTTGGGGGCTGGGGCTTGGCTTTAGGAGCCGAGGGAGCTGGTGGGGAAGGCCTTACGCGCCAGGAGAGCGCGCTCGGCGGAGTGGCGGATGCTGCCGGCGCACTGGAGGTGCCCGGCAGTTCGGGGAAAGCCTTCTGGCTTTGTATGGGCGGAGGCGGAGGCCGATTCGTCCGAGTCGGCGGGCCGTGCGCCCTGGACCGGGTCGCACGACCGCCGCGACGGTGATAGGTCGAGCGAGGCGCACGGGGACACCCGCGATAGTTCGCGGTATGACCCGTTTGCTCGCAGAGGACGCAGCTCGGCGGCTCGACGGATTCGGGAGTGCGGGGGCACTCCTTAGTGGAATGATCCCCGAGACACTTGACACACCTGGGACGCAGGTGGCAGTGTCGGGCGGAATGACCGTACACCTGGCAGTTGTGACACTGCGAGGGTACCTGGGACTTGCGAGGAAGCTCGACGTAGACAGGGGACAGGCCGCAAACTGAGTTGAGGCTGAAAATAGCCTTGCCCTCCAAGGAGCGGTCCAGAGTGACCAACACCAGGTTGAAGGGGGCCTTCGTACGGGGGTGGCGCATGCGCTGCACGCTCCGGACTGGGAAGTCCTGACCGTTCAGGCAATCGCAGATGTCGTATTCGGTGAGCTCAGAGGGAACTCCCCGAATGACGACACGGAGGCGGCGCTCTTCCTCGAGCGCGTGGGTGAAGAAAGGGAGCTTACGCTCCCTGAAGTATTTGGTGAGCTCGCGATGCTCATCGGGGGTCGAGACACGAATAGAAATGCCGGCAACAGTGTTGACGGCAGACTTATAGACGATTTCCTTCGACTTAAGGTCTTCAGAAATCTCTACCCATCGAGCTTTGTCACGGAAGGTGACGGGAGGCGGTAGGCGTGGCTTCTTGGCCGCGACCGCGGGTTCCGCAGCCGAGGCTCGAGCCGAATTCGCGGCAGAGGGCGTGGGAGAGGCTCGGGGCACCCGAGCGCCACCTATATTGGGCTGCTTTGGGGTCGGACGTCCCGCAGCAGAGTCGCTATCGGTCTGAATCGCGGCGCGTGGGCGTTTACCGCGGCGCGTGACGGTTGTGAAACCGTCGTCATCGGCGGGCGTGGTCGCGGGCGCAGGCACGGTCGCGGGCGCAGGCGCAGGCACGGTCGCGGGCGCAGGCACGGTCGCGGGCGCGGTCGCGGGGACTGTATCGTAGTCCATGTCAGAGTCGTCATCGGAATCGAATTCCGAGTACCTCGTGAACGGGTCGTCCGGGAGATTCGCGAAAGGGTTCGCGGAGAAACAACGCGGTATCTTACCGGGAGGGTTGCGCGCGTAGACTTTCCGGAGTCTATTGTATTCCGTGACGAGATTCGGGTCTTCCTTTTCGACGAACATGTGGAAGCGCAACAGTTCTTCGAGGTGGACGGTATCATCAACGGCCGGAAGGGCCGGATGGGCACGCGGGGTCGCGGGGGTAGACATGACTAACCTCCCTGCCTGAGGGGCAGGGGGTGCGCCTAATTCAAATCTAACGGACAATCCGTGTCCGGGCCAAAGGGAAAACGCGACGCGACGCGAACGCGAATCTTCTCTTCAAAAACTGCACACGGCGCGGCGCGAAGAACGACGCTCTGCACGGCACACGACGCGCTGCACGACTCTCGAAGCGCAGCACGAGGCACGACGCGTAGCACGGCGACTCGACGCACTGCAAACAGTGTGCACGGCTTCGCACCGAAAAGTGCGGTTTAAATGGTGCACTAATGGAGGCGCACCGTCGCTCTGAAAAGAGCGTACGATCGACAGTAGCCGCTCGAACACACTAAACTTCCGGACACACACGAAAATATCCGACAACTGCGCGCGAGTTGCCGAAATAACGGACCGTCAGAGCTGCGAGCGGGCGCGTGCGCACTCGGCCGCTGCTCAAACGAGACTCTCCTAAAAAAACTATTTTCTCACTAGAAAATTAATTATATTTCTTCTCATCTTCGTTAAATAAGTCTCATTGTATGACGACAAATGCCGGTGAGCTTGCACACCATTTTATAGATCACTAAATTATATAAGTAATCATTTCATAGAAATTGAACTTTTTGCTAACTTGTAACCTTGTCTAAAAAAGGCATAAGTAGGCAAAGGCAGAGTATTGTAAGTAAGTTAAGTGTGTCTGCGTTCAAGATGAACTAAAGTTATATCTTATTTTGTAATTAACTTTTCAGCTATTGTATGTTTGAAAAGCCTAGTTTGTCTGTTCCTTTTTTATTTTTATTTTAATTCATTTCTTTAGCGTAATACTGTATCTTTAATTCAACCTTAATAGTTAACTAACATTTGTCTATTGTATTGTAATAACTGCCTTGAAAATATTTGTATACTTACCCTGTGGGCGACGGAGCAGATCGTTCTCTCACAACTATGTTTTTTTTTCTTTTATATTACTTACTAGCTGTTGCCCGCATCTCCGCATGCGTTTTTTTATAATTGTAAATTACTTCTTATACGATCAGCTAACTGTTATTGAAAGTCTCGTGAAAAATGGTTCAAACCTTTTGGAGATAGTACTGCAAACAAAGCCATGGGTAAAAGCTAGTACAAAATAAAAAAGCTTTATTTACTTTTTATAACGTTGGCTATCTGTTGGTGAAAGTCCCATGAAAATAGGTCCAATTGTTTTGGAGATAGTACTACAGATGAAGCCACGGATGACAGCTAGTCTAAAATAAAGTAGCCTATATCAACCGCTGTAATTTTAACTATCCCTCAGTGAAATCTCTATCAAAATCGGTCCAGCCGTTTCGGAGATTACCCGGAACATACAGACAGACAGACAAAAATTTTAAAAATTGTATTTTTGTTGTCAGTATCGTATATAAGTTCATATCCAATCAGTAAAAAGTCGTTATTTTATAGATATGTATACCTGAGTACAATTGTTTGTCGCCCTAAATAAATGAAAAATAAATAGATTAATCAAAGATGACTAAAGGAAATAACTTTTTAATTATATAATGATGGGAATTCTTGCCCATTTTGTCAGCGTCTTCAAATAAGAATATAATTAAAGATGGTTCCATAAACGAAAATTGCTCACCAAACAATAAATATACCGGCGTCGGACAAAAATCGCGATTTATCACTGAGTACATACCTCGCAAAGGGTTAGGGTCAATATTATTATTGGAAACGAAAGGGTAATATTTTGTTACACGCCATACTGTAATTATCCCTCTCGAGAACAATTATTACAACTTTTTCTCTCATAATGAAATATATGAATGTATATTTTATTTATTTGAAAATATCTAAATATTAGTGGTTATATTTTATAAAAACTCGATTAAAAAATACTATTTGTGCGCGTTAATGTTCATTTGGCCTATACTATATCGGTAGTAATAATACATTTTGTCTGGATGAACATACTCTAAGACCTTTACCATATTTTTGACCATGTGTATTCAAAATATCATTGTGATCGGTTGAACTGTTAAGGCGTGAAATCGTTACAAATAAACTTTCGACTTTACTATATTAATAAATATTGTAAACGTAAGGAGCGTGAAAATAAAGACTTCGGACTCGTCGATAGTAAGGAAAATAAAACTGTTTACAAAACTTATCTATTGATAACACTAAAGCTTGTCAAGAGTTATTAAGAAAGAAAATTGATTAGGAAACAGAGGAGAAAAGGTACTAGACTGTTTTATTCTCACCTATATATTTATAGATTTTTATGAAATTCAGTCTTTTTTTTTTTGAGGTTATGTCTATAATCTATTAAAACTAGAAATTACAAAATGTGTATTTTCTATAGAAAATTTATTTCTGGCATAATTAGAGTTCGAACCTAATAATCTAACCAAACCAGCGCTCAATGAAGACCACAGACTAATAATATATTAAATATGATTAATGAGTTTTTTTGGCAGGATCTTAGTCTGTCATGTTGTGGCTTTTATATTGTATACATAATCTTATATTATTTGACTCTATATTTTGTAACATAAGTGGTATATTACGTAATATAGTTCGGTTACTGTGCACAAGTGAAGTGCATGAGAAAAAATATCACGACACATGACAACAAGAGGTCTACAATTTTATCAGCACATTAAAGGTATCAGAAGATACTTGTAATATTATTATTAGCTGTTAGACAATGAAAGTAATAATCTAGAAGATTGGTTGCTATAAAAAAATTTATAAATAATGTTTAAAAAGTATTAGCTAACTATTGCCCGTGCAGTATAAATAATACCTTGATTAATCACTCGGCCCATTACATATACATTACTGAAATATAAAAATAACTTACTGGTTATTGCGGTTAAGATATGAGGGATTTGTAAAAATCATTGCGTGACTGTCGAAGGGTTCTAACAGAGGGGTTGTTCATGGCCGCTGTGCGTGTTTCGTACCCCACCTAAATCTAAGCTACCTTAAATTCTAATTTCTTAGTACAAAAGATGAATAGAGTCCTTTGTTATACTGCTCTATAGTTTTACGTAAGTGAATAAGATATTATATAACCGCCTAAGCAGATAGTATCGATTTAAATCAAAAACACATTAAATGAGTCAATCACTGAAGAAGTTAATACTACCACAAGCTTTATTTTATCCGGTATAAGAGGAATATATGCAAAAAAATTCTATTTTATATCTTATATTTCTAAGCTTTTAACTACATCTAAAATGGTATAGCTTCAGTGCCATGTTCAAATAAAAAAAATGCTATGTTAAAAAGAACCAATGTGAATTAACAGATTCTTGTCTTCATTTCTATTATAACATAAGTATTACGACGATGTATATATATATATATTTATATTGTATTTCATAGCGTGGAGAGTAACAGTAACTCGAGAAGGCTTTGTTCGTGGCACATTCTCTTTATAACAAAAGAGTAGTAAAGCTACGTGAACTATAAATTTACATAGAAGTAACCATAATATAACGGTCTGTTGCGTGCAATGATTTGTTCAATATATGTAAATTTTTATGTACATATTTTAAATATATTTTTACATTCTATTATTGTGCATACAAGGAACATTTATTTGAGAAATCTATGGGATATTTTCCATCATAACCAATTGTATCTTCGGATATATATTTTTTATCGTAAAGCTCGATACATTGTCTATTTTGTTTACTTGAACACTTTAGATTCTTCATATTTGAAATATTGTTAATTCGTCCGACGACAACCGAGTTTTAATTAAAAAGATCGAACTGTGAATGCTTACGTCAGTGCGGTATCACACTTCGCAGCTCAGTCGTGTCGTCGACTTCCGAGGCAACGGTCGTGATTTATATGAAATTTATTTAAGATTACCTAATTGCATTGACGGTAATTCAGAAGTCTAAAAAAACGCACGCAAAGTATGATACCGCCGTTCACAGTTATTTCGTAATAATGTTACAGACAATACAATGACTTAAATATGAATAATAATATTTATATATTAACAAAAGTAATTTGTCTTACACTGGTTGGATCAGACAACTATGATAGTACATGCGATTATTAAAAGACCCGCTAAGTCCGGTCATCCAACATATTTTCCTCAAAATGCGTTTAAATTTTAAAACATAAAAAGTCCATAAATTGTCGACGCAGACAACATGTGACACATTCACCCCTTGTTCCATGTCAGTGATCCAATCGGGGCGATTCGATAAGCACGCAACTGTGGCATGTACGTCATTGTTCCGACTCACTGTACGTACAGATAGCAAATACAATTTATGATAATGTTCACAAAAATTGAATACCAAATATTTAGAAAACATACCGTTGTGAAATTTGATAATATTGTTCGAATTTAATTTCTTATCCGATGCTTAAGATAATGTAAGATTTCCCTGTTTATTGTAACATTTTTTGGGATCTAAGAATGTGGAATACCGTCTCGGACACTTTGCCAATCTCAACCGCACGTGGTAATTGTCTATCTGTCTCTTTCTTTCTTGCAACAAACAAAAGAATTACGAGAATTTAAGGCTAATAGTAGAAGATCAATAAACTGATTAAAGGTTTTTGCTATTATTTAGTGCATTTTCAAATTAAATAATGATTTTCGTCATGGTAGGATTGTGTTTAAGATAAATATTTTTACCTGTGTAGCATCCAATTAAAATTAAATTTTTATTTATTGTATTTTACACACTATGCCACATTATACAATAATTATCCTTATATATAAATGTCATGCATGCCTGTGATATTAATGACAACACTGTAATTTTATATTATAATTAACGACATGTAATTTTACCTTCATGTAATGGTATGTTGGTCTGCTAAATATACAAAAAAAGGATATTACTCGTTACTAACATGCTCAATCACTTCGTGGTTCGATGCGAGTTCCTAGAGTAAATCCGGTGTTTCGCTGAAGAAAAATACCACTATGAAATTATAGCGTGATGTTTTTTTTTAGGTTTAGGTTTAGTATATCACCAGTTTCAGCTATATCGTCTTTTAATTCATATTAAATTGTGACCAAGGGCTAAAATATTATTTTAGCTATTCTAAAACTTCATACTTCAGTATTTAAAGAACCCTAAATAAAACAAAACTTGCATTCATTTCATTTTTTAACGTTATCATACAAAAATAGGCATTTTACATAATACTGATTTAACGTCATTGTAAATGGATGAGATTATTCGGATTTTATAGGCGAATTATTTTTTTTGCACCAATTCTTCTTCAAGTTTGTATCTTTGGACGGAACTCTCGCGGAGTATTATACTAGAGTTTCCCAGCGCACAATTTCAGTATCACTTCAACTTTGTGTCTTTGATTTATTTGAACTTTAAAGTTGCAAATTTGTCGCCAACCATCTAACGATAAGTTTCAACATGTGTGCTTAAAAATAGTCCCCTTTCTAAGTTTGCGTGTTGCGAATTCGGGTTAAAATAAAAACAATATTTATCTATTTCCTCATTCAATTATATTTATTTAATTTAAATGTAGAAAATTAATCGCGTTACAGTAGCTTTGGAGTCCGTGACTTTACTGATAAGTTGTAGGGAAATCATCTCCGCTGGTATAGACATATAAATCGCAGGCCTCCAGACTACGTCGGAAATAGATGTCTCAACATCACCGTACAAGAGTCAAGATCTTGCGGCAGGCCCCTAAAAACGCTGGCTGGACGTTGTGAAAACGGATATGGAGGAGAACAACCTCGCACAAAAGGATGCCGAAGACCGGGCAAAGTGGAAGAAACTAAGTCGAAAAGCGGACCCTGGGATCAAGCCGGGAATGCGCTAGGAAGAAGAAGAAGATAGTCAATTACCTACCAAGTGAGATCGACCCCTAAAACCTTTTTACACATTTTAAAGTATATTTTTAAATGTTATAATTAATCCTTATGGAAAAGCGTAATAATACTCTGAAAAGTCTTCTATCTGTCAGTAAAACCTTATTAAAATCGGTGACACTATTTCTGAGATTATTATCCTGAACAAGTGCAAGAACAATGCATTACATCAAACTTTACCAAATTAATCTCCATTCGTCATCAAGTCATAAGACTCCCGATTAAATATTTTTCAAAACCCTACAGGGGGTGACATCACTTTTTTTTTTTTTTTTTTTTCGAACTGACCTACACTGTTGACCCGGAGGCCGCTACAGTTTTACCGGACTACTAAGGGGAGCGCTTAAGGCACTCACCCGATTGTTTTTAGGCGAAACATCTCAAGGGCACTCGGTGCACCTCGGCTTGAGCTGTCGCCGGATTCCCGAACTAACTAAGCTAGCTAAGCTATCTATCCATGCAATACACATATATGAATTCGTGAAAAATGCATGTGTGACCATGCATATTTCACGAATGTATATGTGTATTTGGTATCTGACTACTGTGTTATGTGACCTATTTCAGTCCGAAAAGGGCAAAAAAACAGCCCACCACTGAGTGCCTAGATGTGCAAGTGTGTGGGGTGATCGTGTAAGTGTAGACCATGTGTAAACCACTGTATTCGCGCGAGTAACATACTCGAGGGCTCCACACCGAGGGACTACCTAGGCTCGAGCTGTTACAAGAAAAATCGCGACGAGTGTGCGGGATCGAATCTTCAACCCTCGCTCAAGGCGGTGAGCAGAGAGAATCGCGGGCGTGGGCGCAAACACGCATCTTTTCAGAGGGGATCGAGCTAAAAAATAAAGTACAATGGCACGGTGCCGATTTAACTAAATAATTACGTAACAAATCCTAATGTATCGGTCTATTGTATATGAACACGCGGGTTCGTACTGATATTTTGATTTACGCGAATTTATTTATGCGCGGCGCGGGTTAATTGTTGTACCGTGGTCGCGACGGCCGGGAAAGCGGAGATGGCGTTTAAGAGCCCGAGCTCAGACGTACTATTAACTAACGCGTTAAATGCGATTATCTCTTGTACATCGTGTACCAAGAGAAGACGGGCTATCCAGTCTATACCGGAGGTCGATACTGAAGCCGCGATAGGTGGCGCAGGGGTGGACAGAGCCTTTTGAGGCTGGGGCTTGGCTTTAGGAGCCGAGGGAGCTGGCGGGGAAGGCCTTACGCGCCAGGAGAGCGCACTCGGCGCAGGAGCGGATGCTGCCGGCGCACTGGAGGTGCCCGGCAGGTCGGGGAAAGCCTTCTGGCTTTGTATGGGCGGAGGCGGAGGCCGCTTCGTTCGAGCCGGCGGGCCGTGCGCCCTGGACCGGGTCGCACGACCGCCGCGGCGGGGATGGGTCGAGCGAGGCGCACGGGGACACCCGCGATAATTCGCGGTATGACCCGTCTGCTCGCAAAGGACGCAGCTCGGAGGCTCGATGGATTCGGGAGTGCGGGGGCACTCCCTAGTGGAGTGATCCCCGAGACACTTCACACACCTGGGACGCAGGTGGCAGTGCCGGGCGGAATGACCGTACACCTGGCAGTTGTGACACTGCGAGGGTACCTGGGACTTGCGAGGACGCTCGACGAATACTGGGGACAGGCCGCAAACCGAGTTGAGGCTGAAAATAGCCTTGCCTTCCAAGGTGCGGTCCAGTGTGACCATCACCAGGTTGAAGGGGGCCTTTGTGCGGGGGTGGCGCATGCGCTGCACGCTCCGGACCGGGAAGTCCTGAACGTTCAGGCAATCTGAGATGTCGTATTCGGTGAGTTCAGAGGGAACTCCTCGAATGACGACACGGAGGTGACGCTCTTCCTCGAGAGCGTGAGTGAAGAAAGGGAGCTGACGCTCCCTGAAATATTTCGTGAGCTTGCGATGCTCATCGGAGGTCGACACACGGATAGAAATGCCGGCAACAGTGTTGACGGCGGATTGGTAAGCGATTTCTTTCGACTTAAGGTCGTCCGAAATCTCTACCCAGCGGGCTTTGTCACGGAAGGTGACGGGAGGCGGTGGGCGTGGCTTTATAGCCGCGACCGCGGGTTCCGCAGCCGGAGCTTCAGCCGAAATCGCGGCAGAGGGCGTGGGAGAGGCTCGGGGCACCCGAGCGCCACCTATATTCGACTGCTTTGGGACTGAGCGTCCCGTAGCTGAGTCGCTGTCGGTCTGATTCGCGGCGCGTGGGCGTTTACCGCGGCGCGTGACGGTTGTGAAACCGTCTTTATCGGCGGACGACGTCGCGGGCGCGGGCGCGGGCGAGGGCGCGGCCGCGGGAGCGGGCGCGGGGGCGGCCGCGCGAGGCGCGTCAAGCTCCATGTCGGACTCATCGTCGGAGTCGCGGTCGGACGGCGCGAACGGGTCGTCGCGGAAACAGCGCGGAACTCCAAACTCACATACATTCCCGCTACGCGCGTAAGTGCGTCGGAGTCTATCGAACTCGGATACTAGCAACGGGTTATGCTGACGCGCGAACATATGGAACCTGATAAGGTCCTCGAGTTGAACGGTGTCATCTAGGGCCTTAGGGGCCTGAAGGGGCGGCGGGATCGCGGGGGTGGACATGACTAACCTCCCTGCCTGAGGGGCAGGGGGGTGCGCCTAATTCAAATCTAACGGACAATCCGTGTCCGGGCCAAAGGGAAAACGCGACGCGACGCGAACGCGAATCTTCTCTTCAAAAAACTGCACACGGCGCGGCGCGAAGAACGACGCTCTGCACGGCACACGACGCGCTGCACGACTCTCGAAGCGCAGCACGAGGCACGACGCGTAGCACGGCGACTCGACGCACTGCAAACAGTGTGCACGGCTTCGCACCGAAAAGTGCGGTTTAAATGGTGCACTAATGGAGGTGCACCGTCGCTCTGAAAAGAGCGTACGATCGACAGTAGCCGCTCGAACACACTAAACTTCCGGACACACACGAAAATATCCGACAACTGCGCGCGAGTTGCCGAACTAACGGACCGTCAGAGCTGCGAGCGGGCGCGTGCGCACTCGGCCGCTGCTCAAACGAGACTCTCCCGGTGACATCACGCGGCAACTATCGTAAATATCCCGGTTCGTAACTGTCAGGTACACTGATGTCGAGCCCGACGCTATCCCAGCAATATTAAGGAGAATCCAATCAACATGACACCCGTTACGGACGATTGCAGCTTTCAATCACTCGAGTAAGTGCGCGGGACGAATATTATTTCTATTTATACATATGCCTGTACGTCGATTTCTTGTTTCTTTTGAAATTGTATATAATTATTTGTTGAAATATACAGCGTCTACAGAGAATATGGATGGAAATTAACGTGTAGTAAGTCCACGTGGTTTAATTGGTGAAATATCGCTTCGATAACTGCTAAGTTAAAAACGTGCGTCCACGAGTTTTTCGAATAACTATTGTATAAATAATACTAATCAGAATTGATAACATTTTTAATTGACGGGGAAAGAAAACGTGTTCGGAAACCTAAGCTTCGTAATAACTTTTTAAACCGTTCAGTACCCTTTTTCCTCGCTTTGTCTATCGATTTTCATTTTTTTAATAACAGCAAAAGAGCCTTAGTTGTTATCAATAAACATTGTCTGGAAACAATTAGTTTTTTATTCATACCAGCGACGAGTCAAATCCTTTTATGAATAACTCTTTATTCGTCATACGTCATGACTTTTAAGTCTACTAATCTGCAATTATACACTTTTAAAATGCTTTAAAAGCGTATAATTCATCGAATTTCTACCGCCTCTTCCGTGAATTTAGACTTATATACTGAGGTTCTAATGTATATGGATAGGTAACATCGTTTTTAACATTTGCGCCTGCCATATGCGCCATTGGCGCTGACACTACGAATATGCTATATGATATTCGCAACAACCTTTATTTCTTTTAGGAAAAACGTTTCACCAACTCTGCTATACAAACTTTACTTTGGACAAGGAACTGACATTATTAAAGAGACTCATTAGCCTCATTTTCCTCATACAATCTATGATATAGTAGGTTATTATTATGAATAGTAATAATATGAATAGCAATTTTTCTTATTGAGCATGAAACGTCGTGTGTTTTGTATACAATGTACAAATAAATTACAGTACAAAACAACTTCAATGAAATCTTTAAATATCATCAACATCTTACCCTTACCCCACTTAACTATGGTCGGCACAACATCTTTTCCTTTTCCACTCTCTCCTATCAGATATCATCTCGGTATTCACACCTTTTGTACCATTTTTCACACAATCCATCCACACCTTTTTCGATCTTTCTCTACCCCTACCTATCTCCGTCCACTTTCAAACTCAAAACTTTTCTTGTTACATGACTTTCATCTCTTCTCATAATATGCCCGTACCATGCTAACCTATTACTTCTCAACTTCTCTGTCACTGGTGCTATTTTCAAACTTCCTGATATACTCATTCTTAATCTTATCCATTCTTGTACCACACATCCATCTTAAAATTCGCATTTCTGCCACATGTAATCTTTTCTTATCCGTCTCTTTCGTAGCCCAGCACTCGGATCCATATAACACGATTGGTGATTGGGCTTATAAATAAATTGGAATATTTAAATATATAGCGTTTTTTCCATTTACAATATTAGAATAGTTGAAAATATATATTCGTTTATTTATAAATAATCTAAATCATAAATGAATATCATTATATTAAAACACTCTGTATGTATCACCGTGAACAGTAATTCCTCATGGTTTTCTAACAGGCGTGAGTAAAACAGCTTGTTACTCAGAATTGCGTACTTTTACCTTTTGTTGTCGCGAAATAATTATATTGAAATGTATTGGATATCTCGATAACTATTTTACTAATGTGACAATAACTTATAGTCCTACAGTAGAAAGCACTCAAACTATGTCTTGCGTTTAAAAACAAAATTATCTTAGCCTTTGTAATTTGATAAAAATTAGTACGATATAAAACAAAATACAAAAATAATTATGTCATATTTTATTTATAGTTACAGTGTTAATGTTAACGTGGAATATTAGGTTTCTAATTAAAACTCTTTAGAAACAACTTTAAATGAAAGAGTCTTCTGATATAAAATTCCGTATAATAAATATACATTTTAGAGACAATAGTACACGTAATATCTCAAAAATTACTAGAATATCTAATCAAGAACATAGAATCTATGTAAATAAAATTATAGAGCGTTGCCGTTAGGTACGCATCACTCAAAAAGTACTGGGTAGATTTTTTGATTTAGAGTTTTTTTATTGACGTGAAAACGTCTTATACATCGATGAACGCTGGCTACACACACGAAAATATATGACTCATTGTCCATGTTCCGGCTGAGCCAAGCGTGCAAGCGAGAGTGCGGAACAAGCGATAGAGATGCGCGATCGGCCTAGGCGTTCGAATTGTGACGCATAATTTTTCATCAATGTTTTCTTATGACGTTATCACGTAAAATTATCATCCGTAAACCGACTTTACAGACAACCAATTTCTTTTTAGTTCTTAGACAGTGGGTCTTTTTAGATCTTAAAAAATATTACCACGATAAATTGATTTTATCTAGAATTATTAAAGTTTTAAGGACAATACGATTTCTATAAGCATTACACATTCAGCGATGTACGTTTTCTTAGTGGGAAGAAGTGGGGCAAACGGTGTGTTACTTATGTTTTCCCTAGTGTAGATACATAAAATATATTTTTAAGATAATAAATAACGTAGACAAAGCCTCGGTAATGAGCTAGCAATAAATATTCTGGTAATCGTGAAATTGGATTTTTCTGAAGAGTTCTATATAATATGCAAAAATAAAAGAAATATACGTTAATTTGCGTTGAGTGAGATAGCATCTTTTTGATCTTCCCTCAGGGTGAATGAAATACGATGTTCATTTTACATATGTGTTATAAATGTTTTCATAAGAATATTTCAGTTGTCAGTTCCAGTAAAAGGTTCGTTGAGTCTCTACATATATTATTTGTACAGCCCATATTTACTCTGATAATATTTGTGGGTTCAAATGTTGAATCCATCTTCAACTAATTGAAATATGCAGACATCCGTTCATGTCAGTTACAGTACCCGGCTTTTGATCTGGCAAGTCTGCGAGAAGATGGAGATAGTCGGCTAAGTTCGGTTTCGTATAGCGTTTGTCTTTGTCTATCGTAGTTATTGCGCTGTGTGATAGATAAGGCGCTGTGTGATAGATAAGACGCTTTACGAAAGCCAAGCAAGCCGGTCTTAGCTAATCGTCTCACTTTTATCTCCGACGTATCAAATCAAATGTCAGGTACTATATTATTGGTCGATATCCTTTGCTTATACAGGTGGTAATTCTTACAACTACAACGAACAATGTAATGCATGATTCCCACACAATGGATAACAAATAGTTTAAAATATTATTATGTTGCTATTGATTATCTGTCGTCCACTATTATTATTGATACTGAAAACAGTGTTACCGTAACGTGCGAATAAGTAAACGTTATACAATAGCCGATAAGGAAGAATAATTTACATTACTCACACCCAAAGTCCCGATACAGAGAATTCCTGGGGAATTACTACAAATTACAATACAATATAAAATAGCATATTAACCACCGTCAGAAATACTAACAACACTTTAGACCAACAATTATTGTACAATAACAATACAGCTTTGTTCTTAATTTATATATAGATAGCTGTTATTTACAAGTATGTACGTTTGTAAACATTTTTATCTAAAACTGTATACAATTTATTCACGAATCTATATATAAAGATGCACCCGAATCCAGTTTGTGTACATAGCTCTATGTAAACAGGTATGTATAAATATACTCCTCCGCTCTATCGGAAATTGTAGTGAACGGTTTCGCTTGATTTTCCAGCGAACCTCTCGTTTCGCCCCGAATGCCGAGCAAGCGGGCGCTAATTGCTCCCAATCTATTGCTTTTTAATGTGTTTGCAGTTTGCACTGAGCTGGGAATTTTATTTCGTCCGTTTTTTTTCGTACTAAGGCGATAACTGTACTACAACAATTTATGGTGTAGTTTTGTTGGTGTTCGATTTTATTTTACTCTACTATGTAATATATAACTTATGTTAGCATGAAAATGATCCTTAAAATGCTGGCTGATAATACTATTCACAAAGTAATTATTTGGAGCATACAGTATTGTATGAATTAATTTTAAAATTTAAGTAAGGCTTGTTCTCATGGCGGTAGAGTTTATGCCCAATAACTTCTTGCTAGCTATCATCATCTTTATGTTAAGATATTATATAAAATTCCAGTATAGCTGAATTACATTTTCTTTTTGTATTCGCAACTAGGATCGTGGTAATAAAATTTGCACGTAATATTAAGGTTGGAAATTGGTATGTTTCATCAGCTAAAAGGTCCGGCGCGAGGAGCATCACATTGACTATGTATGACTACGCAGATCACGAACGAAATGCCCGCGTATATAAATTTGATCCATTATGTATATATTTATTGCAAAACTATTCCTGTTTCGAATATACAATTTTTTACATCAATACTCATACTAGATGTAATGAAAATTAAAAGTTATTTGTGAGAAATCAATATTTTTTTTTAACAATGAAACACATGTCAATAAGTAGTAATTATTATAGTAATTAATAGTTTTTCAACATTCTCAAGTAGTGGATATCGAATTATTGAAGACATCATTATTCTGCTGTTGTTTAACCGTTGTCCGTTGCTAATATTAATAATTAAAACGGTGCGCCAGTATTATTGCAACGGCCGAATAAGCAAGCATAATGTCACAAAGGATAACTAATTAACGGGGAGAGCAATAACGTTACTCCCAAACAGAGTTATGGTACAAAGAACGAATATTCATTTCATTATAATGTCATCGCTATAAATTGCGATGTAATACAAAATAACTGGCAACAATTAATGTAAAATACACACAGTACCTGGCATTTGATTTTGCACGTCGGGGAGGAGAACGAGATGTGCGACTAAGATCGGTTTACTTCGGTTTTGCAAAGCGTTGTCTTTATCGTATAGCGGAATGACAGCGATAGACAATTATACAGCTATACGAAACTGAAATTAGCCGACTATCTCGATTTCTCCTCCGACGTGCCAAATCAAAAGGCGGGTACTGTAACAACGTAACTTATTATTCGTATATAGTTGCATTACAAAGATATGCTGACAACATTGAACATACGAAGATAATTATGTTTTATTGAAGTATGTTCTAATAAAGATATCGAAGCTTCAAATCGCTTTCGCCTTTATATCTCTCGCCTGCGCTGTTTATGATTCTGAATAGACAATAGCGTAGGGACAATGGTTCACATAATGGACTTGAAATCAGAGTTCCCTTTGGTTCAACCCCTCGTCTGTTTCTGATTGTCTATCGTTGAAACGTTTTCCTCAGCGAAATCCTAAATAATTATTAAATAACTGCTTCCATTTGACTATTCTTTAAAGCGCTTTAGCGCTGCTGATTTAATGTTTTAAAGTGTACTTTTGAGATGCTCGACATTTTCACAAAAAAAATGGTAATTAATATACGCTTTCGAATAAACCAAGATATAATTATATAATGATATGTATGCCCGTGCAATGTACTAATGTGGTCTCATATACATACATAGAAGCTAAGTAAAAATCTTAACACGAACAACATTTTATTGAGCGTAATATAAAATCTGTGGTATATTCTAGAATATTCATTGTTATTATATGCTATAAAACGATTTTTGTTCTAAATAAAAAGCGGAACGTAACTAAAGTATTTAATTGAATAAGAATTAATGTAATATTTGTCAAAATAACGTCGTAATTAACTAATTTTTTTTAGTAATATGTAGAAGATAAAAATCATTGTTGTGAATTATCCTTAGGGCATAGACCTATATCATCGAAGACTTTTCTGTAGGCATCTTTTAAATGTACAATTCTGTAATACATTATTTTTATATAGATATCTCATAAGGCTTAGCCAGAGTTATCAATGTAAGCACCCAAAAATCTAAACGAATAAACGAGTAAACGATGTTGGAGTTTATCAATACCATGTGTAACGGTACATAGAAACAGACATACAAAATAGAGTAAACCTTATAAACGCAAAATGATGATAGAAATATTCAACTATTAGAATTAAACAAAAACAAAAGAAACATTTCCTTGTTGGGTAATGCGTCATTAACTTTTTTTACTAACGTACATTTTCTGATTTTAATTCACTAATAAATTCCCCAACAGCTGACGTTTAACTTGTGTTTTATATCAGAAGTGTAGTTAAATATTTATATCCGATCGTTATCCGTAGTAAAATGTACTAAAATAGATATCTATGTATATACTATTTAAAATACTGTACGTAATAACAACCCAGCGCGAGTTCACCGACCTCGCTATTATCATCATTGATCTTGGAATTATGCGGCTCAACCAAACCACAGACTAATTATCTCTCATACTACATAAATCCGTCTACTAGTCTCGAATACTGAACATAAATCCATTTATAATAATCTATGTAGTAACCTTATAGGGACGTGAAGCGTTCCCATTTACCCAGCTTTAGGGTTAATCCCGGATTTTTTGCAATTTTATTTTGTTAACGCTCCGAGTACGCTCAATTTGCAGTAATGTGAAGTATTTTACGTCGTAGGTGATATGCGGAATGAGTTTATTTACGTTTTTGAGTGGTTAAAATGGCTTTGAGATTCTATTACCAACATAATAAAGACGAAGAGATTTTTATTGATTTATTCGTATGTATGGAGAGCTAATAATCACTGCAATTACTAGTGAAATGGAAAAACAATTGTGTTTTATAATTCACTGACTTTTGATGACTACTTTACTCGCGTCGATGTAGATTTGGCTTCTCCTTCGAAAGTAGTATATTTTTGTTGAGTAAGTAGGTTAGAATTCGTAGCAAATAAACAAACTCACAAATTGCATTTATTATAAAAATAAATGTAACATTACTTCGGATGTATTAAGGAAGGTTATAATCTATTTAACATTTCACTACTGTTAGGAAAACAATCGTATATAAACTTTACCGATAAAAACTAAAAACCTTTACATAAAACAGTTTCTTTCACCGTGTAAAGAAAATATTTACGGCATTTACCAGGTCATAGTTAGCTATATCGTCAAAAACAATTGATTAATGTCATGTGTATTAAAGATTTGTATTAATACTTTTTTTTTCGCACTGACTACACTATTGACCTGGCAAGGCCTCTACAGTTTCACCGGACTACAGTATTAATCCGGAGTAAAGAAAATATATATAGTTACGAATTTTAAAGCGTAGTTTTACCTTTTACCTATCACATTCAATATTTGCAATCCGAACTCGAGTATTATTTTTTTATACGGCAACTTTTTTTTATATACAATTTTAGAATACTGTCAAAGAATATTTATTGAATTAACTTAAACAGGTGTAAAAGAGCTTCCTCGCAAAGGATTAATTTAAAAGAGTTGTTTACATATGTCTATATATCATCATTGTAATACAAGAGCGTGAAGTGACGACACGTTCTAGACGTCGAAGGGTCTACGTTACCGTGGGGACCGGTAATATGTCCCAAGGGACCGCCTTTCGCTTCAGTACGTGCATTCTATGAAGTACGAATTAGAAGCAATAAATATTCTTAGGACACTTTTCCTATTATTATACGATGACTAGAGGTTATTAAGTTACTGTCCGTGAAACAAAGTATATATATATATTCGACCATACTTCGGGTTATTTTTTTTTATATACTCATCGCAATAACTATAGTTCAATTGATGTTAACTACATTAAAATATAACTCCAATAGTAAAAGTGAGTGAGTATTTGTTTTCATACTGATGTGCATCACAGCAAAAGAAAATGCACATATTATATTATTATTACTAGCTTTTGCTCGCGGCTTCGCTTCGTGTTAATATGGATTTGAATTATGCCTAGAAAGCCACAATTTTTTCTGGATGCCAAAGTTTGTTTGTTCATTCGTTTGTTTGTTTGATACCCTTTTACACCTTAAATATTTAACCGATCATTATGAAATTTTGTATGCAAGTTGTCAGGTGTAGGTACAGAAAAAGGTGTAATTTTCATTAAGAAAATGGTACGAGGTAGTGCAGAAGGAGTGGGTAAAAGCTAATTTTCAATAAACAGCCAACAGCCAAATCTCAGTATATATCACAGAATAATGTCAAACCACAATAATGTACAGGATTGTCGACGGATGAAATAATCCAGAGGCGTCACTCGATCCACTTCAGTGCGAAACGTTGATCCCTGCGGTACAATGACACGGCATAATCCTGAGTGATTTAACTAAAACGGACTCCCATTTGGCGGATGATCCTACTTTATGGCATAATAACCGCAGAGGTACATAGCTCGAGCAACTATATAGTTTACTTAAGATTTATTGTATCTTATAAAATAACATATAGTCATGAAAATACTGCCGAGGTCCAGAGTAGGCTGGAGAAATAGCGAGAGAAACTGGAGAATGTTGGTTTAAAGATTAGTAGGATCAAAACTGAACATTTGTTCTGTGACGTCCATCCAGTTTTTGTCATATTACCTTAAACGGTGTATTCTTCTTACCAGCTTGCTCCAATTTTCGGTACCTCGGCTGATTGATCCAAAATGACGGTGGAATAGACATGGACGTGAGGAATAGGATAAATGCAGGGTGGATGAATTAGCGAAAGGTGCCTGGGGTGGCTTGTGACCCACGAATGCCACTGAAACTCAAGGAGACGGTGTATAAAACTATAATAAGACCAGCCGTGTTATATGGATCCTAATACTGGGATATGAAAGAGATGGATGAGTAAAGATTACGTGTGGTAGAAATGCGAATTTTAAGATGGATGTTAGCATGGTATGGGCATATTATGATAAGAGATGAAAGTCATATAATGATAAAAGTTTCACATCGCCTCATTGAGCGTGTTTTATCGGCTGTATCATGGCGAGTGTTCTGAAGAATTATTCAACCTCATCCCATCTTCTCCTTTCCACTACAGAACCACACGGGCGGGTACGCTTCTCCACAGATTCACAGTAGCAACCTTCTCAGCAAGAACGAAGAAGTTCGAAAATTCTTGTCTTTGTCGTACTGTGAAGATGTGGAATCGCCTCCCGACTAGTGTTTTCCCTCCCTCTTATGATATGGGGTCCTTCAAACGAGGCGTGAAGAGGCACTTTTGCAGGTCGGCATGATGACGACGACTGCCGTTGGTATTTAACACCGATAGTCGTCGTCGTTTTTGAACTGTACCGTACTTACCATCATCAGTCATTTTGCCGAATTTATATAAAAAAAAAGAAAAAGTTTTGAGTTTGAAAGTGGACGAATATAGGAGTAGAGGAAGACCGAAAAAGGTGTGGATGGATTGTATAAGAAGTGATATGTGTATAAAAGGCTTGAGTACTGAGATGACATCTGACTGGGGAGAGTGGAAAAGGAAAACATGTTGTGCCGACCCTACTTAGATGGGATAAGAGTAAGATGATAAAATAACATATAGAGTCCTTTACTTACTCTGTGTCATTATACATACGTCAAAAAAAATCATATGTAAAAGTAAGGGCATACTGAATATTGAAACACGTAGACTACCTCTTTGCTCAACAATAAACAAACGAAGTATACAATGCATAACAAAGATAGGCTAGTATAGTAACAAATATAGGATACTTTGTTACTAAATTACCGTCAATATATGAACCATCTTCTTTTGTATAAATAAAATGACAGACATTTGTTATTATGTGCGCATCACCCAAAAATACTCGATAGATTCTGATCAGTTTTTTTAGTTTTCCTTCTTAGAAATCTGATCCTTATCTAAAACGAGATTACCACGATAGCTTACATTGATATAAAATTATCAAAGTTTTAAGAAACTGCAATTTTTATAAGCACTACGCGTGCAGCGATGCTTACGGTGGAGGATGGAGGCAAGCGGTATGGTGCTTATATTTTTGATCTGTACGTAAAATATATCGTAAATATAATAAACGAAGCAAATTGAATCGCGTTTATCAACTAGTATATAGGTATATCTGAGAGGTCGATAAAGTCAAATAACGTTTGACCGACCTTCATGAAGGTTGGTACACGTATTTTTTTCTTGGAGAAAATTTGTATGCTATATATTCTACGATAACTCGCTAATATATGATGCTAGATTATATCTTATTATAAGATTGATTGTGATGATTATTTTTTATAATCATGATGAGCTCACCTGCATGATTATTTGCAATCTGGATTTTTCCTTCTAGAATAAATCTAGAGTCGTTTTTCTATAGAATCTTGGTATTCAAAGTTCGGATTTTTTTAAATTCTCCGACCCACGATTTTTTTATAATTTTTCGTAAAAAAAACATATAATCGCAAATTATCAGTCTCTCAGCATCTCTCAATATAGTTCAATTCAATATATTTTTTTTATATTCGCAATTTATTACGATCCGTGCTAGAACATCAGGTTGTTAGACATCAGCTAGTAGTTAAATAGCCCTAAAAAACACAAAACTCAAGGAAAAAAGATCGCTGTAGATTTTGGTCAATCAGAACATGCACCTTGTAAAAAACAAACACATGAGAACATTATACAAATATTAATAATCTCAGTAAAACAGAAATGCCACATTTGCACTATAAACTATCTTATTACGCTCAATGTAAGCTTCAAGCAATCGTAATACCGATGTAAGTCTAGACCAAACAAATCTTACTTTAAAAATGCACCAGACTTCAATGTAATCACAGCTAAATCCGAAGCGAATGTGTTAGTTATGTTCCTTTGAGGGGTGCAAAATAAAACGATTTGTTTTGCTTATTTCCCCCTGTTAGGCCGCGATAAGGGACAGGCTCCTATTTCATCGTAATGGCTAAATGACGCCCCGGGGGTCAAACCGACGCCGCCGGAAAAGATGCAACTTTCATATAAGTACGACGAGATTGTTGAAATAACGACTTCGGGAAAAGGTTCGCAAGTTACAAATTTCAAATCAAAAGGGAAAGATGAAACTAACTGCTTCTGATTATAATTCGTCATACTGAATAAGACTATTTTATATACTGTTTAGATTGTAACGTTTCACATTTTTAAACAGGGTTTACAGTTTTACCGGGCTTTTTTGGGCGAGCGGCTTCAAGCACTTAGCCGAATGCCAACAAGTACAAAGGACGCTTAAATTACCAGACCTCAACTTGGGCTATTGCCATAGATGCAAAACCGTGAATCTCTAACTATACTAGCTAAGCTGACCATACATATAAACTTTAATAACACTCACGTGCTTACCTTCATATGACCTTACCGACGCGTACATATATTTCGAATCTGACAATGCTGTTTGAGCCACAATGTTTGATGTTAAATATCACGATTTGGTCTTAGATTGTAACTCGATACAACTAGCGGACTAGCTCTCAATTAGGTCCGAGAACACACCTACAGCGACATGGCAACAGACTTTGTTCTTGGAACTTCTTGAGACCTCCGGCTCATTGACAGAATTCGATTCACGCGGTGTCTGAACTCACTACCATTGAGCAATCAATTATTTCAATCTATAGTTGATCTCTTACATCAAATCCGTTCAGTAGTTTTTGCGTCAAAAAGTCTAATCAAACTCCTTGTATGATTCCGAAATATGTCTTGGTTTTCTTAAATGCGATTCGACATAAGAATAAATAGATATCTCAGCAGCATAATACTGCAGCACGAAATATCTTCACGTATCTATAAGAAACTGAGTATTCTCATATATTCATGAGTTCACGCTTCATATATGCGGCATGGCGCAAAATTTCTTAGCGGTCATAGAAAATTTATAAGGCACCGCGTACTTTGTTACCCGGGTACCGTGGTAAAACCATTGCGAAGGGTACGGCGATAAAAAAAGTGGAGTTGGCTTTTACTATTATGGAGGAAATAAAATAAGGCGACAAACCTTAGGTATATGTAACAATATATTTCTTAAAATTACGGTTACTAAAGGCAACAAAATTTAGATGTTACTGTAAATTGAATTCTATTTCGAGATTATACAAATCGTTATATTTCAAATCATTTCATCATTTCAAAATCATCATAACTAATAAATTGAATCAAATTATGTACGATAAAACTACAAGAAATCTAGCAAATAGATAAATGACGTATGCCATAAAGTATTATTACATTATTTAATGTCAGAAATAATTCAAACTTCTAATGCTACTATTTAATTCGATACTTTATCTGATTATAATAAATGTGATATAAGTGTGGAGGAATCCATAATACCAACTGCATGTTTTTTCGCGAATGAAATAAATTATTTTTTACAAAAAAGATCTTATAGTTTGTTCCTAAGACAATTTCCCTATATCTCTTATGGTTACGATTACGATTTTCCCTATACTGTCCTAGTTAAACAACACTCTGGACATTATAGTACAACTATTTATTACTATATTAATAATAAATCGTTTAATTCGTTTTTATAAAAACACTATCACTTTAAATGTGTAGACTTTGTACTTTAAACCCACATGCTCATATCTTAAAATCAGCGCTAGGGTTGCCCATTATGGTGGCAGCCATCTTGTGCGTTTTTACGCAGTATTGCGTCACAGTGGGCAAGCATTATTATTATTATATCGTGAGAATGTTTTGTTTGCAGTGTTTACTTCTGAAGTGTAACAACTTCTTATGGAAGGGTTTTAAAATTCTGATCCGCAACCTTTTTGTGTGACGAAAAGTTGTGAGGGTAAACACTGTTTCGGGTAGAGTGTTGGAAACACAGTTTCTCGTCTGATCAAGTTAAGCAACGTCGCGTGCGGTCAGTACTTGAATGGGTTGTTCGCGCGAAGTTGGCTTTTTGTTGTACTTTTTATAAAGAAGTTTTCATTTGGTTCATGTGATCATAAGCAGGCACA
The DNA here is from genome assembly GCA_035772565.1 of Antheraea assamensis. NCBI lineage: Eukaryota > Metazoa > Arthropoda > Insecta > Lepidoptera > Saturniidae > Antheraea > Antheraea assamensis. The sequence goes on along the minus strand of JAQQSE010000181.1, from coordinate 1,106,101 downwards.
CTCTTGTTCTGTCTATGCTTTTAGGGTACTACATTCAGCGAACTATGCTGTATTGGTCCGTACTTTTGCTACAATAATATTATTTCCTTCCTTGTGTGAAAGTTGAAGTTAATAACATTATATCCATACGAATTTTTGCGATGTGAAAACGCAAAGTGAACTCTAAAAGCATTCTTCAAAATTAAATAAACATACCGTCATAGTAACAGAATTCTCCATCAAAAATACCTAAACTATGTAAGTTACCGAAACATTTGAAGAATTTCTCTTGATCAAAAGTTCAGATTGAAGTTTGTACGTTTTAATTAAACCAGTCGCTCGGGTGCCCTTGTCGAACTTATCTCTGAGGTCTTACCTGAAACAACGAAAATTATTATTCAAGATTATTTATTACCAACTTTGTTATATGAGACTGCCTATTTCACATTATATTGAGAGTGAACAGTATTTATGAACTTAGAAATAAAATGGCTGTACGAGGTAACCGTGTATAAAATCATTGTGAATTTTCATATTATCATAGTTGGCGATAATTTTTGTTATTTGAAAATTGTTTATGAGTTGCTAAAGGTTTTAAAGTCGAGCGAAGTGCTAATACGGATTTGTAACCGGTGAACACGATGATAGCCCGTCACAATGAATCTTTTTTCAGTTTCACAACAATTTGTCTCCTTTCGAAATAAGTATAAGCAGAGAGGCTCGCAAAGGCGACTATTGATCATTGCTTATTCTTAGTTTACAGTCAGCACACTGTAGTTTCATAGTAATGCTGCTATAAAAAAACACTTTCGACTCCGCAAATAGCTAATAAATAAGCTAATATCGTTAACAAAACGAATTCTGTGGTCCTAATATCTTTCTTCCTAATATCTTCATTACCAAAGTGAGGCCTGCAACTTTTCAGAGTTTTTCTTCTACTCTACATCTGTATCTGAAGCATATATAACATATAACTAAATAATACTAATGTTTGTCCTGTGTTCGAAATCCGACCATAATTCCTCTTGTTTTTTACGTCTAAATATTATTGAGGGTTTTTTGGCGAGGAGTGTACAAACACTGTAGATTACTAGACGTAAGGAGCGTGAAGTATCACGAATAGAAACTTATAAATAAAGGTTTCGATACACAAATTTATTTATTGATAACAACAAAAAGTATTAATGTTAGGATTCTTCAACATCTCCTACAAATTCGTACTCGTAAGTATTAAAGCGTCAAACACAAAGATCTAAATCATGTTGTCACTTATAAAACCATATTAGTACATTTTAGTAGAATATACATATGAGATTGATAAAACTCAATACTGTTTTCTCGTTTATCTTGAAAGATTGCACATCTTTTTCATGAAGAAGTAAGTATTTATGCTACACGTTTTAGAATAACTCGCGACTACATTGTGCAAGTATGTTTTATCTTTAGTAATATTACAAATGCTAATAAAAGTTTGCTTATTACGCTTCCACGTCTTAATTACTCAATTGACAATCATCAAATTTTACATACCCGTTGCCAGGCGTACAGTTTTCTGGACAAAGAATACATGTCATATAGTAAAAAAAAATTGTTCCCGAGGGATAGGTGAAATAAATTGTAATGCAACGCGGACGAAATCGCGGGCCGTTGCTTAAATAATATAAATAATTTAATAATATAAATATAATTTTACATCAAATAAAAAAAACAAAATGCGTGTGGACCCACCCACGCGTGTGTTTCCGTTCCATTACATTCGTGTCGTATAATTTATGAAACAAAATTGTGTCGTCTTAGGAATACTTAGCTCGGGTCGAATCACGCTTGGCCAGTTTTATTTTATTTCTTGGGTTATTTTATCGCCTGCATTATATATACATTACTAACTTCTGCTCGCGGCTTCGCTAGTGTTAATGTCGATTTAAAATACCCATCGGGACCATCACAGTTTTTCTGTATGAAAGACACTCGATGCCCTCTTCTGTGTATGTTTCAAAATTTTGATGATGATGTTTGAGTAATTAAGTTGTTATAGCGCAACAGATAAACTCAAATTCGTATTTATAATATTAATTAGAATTAGGATAACTTAGATTGAATACATACAGTATTACCTTTTTTAACATACAGCAAGCACGAACGGTAAAAGTGAATTCTTTAAAAAATGATAAAATACTCATAGAAATAATACACGTCAACTATATACAACGTTGGTTATGATGGCTTTTTACAAGAGGTTCGTAATGCAATAAAAGAAAAAAACACTGTATAATGTATTCCTATCTCGTTTTTCTCGCACGTTAAATCCTATAAATGTCTGTTTATCTCTTTGTAATGTTGCATTATCGTTCCATCAAGTTTCAAATCACAACGGGGTTAATGAAAATTTCACTTCGAAAAAGTTGCAGATAATCACGTTTCATGTAAGGAAACATTTGATATTAAAACCTTTTATTATTATTTGTTATAATATCCGCCATAATACTACATAAACCACATAAAAATTCAACCTGCTACTCATTACGGTTTAACTATGGTACGGACAACGCCGCTTTAGTAGTAGATTCTTTTTCCTGAGCGCGGAACCCTAATAACAAAGCTACGATAAACCATTTAAATTACCTAACAAAGTTTGGTAGATCGTTTTTCCCAAGCTCTCGTCTTGTTTAAGCAGGATATTTGACTCGTCTGCATTACCCGAGTGTTTTTATATAAGTTTTTAAAAGTTAACCTTTGTTGATGGAACGCTCGTCCTAGGAGAACTGTTCCTTTGAGATTATAACTTTTACATAAAATCCAACTTAAGTTTTACCAACATCTTCAGAAGCGAGATAAATTAAAAAATCTTTATAAGATAATAATAATACCAGCAGGTGTGAACCCCAACGTTACGCCAAATGCTTTATCACGAGGAAAGAAGATACGGGCACAAACAACACGCTAGCCCACAATGTAATTGTGATCACCATCGCGGAGAAAGCCACAGTTCTATATTTTCCACATACAATGTTACTACACGAATATTTCATAGGGGTTCAGGTTTTCTCACGATGTTCTCTTTCACTATCAGCCAAAAGTATTACCAATAAAAATTAGTAGGTAAATGTACGGTGAATTCTCAACAATTCGTTGGTACACGTCTACTTGGTGGTCTCCTTTTTCTGTTACCATTAATATTACTTATTATACCGTTGACTGTAAGTTTTGTAAAAAATAAAATAAACAGAGAGTATCCCTAAGAAAAAGGACTTAAGCGTGTTAACTTTCTCCATGGTTGGCCAAAGAGTATTGAAATTTATCGGTCTTAGTTAATACCAATATTAATTTATATAAATATAAATTAAGATGAAAATGACAATAGAGTATTCTTTCGTCCAAGGCAAAAAGGGCACACCTACCGATTTTTGCGGTACTATATGTATATACTTAGTGAGAATAAGAAAAAAGACATATTTAGTCGTTGTTTTTTTTGTCTATTCTCGAATTACAGTCTTATCTAAAAACGAATTGGTTCTACTTCGCTACTACGGTAAAGGTGCAAGCTGCAAACTCTTCGGACTTTTCTCCGGTTTGTGTTTTGGTAAGATGTGCCCGTCTTCTATACCACGCGACGATATTATTATAAATTCAAAGGCGACTTTCACGCTTGACATCGAGTACAAATATTTGAGTTTGCGAACGGTAAAGTTCGCAACATATAGCGCTTAAAGTGCTATTATAATTCAACTATAAAGGCTTCGTGTACATAACCTACAATAATTTGCTAGAACGTCCCACGGGCACAATACAGACGGGCACAATAGCTTTTTATTTACATATACTGGTATATAAATTCGATGAGACCTCGTACGGGCACATGGGACTGGATATTAGCATATATTTGTGACTACAGCCTTACGTTAGTGCTGGCACAGCTGAAACTTATCGATTTAAGAAACAAAATTTGTACTATACTAGTCGCTTGCTGCAGCTTCAGACGCTTGTAGTAATAAAGAATATGACACAGATTCTTCCCTTTACAGATCCATCATGTAATAAAATAATATAGCAACTAAACGTCAATCTGACAGTTCTGTAAATATTTTTCAAGATGGCTCTAGTTGTGTTCTATGTCATTTACTCAATTTTTATATAGATTTTGTATTCAAAAATTATCACATTTTCATACACTTTTGCAAACATTTTCTTTCATACAAATAAATAATATAGATATCTAATTTATAGTAAAAATAATAAGTTACGGCTATTTTATAGACTTTCTATAAACTGCCATAAATAAAAATTATGTACCCGCTTTAATAGAATTAAAAAATAAGCAAACTTATTAGATATTATAGCAAAAAAATACATAATATTTAAGTTAAAAATCGTGTCTAGAAAAATTCTTCCAACAAGTTACAGAATAGTTATTTGATCCTTTAATCATCTTCACCTATACATAAAGTTATATGTCCCACATAAAGTATATAAAAGCATGTACAGTCCCCGTTTTTTCGCAAATAAAAAACCCATTTTTTTTGTTATGAATTATTATTTAGAACTCATCTTTCAGAATTTATAATTATGGCTTTTATTAAAACTCTGCATCCGGGGTGTCCCACACCCTTTGCAATCTGGTTAACGACGGCAACTTCGCGGACTTAACCATAAGTCGCCTACTATTTGGGACTACGCTAAATTCTATTGTTACATACTTTTATATGAGTTTAATTAATTATATTCATTTAACTGTGGACGTTGGCTGATATTTTATAAATATTTTAGAATTGCATAATTTAGATAAGTAATAAATAAATACTAAATTTACCCATAACTTCTAAATATATCTTTAAAGCAGTAAACAGAAGAAATGATCGCCCTGAAAATCCATAAATAACAATTAAATCGGTAAATACTTACTACATATTACCAACTGGACTGACTAAACATGAACATACGTTCTAAACGTAAGCAGCGACACGATAAATCCTCTCAAACTTCATAGCATAAGCAACCTTAACGTGAGCACATAAAAGCCAATCTATCAATGCCTTAGCATCGCAATAATGATATTAACTTGCGTGATCGATTACAAATTGACTCATCATGTATCTAATTACAGTAGCTGAAGGTAGCTTTTACATTGTTAACGGGGGAAGCGAAACAAAAATAAACCTTATCTGTACTTAGTTAGGGCAGCAAAAAGAGTTGTATAATGGTTTTACCCGGGTGTCTGTCCGGGCACCCTGCGGCCTCTGTAGGGTCCAATGTAAACTTTATCGTCTGTAGGAATAGTGCTATAACGCTATTTTATTACCTATAGATAAGGCTTCTACTTGGTAATTATATACAAGAAGGATACATCTTTGAGTACATTGGGACCAAGTTTATCAATTTGTTTATTTGTGAAAACCGTCATAGCATATATCTAGTGGAATGAGTAATGTTGAGTTTACTTGAAACTGGCCATTAATACTCTTCAACGCAATTAATTAATGAGGGACGTATTTCGGCATTGTCTAAGATAGGACATAAGAAAGTGTGTATGGGAAATAAATATTACTTGCTAAAGTTTAAAACTTGGGATTCATACTTTTCTACGCAATCTTAAAAATAAACAATAATAAAATAAAATAATAAAACCATCAAGCTATTACGTATGCGATAGGATCCATATGTTATTAGGATTCATAATCTTCTAGAAAGTGTCTTACTATATATAAGTTTAAAAAGGGATAAAATAAGAACACAATATTAAACCAGTTCCCAATTACCGTCATCAAAGCCGACATATAAAACTTAATAAGAATAATGTCAAGTGAAATGTATACTAACATAAAATTTGAATTACACTTACGAGACCATCTGGAAGACGCCATAACAGAGAAGTAAGCTTTAAAACGAAACGGTTTTTCGGCGTCAGATAAATGTGCTGTGATTTCTCTTTGTACGGTCTGACATCGACTGATGTCAATTCATCGGGAAAACGAAGGGAACGGCCTCTTTTATGAAAAAAATACCGAGTATTTACAATTCTCCTGATACCGCGGTTAACTTTCAGGAGATGTATAAGGAAAACCGTGTTAAGGTAATAAATTATTCTTGTTCGCAAGTTGGTGATGACGTAAATATTCTGTTGTAAAGTTTTGCCTAAGAATTGTTACAAACAAAATTATTTTTCGTGATGTTGAGCGTAAAATTGCTTTCATTATTAGTTATTTTAGTGCGCAACATATATCACTGTTTAGATTTAAGAGTAGACAGTGGTGGATAATTATAAAAAAATCATATGGAATCGAACAATATTATGTTTAAAACCTAATATAACGAAGGTATTATTAGTAAGTAAAATTTTAGCGAAAGTAATTGGTTCTAATTAAGCATTATTTTCCCGTACGAAAAAATACTACAGATTGTACTATCACAAGGTAACATTTTCAAATTATTAGAGAAGCAGCATCGAACAAACTTTTATGAAACTTTATTTATGGTAATTGAATTACACGGGTAATTTCAGCATACTTTTCTAAGCTTATTTCCTTAAAGTACAACAAAGTTTCAGAGTTAAACATTTTAAAATAGCAACGAATATTTTTGCAATTCATACAGAAACTATGGATAAACGATGTTCTACACACGTTAGCGTTCGACTAGATGTAATGCTTGAATGAGCGCACAACGAACTGTACACGCCTGTATAACATTCCCTTCGCCAACTACCCACATTATTGACCGGCCAATAACTGCCTGCCTCGACGTAATCATGATTAATCCTAGGATTGGCATCCAATCTCTTGGTATTGTGTTTGTCTGAGTACATTTGAGTGCTTGAGCTAGTCTAACTTCAATCACATACCCTATACAAATTCTAAATATAAAACAGACGTATGTCGTATACCCATATTTTAAATTTAGTGTCGATAGAAAATGCTGGAGTAAAATCAAGTTTTCTAATAAATGCAACCTGGAATAAATGATTAAATACAAAATAATGATCGTCCACTTCGCTGAGCTTTTTTTATGTCGGTTTTCTAACCAACGTCTACAACAAATGTCATTGCGACTGATTCAGGTGTTTAATCATGAAAAAGTAAAAAAGAAACTGATAAGAGTTACCTTCGCATTTAGAATATTAATGTTGGTGAAATTGACAATATTTTTACTTCTAAAATAATCGAAAATTAGAAAGATCGAGTTGGAGGCTATATCAAAACTAAATAAAACAACAGAGTCCTTTGTCACCAATGTGCAACAAAAAAGCTTTGAATTACATTAATAGGATACCACAAAATTAATATTGATTTTATAGCCAAACCTATACCACTCCTGTTGTACCTTTTCATCTCAGGTACAACCCATAAGAGAGAACAAGATAGAAGACGTTTATTATGTTTGGGTAAGGCTCGACAAGTCAAATACAAAGAGGACGCCCTTGAAGTGTAAGTAATATGATTGCCCGGATGACATTATTGATTTTGTTCACCGTTTCGTCCTTGAAAAGGTAATAGGGCTGATTAAAACGCTCCCATTGTGAGATAAGAAGTGTTTAATACAGTCTACGCATGCGGATTCACTTGCGTAAACTACAAAATTATTGTTAAGTTTTATCTATACACATAAATAAAATTGAAGTGTCTGTTTGTAATATCAATCAATATACCAGATTTTTACTAAATGAATATGGAAATATTTGATATTTATAAAAAAAGTTTATTTTTTATTTTTGTATCTGTCTGTTTGTTCCTGCTAATCTCTGAAATGGTTGGACCGAATTTAATAGGACTTTCACTGACTTCTGATGTGCTACTTTTATTTAAGAAAGAGCAATAGGGTTCCGCGCAAATATCACAAACTAAAGAAGCAGGGGTGCCTAAAACCGTGCGCGCTCAACGCCCATGTATACATTGGACAACAACTAGTAGATTTCACACAGTAAAAGGCACCGTTAACAGCTAGTTAATAATAAAGCTGATTTTATTATATATACTGAACTATTTATGGCAGAACCCACTTACACCCGCTGTTCTTTACCCGTTATCATTAGTACAACCATTTCTAATTATTTTACGGCCTACAACTCCTCGTTGACACGTAACATATTATTCATCACACTATTCATTCATACATAACTCACGAAGTAAATCAGAAATAAATCATAGAGCCGAAGTTATCCGACCCGGATTTAGGATTTGGTTCGCCTTACCCGGATCGTAATTTATTCAAAGAATTGCGCATGTTACTTCCTTGGAGCCAGAGAATCGAACCGGTAATAGTTGATGGCGACAATTCGCTTAATATACAAATAAATGAAAAATAGCTGGAAAGTTATTTTCACACAAATGTATTGAGGTCCAGACGAGACGGATTCCAGCAATGTTATTCGCATAGAGAATGTTTCTTTTTTTGGATATAAATACCAATGTTTCGGGAATTCATGTTGAATCTATACCTAAGTATTTACAAAAATTGGTGTTGGTATATCTACATATAAGTAGGGCGAGGATAAAACAGCTTAATACTTTTTCTCCTCCATTTCCTTTATTGTCGCCCATCGCATTTCGCATCACACCTGGCCGCGGAATAGGGGTAAAGTGAAAGGCGCTCGGCATATTAGCCAAGGCCAATATGGCGGTGCCCATGGCTCAATTCAAAATGATTCAATGATTGAAATAAAAAGTTTTTAATAAGATTACAAACGCGATTTTGATACCCTAAATCGAATAATTTTCCGAAAGTTTTAGTTAAATTCCCACGATCCGAAAAAAGTTTGACTCGCATCGTGGTTTCATAAAACCACTATTTTTTTCTATTGTAGCTATTGATAAGTTTTAGTGTTATTAATGAAAATATTTTTTTCTCCATACGATGGAGGAATTTTAAGTCTTCATTTATAAGTCTCTATTCATTATACTTCACGCTCCTTGCGTCTACAATCTACGATATTTGTGCAACACTCAATACAAATATAAATCATATATCCTATATGTAACGTATTGAAAGATGAAAGAAAACGTCTACACCCCTCACTATGGTCGAGTTGTAACCATTGGACGACCATTACTATATCTAAAACCGATAAACTCCAATACACTTTGACCGATCTCCATAAAAGTTGACACACTTAAGTGTTTTCCCAAGGCGCAGGTTTTCGTGTTACCTATTGCCTCTAGGTGGCGTTGCCGCAAAATAACTTCTCGAACTTCTAGAACGGTCCACGGAACGTTATGAAACTTGGATTATAAAACATGTTTTCATAAAAAAAAAAAATAATAACACAGAATGTTTTTGCGCTTTTCATTTCCTTATACCTCGCCAACAGGTGGCGTACCTAATTAGCTTCTATGCCGTTCAACCGATCGCAATATTTACATAATACTTATATCGCTATAACTAAACTACTTACCACAACAAATATTGATAGATTATAAAAAAGAACGCGTTCTAATCGCGCACAGAACTGGTATGTTATAAGTCTTTTTCAATAAAATAAGTAATACACAGAGTTTACATTTAATTACAAGAAATTAATTCCCCACAAATTATCTTCTCTGATTGCTTTGTTATTTTTGAGGAATGTGAAAACAGAAATAATGAGGAGACAGGATATTGAAAAAAAACCCGCCTGTTGTTATACATATTAATTAAAAGTACTTAACATAGAGAATTCGAATTTCCTCAAAACATTTTCCATCATCCAGATGCCGCATACTAATCGTAAATAAAATTCGGAATTATTTCAGTACAATTATGGTTGCTTTATTATAAGATCATGGGATATCTTTTGATTCATTACCAAAATATATAATTAAAATCATAAATTACCAGATACCCTAAAATAAATAAATGCTATGTCTTATTCCTAATGTAATTTAATTTATTTTATTCTATTTAATTATGTATTAATATTATTTAGTTAAATTCATAATTCATGACATATTTTTATCGCTCCATGATTTTTTTCTTACGAATATTTCAATACTACCTTTTCTTAGTGACTTTCTTCGCATTAGATTTGTCCTATCCCCTCGGGAACAGTACTTTTTTTTGTGAATTAAAGTACTCTATGTCCTTTTATGTATCCTAGGCAACACACATGCAATATTTCATGGTGTTTAGCTGAGTAGTTTAGATGTGAAAGCGTATCAAATAGGCTTACTTTCGCTTTTATATTATTAGTAAGTATTATATAATCATCTCATAAAATTATATCAGTAAATGTTGTTTGTGTGGTTTTATGAAACCAGCGATGCAAGTGAAACTTTTTTTCGCTTCGTAGACATTTAACTGAAAATTTTAGGAAAATTATTCAATTTACGGTATTAAAATCGAGTTTTTAATCATTTCATTTATTTATTTGGAAGACTAACAGCTGTAACTGTGTCTTAACTTAATAATTGGAAAATGAGAATGATAATGGGAAATGCAATAGTAGACCATATATCCAACTATACATTTTAATTTCTATCTGCGTATTAGAGTACGGAATACATAATAAATGCAATAATCCAGATGATAGACGCATTTTAAAAACTGAGCACAATATTTATTGAAATCATTGAATCATTCTGAATTAAATGATGGGCGCCATTGGCTGCTCTGTCGAGCTTCTTTCACTTTGCCCATACTCCGTGGCCGGCTGCAACGCGGCATGCGATAGATGGACGAAAAATTTTCACATTAATTTCACTGGAATAAACAAAAAAGAAAAATAATCTCAAGTTATTTATTTGATTCAATCTTCATGTCTCGCAATTATTGAGTCACTTCATGAGCTTTGTTTGTTAGATGAAGGGCTGTGTGCCCAGATGTCAGTGTGATGCAAATTAAATCGTCCCGAGACTCCCCCACACTACTCCCACGCGACATGTTCGCATGTGATTCGTTTAATTCTCTCAGTTAGTGGCACGAGTACTTGAAGCAAGTAACTGTCCTAGTCTGACATATATTACCTTCAGTTTGAGATTCAGTTCAAATGGGCCCTCTTTCCAGTACAATTTATTTAGTATGTCCAGTGTAATATCCTTTATTGACTTTTATGGATCTCTATTTATTGCAAACGTAATATTAAAACGTTAGGCGCGTTATTCCTTCTTTCTTTGATTATAAGTGCATATTAGCTTAAAATTATTTTAATTTTTCATTAGGTTTACTATAAGCATTAAATAGTAATGTTTCTAAAGTAGACTAATATAGAATAATACGTTTAAAGATTTTAGTTTGAATTTTAATGCGTTGATATGTTTATTTTTTATAATATAATTAAGATTAGTAACTATGATGTATCGCATAAAAACAAAAATAAAATGTGTGGTTTTATGAAACCACGTTGCAAGTGAAACTTTTTTAGATCTCGCCACCATATTGGCCTTGGCTACTCTGTCGAGCGCCTTTCACTTTACGCTTACTCCGTGGCCGGCTGTAATGCGACATGCGATATATGGAGAAAAAAGTTTCAGGCAATGTAAAAAAGTTACACTTTAATAAAAGTATTATATTCATATTTTTATTTCGTCCGATGCAGACAACATGGATTTCAACTATTAAATATTTTGATCAATATATTCCTTATAATTTCAAGTATGTAAGAGAAAGCAAAAAAAATCCCACCCTAAATTCATAAAGGAATTCGTACAACCTTAATAGCACTAAAAGCAAGTAGAGATTAACTGTAATTAACTCACCTACATTCAACACCCTGCCGAGAGCCAAAGAGGGATGTTATATAAATATTAAAATATTACTAACAACACGCTCGACGTACTTTGATGTGTAAAAGTATTCTAAGCTGACTAACATTTTAATTATTTAACTATAACTATGATACATAAATTTCATCTTGCATACATACACTTTTAATTTATGTTTCAATAACCTAATAGGCTAGAAATAACGTAATTTGTTAAAAGACAAAATAAATTATACTTGTATGTACAGAGCTTAAACAATTTAAGTTTAAAGTATTTAATGAAAATATACAAGGAAGATTAATCATCCAACCTAAAAGAAGTTATATTGCATATAGATTATGTAATTTTTATACTGATTTAAAATATTAAATCTGTGGTTATGTGTACATATACAAATTATGTTTTTCCTAAATTTTGAATAGACCGATGGTCACAACTATGATTTAATAGCTTTATGTAAGAAAGTTTGAATATCTGGACTAAATCGGCTTGACCGATCTTTACGATTTTTTGTAAATGGGTACCATTCCTTCAATATTAATATCAGAAATGCGATTAAGAGTTTGTTTGTTTGTTACGCTTTCACGCCTAAACGACTGAACCGATTATCATGACATTTTGAACACACGTAGTCAGGGACTTAAAAAAATACATAAAATACGTTTTATACAGTAAAATTACAGTTACTGAGGTATAGGTGAAATCTGCAATAACGCGTGCAAATTTTACAACTGATAGGCTACATAATTATCAATAGCACTTTTAACCAAAAGATTAAAAGAAAAAAATATATTACTATTTAATCTCAACCGATTTTCGTAAAATTTTGTATAGAATAAATATATGTAATATCAGAACTGTTAGCTTATAAAAATAACAAGCATACTTTTAGAAATCATTAAATATAAGTAAAAATACGCTATGAAAATAATTACTGAGTAATAAACGCCGTGCCGAATAGAAGTCTTGGTGGTTTAGCAGTTTGGCCAGTGGAATATCGATCCGATGTCCGCAGGTTCGAACCCTGGCATGTACCAACGAATTTTTCGGAATTCGCGTACATTTACTAATTTAAATTGGTAACACTATCGGCTGACGTTAAAGGAAAATATCGAGAGGAAACCTGAATCTGAGAAATATTCTTTTAGTACGACCATATATATAAAAATATAGAACTGTGGATTTCTCAAAGTTTGACATGGCCAATACCTCGTGGGCTGACATGGTGATTTATTATGTCCATACCTTCTTTCGGGAAGAGGCCTGTGGCCCTGCAGTAGGACTCTAACAGGCTAATGATGAAAATGATGAACAAACGCCACGGTCACACAATTTAGTCGTAAAATAGAATGGATTAATTCACTAAATACATGATAAAATATTACATAATATTAAAAGTAAGACATATAGATCTCTACATAAAAATATATGCATTAACTCAAATGTGTTATATTCGAGTTGACTAGCGCAAGTTATAATCGTACTGGCAAACAGACCATAAAGACTTGTTATAGAGTCGCATAAACCGGTCTAGACTTGTACCGAGTAGAAATCAAACTGCAATACATTCCCATACCCCGTTTGGCAACATCGGGAACAACTTAAACCGGTATCACATAAATATACTTGGGAACTGAACTAATAGGCTCATGTTTATTCGTTACTAATAATAGTCTTGTCAAACTGATAAACTATCGCGAATATTCGATATATTTACCTCTAAGTAAATTCTCTGCTTTATATCAAATCTTATTTTTTTTTCTTGATTAACAATGTATTTTAATTAACTACTATATTGAAATTAAGTGTCCGGTATTTGTTCGAGCTAAATTCCGAAACGATTTAATCGATTATGACGCGAATCAAAGCGCAAAACAAATCGATCGAGTTGATAGTACTGACTAAATAAAACTGTATTAACTGATACTGTACGAGGTTATAGGGAGGTTTGTTCACGTTTGGCTTCACTCAAGTACCTTTATAAATCGAGCGTTGATCCGACACAACGTAGGAAAGACTATTGACTAATAGCCACTGTCGCAACTAAGGCTCGTTCGTCTAGGCTTGCCAATTCGTATTAGACAACAAATTCGTATTGAGCCGACATATTCGCTTGTGCAAATCTATTCATGTTTCTCTGGTAAATATGTTGGGAGAATAAACATTGAAAAGTTCTGTTCATTCGAATGTTAACTTATGGTATTGGTATAGCTGGTAAAAAAATCTTCTATTTACAGCACTAAATGAAATAAAATGGCAACTGGACATCTGAACGTTAATTTATTACTTCTTATATGGAGATTGTAACCAAAAATATTGACTTTTCTGTACGATTTTCAAACATTCTCTTTGTCATAATTCTTGACCTGACAATTAGAAGCACAAAAAAGTGTAAAAAACGTGTAGTAAAAAAGTGATACACTTGTATATATTCGGTATTTGATTTTTAATTACATTAGTTCGGTGAAGATGTCAATGCCCTGTGGACTAGCAGCGTAGGTCAGGTAGAGAAAAAATAATGATTATATAGGAGACTTTTTCAAAGAGTCGTTGTTTGTCCTTGTATGCCGCTTTTATGATTACATCGAATACTACGTGGGTTTTTAAATTAACATTTCTCAATAATTACCGAAAATTAAGGTACCAAAAATATTGAATCAGACAAAATTACTATTCAGGCACAAGAACCTTTAATAAACTTTAAAGCCAGCTACTAAAAATTAAAACAGTGCTGTTGTTCCTTAGGAACTTGTTTGTTTGGATCAATCATGAATTAACTTTTATTATTTTGTAATTTTGCCCGTACTATTTAACCCGCATAACCATTTAAAATTATCTGTATCAAATTTTATCATATCTGTTTAGCTAATATCAAAAAGCCTAGGTAATATTTCCAAATGCCCTTTACCTATCAGTAAAACTTTCCTCAAAATAGGTTAAACGGTTTCGAAGTTCCGTTAGGACAAACAAGAGACAGCATAATTTTATTTATAAATATATATTTCATTAAAAAACTTCACTCCATGAACCCACTGGATCAAAGTAATAAAGTCTACATCTATTACGACGATCTTAAATTAACTTCGCTCTTTATGAGACATGCGAAAAATTCGAGTCAATTTAATTATGTTCCATCATCCAAACCTCGAATTATTACTCGCTCCAAAAAGGATATTCTATGCGAAACTAGGGTTGGGAAATAGCGACATATTACTAGTTCTAATAAATTCTTTTTCAAAATGGAAATTCTTAAGGCTCATATTAATGTAACGCTTTATGTGCAATATTTTGGTAACTAACGTTTTTTGTGCAAAAACGAGTAAAGCGAATGAGTAATACAAAAGCAACTATGAACCGGGGCAGATAAATGAACTATTTGAATAACACTAACTTCGTCAGCGTGGAATTTAGTGAAACAATGTTTATTCGGTGTAAACGTACGCGTGAAGCGTGTGGGGTACAGGACACTGCTTGTTTAGTTCACTTATTTACACAGAACTCATTTTTTTTTCTACAAAATAATTATCTTTCTGTTACAAGTACCGTATGTACTTTATACGTATATCTGTTTACAATAATATAGTAAGTATACCTTTTTACTTATAATTACATTGTCTGTATAGTAAAAAGCTGTTAATTTGACATTACAAATAGACACTTCAATTTTACATATTTGTTTAGATTAGTGTAAGTACGCGCAAGATCTAATGGTAAAGACTATTGGAGTATTAGAAAAAGACAAAATGTATTACTTATCAGACGTTTGGACATCTCCTTTTAGATATGTAACTTTAAAAGATATTGATGTTAATACATTCTAAGAATCGTATGATATAAAATTAACAAATAATCTTATTTTTTTACTATTATGAAGTGTTATTAAAGCATTTTATTTACATGTACACTTACTTATACAAATATATAATACTATTGGTTTTTAATCGGGTTTGCAAAAATATTGCTATTTAAATAACTTCTATATATCCCTAAACATAAAATGCTAAAAAGTAACATGAGGGCTTAATCAATATTTCAACCCACAAAGTATTAGTTATATGTAAAACTCAGTAAAAATCAGTTGTATAAAGTGCTTTACCTATAGAGAAATGTATAAATACTCACACATTGATCACCTCAATATCTCGATATAAAGTATCGACTATGAAAAATTATACCAATAACCTTTGCTAACACTGAGCATCCCTAGTATACTACGGGGTCGCACGTACTCAAGGAATTTCTCATTTAGCGGGTGCGGCTCTATGCACCTTTTAATGCCACTAGCAATGTGCGGAACAAAGAAAAAATGCGAAATTTTCGTCGGGACGCGACACGGAGCACGCCAAGCTTTGCAATTTCTCTCTTACATTGTATGAACTTTGTTCTGCAGTCTATACCGAATAACTGTATTTTCCACTGCATTTTGTATATTAATGAAAGAACAATTGTTAATATTGTTTCATTTAATAACTAACTGATTCCTGAGACTTATTTTATGTCAAAATGACTCTGTTACTTAAAGGAAATTACTATACCCGGTATTTGATTAGGCACGTCGGGGAGAAGAGTGAGAAGTTCGGCTATGCTCGGCTTACTTCGATTTTGTAATGCGTTCTCTCTATCGGACAGTGCAACGACTGTGATAGACAAAAATTACAGCTATACGAAACCGAACTTAATCGACTAGTTTCGGTCTTCTCCTCGACATGTCAATATAAAAGTCGAGTACTGTCAGAACTGTTATCAGTCTAAAACTCTTATTTTATTGGTATTGTAATTCTCTCTTAATGATTACAAATTCTTTCCATAGAGATCTTAAATGTTACTAGGTATATAAATAAGCTATATAATCTTCTGAATTTATAATTAGCAGTATAATTTTTGCTTTTATTGTTATAGACAGTTTTATCTACTGTAATATTATAAGGTGGCCAAGTAGTTTAACAGGTTACAACGAATTTTTCGAAATTCTTATACGTTTGCTAATTTAAATTGGCAACATTAACATGGTAACAAGCTGACGGTGAAGGAAAATGTTCTAAGAAAACCTGAATTTGAGAAATATGTTTGTAGTATCACCGTATATGGGGGAAATATAGAAGTGTGGATTTTCCAGTCTCTAACGACCTTCCTAGGGATGAGGCCTTTTACCCATCAGTGGGACTCATACAGGCTTATTTATTATTGTTGTTATATTATTACTATAGTATTATATTAAAATTCTTATTTACTATAAGTTTGACAAGAAGATTCATTTATTCCTCTTAAGATAAAACAACGATCCTTTTTATTCAGCCTTAATTGTATGAATAAATAAGAAAAGAAATGGACACCAGTTATAAGTTATGATAAAAAGAAACACTATTAAGTCTATATTTAGTAATTAGTGTAGTAATAAATCAAGTAAGTAAACTTTTATCATAAACGGCGCCGATTACCTACTACTAGATAAATGCAGTAAGAGCGTGGCGTAACGTTTCGACACTCGTATCCATAAATTTACATGGATATTACTAATAGTCCCTCATTAGTGCACTGTACATAAATTAAAATAATGTATTATACATAATCGTAATAAATGTTGTGTAGGAATTCTACAATCAATCACAGTTATTCAAAGCACTTAAAATGGCTTTGATTCGTCAGATCAAAATCGTGATAAAACAAATTTGTTGCCTACATAAATGTATAAAAGTGAATGAAAAACCTTAGTGCTTAGAACTCGGATCATCCTGAAATTACTTATGAATTAAATTTAATTAATTTGAGAAGTGTATTTATGTCTACGTACGAAATCAGTTCTAGAATTATTAATTAGATCTTTATATACTTCATAAAAAGATATAGGTTATACGATCAACAATTAGTAGATTCTTAGGTATGCATGAAAACTAAACAAGATACGATATGGACATAATAAAAAGTTATTTCAAAAATTCTTTTATTTTAATTATTCTATAACCTAACGTACAATACGATTAACACAGAAATTTTAAGCAATTAAATCAGGATAACATTATTTCCGAATCAAAAAATGATATTACTTTTATATGAGGTAATATGCGAAATTGATTTTGTTTTGAGTTCAAATAATAAGTCCTCCAGCATTAAACCTGTACTTTGAGTAGTTGCCATTTCTTGTCGACGCTAACACACCGAACATAACCATCCCTCATGCTAACGACGCGAATGCGGCTCGATTTTATTACGCCATATTCGATATTAGTCTTAACGATAAGCGAGAGCGATTATTAAAATAAAAACTCAGCTCTTATGCACCCAATCATTCCAGACATAAACTTATCAAAATCATTCTATTTATAATGTAACTAAAATAAACATAGATAAAATATTAGAGCCTTTTCATATAACTTTAGTAAACAACTGCGCATCGCTTGATGGTAAGTAAAATATAACGCAGGGTCACTGGAAAGCCAACTCGGTATACATTAGCTGATTCCCAAATGATAATTGTAACGGTTTTCTCACTTTGTCTAGTATATCATCAATTATTTAAACTCAAAGTAGCATCCTATTATCAAAACTTATTTATTTGTCGACGGAGACTCAAACCCTAGAATGAGGTTTAATTTTTGATGAAGGAAAACAACGTAATGAAACTATGACATAGTGGTAGGGCATTTTCTAGGTACCTGCCCTCTTTAAGTTAGGACTTTGTCGTCAAGCACATGTAAGTGTATTCCAACAGCTGAACTTGGAAGCCCATCCTTCAGCACGCTACACGTCTTTACTATTTAGAATCAATCGTCCTTTAACAACAGCTGATATAGTGTTAAATATTAAATCTATAAAGTAAGAAAATGTTATTCAACACACTTTCAGTCAAAATTTTATTTAAACACAACTAAAATAGGGTTCAAAGTGATATATCTCATACAATGACAATTCCGCCCGTAGCTTTATCATTTAACCAAACCCAATTTATCCACAATGTGCTTGGTGATTTATGGTTCGTAGTATTCGTAATGAGGTTTCGCCCGGACATATAAATATGGCGCACTAACGATACGCTTGTAAGGGCTGCATTACGATCCTATACCGAGACTTATTACCGAATCGCTACATTTATTATTTATAGAAACGAGAAGGTTTATTACTATCGCCTATTATGGTTGAATTTATATCAGTGAATAGGTAAGAATTAGATCTTGTATGGTAATTTACTTGATCTGTAACATCGATAAACTTATTTCGTGTACTCCAGATTCTCATTGGATTTAATACATTTATAGAACTTTTTTCAATTTTTATTTTTTTATTGGCCTAACGGGTCTTCACAGCTTCACCGGACCACACTTTTTTAGAAGAAAATACTACATTACGTATTATATGATATAGTCCAAAATAGACCCATTTCAAACGTATTTCAAAAAGATGAAACTGATTTACAGTAAGGCTTTCTTTCCTAGTGTGACTTCTGCCTATATAAGCAATTTCTCCAGTGTCAAGTGTGACAAATACACGTTTTAAACTTAAGTGCCAAATATTCAATATAACGTAGAATAAAAAGCTTGTATGTGAGAACTTTAGTGCGATAATTAACGAAGAAGTCATTTTACAGAACACTATAAAACCTAGAGATATGAAGAAATTAAAAATATTTCCTTGTCAAATTATACTAGATGAATTTTAGTATATTCTTAACTTAACTTTGTATTTACATATGCCAATCTTTACGTTTGCTTCTATAATGGGTACTCCATTGAATATACATTTTATAAATAAAAGTAAAATTGGAGAACCACCAAAAATAAACATTCCTACATACGTTATAAAACCGTTTATAAAACTGCGCTCAGCGAAATTCAAACGTATAGTGATAAATGCCTAATTGAATTAACGTCCACCTCTTAACGAACCATTGCCCCGGAATATCTGATATTTATATTGAAGGAAACACACTAACTGTTGTGGACTTTTATTTCTATTTCAAATAATAATATAAAGTTATACAAAATGATATATCAAAGGATTACAATCTTCTGAGCTTAATATGTATTATTTTACGTTATAGGTTTAGTGTTTGAACACAATCTCACTTGATATTGAAACAAAGTGCTAAGCTAAAATGATAAATACGCTAGACTTACAGGGGGACTGGCTCTCAAGTACAGCTTGCCTGACGATAGTTTTTCAACATGAGGTTGATGGTTAGACAAGCGGGATTATAAAAAGCCCTACCACCATGCTATAATTTCATCACGATGTTTTTCTTTACCGAAAGCTCTGGTTCATTCAAAAGGATTAGAGACCTACGTCCATCGGCGCAGTATCCCAATATTGAGCTATTGTTCAGCCATCAGCGCTTCAATGTATAGTTAATAGCACTTCCATGCTTACAGCCTGATGAACGTATGGCAGAAATAGGGATCAAATTTCTGAGATCGCAAATTAAGATGTTTTCATTTAACAGGGCTATATACATACGAAGATTTAATTCAAAGTATTAATACAGACTCCGTCTTGTCCCATGACGCCGCCGCGAGAACTCGCGATCGGGAAACATGCTCCCACTAACTCCGCTATTACGGCTTAATTAAATTACTTGGAACATTAATTTCAAACGTAATTTGCGAAGTAATTTGAAACATAAATTAATTTGGATGAGGCAACAGTTTCAATACTGGAACCAGACTTTAATATATACGAAACTGATGATGGAGCCATACTTAGTTATTTCACTTTGAAGAAGCTACTTTTTATTAAAATCGACGTGAAAAATTCGCATCTCCAAATATGGAAATTAGGGAGTGAAGCACACTCAAACTACGGTTGCAAGTAAAAAGTGGTGAGCACTTCACACCGCAGATAAGGTGCCCGACGGAGCTAAGAGGCTCTTGAGATAAAACAGTACCAGATACCATTTGGCGCAAAGGATGAAAGATACGGGTTTATGACAAGACCTTTTTCGTATAGTTTATCATTATGTTATAGTTTGTACAATTAGTAGTTTTATTAGTAATCTTCAGGCCCCAAATGATCACTAAAACTTACATCAATAGAAAAGTGCCCCTCGTTTTCTATTTTAATAATATTCCGGTGAATTATCTGTTTAAATGTGTAATACATTAAAACTACCGACGCATTGCAACTTAATTTTCAGGTTTAATAACCCCAGGTTTCAGAATTGACCTATTTATTATTATTATGTTTTTTTATAGCACGGCAACAAATAGAATTTATAAGTAAAAATAAATAAAACTAATACAAAAATTAAAATATGTCAATGATTGGAAAAATTATGACATAATTATTACCAATGTTTGTACATTTTGTCGGCTTGCCTATACGAGTATGTCTCCACTTACAAATACGTCTTTCAAAATTTTGATAGTATCACAAAAATACTATACCTTATTTAATTTATATAATCTACGAACACTGTTTCGTATAATTAGTTTTGTCGTCATTTGCAGAGGGGCTGCTATTTTTATTATTATCTAAGGTGAGTCTTCAATACTAAGCCCTAATTGTTATGAAATGTCGCTTCCTCTTTGTACCACACAGTAGTATGCTCTCTAGCGGCGTCTCTTTAATGAATATAATCTTAATAGGGTTGCCCTTTACTTAGTTAAATATTTAATTAGGTCAGTGGATGTCGTCACAGCTTAATTGTACTATATAACTTATTTCCAAATTGTCTCTTATTCGTAAAATTATATTTGCAAATAAATTTATAAAATTAAATACTCTGTTCGTATATATTTTACTAATTGATCGATTTGCTTTCTTTAATTGCAGGAAATTAATTGCAATTATTGTACTACTTACTTAATTATTGTACTAAGCCACACTTAGGAAATGTATTTAACGGCCTTTGGTTATTTTATGAGTTCTGAGTTTAGACGTACAACAAATTCTAAATTCAGTCATACACTGTCAAAGAGAAAATTATTTTCAAGTGTAAAACTTCGAGCGTAACCCTCATTTTCACTCCTTATGAGAAACTGTGAAAGCTACAAAAAGAAATACGAGGCAGTGTGTCAGGGCCATGCCAACACTCTTGAGATAAGCTGCCAGCCGGCAAGTGCCAGCTTAATGAGGACTCGCGTCTGAAGCAACGCAAGGACGGGTCTTTCACAGCGGATAAAATATAAGACATTTATAAAAGAACTACTGATGGATTTTTAATGTTCTTTTAAACTATAAAATACGTAGTCTATTTACATAAAGTGTATATTCAATTCTCTTAATTCGTTGGTTGTGATTCAGTGAAGTAATTAAATATGGTACATCTCAAGCAACCATAACAATACATCAACAATCCGCACTAAACAAGTTTACAAAGTTAGAGAAAAGTATAACAAAAAAAAATCGCTTCGTTTGAATAAATATTTGCCTGTCGCATCGAAAATTCGTTCAAGAATTGGAGATCCTTAAAAAGTGCTTTTAAATCCTTACTTAAAAAATTTTTGTCGCGACCTAAGATAAGGTTTGTGCTCAGAAACTTTCTTCGGTCTTCCATTGCAAGGTATTTATTCACTTGATAAATCGAATTAACATCAACTTTACTCTGTATAAAACTACAAACGCTGTTTGTAGCTTTATGAAAGCGAAATACAAAATTATAAGTTGTGAGACGTTGCGTATTCGGAAATAAATCATAATTTTTTATACGTCTTGCCTTCATTAAAACCAAGTTTCTAAATTTGTGTATTTCTTCAATTCATATACATTTTAATATTAGTTATATAGAAGTACAAAGGAGCTTCGTTAATTTAAAATCTTTTTGCTTCGTCGGAATAAAATTCAAGATCCATTTAGCGTCTGTAAGAGAAGTTTATTGTTTTCAATTATTATTTCTTTCGTTCGTATAACACTCCCCCATTCTTTTCGTCTGAAATGTGCGGCACATTTATAAATTATGTACATATTCAAACGATCCTATTTGTTATGTCGCGGCGTTCCGTGTTTATTCGTATTTTGCTACAACGCGTATAATATAATATCAGAGTATGGAAATTGGAATGTTTTTGACGTTGCACGTATCCATTAGATGTATGGAATTTCTACAATATCAATACAGTGCATGATACATAGTTAGCGTGTAGGTCTTTTATTACGTATTTTACATTCAATTACTCTTTGGTTTCGATTAAGTACAACATATTTATAACCGCCTCAAATTTTTCCTAAATCTATAGCGTGTCACATTACAGCCGGCCGTCTAGTAGGGGTAAAGGAAAAAGCGCTCGGCAGAGCAGCCAAGGCCAAAATGGCGGCGCCCATGACTCAATTAAGTATCAAACGGTATCGAACTATCAACCCTAAGTATAGTCCGGTGGAACTGTAGAGGCCCTACGAAGCCAACAGTGTAGGTCAGTTAGAAAAAAAAAATATTAAGCCTAAGGAGAGACGTCGCCTCTTCATGTGTGTTCTACCGTTTGTATAATGGGTTGTGTTCCGAGGAATTGTTTGACATTATACCTGTGCCTACCTTCCACAATCGCACCTCTCGTCATCGGCAGCGAATACACTCTCACATTTTGGAACCAAAATGGTCACCGACGGTCCGGTTCTAGAGGAGTTTCTTCCCACGAACGCTCCGGTTGTGTAACGCGCTTCCTTATGTGGTCTTTCTAGAGGATTACAGTATGGGGTTCTGCAGGAGGGAAGTGAACAGTTAAAGAGTCGGTAACGTGCATGTGATACCTCCGGTGTTACAAGCGTCCTTAGGCTGCGGTGACCGCTTACCATCATGCGGCTCGCACGATTGTTTGCCACCATCTTGGTATTAAAAAAATCGAAATTATTCAATTATTGAAATAAATATCGTGCTGAGTTTTAGAAAGATTAAAAACGCGATATTAACACTCTAAACAGAATATTTTTTTAAACATTTTCAATAAATGTCCACGATTGAAAACTTACTTGTTCCAAAAACCCCAGTCCTTCATTATTAATAGTAGTATAAGGAATATTACACGAAACTAATTAACTTTAAGAAATCACTATATATTTTATCTAAATATTAATAAATTGCAGAATATATATAAGCGCATCACTTCCGAACGATGGTGTTTACTTTTTTTCATTTAATTAATTAATTTTCTGCTGTGTTCATAATATAGTCAGAGCGAGTTTTGTGTGAAAGAAAATGGTTAGAAAAATCGTATGGAAAGTTAGGGTAATAAAAATCACCATATATAAATAAATGACTGCCTAAGACAAAAGACAGTAAGGAAGATCGTCAAAAATATTCACAGAATTGACTTTCAGTTACCATTTTATTTTATTACACGGTCACATTATAAATGAAAGATTTAGTTTCATTTTATTCAGACCAAACTGGGGCCAACAGCTAATGACAAATATGAGTGTAATCGGGTCCAAAATGCGACTTGACATACGAGATCAAACACGTTGACTATCTGTTCGCCACCGAACGCATTTTCCTAGTGGAGACATCGTCACCACACTCTTCCCATGAGCTATATATATACTGTATATATATGTACATAGATATACATCCGTGCGTTATTAGTATACATTATATATATAAAAAAGTTTTCACTTCTTTCGTGTGATCATAAGCACATAATTTTCTTTTTTTTTCGAATGACTATACGATGTTGGCCTGAGAAGCCTTCACAGTTTCACCGGACTAAAGATCTGAGTCGCCGTTATCTAACATTGTATCGTTATATCAATTAGGATGAAGGACAGATATGTTTTTCCTGAAATCTTATGATAGAAAAACTTAAAGCTCGGATGTTAGAGTAAATACAGTGGCAGTAGTATCCGCACTAACGGAGACACCGCAGAACATTATAACAAAGTAACTATGTCAATCATCATCTTCTCACCCCCATGCCACCTAAGTAGGGTTTGAAATATTTGTCATGTTGTGATGTATGATTTGTCTTAATTTTTACGATCGGCCGCGCGCGCCTCACATCCTGCTTGAGATTATTTTGTGGTACCTATCATAATATGTGTGAAAAATATGTAATGGTTGATTTCTCTTCATTTACTGCACTGATATGAGTTGAAGAGCTGATTATGTTTAAAGCATTATTTAAATGCAGTAGAACATAACAGGTCATTCATAATATTATGTTGTAGATTATACATTATCGGGTATTATACTGACAATGGTCAACCCGTGTTATACAATATTGCGCGTGCATTATACAATAATTAATAAATTTGAAGCGGGAGAACATTGTACGTTGCTCACATTCAAAAATGTTATGTTCAAACAATAAATATTAATTTGATATTAGGTAACATTTCTTACAATTTCCAATGAAAGAAAATCGTAATATACGAGTAGGTCTCATGCACGACGAAAACTTGGATTTTCTCGATTTAAAAACAAAAGTCTGGAAACAGCAACGAAGTTTAAATTATCATAACATATATCTCTACGCTTCATGGATTTATAACATAATAATTCACCTTACAACTGAAGTACATTGACCGAGTAATTCAAAAACAAATCCGCTTATGCTTATTCGAAGGCATATAAACTAGGTCGTGTATTTGGCACTCTAAATATTTTACCCGGTTAAAATACTCAAGCTCCTGTTGGAACATGATACTGCTTTCGCAAACAACTAAAGACAGGAACAAAACCGTTGTTCGAAACACGACTGACGAAACTCGAAAGCTTTCACAACACGAAGCCGCAAGAAAGCTGTTTAAATTGGCGTACAACAACCGAGGTGACCTCTCGAGTAATGTTGTGAAATTGCAAATTCTAAAACAAATGAATCCAAATAAATAATAGTATAGTATTTTTTATAGACATGCTCTATAAAGGTACATGCTTTTTGTGAATGTGGTCTTTTTAAAGGTTCACATGTATGTAGGACTCAACTACAAGATCGATGGACTAGCCGCAAGAGTACGCATCTATGCAAAATACAGAGTCGAAAAGTCTACAGTCTGCGCATTTAGTTAAGTAAAAGTACTCGTTTTTTGATTAAGTGCAATTTCAATTATTTCACAAGGTAACAAATCTTAGCAATCTATTTTCAGATTATTATTTCATTTATTCGTAACTAAATGTCTACTTTGAAGAAATACACATTTCATTAAAGTTCAGAACAAGAAATTGTAACCCGAAGTACTGAAGAATAAGTACGCGTGCATCTTTCAAACGACCAATTAATATTTCATATTATTATCTAGTATTTGTTATAACATATAGTATAATTGTAAAAAATATATTTTGTGTAAATATTCTTAGAGTTAACGATGTAAATGCTAATTTTCATTATTGCAATGAAATTTGAATTATATAGAAGTTGATGCGCTTCAGCGCCATCTATCGGTGGGTTATAGTGTAATTAATAATATATAACCTTCATAAAAAACATTTACGTTTTGCTAATTTCATAGCAATCCGTCGAATGGTGTTGAAGTACCTTAATATTAGTTATATCAACTTAGTTTGTATATATAGAAGTAGTTGTTACCCGCGACTTTGTCTCCTATGTTTTTATTTCTTTAACAATATATTTTATGTAATAGAGGAAAACAAATAAAACAATTATAGCAAAAATATACTTGATTCACAAAATTTCTTTGAACAACAGTCGCGAACGGGCACCCTTTACTTCCTCTCTCTTGTGTATGCGTACCAAACCGCTTATCCTACTTTTCAGTAACAAGAACACACTCATCGCAGAACGCGCTTATAAAAATCTTATTTTGTCGAAACTTTTGATAACATTATATTAAATGTAGATATCGTTATATATTTTTTTAGAGAAGGACTAATAAATAAAATAAAAGAAATTGATTAAAATATATGCAGTAGCTTTTGCGTAACGAATACACAACGGCAGACCTCTATTATATTAAATATCTCTATTAACATTTAATATAACACTCAACAAAAATACCGACTTAATACCAAGTTAATAAGCCAACATAATCTGGGAAATAACGCTGAATTTGAATTAGTCTAACCTCTCTTAAAAGTTCGACGCGAGTCGTCCATTACGAAAACCATTACAAAGGGCGATCGAGCTAAGTTTTAATGAGAACACTGGCTTTCGTCCCGGCACGTAGGTATACTGATAACAGAGGGCGCTGTATCGGTACAGACTATATTTTATTCAGATGTTATCTACATTGATAAGAGAGACTACAAATTTATTTTAACAATCACCTAGTATTCTATATAATCATAATATATCTCGAGATTCAGAATTCATTATTACGTCATCACCACTGTAATCCCAGGCTTAATTGATTCGCAATACGTCCACTCATCGCCTAGAGGGTAGTAGGGCACGACAGCTATTGTGTAACTCCGTATCAAACTCGAACCCGTTATCAGACGTTTGAAGAGCACGGAAAACGCCTCCGGTTCCGTATGAGCCACGATGTAGGATAAAGTGATGTGCGAATATTTTACTCGCATATTTCTCGGAATGAATATCACATTGTTATGAAACATAACACAACGATGAGAATGCGGAAAATGGTACACGATCAATAACTCATTTTCTCCACCGTAATAATATTTTCTAGAGCATTTATCTATTATACCAAAGAATGTTATGCCGTTTGATATATTTTATAGTTTCTACAAGTATAGATTAAATATAAAGTAATATTTAATTTTTTAAGTAATCTATAGATATTAATCACTTTTATTAAACGTTTTAAAAACGAGTTATGTTTAATAAGGCATTAATTATTTAATTATAAGACCGAAGAGTAAAATAAAAATACTTGTAAAAAGATGTACTTTTATGCCACCTATGCCCTTATATTAACAATCTAATATCTATACGTGTGTGCAAAATATTAATAGAATAGAAGTGTACCTATAAATAGATTTCAATACCTGAGTGTGTTTGACAATATATAATATAAAATACAGTTATTTTGAGGCTCAATTATGGTCAAATTACTGAACGTATTATAAAGCTAAGATCATTCGATAAAGAATTTATAGCAAACTTTATTGGATCTGATTAAACATTTGCTATTTTTGCCAATACGAAACGAAGCGAATAGGAATCAGATAATGATATATAATTGCCAAAAGGCCAGTACTGCAGCCTACAGTTATTTATAATTAAACTCAAAAAGGAATACAATCTCAATTGGGGTCAGTGATTATACATAGCTGCTCCTGATGACTAAGCCCTAAGACTAAGGCCCACATATTTAAAAGGCCGGCAACGTACTTGCGACTCCCCTGGTGTTGCTAGTGTCTATGGACGGCGGTGATCACTTATCATCAGGTGACCCACCTGTTCGTTTGCCCCCTATAATATATAAAAAAAAAAAAACTAAGTTGGAATAGCACATGAGTCTGTGCATATTGCAAACCACAACCTAAGAACCAGTACATAGTACCGTGAGGACTAGCTTTGCTTTGGGACAAAATTAGGTGGTCGGTGGTCCTAGAGTTCAAACTTACAACGAATTTACTACTCTCATAACATACTTCCCTTCTTGTCAGAAACAAACAATTATTAATCAGCCATAAAACGAACATTTGTGCAACTATTTTCCTGCTAACTCCTTACTAATAACTTTTTCATCTGTTTTCCGCAGTTGCTTATAGATAACTGTGCCGATAGAATCCTGAATGTACTTCTTCCTCGTGCACAAAACTTTCTTAATAAACAACTTAAAGTGGTTTCTGAGTAATTATTCAGAATTGCAGCATGTTTGATGGTTCTCAGGACGATTTTCATTAACCTAAGTAGGTGTCACGAGTCTCATTAATATTTACAGCCTCTTTCGGTGGTGTTGACAGATGAAAGTTTTAACATTCCTTAAATTGTCCTTTAATTCTTTAGTAATAGAATTCAATTTCTATTACTTTTCATATATTTTATCACGAACGAATTAAACTACCAAGTTTTAAGTATTTGTACTTTACTTTATCTATATAAGTCTATCTGAAATTAGTTTTTTTTAGTGTTATAATAACGCGCAGTGTCATTTGATCATCATGGACATAATATCTGGTACGTATCGTAATACCAGCTGTTCTAAACAAGACAATAAACTCAAACCTATTTCATGAGAGTCATCAAGTACCAATATATATATACCAGTATATAATATAAAGTAACCATGACATATATTAAAGTATTCAGCGGATCATAAGATGATGTCGCAGCATATGAACTAGCAATAAGAAGTTCTTACACAAGAGTATTAAATTCGAAAGCAATAATTATTCATTTTATCTTTTACTGGATCCAATGAGAAACAATCAAGTACAACAAGACTTGACATACAGCATGGAGCTGTCTAACATACTGCAAATAAGAATGACATGCAAGGCATGCTAATGTCAAGATTTCTACAATAACTTCACGATTGGACTGATGCCATACACAAAGGATAACCGGGACCACATCGGGACACGAATGTTTAAATAAGTATGTCTTTAATCTAGGTTTCATAGACATGTACTCTCAAACTGCGATAAACTAACCTAATATTAGAATTAGAATCATGGAACTTTAGACTAAGACCCTATGGAGTAGTGCAGAACCTTGACGCAGATGAAAACGCGTGACACAGCTATTGTCATCTACCATTTGTATATTGTTTTGAAAAACACTACTAACAATACAATAAAAGTGTAAACATTAAAACATAAACAGTTCTAAAAATGACCTCGACAAGCCTATCAATTTAATCTGGAAAGTGTCCCCGTGGATACACTAAACTAGTGGGCATGGCATGGCAGAAGCAGAAATTGTTCACTTCCACACGAGTTACCTTTCCGAAAGCGCAACCCTACGGTAATAATACACTATTCACTCTCGTCGAGTTTATTTCTGATGTTATTTCGAAATACAGTCCGTATTACTGATATAGGTTTAATTTTGATAAATTGGATTTTTACGATAGCACACTACGCTGTCAATATATGTTTATGCATATAAATTACTTATTTACACTTGACTTCTTGGTGAACTGACAGCTTAATAACTTTTTTTTAGTATTAATACTCGTATTTAAGAGCGATTTTTATTGTATTTTTTATATTATTTTATTTTCAACAACTTAACAAAAGCTCTGAGTGTTACAGTAAATGATGATTTTACTTTAAAATTACTAAGCTTACCTAAACTCTGTAAATAAGTATATAATTCTATAGATATATATATATTTCATAATTAAGTACACTTTTCAAGTACTTTTAATGTGTAATGTGTGTATATGTCTTTTTAACATACACGATTGTGCATGATTAATTAATACATTTATATATCAGAAGTTGTTTTTTTTTATTTTACTTTTGGCAAACAATCTTCTAGTATAGCCATTATCGAGTAGGTAATGATATTACAAATTTCTTGCCATCATTTCAATGAACTAACAAAGTGGTGGTCGTCATATTAGACCTTTCCAAGGTGTTTTTGTGGCAAATCAGAATCTATGCTCCGTAGTATTATTTCCCATCCATTTGACTTGTGCACAATAACCAAACTATATTAGCGAAAACGTCACCAATATTATAAAATACAGAGCCAAATAACACAAGATTATGATTAAAAATATATAAAATCTGTATCTGTATCTGTAGTATTGTTTATGTTGACGCCGGCAAATGTACTCTTAAAATGAAATGTCTTGTAATGATTTGAATGTAAGAGATAGCTGTCTAGATGCACACAAATAATATAAATTGCTGTCTGATTTGTATATTTTATATGCAATAAATTATTATTATTCTAAAAATCGTAAAATCTTCAAATGTGTCTATTTTAAAGGGATTTAGTCAATTTCTTTCAGTTTATTTCAGTATGAATATGGTTAGTAATATTTATTTTGTAACTTAGTTAAAAAAAATTTGGTTGTTCTCTATTACCCTATCTATATACTTATGGGAACGTTTTGTATGTGAAACATTAAAATACCCTTGTAATATACAGACTAATAAAAATAACTGTGATTATTGAATATATTTAATGATATTAGCTTGTTTGTTTTTTACACCTACCGGACTAGCAATCCAGCGCCACGTGGCGGGGGACTTTACAAACATACAATTAGAAACTCAAAGCATACACAGACTGAGAAGAATCGATTGTCCATCACACAAATAATAAACTTGTGTGGGATTCGAAATCTCTTTTATTCTATACTTATAGGTTAACGTTTGACCACACTATCATCTGATGTTAAATGATGATGTGGTCTAAGATGGCAGTCACGCTAAGCCTAGAGGGAGACTGGCTCTCAAGTGCAGCTGCCGGAACACACCAACAGGTGCTTGACGACATATTTTCAACTTGAGGATGGTAGCTAACCAGGTGAACTGAAAAATGCCCTATCACCTATATCACCTTGCTATAGTTTCTTCACGATGATTTCCTTCACCGAAAGCTCCGACTCAATTGCTAAGATTCGAATCTACGTCATCAAGCCCTCATCGCTCCTTAACGGTCAGTGATATCCAGGCAGTCGTAGAACTTGTTAATACGTTTTTGGGGCAAATGCGAATTGGAAGTTGATTACGAAGTTTAATAGCGTCGCAAAAATAACGTAACGAACTCTCTCCAATACAGTACGCAATTGTGCCATATCATTCCTAAACCAATTTAGGGAGTAACAGTAGCTCTATTGTTGTACACAAAACAAAGTCCCATTTCACGTTGGAATCTATTCAACTGAAAGTGTATCGGGGGTACAACTACTAGATAACGTTTTTCTTTTTTTATTTTTGTTCGACAATTTCGTTTTAGTTTAGTGATTGAAACGCGTGACTTTAGTATAACCTCCGAAGTATTTATACCAGCCTGGTAGATACATCCAAATATATGTGTGTTATATTATTCAGCAGCAGGCAGACTTCGGTTAGTATCTTGTAGTTGATCTTTTTGTTTTTATAATGGGCTGCTTCGCTTCGTTCTCGTGAAAATTGTGCCTTTAAAATTAATAACGATTTTAATTTACCTCTGTTAAACTTTACCATTACTGTTCAGCCCTTATGGAAAAGCATTAAGATGTGTTTCGTAAATAAAACTCTGTGAAGTCCTCTATCTGCCAATAAAAGTCTTGTCAAAGTCAATTCAACCATTTTGGAGATAAACCCGGACAGACGAGAGACAGTTTAGTTTTATTTAGGTACCATGTACACACACTTAACACAATATAACGATGTAATAGATTTTTTAGCGGGATCTCGGAATGTCATTTAGTGAATTTTATATTTAATTCATAATCTTGTGTTATTTGACTCTATATTTTGTAATATTGGTGGTATTTTACTTAATATAGTTTGATTATTGTGCACAAGTTAAATGGATGGGAAATAATACCACGGAGCATGGATTCTGCTTTGGCAAAACTCCCTGGAAAGTTGTAACAAGGTGGCCACCATCTTGATAGTTTATTGAAATGATCGCAAGAAACTTATAATATAATTACCTACTCGACAATGGTAGTAATAATTTACTAGAAGATTAGATGCCAAAACTACCAAAAAAAACATGAAATATAATATTAAAATACTTGTGGAAATGAATAATATGTTAGATGGACTGACATGTTTGCATAATATTTTTGTTGAAAGCTTTAAACCTTATCTCTGTTCACCTTATAAATTAACAATTTAATATGTTTGTTAGAATTTAAAAAAGTAACACTAGTACGTCCGAATTGCGACTACGACACGCCACGTTCACAACCGCCATAATGGCAGAGTTCTTCGTACTTACAATGAGGTACAGAGCCGTCACTTTGCCTTGACATTATAAATAAAGTAATAGCCCCGGATGGAAGAATTCTACAACATAATAAATAAAGGAACGCAAAACAACGGGTGTCTATGGATCGATACACAAAAGCGGACGACGAGTGAGTAATATTCAAATTATAAATAATTTTCGCAGGACATAAAGTCCTTTTAGCGGTCCCTTTGCGATTTAACCGGCGCTATCTTGTAACCCGGGCGTAGTCGAGCCGTATAGGAATAATGCGGTCGTCTGATGAGACAAGACCGGTTGAATACTAATGAACCGGAACGTTCACCCGGACGCTCGGATATTAATCGTTGGACGTTCAACCGGTCTTATTGCATACTACTGTAAAATTATCCTGGAAATAAGCTATCTATCTATCATGAAATAAGAAATATTAATCGTAAATAGGAATATTGTATTTCTTACCATATTATATAGATTCTGACTGATTTTTACTTGTTATGTTTTCGCGTTTGATCACCATTCAAGTTGATGTTAGAAGATGATGTAGCGTAAGATCGCAAAAGGTTAAGCCTAATGATGGGCTGGTTCTCAAATGCAACTGCTTGAACACACATCTACAGGTGCTTGACGTATGTTTAATCTGACGGTTATAACTAGCCAGGGGGGCATTAGAAAAAGCTGTACCATCTTACTATAGTTCCATCACGATATTATCCTTCATGAAAATTATAAAATATACCTAATGAGTTAGATTGTATGTATATGTTTATTTTTACATTTTAAAAAATATTTTCACGAATATCTTGTCAAAAACGTACACTTATTCGCAGCTTTTATATTACAGATTAAACTTTTTTCATTCGACATGTATATATATAACAAGATATTATTATTTCAGCAAACTTCGGGTAATTTTACATATACATTTACTTATGTTCATTTCATTTCTTAGTAGCGATTCCATCTCAGGTACCTTTTAGGTATTTTAACTTTGTTATCAAGTTACTGTTATTAGTTATTATATAGTATGTTTATTTTTCCTGCAGACTCTTGTCTGCAAGACCTTTTGTCTTAAATAGTTTTAAATCTTAATCATTTTAAATGTAGTGCAACATGAATACACAATTAAAGTGAGCAAGACAAGATATTATTTACTTAACTACTAACAGCTATTTAAATATATACATATATATTTAATTCTATGTCAGTAATTCTGGATTTTTTGCTCAATTAATTGAATTATACGTTGCTATCCGTACTAATGTTATAAATTCGAATATGAGTTTTATTTGTTACATTTTCACGCCTTAACAGATCATCGTGAAATTTTGCATACAAGTTGTCAGGCGTACAGAAAAAAACGTAAACAAAAAAAAAACTGTTCCTGAGGCGCAGGTCAAAATTACATCAGTGCGAACGAAACCGCGGGCATAAGCTAGTCATACACACTTTAATCATTACTATACTGTCCATCCATTTTAATAGTACTGAAGGTACCTAATGACCACCAGACACGCTAGAGCATTTTAGCCCTTTAAAAAGATTAACATATGAAACGAAAATATTATTCATTAAAAATGTATCAAATAGTTAAGAAATATTGATTAAAAAGTTAAGAACAACTTCCTCCTCCGTTCCACGATCGATTTTCTTTATTCTTGTTTACTAGCTATTAACTGGCTATAATGTTATCAGTAAAAATAATTGGAGAATTTCCTATTTTTTTAAGTGAAACTTCTTATGGGAAGGTTTTGAAATCCTAGTCCGGAACTTTTTTATGTGACGAAAAGTGGTGTAGGTAAACACTGCGAACCAAACCATCACCCGTCCTATAATTTTTCCATGATCCGTAAGATATTATCACCAACTATTTATAGTTATAAAAATATAAGGAACAGTAGTTCCTTGTAATGTAATACGAAGTTTACGCCTGCTCTGATTTATATCCGGATCGCATCTGTCAACTAATATCCGAGTAAGATTAGGCGAACGTGCGTACATCTGGTTGGGAAATGAAATAATTTTTCCTGCTATTGTTCAATTTGATTTCCTTACTTATTAATGTGTGAAACGAGACTTGCTCCTATAATTTTTACACATAATAAAACGTAAAATCTCTCTGTCTGTTTATTTATCTCTTAGTGTTTTTGTAGCTCGAAACTCACTGAACCATCAATTATTCCTTTTTAAAATCATAAGTTTGTCCTCTTCTTAGATTTTAGTACGTTTTATTAATAAATAGTATAGTAAAATACTTGAACAACATCAACAAACGAGTAACAGACAGACTGACATTTATAACATTACTTAGGATTTAAGACTCTATAACTCCTCCAGCCTAATCTTCAAGACAGGAGAATAGACTTTGATAAGTCTTTTACTATTAATTCTGTATATCTTTTTCTACAATAGGACAACGCATTAATTTTGATTTAATTAGTAAGTCAATTTAAAAAAAAAGGTCATAATTTATCGAGGTAATACACGTATTTCCCATAAAACAATAAAACCTTTATAATGAGAACAAAATCACAAGTCTGAGTTATTACCAAATCAGCGATAATTTTTCATTATAATTGACTTTTACGTACATTTATAAAATGTCTGCATAATGTGAATGCATTTTCTATACAAACGCTATACGCTAGTACACGGTTTATTGCAAAACCAAATCGCAACAAAACTACTTAACCCATTTTAGTGCAGCTGGGTTGCAGTTTTATAGAAACTAGTATTTCCCGTTTAACATATGCCTAGCTAACCACACTTTATTTCAGTAAGTATGAGGTTAATAGTTCCCCGCCCAAAGTTTTTATTATATAACTTGGCGTTTGAACGCTATATTACCTTGGAAAGTTAACCCTTACAGTGAAATATTGTAACAATTCTTTTGTTGATATAAAAAATACTAATTATAAAGAAATATTGGGCCACATAAATACTTAAAATTAACGAGTTAAGAGAAATTGCGTGGAATACAGGGCTGTAAAACTGTTAATTTATTATTCACGGCGTGTCTAGGTTGCCGGGCGCTGTGAATTTATTAAACAAGATCACGCCTCACTTTTATAGCGATAATAAAAAATAAAGCAACACGTCCATCTGACAGATGAGATCTGTAATGAACATCTCGCATGATAAGAAACTTCCTAAGGTACGCGTCGTGTAATTTCATATATTTGTACGTTGCATACAAATACATATGAAAAAGCAAACTTTTAATAAAACTTTATTTTCTATACTCTGATTAGACACAAAAGCGTTATTATAATTCTTTTTTCCAATCTACATAAACACTGCTCGCCAGAGACCCTAAGAACGTAATACAAAAAATAAAATCTAGATTATTCTTATTCTGTAAATTTAACAAAATGGCGCTTATAATGAAGCTTGACATTTTAAAGTTGTTACCTTGAGATTCAATCAAAGATACTTTTATAGAAAAATACGTGTAATTTTCTCTGAAATAAGACTATCAGTATTATAATGAACACTACAAAATATAAATTCTTTTGAATCAATTACATACAAATGTATTGCACTAGGCTGAACAATAGGAAGTTGAATAGGCCCAGAGTGTAAATAATAATGTAAACACAATAAACAATTATGGCTTTCGCTCGCTGTAAAGAAGAAAATACAGATAATGTATTTACAATATATACTGTTATACATTTTTAATACGACGAAATAATGATTTAAACAAATTATCGTCGTTAATCTTGAGAATATTATCTGATAATTAAAAAAATATATTAATATGATTTAATTACAAAAAATACGTAAATTAAAATATATCAAATCAAATTTAATTACTAATATATTATTGATTGAGGAGTAATGTAGATTTTGTGCTGTTTCAGTGCCATAAGTCATTACGATTAAAAAAGATTTCCCCTGAAATTTACTTGTTAATAGTACATAGACCTCTGTGGAGTTGATACAATAAAAATAATCAATGTATCAATCTTGTAATGGACACGTTGCGACACAAATAATAAATTGGTTATACTGACTTGTTTCACCAACCTAATTCAATAATGCTATTTAATCTAACATTATTTATATTAATAAAATTGTCCTCTCTATCCATCTTTCATTACCTAAAGACCGTTTTGAATAGTGTAAAGGAAAAATGCTATATAGCATTATTGTCTCCATCGTAATATCCTTATGTGAAAATATCAAACGCCTGTACCTTTGTAATTGTAGAAAATGTGTTTCATTATACATGCGAGTTTTACGATGTACGAGCATACATAGATGTCAAAGAAGTATCCACCTTCATTCAATATACAAACCGTACTTTGCAAAAGTGAATCGTTTCGAAGCAAAGTGTCAGAGATAACTTTGTACTAACGTCGCTCTCTGTACGTACAAAAGCAGTAGAAATAAAAGGAACTGTGCGACTTTATAACGAAGTCGTGCTATCGCAACCGTATATTGTGGTATTTCTTTGACACGAAGTGAATGGCACGGTAGATAATATTTTATTTTTTCTTTTTGAACATATCCCGAAGGCAGTTCCTTTGAATAATAAAAAGAGAAAAAGAAATACAAAGAACACGAGCTCAAGTGATGAAAGATTTCTACGACAATTTCTTTTGTACTTCCAATAGAAAAAAGTATTGGGTTTTTCTTGTGCAAGATCTTGGGAATATAGAATAATAAAACTTCGAGATATTAAAGCAATATTGTTACTGCGAAATATAATATTAATTATATCACCTAACAAAAAAAACATCACTAGGCACTTGAAATCTGCAATACATAGTGGAGGCTATGTCGTGTGAGCTTTTCTTATAAAAATAGCCTTTGCTGTAGACAAACAGTTTCACTTTGTATAGATACATACAAGTTTTATATCTCTTTAATGAAGATGCATAGAGATATAAGCACGTCATCACATATTAAGTAGTTACTACTGCCTACTACTATGCGCTTCATTTGAGAAGATAACTGTGAAACCGCCATCTCGTTTCACATGTAACTTAAGTACAAAATTGTTTGCACGCACAAATATGTCATACTATTCTATGCCCAGTTACTGCTGATTATCAATTTATAAAATGCAAGGGCTAACGATTATTAATTTAGGCGTTATTATTAGTGGAAAGTGCAGCCAAGGACACCCTAAATCATGATTATTATAAAATGAATGGCGCTAGTTAATAGTATTATGATTACAATTTATAGATAAGTTTTTGTCATATTAATCTAAAATAAGTAATTAAGCCGATTTTAAATAATTTATATATAAGTAAACAAATAGAATACTTATTTGCCAGTTATAGTAAAGTATTGATTGTTTTTTTTTTAATATTTTTATCTTCTTTTATTGCCAGCAGTAAAAATGTGACATTTACGGGATGAAGTTGACGCGAAGGCGATTATCTTCATATTAGAAACATATAGTATTTATAACCAAAACAAATAGGATTACAGGCATAGTGAAGTTTACTCTTCATTCATTCACTCTCAAGATTCACATATAATTGCCAGCATTAAAATATGTAAACACATTGTTCGCTTCCACTCCCTAGCACACAATGACGCAACGGCCACCGTTTTGCAGTAAAAAATAGCTTGGTGGTAGGAACTACCGATATCGATCTTGCCCAATTTCTACTATCCATGAATTTTACTCTTTACTACATATATTGTTTCATTGTGGTACAAAGTAATAACTCATGATAATAAAACCCCATTCTAAACAACACTGAAATGAAGGTTAAACTTAATACTAGTAATATTTGTACAAACTAGGTCACCCCGGATGCGTCATGTTAAAATTGGTATGGCCTACTTATGTTGGCAACCATACTGGAGGGTTGCCAGTAACCTAAGCCTCGGCATGCATTCTCGACAAAACCTTACCGATTCCAGAACGCCAACAACTTAAGGGAATTATTGTAGCATTTGATCAATCGCTTACGGATTAAAATAAAATACTTCTAACATATTTCTTAATAAGTCTTTATTTAAAAAATTAAAACTAAAAAATCCTTGGCCAACAAACATTAGGACTTAGATAAGAAATTAGATTAGATTTGACGTCATGTCGACATAACTACATAACTTAACATATTATATTTTTTTTTTCTCTCATTGTTATTTTTCATTGCGTTTCGTGCACGTATCAACAATTATGTACATTGTTCTTAAAAGAATTTACTTATTTATATTTTACGTTTAATTTTTAACCCTATGGCTTTGGAGCGTGAAATGAGTGATGCACACTAGTATCCACTGTGGTGCTAGCAGCGTCTACGTATATTTGAACTGAATGCATCAGCGCAAGCACCCACCACCCGCCTGCACGTTGGAACAGGCCTAACAGTGTCGTAATCAAAACATATTTTAAAGTCTTTTTTTCTAGTTTCACGACAAAGTGATAACAGCGCAATCCATAAGCAACACGACAAAACAATAGAGAGGCATTTTATTGGATTTTTTGATTTATCGAGTCGAGTTTAGAAAGTGGACAGTATAGCTATAATGTTTGTAACATTGCCACGTTATTTCGCAATGTTAATCGTACAGAAACATACTTATAAACAGATTAATGAAGGGTAAATTTTACTATGACAATGTTAAATAGAATTATGTACACTTTATAGGACTTAGCGTTTGACTACAGTCTCATCTAATATTAAATTACGATGAAAGATGGTGAACACCTATGGGCGGGCTGGCTTTTAAATTTAGCTACTGGAACACAGTAACTAGGGCTTGGCAGCAGATTTTTACTTGAGAATGGTAGCTAACCAGACGGCCTTAGAAGACTTTGGTATGGTTTCATCACGATGTTTTCCTTCAGCGAAAGTTCCGACACAGTCACAAGGATTCGATCCTTCGTCGACCGACACGTTCTCTGTATACACTATCAACTAAGCCACCATTGCTTCAATATATATTTAAATATGTCTGCAAAACACCATAGGAACTTCATACTAAAAACGATATGTAAATAAACAACCATGGAAACTATAAATTTCATTTCATTAAATTAGCTTTTAGTGTCTGAAAGGGGCAAACTCAATTACGAAGTGCACATGGTAGAAGAAAAACAACGGCACTAAATAAAAATCGTAAAAGAGTTGAGTTTTGAATACAATTTTATTTTCTTCACTCATTGGCCGCGTTCGCTTCCGTCGACGGACGGGAAATGAGTTTTGCCCTGCCCTCCCTACACACCTCACACCCTTTTCCAGAGAACAAGAAAACCGAGCTCGTTATCAACTTGTCAGGGAACCTGCTTTACATTATTTTCTACACGAAAAGTAATTAAACTTTATAAATATTCTCATTTGGATCTGGATAACTGGCAGGATACACTAAGACAGAATTAAGGTAGGCGTTCATATTTTCGCATAGTAAGTATCGTATGCATCGCATCAAACAGATCTTAGTATTCTGTAATTATAGGAAATCATACAAGTGCATCATCTGATCCACATTGTACTGATCGTACGAATCTATACGTCGGCAATGCCGACACCCTTGCTCCGAGGGGCAACTTTTGCGATGCGTGCTGATGACGTCATACGGAATACCGATCAGTGGACGGGCTGAACGCAAGTACTTGCTTTCCTTCATTATTTTGCACATTCCACCGAACACTTTCACTACGCAAATCCGAATAAAAGTGGCGTCGGCAGTCAGATTGCTGATAGTTGCGTTGGCAAACCCGATCGCTGCTGATACTTTGAATGGATTGTAATATTCATTTATATGCATTTATCATGTATGCAAACTTAGTAGGACGGCAAATAATAATAATCAATTCATGATAGTCGAACCTCGGTGTAGTCAAAAGCATATATAATTAACCAAAGAAGCAATTACCAGTACAGTGCGTGGCCTACACTGAACAAATATTTTTTACTAAATTCCACATGGGCGAAGTCGCGGGTAACACCTTTGTATAATGAAGATACAGTTCTTTTGAGGTACGATCATATCAAAAGTAATGAGCGTATCGGCTTAGAATGCCGAATTTATCGCAGCTGGATCTAGGCTACTTATTTTTTGGTTCCTTTGATCTTTTGCCGTTTTTGTATGCCCAAGGAAGCCGGTGAGAATCAGCTAGTTAGCTTATAACTCAAAAACTATGGAACCGATTCGCATAATTCCATTAAATCATTGGCATATTCTCTTTTAGTAAGTTTTGCCACATTGGGTTATACGAGTATATGGAATAAATTATGGTGTTAAAATAAATTAAATAGACATAACTTGACAAAATATTAACAAATATAATATAGCAAGCGATTGGTTACAATATAACTAAAAAAAAATTGGTTGTACCGTATAACAAATATTGTGTACAAGAAGCCTTACAATTCATCACTACATAGTATAAAACAAAGTCGCTTTCTCTGTCCCTATATCCCTATGTATGCTTAAATCTTTAAAACTACGTAACGTATTTTGATGCGGTTTTTTTTATTAGATAGAGTGATTGAAGAGGAAGGTTTATATGTATAATAACATAAATTAAATAATGGAGAAATACTGTTATTTTTGAGGTTACTCCAAATTTAACGCGTGCGGGCCACGGGCAGTAATGAATAAATCAAAACTACTGAATCGATTTTAATCATTTTTTCAGTGAATGACATAGGCTATATATTTATACCCGTGCGAAGCCGGAACGGGCCGCTAGTATTTAGATATACAATAAAAGATATGATTAACAAATGTATTAGAAAAAACTGAACAATAATTTTACGAACACAAGAACGCAACCGTGACCATAAGTAGTAGTATATATGAACAAATTATGCATAGCATAAGTATAAACAAGTTCCAATAAAAAACCTTTGGATTATCAAAGACAAATGTCGTTTCTGATATGAGGTTAACTCGGATTCATACCTTGGACGGTGGCCAATGGTTTCCGATTCGGTCAAATCGAAATGGAATTGCCTTGTGTGATTTATTGGGATACATAAACATGCGGTTTGATTATTGCAACAGACTGTTTATCATGTCGTTTATCACATTTTATTGCCGGCGCCAATACTCTAGGGAGAAGCCGCGACGCTTGGTTTTTATATCAAGAAGCTGTGCATTATTTCTTCCGATATTTTATGTATTGATAAATATATGTATTTCGTAGTAACGTACATATTATATGTTATAATACAGTTATTGTATCTTAAATTGTAATATTTTATGCAAACGTCTCATAACGCCTAGCTATAATAGACTGAATAAATATATATGCTCGTATAATTCCATACTTATAATACGCGGTATGATTTATTTACTTCAAAGAATATGTTTTTAAAAACTGCTCCTGCGTAGAGTTATATTATTTTTGTACTTATTTGCGTAACGTTTTTTTTTCATAGTTAAATTATACAAATTGATTTCCTATATACATATATAAACCCTTTTGCAAAAAAAAATTAAACAATTTAATCTTTGTGTTAACATTAAATACCACCTTCTAATTTGACTGATAAAGCGATAAGGCCTGGTAAAATTATAGTCCTACTTGAAGAAAGTTGTTCGCTAACTTAAGTGACTCAGCGGGTAAGTGTGAGTGAGTCCTTCAAGGCTCCAAAGAACTTGGCAACGTTATCAAGAAACCAGTTCAGTCAAAAGAAGGTTGAGTTTGCGAAGAAAACGATGCAGAGAACCACTTTCTGGTAAGTGAGGCCTTACGGAATTGTAAGATACCAAATGTGGTCCTAAAGACAAGTTTTGACAAAGTAACAGAAGTAGAAGTTAGCTTGTGGACGGTTAGGAGGAGGCTTTTTTATGCCAATATCAACAGTTATCGTCTAGCCCGGAGCCCTACATTACTCCGTGAGCACCGTGTTGGTCCAGTTCAGTTTGCTCGAAATTGTGCTTCTTGAACTTTGGGAGGACTGGAACAAGGTATCGTTTTCTGGTGAAACTAGAATCACCAACTTGAAGCAACCTGCTCCACAAAAGATCAGGAGGGAGGTGAAAAGAGCCATTAGAAACGAGTAGGAACGTATTTTTCAAAACGTTATTAAAAATTCAAACCTTGATTTTGAAAAGAGGAGGTTACATGCCTTATTAGGTTTCTACATTTGTAACTTTATTTAATAAAAAATAAATAAAAACGTGTTTGGATTTATGGAATTCAACGAAATTAATGAAAAAATTGCCAGAATTCATTTCACACATATGTAATGTATTGTTTATAAGTATACCGACTACGTCCAAAAATTTTATTAACCGAAATCGACCTTGAAATGTAAATTGC
The DNA here is from genome assembly GCA_035772565.1 of Antheraea assamensis. Taxonomy (NCBI): domain Eukaryota; kingdom Metazoa; phylum Arthropoda; class Insecta; order Lepidoptera; family Saturniidae; genus Antheraea; species Antheraea assamensis. The sequence goes on along the minus strand of JAQQSE010000181.1, from coordinate 1,063,544 downwards.
CTTAGGTGCCATTTATTGTAAAAGGGTTTATATATAAGGTATTATTATTAAATGTGCGATATATATACAATTTGGATAATAATTGTGTCCAAACTAAATTATAGAATTCATTATGCAGAGGTAGATACCAAGAGAGCATAGGGCGACAGGTAATACTATGCAAGGAGACACAAAACGCTAGTGCGCCACGAGCCCTCGAGTCGCTAGCCGTCGAGAGCCGGCAGTGATTAGAGCGCGCTAACAAAGCGGGAAGGGCTCTTAACCTACATGCTCCGTTTCTCAGCAGAGCTAGAAACACTCTGTGACCGCTGCGAGCCTGGTATAATACTAACACTGTCTCATGGCTAATCTCATTTAAGTATACTGTTTCAATACGTATAACAACAATTAATCTATTGTATAATATTATTCTTTAAACGTAAAATGCTCTATGCGAGCGAACATAGGAAAACCTTAAACAGTTATATTATACTTCATATTTATCTAATGATATATCTCTAAATCAGCTATAATTTAGCTATAGGTTTATTCCATATTTCCATTTATTACATTATCATTCACACTTTATGGTGCTTTTGGGTACACAAGAGTGAATCAATATATTTTGCGCAAATATAAGATAACACTGCAGTTAATAGACGAAATCACGATGTCTGCTTTAGTATACTAAACTCTATTCTTCTGTGTATAAACATAGCTAGTTTTCCATACAACTTGGTCTACTTATTGTCCTCGGTATACTCTTCTCCAAATTGGGATCTATCTCTATACAAAATTTCGTTGTAATCGCTATATAGCAGTGATTCCGAAAGTGGTCCAGGTGGACCCCGAGAGGTCCACGAGAGACTCGATGGAGGTATACGTTGGCGTGACAAAGAAATGAGGGTGTACAATTAGTAGGCGGGGGTCTATGAAAATATGTGTATTTTAGACAGCGTATATTTTAATAATAAATCAAATTTAGAAAATTCAAAATGAATTTTTGCCTCATTATTACTTCTAACCTAAGACTTATTTCTATAAAGTTGCCCTACGATCTCGTCGAAGGAAACAATAAAGTGAAAAGGTCCGAACATAACACAAATGACAGCACATAAAACCTTAGAGAATACGATACATAAAACTGCAGACACTGTATAGAACGGTACTCGTTGAATTCGCAGATAAAACAGAGACGATAGCGTGCCGAAATATTTCCGTTTTATTTTACAAAACTAAGAGAGTACTTGTGGAGAATTTTATAGCGTCAGAGAACGGCTATAAAACGGCATTTAATAAAACGGAGCTCAACCAGCCGAGCACGAGAGCTATAGAGGATATGAAACACGTTGACACTTTTGATATTGATTTCGACAGCTCATTTCAAACTAAGTGCCCCATGAAATTGTCGAATTGATTTTTAAGGACGCGTTCGGTCGAGATACCACGTAATAAAGCAGTTATCTTCCGTCGTTTCTACCAGAACGCTTGTGTGATTTCACGTCGGCAGTAAAGCAATGTGTGCTCATCAGTAGTTACCAACTTCCGAGGTAGGTAACTTTACGTTCACGTAATTTGTTCGTAAACTTGGTTAATGTTCCGCTTGACAAGATAAATTCATTAAATGTTACCTGTTTGCAACGTTACTTGAGAACGTAGATAGAGGTTCTCTTTTCAAATGACGTCGTCAAAGTAATGTGTTTCGCTTTGAAGCTGATATTGTTTTAGAATATATATTGCCAAACATCTTGTTAGTTTCAATTTAATTTAATTAAACTGTACATATATCTTTACAATGCGTTAGTAGACATTAACAATACTAAGGTAAATATATATTTATTTAACTTCATCACTAAAACATTTTTATGCACTAGAAATATTTATTAGATTCTAAATAACAAAATGTAGACAGTAACCTAGACTAGACGTTCTCGTGTCGTAGAATTTCGTGTATACATACACTATTGCTATTACGATTTATTCATTCGGAATGCCATTGTTTTGTTTATTCTGTCTAAAAGTATTCTATCTAAAATCAGGTGAAATGTCTTATTTCATAATAATTATAAGTTATTACAAGTATAATTTGTATTCATAAATTACTATACCTGAGAATAATCGATGTTACTAATATTTTTATATTCATAACTTATGAATATGATCTTACAGATTACATTTACAGCTATAAAATATAAAGACGAAAAATGAAGATCAAAGAAGAAAGCATTCTCACACAAAAAGAAGATCACTGACGAGGTTTTATATTCAAAGCAAGTTTAGGTTTTTTGACTACAATCTCCCTAGATATCATAGGATAATGTGGTCTAAGATGGTTATCAAGCTAAACCTACAAGAAGAGTTGCTCTCAAGTGCTGCTACCGGAACACCCCTATACTCGTAAGAGCTTGGCGACGGATGACATAAGTTCACGCTCTACAAGATGTGTGTTCAACCTATACTAACATGTAGTCATCACCCGTATTCACTTCATATCGTTTCTTAACTTCATTAAGATGCAGGTTTTGCAAAACCGCTTCCTAAGAAAGTCAGTTAGTGCCCCACGAGAAACCATTTGAATGGTCGGTGAGGTCGAAAAATAAATAAATTCGGCTTCGTGGTAGTAGCTAGCCAGGGGGATGTTAGAAAAATGGTACGTAGGTGGTGGTTGTTTTTTTTTCTTTTTTTGGTTCATTGGCCTCAACTAGAAATTGTGAACTTACTAAATACATCTAAAAATATATATAGCATGTATGCCTATAAACATATGTATATATTGTATAAATGTATTATATATAGTATGATTGATAAACACGAACAGCGAAAATCATAAATAATAATTACATATTTCAACAAAAACTCCCAATACCTTAAATTCCTTTCAAAAAATATATGGGTGGTTTTATGAAACCACACTGCAAGTGAAACTTTTTTCGGATCGCAGGCTTTTAACTAAAAATTTTCGGAAAATTATGAGGTTTAGGGTATTAGAATCGCTTTTTAATCATTCTAAAAACTGAGCACAATATTTATTTAAATAATTGAATCATTTTTAATTGAGCCATGGGCGCCGCCATATTGTCCTTGATTGCTCTGCCGCGGGCTTTTCTCTTTACACCTACCCCTCTACCCGCTGTAATGCGAAACACGATAGATGAGCGAAAAAATTTGAAGCAATGTAAAAAACGTTTCGCTTTAAAAATCATTCATTTTCCTTATTAATAGGGGTATAAAAGGCGACAAAAATAACTAAATTTACTGAACAAAAAAGAGTTATAAAGATAAATATAAAACATACGCTGTATGGTTGTTTTAAAGTATATCTAAATGATAGTTTAATAAATCTTTTATTGAACCTCATATATACAGTCTAAGAACGGACGGACGGAGAGACACGACCGCGGCGTCACGAACAAACCTACCTGTACATAATTAATGAACGTCCAATATATGTAAATATAAACAGAAAGGTATTAGGTACGGATCTAAGGTTTGATTGGTGTCTCCTCGACGATTGTGGTCGGTTGGTAATGAAATTTATTTATGATACGCCTACGATACTGTACGATGTGGCCGTATACCGAAATAGATTCAAAGGGACCGGTCGTGAACGGTAATCCGCCCTTTACAGTGATTAAAGGTCAGTTCAGCCCCTACTCAGTTGAAACAGATCTTCAATAAGGTTATGTCTCACTTAAAGTGTTCATAATCGGACTCTTTACAAAATTGAATATTCATATTATGTCTTCGGAACACATTTTCTAATCTGTCCCGGCTCGAAGGAGTGTTCATTTTAATAAATTTACCTTCATAATGAATAAAGTAATTCGGCAAAATTAAGATGAGCACAGTTAATCCAATTAGGTAAGTAAATCGGAGGGATGGTGGCTAGTGGTTGGCGTGTTCGGGCACCTATTTGCGTAGGTTCGAAACGAATAAGCCAGAGCTTTCGGTGAAGAAAATCGTGATGCGACTACAGCATGACGGGTATCACTACTCGCACTTGTATAGTTACCACTCTAAAGTTGAAAATCTGTCAAGTACATTTTTCAGTTTCATTCAGTAGCTGGGCTTGAGAGTGGCGTTTACAAAGGAGGACATAGGGTTGGTAACTCTTCATTCAGGAAAAAAGTAGCCATTCCCAAAAGATTATGTCAAATCAACATTATCGTGAGTGAAGCAGCAGGAAAGATAATAAAAATATATTTTTCAATAAATTCATCATGTACTAGCAACTATACTGCCTCGTGACTTTTAAAAACTTGTATCTCGTTTAATTGAAGAAATAAGTTATTAATAGATATTTAATTTTATTTTGGGCAACCAATCTATTATTACTGCCATTGTCGAGTAGGTTATGATATTACACGTTTCTTGCGATCATCTGAATAAACTAATAAGATGGTGGCCGTCTTGTTACAACTTTGCAGGAAGTTTTTGTGGTAAATCAGAACCCATGCTCCGTGGCATTATTTCTCATCCACTTCACTTGTTCACAATAATCAAACTATATTACGTGAAACGCCACCAATATTACGAACTATAGAGTTAAACAACACAGAATTATGAATACAAAATAAAATCCACTACATGACATTCCAAGATCCCGCCAAAAACTCCTATTAATAGATATGAAACAACATTTACATAAACGTATTTACTTTTTTAATTATTCTCATTTTACTTGACTATAGAAAGATACGAAGAAGAAGAGAGGATACAAGGTCGTAGATTTGTAAAGCGTACCTACTTGTTTTGTACATGTCCAATGACGTTAAACTATAACAAAGCAACAGAACGGACCGTGGTATGTCGACCACAGTGTTTCGTTTCCGGTCTTCTGTTCAGTGGCACTAATGAAAGCATTACCACAACCTACACCCACGCAGTCCGTAATCCGATTATCCGACTAACATATATATGTTTTCCAAATAGATTCTGGTCGCCAGCCGTCCTGTTTTCCCAGTATTAGTCTTTACATTTGAGAATCTTCTGGCTAGTATTTATGTCATGTCTCAGCTTTTTAAAACTGCCAATTTAAGAAGATCCTGTATTTTAAATATGCGCGTCACTATTGCCCTAAAACTTATCGATCGGCCTCACAGATCTTTGATAAAAATCAAGACTGGAATGTTCTAGTATTTCATTAACAAATCTTATTTTTTTTCTATGTCATTGCGGTTAATCACACTGATCTTAATTGATAATGTGACCCAAGATGGTCTAAATTTAGAAAAGGACTAACTCTTAAGGGTAACTTAAAAACACCTATTGTGTATGACGATAGATTCTCAACTTGAAGTTAGTAACTAGCCATATGGGACATTAGAAACAGCTTACATTTGCAATCCTGTTATTGATTTCCATTTATCTTCTTTCTTGCAAACTAGTGTAAAAACTTGATTACAAGCGAAACCTAGATAGAATAAGGATCGGTTATAAATTGCAGTAGTCTGATTATTTGAAAAGTATTTTTCATTTAGAGAATAAAATACACTAAGCCTTTTAGAAGAACGTGCACCTTGGAGACAAGGACATATGAAGAGAAGAGAGAGGAGATGAAATTCCCGGTGATTCAAATCAAATATACCTACTCTATTGCATTTACGCTTTAAGAAAACACTTATAAAGATAAATCACTACCAGTTACCTTTGGTTCTAAGAGCATTCCAGTTATCGACAAGAACCGACGCGAAACTATAGAATTTATCTTTTTGAATTGTTTTTTGTTTTGAAAACTTCTTTCAGTGAATTAAATATAACCGTTACCTTCGAGACCGGTGACACAGAATCGGGTCTACTCGGCTCATTTGTATAATTTCAGTTTTAGGCGAATTAAATAGTAAGCTCTGTCAACTTCTCAACGTTAAGCTACATGAAAAGCCGCTTATTTATCTTTTTTTTAAGTGGTCTGGAATAATTTTCACCATTTGCAAAATCATCAAGTATACCGCATTCTGATTCGATAATTATACTTCCTTACGTTTCCTCTAGGGTTGCTACTTCTTTATATATAAGAGAAAAGTAAGCATGACGTCAAATTTTGAGATCCCAATAGCTTAGGTTATAAAATATAATTTATAACATAACAGAAGTATTGATTTCACCAGGATGACGCCATAAATCTTTCAAAACAAATTTGATACAACTCTTCGTCGATGATGTAAATATTAATAATTATTTGGAAATTAATGTAATGAAAGCAAATCTGAAAGCCATTTCTTCTGAATAACGAATTGAGTCGTGAATAATTTCGAGTCAATTTACTAAAGAGGTACTCTGATGGTATATCTTTCGAAAATGTACAATTTTTTTCCCCAAGGCCAAATACCATAAGGCACTTGCATAATGCATAATTTTACAAACAACTTCAAGTCCATATTTACTAGCTGTGTCCGCGATATACTTACGTTTAATTTATCCTGAACTTAGTTTTCAACATCCTGTTACATCACCACACAGTTTGCCCTTTCATTATTGCTTAGGATACTTTCTCATTTACAATTTATATGGGAATTGATCAATTTCTAAGGGTCGTCGAGTGATTTTAAATAGCCTATAAGCCAGCTACGTAGGTAATCTTAAAAGGCAAAACCTTATCTAAATATAAAAAATTGGTCTAAATTGTTACAGCCCGACTTCGCACGGGTGTATTTATGAAGAAAAATGAGACAAAATTTTCTCTTTATACGATCATGAAATAAAATAAAACAGCAACTGAACGTCGTCAATCTGTCAATTTTGTTTTTATTTTCGAAAATCTCCCTTCTGCCTCAATCGTTCGATTTTTTAAACAGATTTTTCACTCTTCCGTGCAGTTTTTCAAACACTTTCTTCCATATAAATCTTGTCCTGACAATTACAAACAAAAAAGGAATTAAAGCGTACTGAAGTGTTGTGTTTGCATATATGTGGGAATGGATAAACTTATAATAAACATTAAATGGGAAAATAAATATGTATTTATTTTTACATTTATTTCATACAGTGAAGGATGGCTCAAATGACTTATATCCAGAAGCTTTATTAAAAAATAGAAAAGAAATGACTTTTATTTTGAGAGTTTGTGAAAAAATTGACTACTTGAAGACAAAGATTTGTGAACTGTTACGAATACGAATTATAGATTATTTCTCCAGATTCCATTGTATTGTCACTCATTCCACATATATATAGATACATTCTTATTTTACCATATTATTTGACATTGATCTGTCTTTTACGTATTGCAAACCAAAAATCGAATACTTACATATTTAAACTATAACATATGCAAAACATCGATTTAAATATGCGAAAATATATCAATTTGTTCGTTAAACAGTAACCAACTGTATCAAAAGATATCATTGTTCGGGCTCGGAGCCATAGCAATTGGGGCAGAAGGGCCTATTTGCCGCTCCATTGGACATTTTGTACCTCTAACGTAGTTAAGGCCGAGAACGTGTGTTACGATGGCGTTATAACGAAGTTTCAGGGCATGAAGGGACTTTACTGTATATGCAGAGGTCAAAGGAACGGATGCCTTCAGGCAAAATCTTAATTAACCCCTATATTAATAAACTTAACATATATCATAAATTTAACTATGTTTATACAAACATTTCCAAGTTAAGGTTTAACATTTAAGTTGAGAAATTATTTTGAACAGAATTAATTATTTATCAAATTGAAATCAATATTATATAGGGGTGGTACACAAATAATAATTGTTATTATATATGTTATTATACTGGTATACACGTGTGTCTCACTAATTGTTATTCGTATGAATAGCTTAGCTTAGACAGATTTGCGAAGTTGCAATCAAGGCAACAGCCCCAGTCGAAGTTCAGCCACTTAGGCACCTTAAGCTTGTTGCCCATCGGCTGAGTTCGTTAAGCGCTCATCTTAATAATCCGGTGAAGACCCGTCAGACCAATAGCGTAGTCATATTTATTTAAACGCACATAACACGTCGACAGTAATATTACATTTTAAAAATTAATCTGGAGTCACGTCACTGGGCACTGCTAGTGTAAGAATAAAACGTTAAAGAAAAGTTTTACAGTACGTTCTGAAGAAACTACTCTAATAAAATACTGTTGTAAATTTGAAGAAATATAGATTTTTAATCCGGCACTCCAGTAGTCCGATACCTCCAATAATCCCGCACCCTACACTCACGCTTCCCTCACCCTTCCCTACTTCGTTCCATGCTTGCCCACCGTTATCAGTATAACCTCAAAAATAATCACAAGAACACGGTACATATTTGATTCCAGGATTGAGAGGATTCGAGGCGAGTGAAAAAGATTTAAATTCTTGGTTTGAGGCAACCGAAGAAACAGCAAATTATGATAGAAATGTGTGAAGAAGTACAAAGAGAAGAATACAACATTTGTGGAAATATCGTAGACACCGATTACTAAAATTGCTAAAACAAATACAGATCAGTATTTCATTGTTTCAATATCTGCATGGCATGTTTTGAAGAAAACAACGTATCTTCTAAAGATATTACAATTCTTCGAAACAAGCAAAAGAAAGTTTTTAAAGAAGGACTACAAATTGCAAAAAAGCAGATATCTATTGAGGATTACATGCTTTAACAGTAATTAGTTAATTATAAAGTATGTCACACAAATAAATATATGTTTTCTATACAACACCCTCTAGTTTTAAATAGTGCCGGATTAGTGACCTCTACTGTAGTTTCAAAACTAATATCGGAGAACGTCGAACGAGAAAATAACAGTGTTTTTTAAAAACCTAAAATATTAGAGTCTAGACATTTTGTAACCGAAAATAACCCTGTCCTCTGAAGAGGAGACAAGTTTATTCACATTAACTTACCATTGAACTTGAACTTGCCTTCGATGGATTTTTTAATCTCCCAAAGAGGTTGCAAGATATTTGCTTAGTATGTAGAATAAGTATTTTTAACAGCGATTACATCTTCAATTATAATGCCATCGAAAGGTTTACAGATTATAATCATTGCTACTAGTTGAGTGTTAAATAATCTAGGCCGGGAGACGGAGGTGCAATATTATTATATTCCTTATTAAGTGAGTGAGTGTTATGAATAAAAATAAGTAAAAAAAAAAAGAATATTTAGGTCCACAATATTATCATTTTATTATAATATAATTTGTTAATGAAATAATTAACTGGATACGAATTCCGTAGACAGTAAAAAATGGTTTATTATTAAAGTTTATATGTAGATAGGGGAAAACAAAACAGACCTACACCTTTTTCTCCTTAGTTTGTTTACCGATTTTGATTTTTTTATTAGTAGCTATTTATGACCTTTAGTATTATAGGTAAAAAAAAAGTTGAAAATAATTCATTTCTTATTCCATACCATAGATATAAAAACCACAATTAAAAAAAATGTTGTAAGTACCGTATATACTTTCAGTTTCGTTCAGTAAAAAATTGTTATTTTGATATTACAAACAGACACTTGAGTTTTATTTATATGTATATATACTGAACGTCAGGTTTTATCGCAAGTTGCCAACAAGGAAGCATTATGCAATTACTAATAGACGTGACACAGACAGCACTGCAAGTTTCTTACACAGAAAGAATACGAACCACGAATATTCATATCATTAATGTGTCACTAAAAATATATAATATGTTACAAAACAACAAATTACTCAACAGACATATAACTGATAACAATTTATAACAACAATTGTTGTAAAATAACACAACAAAGGAGTTCTTATTGATATATACTGCGTTCTGTAGGCATCATCTAAAATATAAATGTCTATCATCATCATCAATATGGTCAATATATGACCAACAACTCCATCTTCCGACTGATATATAAAGTATGGTAAAAGTAAATATTCTAGAACAATCTATGAAAAATTCCGTATCCAATGGTCCAATATACTTTACTGTACTTTCATTATATACATAAAAATAGACGGAGGAAGAAGATAAGATATTAGTCATTTTCGCCAATATATAAGTAGGTTAGTAATTTTTCCCCAACAAATTCTAAAACTTTTTTGTTCGTCCGATAAAATAAATGCGTTGAAATCTTACCATTTATTCTCATTTTGATTCATGAACGCCAAAACTTTTACAGAAAGTTATAATAGGATAAACTTAATTTTATATTCAAGGTGACCTAAAAAGTATTCAACTCGGGCTGAATTTAGAATTTCATGTTATATCATTTACAAATGGATGTAATATATCTAAAATCGATAAACTCTTTGATTCTTGGAGAAGATCACACTTATATCCATTTCACTATAACTCGTCAGTTATAGTCGACGCTAAGTTATATTTTATTGTTATTCGCCTTTATATACTAATTAAACAGACGAAATCGGGGGCGGATATTAGTATTTTATCTAAACTAATTTAGTTAGACAAAATATTCATTTTATTTATTCTTCATAGTTACAATTATGAATATAATTATATTCAGTCGTTACATTTTCTACGTATATATTTTCTTCAAAGTACACATTATACGCGCAAAATAAAATACAAAGGACACTAGTGTTCTAAAAGTAGATGAAATACCTCTTAGCGCCCATCCCACGACTCTACACACAAGAGTCTTCTTATTCTTGTGAGGTAACATAGGCCAGTATTATAGTGAGGTTCCGCAAAGGCGTCTTATGAGTGTGGCCACGAAATAGTCGATAAGTTGAGCGGAGCGGATAGCGTTTTAATTCCCTACGATTTTCTAATTAGTTTACATTTAATTTCAAAATTAATTTTCAATATACAGAAAAAATGTAATTTATACATAATAAATAGGATCTGCAGAAGGTATTGCTGGATAAATATTAAGTTTATTGTATATATGGATATACATGAAATACTTTAATCGACAAAGTTATTAATTTATTTCGAAGCTGTATAAGATTTTTGAGTCGAGAACTAATTAATAACTAAGATTAGTAGCTACTGCAGTGTAGAAATCCGCATTGCGTTATTATCCAAAACATTTTCCCTAGACTCCACCAAACAGCTAATAATACGGACAGGGTACGTTTATTTAATGGCCCTAATTCTCCTCCGCGGAGCTTAGCGCCGCTGCAATGTAGCACACTGACGCCATCTTGGAGACGGGGGATTAAATTTCAAAGGGGTTTTCTGCTGAACTGAAGATCTCCCATGTAATATAATCAAGTATGAACAATGTTTGAAGTTTATATAATATTGAATTACATTGGATATGTGACACTTTATCAGCATAAAGCTTCGTGTAAAATTGGGAATTTAATTAGCTAAATTGGTTTCCTAGAAAACAGTAACTAAAAAATGAAATTTAATTATGCACACTACTAATAATAAAAATAAGTCACCATTTTATGATTCTTTTTAAAACGATTTAAAAAACAATGATGTTCTTATGTTTGACGTTTTATCAAAAACACACGTGACGTTAAAAAACATAACGCAATAACCTTAGGGGAGTGGACTGAGTTTCTCTGAAGTGCAGCTACCGAAACACGTCTATAGTTGCTTAGCGATAAAACTTGTAACTCTTAAGCTATAGAAATAGCCCTACCATTGTGTGATTGATGAAGACTTACTTTGCGGACATCCATTATTGAATATAAAAGTGGGCGTTACTTTACACTTCCGTCTGGAGTTGATTGTCCGCAGCCACGATTCACTATAATAGAAAACGTTTGATTGCATTTAAAAGATGTTTACCTAAAAAAGGTAAATCTGAAACTAGTTACAGAAAAAGCGAAATGTTAGTAACTGAAACAACAAAAAGTAATTAAAACGCATCGTTGGCGGATGGTGAAACCTGTCGTCGGTTGACATTGTCGGCATGTAACTGTAAAATATCAAAATTATAATAATGTTGTAGTTTCAACACTACCTTTGCCTTCATTTAAAGCTCCAGCCCATTTCAGCGATTGAAATATATATTAATCAATGTCGTGTCCAAACGCGCTGCCACTGTTGGACTTGCTTTTAATAATCTATATTAAGTTTTATTATGGTCGTATTACGCAAAGCCTAGAATGAAACCTAATAGCTTGTCGTCTTAAGGATAAAAGGTGAACTTAAAAAAATGCGGTGTTGTTGAAAAAGATGATATGATGGTTTCATCACAAAGTTTACCTTCACTGAAAGATAAAAAAACAAATAAGATTTATTTGTATATAAGCAGAAGTACTTCCTACAAACAGAGTTAACTTGCACAAACAAAGACCACAAGATTTTAATCTATATTATCCCTAATTAATCATGTTCACACGTCCTGCACCTTATCAGTAAACACATTCCGCCACACAAAGGAGAACTCTGGAATCCTCTTTTAAACAATTGTAGCCCTGTAAATCCAGTAAGTCCTTGGAAAGAAATGAAAGCGATAAACCCGTGGTAACACTCGGCCAAGTGGATTACTGACAGTGTTGGTAGAAATTTCCTATACGCTGCAGTACGCTGGTGATATTGAAAGGAAACATTTACTATATTTTGTTCGAAAAATTTAAATTTTTCAAGGTAATAATATTCCATTTATCGATAACCTTATTTCAAGTAAAGAATTTAAAAAATTCAAACTTTCCATGTCGTATTCGTGCACCGCATTCCCATACTCATTAAAATAATTTATCAATCAACGAGGATTACATAAAACAATCAGCGCCAGCTTTAATCAACGAAATTAATTAATCCCATTCTCGTTGGAACAAGCGACGGGGACAATGGACACTCGAAGCCCATTAAAAAGTAATCCAGATTAAGGGAAAAAATGAAAGTATATACTTTAGTGAGTAGAATTGAATAACGCAATCCTGATTCTGACTTTATCGTGGAACATAGGAGCGATTTTAAACATTATCATTTCGATATTACTGTTCTAGATACGTTGCGCTTTATTACAGCGAAATGATAAGGAAAGAATATTCTAAGAATAACATATACTCTAAATAAATATAACTACACTCGAAGTAATACTAGGAGAAACAAATAAAGGCAGCGCGGGATCTATAGCTATGTTAATAGGAGAGGAAACGAGAGAATAAATTTAAGGTCATAATTAAACAAAAGAGGTCACGTACTTCATATTTTATTTTTCTGCTATGTATTAGATTCCTTGAAATTCTGGAAACTCTAGCTAGCATTTATTTAAAGAAAATAACATATGGGGTGCTCCACACCAAATCAGAGGATTGAAAAAGAACATTTTTTAATTCCTCGATTTAGTGATCTGTTTTAGTACCCCTCAAAACCCCTTCTGGTAAATTTTAAGATATTTTTTATTGCTTCTTCAAGTTTTCTAGACATAACTTTCTCAAAAATGGTCCAATTTTTTAATTTTATTTTGTTGATTTTACATAGCTCTTATAGAAAAAAATAAATCAAAGTTTTTTTATAAAGATCCTTTTAATTGAAACTTCAATCCATTCCTTCGTTTTTAAGCCTAATCTAGTAATGGGCTCTCTATAAGCACTATATATTTACGATTTTTGAAAATTTCGAACTGATTCGGTCGATTTGGCTAGAAAGATCCCTATTGTAAATTATAAATCATATTTACAATTTAGCTAAAATAATTCAGTCTACAATGGAGGTACTCGTGCTGACCAAAATGGAATTTACGACAACAAAAACAACGAAGCAGTATGACTGCTGTATAGTTAACGAGCGATAAAACTTGTAGCCCTCGTTGAGTCTGCAGGCGACAGTTAACCTTTTCTTGGCCAGTGGGCGTCTTTCGGTATAATTTATTATTAAAATTTCTTCTTGAAACAAGAAGTGGTAGATGTCGATACCATAAAGTGCGTTGTCGATCCGATATATCTAGTTCAAACTTGGCAATATAAAAAACATTAAGAAAATTTACTTAGATAAATGTAACTAACATTGAATTGAATTCCCTGATTAGTAACAATATTCGTTGACGCCAAGAAAAGATATCGTCAGATATATTTTGAGGAACATAACAATGAATGTACTGAAATTATCATTCCAAATATAGTAAAACGGCAAAACAAAATACGAGCGATACGCGTTTGAAATTTGTAACTTGTCGTAATTCATCTCTTTTGAATGGCTTAACCGATTTTTTTAAATCATAATTGGGCTCTATAAGTGACGCTGTTGTCGAAATGTAGATTTTTTAATTTTCCGACCAAATCTTAATTCTTATTTTGTTCTATCTTAACTAATATTATAAATATAAGTTCGTTTGTTTGTTTGTTACGCTTTCACGTCTTAAGTGTACTTATTAAATTCGTGACTTATTAAATTCGTGACTTATTAAGGTCTGTGGTAGGGTTTTTGTCATTTGTGCTAATTTTTCTATAGAGAACAATTTGTCACAAAGTAAACTATTTATCTCTTTCCTATAGGTAACAAAGGAAAGGAAAAGAAAAAGTCGAAAATATATCGTTAGTTCTAGAAATTGCACATATTAAATAAAAGTTTGCTGTTTGTAACTCGCAATTACATTGTTTAGCGGCCTTTACAAATTTCAGGTATATACAACTATCTAGTTAGTTTGTATTCAAATTTTAAATACAACTAAATATACCCAAAATATATTACAAACATGATCTATGAAACCAGTATGATTACAAAAAATCAATGAACAAAACCCTTTATTCGTAAATAGGCTTGGAACAAAATTATTTGTAAACCGACTAGTACCTATAGAAATGTACACGGTAACTTTTGCACTAAGAGGTTTCAGTTTCTCGTGAAAAAATATTTTTACAATGTAGAAAATACCTGTTCCATCTGAATAGAATGCAAGTTTTCTTTTTTTTTTTTTAATGCAATTTATCTATACTAGTTAATCCCTATGACCCTTTTACGGATTATAAATCCTCTTTGTGAAATTTAGTTAATACAGAATAGCTTTTATATAAAAGCGTAAATACATGCAATCTAGTCAGAAAGGTCAAATATCAAAATCTGATCAACAGTCTACGAGAATAATCCAAATATACAAAAAATACTTAAATTTTATTTATATGTATACATGTCCACATATTACAAATATATGGACGGATATAGAGGTAGAGGAAGACCGAAAAAGGTGTGGGTGGATTGTGTGGAAAATGATATGTGTATAAAAGGTGTGAATACTGAGATGACTTTTGACAGGGGAGACTGGAAAAAGAAAACATGTTGTGCCGACCCTACTTAGGTGGGATAAGGGTAAGATGATGATGATGATATTACAAATATGTAACCATGACTCTCGACAGTTATTTAACCTGGAATCTGTTATTCCATTTCCAATACTATTTCTCTGACTTCGAATGTTAAAAGAAAATTACTAAAAATCATTACAATATTGTATGTTCGAGTGAACATATCGAAATCAGTTCACGTTTTGTCGGTATTGTGTCGAGTCTCGATATTACATTTCCATTGGGTTGATTTCTTAGTAACTTCATGCAAAATTCATTCACTGTATAATGCGAATCTTTTAGGAATTTGTTGAAGGACAAAGATCATGTGAAACTTGTCCAAACCAATTCGCGTGCATAAGTTTTTAAAGAAATGTTATTGGAAATCTTTAATAATATGGATTAGAAATACAAATATCTTTATTTTTTAAATTGTTTACAAACTGTTAGCCTTAACTATAGCCCCAAACTAGGCAATATCTGTGTGTCATGGATGCCTAATATCTGATTACAGATTGACTTCTGTGCATTTGTGTTGAATTCTGTAGGTGGTAGAGCTACGCTGAAGCTATTACTGGTTTCAGCATGAATGGGTCGGCTCGCCCGGGGTAGTACCACCCTCTCACAGAAAACCGACGTGAAGTAACAGTGCTTGCACTGTTGCGTTTCGTTCGGTCAGTGAGAGCGCCGGAGGCCCACATATTTAAAAGGCCGGCAACGCACTTGCGACTCCCTTGGTGTTGCTAGTGTCTATGGACGGCGGTGATCACTTATCATCAGGTTCTCATATGTTCTAGCAAGTATCCCTTAATCTAGTTATTCAAATTGATGAACATGCCAAAATCTTTGCTTCACACCTTACAGTTAGATTTCACTATGTCCTTTACATGTCACTATTAAATCGTACTGCCAATATATTATAACCATATATAGTTATATACATAGGTCACTTCGTTGGGCTTTAAAAAAAAAGACAAAGGGTCAAACGAATCCAAAAAAAAAGTGGATGCAGTCATAAGGACTGCCGACAGAAGTAAAAACTGAAAACAAGGTAATAACTGTGTTCTTTTTTGAATTTTTATATAAATTATAGTGTGAATTATTTCAATTTCATAATTCGTAAATTAAAATTATTAAATTTCATCTGGCTTTCACATGTATTGGTTCTACGAACAATAAATAATTATATACATTTTTATACGGTGTATTAATTAATCAAAAATATAATGGGCTGCACAATCTCAATACAAAATATCAATATTACATTTACACAGGTCGCTATACTATGCGTCGCTAGTCTGCCGCAAGCGCAATACGTCACGAGCATGTTGTACCCCAGTGACACGAACCCATAAATTTTTCGCTACTAAAAAATCGTTTACCGCGGCTGAAGAAGTTTTCACTAACACCATTTTATTGTAATGGCCCTCATTTTATACATAGTCATATCACTTCTATAGCCGGATTGCTGTATATACCTTTCGAATTATTTTCCTTTTACAATTAATTCTTATTCGTCATTCGATGTAGTTAGATTGTGAAAATTGGTCATCGTTGTGTATAATGATATAATTCGTACAAACGTTACTTTTTAGAGATTACATTCGATGTATTAAAAATAAAAAGTGGTTAGTTGGAATTTACTTAGGTGTTATAATAAGAGTATAGTAAGTTAACCTTTAGCATATACTTATAGTGTCAAATATTTTGTAGTGTGAAAGTTACGCGATGTTAACCGTAATATAGTTTACAAATTTATATTACGCTATCAAGTATATTTTGATTAAATTAAAATATAGAACTATAAGCTATTATAGTTATTAAGTAAGATATAAGTTAATAACTAAATAAGTCATTAAGGTCAGTGTCATTTCCGTTGTCTATCCGTTTCATTCATCAGTATTTCTCCGACGTATAAATAAAATTAATACAGTCGAATGTTCCATACTTAGTGATACTATAAAATTGAAGAATTTTTATCCTGAGGCCTGTTGCAAGGTGCAAGCAGTAGCGGATGCTTGCGCGGGTGCGTGTAGTTCAATTGTACGTACGCGCCGCTATGCTAGCATTCACAGTGACGTCAATGGCGTCCACGTACATTTGAACTACAAGCGCCCGCGCATACACCCGCTCCCGCTTGCATTCTGATACAGGCCATAAATGCGGTAATATCAAAAACTACTTACTAGTCCTATTAGAGACAGTTTGCTTGTTACTTTGAATAAAGTGTTAACAAAAAAAAACTTACATTAAAGAAATCTGATCTAGTAAAATGCGCCTATCTAATTTTGGACTGTCATAAACCTACCAACATCTCAGTCGCTCCCCGAGTTCGAATTCCCTGGTATATCTACCACCATCCATTCCATATCTTCCAATGCTAATGAATTTAAAATGGGTCCTGTCAAAACATTCTTTTTCCATTAAAAGGGGAATTTTCCAACTCGGTGTGTAAATGACGCAGTTCTGAGTTAACAAACATGAAAAAAAATGCAACCGAATAGAGAATCTATCTTCTTTTTTAAGCCAGGTAACCCTATATAAAAAACGGTGCAACAATTTAATATGCACGATACCGCGGAGCGCAACTAGTTAAGAATAAGTGCAGTGAATGTAAAACATTATTTAATCCTCATTATAATCGCGTTTCTACCTTAAAACCAAACGATAATGCGTTTTTCCTTAGCACGGCATAACATTAGATTAATTTAATTTTTGTTAAATTAAAAAATCTTTGAATTTCTCTATTATATTTATTTATAATTAACATTAAAAATATTTTACAATCTAATTTTAGTGTATTTTTTTATAGCGGTGTATTAGATAGGATTTCCCATCAACACCATCTTAGCAATTATACTCCTTTTACGAAATGTATTATTTTAAATCTTAGTGCTTACGTACGTTAGTTATATGAGAAACTTCTATATGAAAAAATAATGTTTCTAGACCCGCCAGTTCAAGCTACGCATTGACCGTCAGTAAGCTTTTAAAAGAAAATTATAAAATAAATTTTCTTAATATTTCATAAGAGTTCTACTCGAAGGACGGTAATAATTAAATGTTCAGATTGTGTAATAAAGAAACAAAAATGTTCGCAGTTTGAATCAAACATTCTAGAACATGAATACGAATTAACATTGACCGGACCGCAATACGTCTTGGTAGATGTATTATATATCCCATTTCGCATGGGATAACCATTCGGATCGTTAGAACATTAAATTATGTCTGTAATTTTTATAATTGTAGCGTGAAAACGCTAAAGCAGTTGATAGCGATTTTCTAGACATTCTTGTAACAGTCAACGATTGCTTTAATATGTCGCAACAAGGAGTAAGAATTCTGTAAAAGCTGACAGTTCCAACTGACCGTCTCGATAATCAGTAGCGATACCAGATTGACCCTTAGTTGACCCTCAGATTGATCCTAATCCATAGTTCTAGCTAGACATAATTACCGTTATGTCACGCGGAATATACCAAATGCAGATATCAAATTAAAAAGCGACACATTATTTTCTTTTTTAATCTTCGCACATTTATTAATCCACTTAATATTTAACATGCAAAGAAATATTATAGGATTATATACAGAATGTTAAATAATTATTTTAAGAAAATTAATTCCATATTTTTTGTCTAAATTAACTGTAAGATACAAGCGCATCGAGTAAATTAACGTCTATAAAGAAGGACATCAATAGAAGTTATTATTTTTAAACCATTTAGTTGATTAAAAATCTCTGTTTACGAGCAAATACTTCATTATGTTAATAAATATGCTTCTTTTATTTCTAAATGATACAGAAATAAAAAATATTTCCTACCTAAAATGTAATACATACAGATATGTAATTAATAACGAGTCATATGAAAATTATTTTATTCTACTTATATAATTATCTTATAAAAATGTACAAAATTAATTCATACAATGGATTAATGTAAAACACATTGACTAGTTTTTCTTTAAACTATTACGCAATCTATAAGTATCCACGAAAAAACGACAAAGTCAATGGTTACGAAAACAACTTTTATGGCATCAGCCGGCGAACGATAAGCGAACCGGCGCTTTTCAGTCTGCTACTATTTTACGCCCGCCTTAAAAACATTACTCGAACGTATTCAATCGATTTTACCTCTCGCTCCTCTGCATGATGTTGCTACAATTAGAATAAAAAAAAATACAAATATAATCCCTGCAAATATTAATATCTTACCTGGCCGGCGTGTAGGACGTCCAGGAATATAGTAAATACACTAATAAAGAGCACGGCGCGCGTCATTTTTGCGGCCGCGTTGAAATCCCGTGCCCGACTGGCGAATGGTTACGTTTGAGCCAGACGCGAGAAACCTGCGTACTAGTGGCTCGGTACGGCACTGTAGTCCGTACCTAGCGTCGTATAGATCGACCCTCCCGAGAGCGAGACGGTCAATGCGCTCTCCTTTACGTTAGACAGAGATAAAATTGGGAGGATAACGCACGCGCAGTGCTAAAAACGCAGTACAATGAGGACTATATCGAAGGGAATAGCTAATGTCTTCGTCTAACTTTGTCTGGATTTCCCAATGATGCGTCACTTAATAGAGAATTTTCTAGTATACTACGGTACATAATTAAATAGAAGATGAACATTACATAGGACATTAAAATACTATTTAAACAAATATAAATTGCACCTTTTCTGCTGAGTCACTGAAATTCAGCTTTCAATACGTCAACGCCTTCGACCTCTGGGCATAAATAATTCGATTTGGCGTGCACAACTATTTTCATACTTTAGAGAATGTACCAAGCATAATCATTCATCAATGACTAATATTTTTCGTAATAAGTCTAACAAGGGGTGATATCTATCGAGAATAATAATAATAATTCGTGCACGCGTCTATGACTCACAAGGCGTAAAAATGCCTCTGTAAATAACGTTGACGACATAAAGAGTTATAACTGAATACACATATGATGAAGATGCATAATGAATTAATGAACGATCTTTTCATCAAACAAATATGAGTAGGGAATTTTAAAACGCCAACAAATGACGAAGACGAGTCGATTTTATGATATACGAGATATTTTTATTTTCCCAAAAAAGTACCTATAAAAATTAAATCTAATGAAATCTAGAAAGATATTATAAAATTAAATCATTCTTTGTGTCTATTCTTGTGTGTGTATTCCCCATAGTTCTTCGCTTCACTATCTTTTAGAGATTTTCTTCTGAAGATTAACATATATAATATTATACTAATATAAAGTATAAAAAAGTCGATGTATTCTAATGAAGTCGTAAGAAGGAAATTTTGAAAGATTATGTTCAAAACGCTGGCAAAAGCTTGTGAGTTATATTAAAGTATTGTATTACAGAATTGGACATCTTAAAATGCCTAAACGATAAGTTGACAGATTTTAATGATTTTTTTGTGTATGTTTAGGTGGACTCAAAAATGGCTTAGATTCACAACTGAACGCGATAGGTGACGTTAATCTGATTCTAGTTTTTTTTTAATTATCAGCGCAGGACAACGTTCCCGGTCCCACTAGTATTATTAACGAACATATAATTATTTACGACGTTATTTTAATCAATAATATATTCATCCTTAATTCTTAACACGCTGCATATAATATTTAAAGAAGAAGTTAGAAATAAATAACAATGGAAAGGAATAAAATAAAACACTGAATAAAGACTTCCATTTTTTTTTTCAATACACACTACCGTCCGTCAACATGTACACGCTGGTAGACAGCCCATAACGCTCCTATCACCCCTGTCAATGTAACAATATCTGAATGTATCCTTATCTTTAGTCCCCTAAATGTCCCAACACCCCACGTTATTCTCCAATCCGTAGATATTTTACTAGTTTACTGTGATATCTTTAAGCTTTCAAAGCAAATGAGGTGGTGGCTTCGAAGCATTTTTAAACCATTTCTTTTAGATTCGTGTTTACAGTGTATTCTTTGTTAATGACATAGATAAACACATTTCGTTATAAGTAAAACTAAGTATTAATCATGTACATTCTGTTATATTACTTTAACGTCAAAATAAAGCTCTTTAAATTAATTACAATATGTAAGAGTGGTCTATTCTCCAGCAAAATATTTAAATTCATAGAGTATACAGTATCGGAACTCTTAGTACTCCTATAATTATTTTTGCTATTCATTATAGTATTGGATTTAACTATTCACAACCACCTATAAAATTCAACCTGTATACAGATAATAGTTTGTATTAAAATTAATCCTCTATCTGGAACTCTCTTAGAAGAAATAAATATTAATACCTACGTATTTAGTAGCATAAAGTAATATGTATGAACATATCAAACAAATACAATTTCTTAAAAACTATAGGGTAAATCTCACACGAGTAAAAGGGTTCAAGTTCCTGCGCACCTTACCAAATCTCACTGAGGGCTTTACGAAACAAACATATAAACATATTTGGTAATTAATGGATTTCTCCATACGAAAATCACAAATAAGAACTTCAAAGGAAAAAGGATAGCTTTGAAATGGCAATTGATTCCATCATATGTTGAAGTGAAAAGCAATAAGAAGGCAGACCACTTAGCAAGACAATATATTTTAAAAGAATCGTCAAATCATCATTAAAATGTCAATAAATCAAATGTTAATATTAAACCAGAACAGTAAAATCTAATGTCTTCTAAACTGGAAAGAATATTTTGACGAACGGTCAGTAGATAAAGACATAAAATCCTACAAATTGAACCGTCTCGTATATCATGGTTTGCTAACAGTACTCGGGTTACGGACGTACGTCTCTCTCAACAAATTTGCTTTTCTCATGAGAAAAACTGTATCACCCAATTGCATAACATGTGAATGAATGGAAGCTTTGCAAGACTAGATGATGATAGAATGTGACCGGAACCAAGTTTAATGAAAATCTGTTATAGGTCACTTAAAACTAAATGTATTACATCATGGCATCTTCCATAAAATCTTGTCTGCACCTATAAGTGAAGATACCAAGATGTTATGGAAATTTGTGATCAATTTTAACAAATATTTGTGAATATGCTAAGGTTAGGGGGTATGATGGGACTGGCCTGTTGTTTGTAAACCCAAGTCCCTAAATAGAGTAATAATAAAAAAACGAATATTTTAGATGTTATATTATTAGTTCAGATATCATAAAATCTTAATAAAACATTCAATTTTAATAATTCAAATTAAATTAATTTCAATCAGTTATTCGTAAAATAACAGTGTCTTTTTTATATATATTATAGGAGGCAAACGAAGAGGTGGGTCACCTGATGGTAAGTGATCACCGCCGTCCATAGACATTAGCAACACCAGGGGAGTCGCAAGTGCGTTGCCGGCCTTTTAATATATGTGGACTTTTCTGAAGTGACCTCCTCTAAGATATATATAACAATGCAACGAAATTATAATAATTGGGTATTACAAATAAGCTTCGTAGAACACGAGATCACAAAAATCAGAGTAAAATACAATTTATTCACAACCTATTTTTTACACCCATAAAAAACCTAAAGAATCTGTCAAATACTTCGACCGGATTAGTATATTCCCTTTAGGAAGGGATTAATTTATCCATCATTGTTATTTTTCATACAATGCGAATGAATTTGCAGCACTGTTATTTTTTTAAATGCTGCGTTTATACAATTTTCTTTTTACTTTATTTTATTTTACAACATTGTTGAACAACCTCTTACGAAAGTCTTTCGAATAGAAGTAATCCCCTCAGTAATTATTTATAATAATTACTCATGAAATAGCAGTGATAAAAAAATAATTTCACTGCTACAGAATATTAATAAAATAGATATTATCTTAATGCATCATTAACTGCCTTATATTTTTTCCTATTATTCATTCCCAAAATGATATTGAACGGTCAGTGAGAAAACCTTTCAGAATATAATTTATAATCAATTACAAAGAAAATAACTTTACGTATATACATATATATACAACAGAAATTTAATATACCTCCTTAGTTCTATTACATACATTTCTCATGTCACATGTCACGACCAATATTGCCAAAACTTCAGTTATTAACCAAACTTTTCGATATTTTAATCTCTTATTCATTAATCGATATCATACAAATACCGAATCATGATCGATTCAGTAGTTTTCTAAGTCAATTGACATCTCTAATTATTTGATTGAATTACAATATAATTTGTCGGTCTGCTGTTAATAATTGTATTAAGCACAGTACAGTATAACAATGCATATGATATTTTGGAAATAAAAACGAAAATATTAAATCATCGATACGGTAAATTTAATATTCGTCAGTGGAAAGTTAAATCTAGTAAATTTGACTTTAATTTGACCAAATGGAATCACGATTTACTACAAACATGAAACCGTCACAATAATTATAGTATTTTGTTTAACACGCTCTACGAGTATGATTTCCTTCCAGTCCTCATTTTTTATTTATTCGACTATTTTCACAAATTCAGCTGGCAACCCTATTCAATTTAAACGTAAGCTCATAACCTTTGCTCGCCACAATAAATGTAGCATCTTTATACGGGTTGTCTTTAAAGTATTTCCTTATTGTAGGAATAATATTACATATAATATTACGGAAAGGCTGTAAAAATATTTATGGTTAAAAAAACTTATGCGTAAGTTCTTTAAGCTTAATTGAAAATGATGACATAGTGTTTTTACAGTAATTGTAATATATTTGAAATTTATTCATAATCCACCTTTTGACATCAAAATCCATTATAAACACCAAGCCATAACTACATAAATAAAAAAAAATGTCAGTAAATTTTATGGGTAATCTTAGTTATTTATTTTGTAACTGTCTCACAGATAACGCAAACACTTCAAATATTATTTCATCTTGTTTACAAAACACTTCTGAGCATAAATCTTGTTCACACAAGACAATCCGTATCTTATTTACCATGTGGAGGAAACCACAAATTATTTGATTTCAAAGTAAACCATAATTCTGTACATTCGTATAAATATGTTTCATATTGTATAAACTGACTTAGTAATTCGAAATTAATATACTTGTCACTACTTGCCAGCCCAGGCTTCGCACGGCTATAATAACGAAGGAAATGATAGTAAATATTCTCTTCACATTATGACCATGTTATGAAATTAAATGGCAACTGGGCAACTGAACGTAAATCGGTCAATATTTTAAAGATCTCCTTTTTGTCTTACTCACTCATTCCCTTTTTTACATGAAGAATTATTAAACCATTCTTTTCGTTTTTCTATACGATTTTTGCAACATTTTCTTTCATACAAATCATCAACGATTCTGAAATGATGGGCTTACATACTAAGCATACATTAGACGTTGGATGTTTCTTTATATCGATTTTAAGTTCATATTGGATTAATGATCATGGTGCAGAAAGAGATTACTTGACTTTTAAAACTATGGGTAATAATCTAAAATTTGTGAAAGCTACAAAAGACAAATAATAAACAATTACTGAATTAATATCGACCTTCTTGAACGTCCAAGAATCTAAATTTGATCTTTATTGAACCATATATTTGCAGGTATAGCATTATTATTAAATTATCATTTATTATTTGTTACTACGAGCCACAATGACCCGCACTGCATGTTTGGAAACAAACTGGTGACAATTAAGTTTCTTGATCTATAAAATTATAAAATGAATTATGTATACTAGTGATCGTCCATTTATCGAAATTCGAAATTTCGTTTTTCCTATACAAAAACAAGAGTTATGTCAAGACTATCTTAAAAAGCTAGATACAATACTTTGTTAATTGTTTATGTAGCCCGGGTGACCACCCAGTTATGCCGACGTCATTTCTTAATTTACTTAGTGTACGGCTATAGTTTCATGGCCTATACCGGTCGGAATAACCATCTTTTCAATAGTTACTTAACAAAAAAACTGTTATCAAGAATATTATCAGGAAATTGGTTAACAATCAAAGGAGAATATATATATTATGTATATTTTAAAGTAATCTAATACATATAATGCTTAAGCCGTTTCAATATTACATAAGTATTCAGTCTTTCAATAGGTTTCAAAGCTTTCAGAGCTTCTGAGTAATACGGTGCATCCCAGAGGCTCCCCGGTTCGTTATCTGCGCATTAAGCTGTACTCACGGACACTGCTAGCATTAATTCACTTGTACTACACGCGAGAATTCACTTCAGAGTGATCGAGTGCTTGGCATATATCAAATTACTCTGATTAGAATTGCTTTTGTTCCCACGTTTAAGCAAATTTTATTCGTTATAGATTTTAGCTTATACCTTTGCTATTATTTACGCCTTAGTAAGCGTTATTTAAGAGCGAAATAAGGTTTTCTCAAATAGCCATCCGCGTTTTTTTTAGAGTTCCAATCCTAAAAAAGGAAGACTTTTAAGATGCCTATAATGTCCGTCTTTACTTTAAATGCCGTACGTCTTTCAAAAAGTAATAATTTTCACAGAATGTGATAAGTATGTTATTATGGTGAATGTCCTTAGTAAAAATTGTGATCCTTTTGTAATGGTAAGGATTTGCGTCAAAGAAATATAAGGTTTTTAATTCTATCATAAAAACGATTATCAAAGTTAGTTGTTGACAATTTTTTTGTACAATTTAGGTTCTCCGAAAGGGCTTACGAACGTTAAGACACTACCACTTATTCAAAAAACATACCAACAATCGAAAGTTTTATTGATAACCTTATAAGAGATTACTGGTAACTTTTATCAATTATTAGCTTTAGCCCGGTGGCCTTTGACCTATCTCTTGGATGAAAGATATCCTATGTCATTTTCTGTATCCCTGATTATGCAAAATTTTCATGATAGTCGGTTGAATAGTTAAAGTGTGAAAGCGTAACAAATTCACATTCGCAATTATGATATTAGTCACATTTGCAGACAAAACACCTCCGTTGGTTCTTGTTCGACGTCAGACATGTTAATATTTACTGCTAATTGTTAATTGATCGTTCATAGTAACTTTTATATTAATAACTAATTGTGCCTGAATCTTCACGCCCTTTTTGACATACAATTTACAAAACAACATTTGAAATAATATGATTGGAGATATGTGCAACAGACAGAGAGAGTCACATAGAGCTGACTGTGCGCCAAGCAACTAACTTTTAGGCCCACGTCCGCACCACGAAGCCTCTAAAAATCAATTAATAAAGCAACAATATTGACTTCTCTACAAACTGCATTAAGATGGCAAAACTCCTAAAAGATTAAATTTACATGAGATGTACTACGTTAGCCATTTTGTTATGAAAGTCTATATGTGTGGTCAAAAAACATGTGAAAGCTCCATAAAAATACGTATAGTAGTTTTAGAGATTAGGGGGATTGTTGAACAGACAGACGTATAGCTGATTTGAATAAAATTGTCTGAAGAATTTTTTTTTAAATACACTCGTAGTCTACTGTATGTCTTACATCATCCGGAATTTGAGTTTAGCAAATATTTTCAACATTAAGACATGATGGTACCATAGTTTTATTATTTGATATATAAATAGATTATCTTAAAATTATAAATAGAGAATACTTTACTTTCCATATTTTTTTTATATTAGTTCAGCAAAATAACAGTACAATACCTGATGGAAAGTACGGTACAGTCCAAAAACAACGGGCGACTGTCGGTGTTAAATACCACCGGCAGTCGTCTCCATCATGCCGACCTGCAAAAGTGCCTCTTCACGCCTCGTTTGAAAGACCCGATATCATAAGAGGGAGGGAAACACACTAGCCGGAAGGCGATTCCACGTCCTTATTAAGTAAAGCGACTGATAGTGGGACCAGCGCTTCTATAATCCTGATCAAACTTTTTGACCGCTCTGATTATAGCTTCGCAGAACACAAATCTGGATATAAATTTGTATTATATTATATATATAACATCGAGGCAACTTAAGGATATAATGCCAATTTTAAATTCCTATAATAATATCTTAACTTTGTATTGTATTAAAATCTTCACTATATTATATACAAGCTCGGACTAACGGACTCAGATAATCCGGTAAATCTGTACAGGTCCCAGGGTCAACAGGGTATGTCATTTCAAAAAAAAATCTATATTCAGAGTGGCCAAAGAGACTGAAGAGGATTTCAATATCGCATGTGTATCATAAAATTAAATTAGAGTTCCATATCTATTTTATACGGAACTCTTACTCATAAGTCTATTTGCTTACACTTTTATATAATTTGCCTCATTATATAAGAAAAAAGTCATTATTTATATATACATAGGAAGAGACAAAACTGTTATATACATCTTTCTCCACTGTTTCTCAACCGATTTTCTGTAAATTTATTTATTTTTGTGTTATATATATTATTAACTCGTGAAGAAAAAGTAAATAAGTTAGATCGAATTTCGGCCATTGGACGAACACTAGTACAAATATAAACGCTTTAAACAAAGAGATTGTCCTTGGATTCCGCGGTTATTTTGGCAAGCAATATAATAACGCCGTCCCGAACGTGATTGGGCAAATATTGATCATGGCACACGGTACACCCGACACCGCCAACCCGACAAACTGGTGATGTAATATATTTCATAACTTCTCTTTACCAAATACACTATAACCGTTTCCAAGTCCTTCATAAACGCAAGCCAACGAAAAAACCACATAAGGCGTTGCATTCATGAGAATGCCATTCCGTTACCTTATAACAAGAACCATCAAGTATTTAGACACGTTGACCTACTTTACCAAACCATTTCCTAAAGCAACGCTTTGTTAGTTTTTATAGCTTTAGAAAAATAAGCAAAATCATTTCTTAGGAGAAACGAACATTTTATCATTTCATAGATTCACCGTACGGGTGACAGAAGGATATTGGAAGGTAAGTCCAGACTAGTGCTTGAAACTTGCAACGCAAGTGTAGGTTCAAAGGGCCTCTCCTTGCTTTACCATATTTGACAAAAAGCTACTAAAACCGCTTTGCATGAACTTTCCAATTTCTACCTTATGTTGTTTCTTAAGTAGTCAAGATGTTTTAGTAGGTTATTTAAGAATTTTGCTGATATACCTGACGTCCTTACTTTTATTACGTATATATTGGCTACACAGCCATTACAGGTTCATTCATATTTTAAATTATCTTAATATAATTTTATTACTTGCTTTCTTTTCGGAATAATAAATGAAGACTCTAAAATTTAAAATAGACCTTTGGTAAAAATGATTACTTCATTCCAAAATAATATTTGTGACAGTGAAATTATTTAGTGACCAAAATAATTGAATGACCCAACGACAAATGTAGCTCTAAGTGACTTTTCCATGGAATTATATAATAAATAGCTATTCTAGAACTCGTCAGACTATTTATCAACAGAAGTTGACAATCGATCACCAAGATGCTTTTGCTTCTAATAAGAACCACTCTGCATTTACGACTACTATTTTAACTTAAGCTTGATAATGGGCAACCACTTAATTATATATCATATCCTACATTGAAGAGTCAAGACAATCCGGTCCAAATAATTATCTCTACAAATTTCAACAGATACAGTCCTCCCTAAAGTATTTTAATACTATATGAGATTATTGAATGATGAGATTGAATTGAATGAATGCTATTCAGATTTGCTTGCATAAATAACTTAAACCAGATGCTTAGACGAAGACCGCTTAGACACGCTTTTCTATTAAAGTATTTGAAACATGCGTTTAACAAGGTTTAAAATTTTAGACAGAGTTTAGTTAAATTCATGTTAAACGCGTGTTTTAATTTTTGTTTTTGTGATAACATCTTTTTATCTATATATTTAAGAAGATAATATAATGTCCGTTAGTATTAATAGATATACAAATATGAACACTATATAAAATATTTTACAAGCGAATGTTATCAAAAAATTCTTATATGAGATTTTAGATAACAGTTCAGACACAAGGTTGTGAACCTTCAGCTACAATGCGTAAATTCTCCAGACGGCTATGAATAATTATATGTTTATTGTCAAAGCGGGAGAATATTTTACGCAACCATAAAAACATTATTAGTGTTGCAGAATACGATAAGACGATATAAATATTTAATCATTTATGAATAAATACTTATATTAAAAACCCTATTTGCTGTTTATTGTTTAATGATATTATTAGACTGTTTGACGTGATAATGTCTTATAAATCGATGACCGCCAGCTGCACGCACGAAAAAGCATGACTCATTGTCACGTTCCGCCTGAGCCGAGCGTACAAGTGAGAGCTCAGAACTAGCGATAGAGAGGCACTACCTGCCTAAGCATTCGGCTTTTGACGTATCTATCTCTCTTCCACTTTATCGCCCAATGCGTCCGAGTAGAAGAGAGACACCGGCAGCACACAACCATTTTTACATGGTGGTAGGGCTTTTTCTAAGTCCGTCTGGTTATCTACCACGCTCAAGTTGAAAGTCTGTCGCCAAGCACCTATTGGTGTGTTCCGGCAGCTGTACTTGAGAGCCGGTCTCCCTTTAGGATTAGCGTGACTACCATCTTAAATCACATCATCATTTAACATCAGATGAGATATTCTCCACAATATTGCCTAATGTATAGAGGTTTTGTAATGCGAAAATTCCACAATTTCCTATAGTTTTCCCACATATGGTGTTACTACAAGAACATTTCTCAGATTTAGGTTCCTTTACGATGTTTTGCTGCATCGCCAGTCGATTACCAGTTTAAATGAATAAATATAAACGAAACAGTCCTTGGTAGACGTTGCTGCGTTGGGTATCGAGCCTGCGAACATTGAATCGATAATCCGTCTGTTCAACCAGTCGACCACGGCAACAATTACTGCATAATGGCTATAGTTTTAATAATGCGGTTAAATATAAACAGTTAATATTGTAATACAGTTTTAAGTGCTTAAGATTAAAATACATAACTAAATATTAGTCTGCATAATGCTAAATAGCTGATAAATTACATTCCCAAACGTAATTCTTACTAACACTTCTTAGGCATCCCGATTTACACTATTTTAATTAAACAAGTACCAAACTTGTATAGTACATAAATAATATTCTATAACTTTTTAATTAGATTACATAATGAACGTACCAGAACTTTTGCCTCCATTGTGGTGTGAGTCTACACTTGTTGGTAAAATTCATTTATAATCTATACTAGCTGGTGTCCGCGATTTTTCATGGGAATTTTATCAGTATTAATTGTTGGCTGTCTTTTAATTTTTTTTTGTAATTGTAACTCTGGCATTATTATGAATCCTAGAACTCTTTTCATATTTTAATATATTTTTCTTACATTTTATTATTACCACATAGCACCTATGGAAAAGCATAATAGTATGTAGTCTAAATAGCGCTCTGAAAATCCTGTATCTGAGAATAGAAATCTTCTCTAAAAATCTGATCATGCGTTACGAAGATTAACCAGGAGATGTAATAGGCACTTCAATTTTATTTCTATATATATTTTTGGCATATCTATTACATGTTAGTGTTTGGGATGAGCATTCTGAATATTCACGAATAAGAATAAACGTCACATTCAATGGAAATGTTCACTTGAATTCATTGATTCTATGATAATGAATTAGAATAATATATGTATAAACTTGATTTCACTCAGAATGTCTACTCGGAAGTTTCATAGTTTCATGAGAGAGGATCTAAATCACATTTCGAAGCGAGCCAAGCCGAAGCCATTAGGCATCTGCAGATAGAAGGCTCGGCGCACTGCATAGAATATTCCAGATATTTGCATGTAGCCGCGTATCGATTGTTGGGAACTTTTGATTCGGTACTCGGAAATAACTAGAAAATGATTTATGCATTATATCGCTTTTAATAAGGAAAACCAATCGAATGGCATTTGTTGGGGTCGACACCGCTGCCGAACGGTCACCGCCTCGGAGGGGTGAGGTGAGGTACGGTGGGGCGGCGTTCCCCTTGGCGGGCGGGTTTATCACTCTCGAAAGATGTGAGCGAGAGCGCCGGTAACCCGCCTCGGTGACGTCAGCCGGATGCCGGTAATAGCCGATAGGGGCCGATGCAGTGCAATAATGCACGAACCGCACGAGAAAGTGACTGACACTGACTCGGGTTGTTAAATAAAACACGAAGTTGTATTTAATAACAACCCCGAGCCAACAACCTACACGATTGACAACACTATATTTAATCTATGTTCAAATCCGTCGAAGTACTATTTACTTGTTCAATATTTCACTGTTCACTTATTCAGTATTCAGTACTCGCCGATTCTTCCATGTGTTGCTTACTGAAGTACTGCGCGCTCGAACTGTGTTTCCCTACAGCGCCGCTAGCGCTAAGGTAGATAGCGGCGTTACCATAATGAGAGCCACCCGAAAATGAGGCGGCTCTAACTCTATTTTGCTTATGTTGGCTCGGGATTTCTTCTATATTTATTTCGATATTCAATCTATATACATGTATTATATGTTATTTTATACGTAAGCACAATCCGCATAAAATGAAACCATAACCTTAATTCTAACTTAAATAATTTGTACACAAAGGCGAAAAAACCCTCAATAATTCACCGAATTCTTAGTGTTAAAATCTTATTTTAACATTTATAGGGTTTTTCTCTATTTATCTACGTCTATATTTGTATCTATTCGTTAGATCTATGTTACCTAAATCTAAATACATTCAATAATCAATAATTTTATGATCTTACAAGTTAACATGCACAATTCTTCTTATTCAATAATATCTTCTATACATTCTACCTCATATTTTATCAATACTTATTCTATAACATGCATATTAAATCTATTTAGTCTATTTTTCCTTAAAATAACACAAAATTCCATACTTATAGTGAATAATTACGCATTTCTATATTCTAAGTACTAGGCCGGCGCGTCCCGTCCTCGCAACCGATCGCTCCCGGTCGTGAGTCATCGCTAGCGCGCTTTGTCCTCACAACTTTCTCTTACCGGCTGCGAGTTTTGGCGCGCTCCTAGTACTACGCGTAATATTACGTTTATGTTTACATGTATTATTTCTATATATATATTCACATGCATGCAAACTCTATATACATGCAATCTATATAGGCATGCATTCTATATGTGCATGCAATCTATACATTTCTGCAATCGATACACATGCAATCTATGTAATTCAATGTAATCTATATGCATGCAATTTGTATCGATGCAGTCTATTTCTCCATGCAGTTATTTACGCTAATGTAATCTACACATCAACATAAATTCTATAATGTGAGTTTATATTTCTCAAGTAATCTCCATCTATAATATCTATATAACTTATAAATCTATGTAGTTTCTATCTACAGTATATCTTAATCTATATTGTAATTTCTATGTATCTATCTAATTCTATATCTATGTTATAATTTCTATGTATTCTATGATCTTAATTCTATATTAAAATTCTATAATTAAGACACAATCTATACAAATTTGGGACTGAGGCGCTTCGTCCTCACAAGTAGTGAGCGGCGCCAGTCGCGAGCTCTCGTGCGTCGCCAACATCCTCCCCCTCGTGCGTAGCACCAACTCCATGTCCTGGCGACGCCGTTGCATCTCCAGGCTCCGGCGATGATACCGAGGACTCGTTGATGGCTCGTTGCTCGTTGCCGGCCGACGCTGGAACCAGCAGCACCGCCTTGCGGCTCGGTCTTCGTAGTAGTCCGCCCGCGGTGCGCACCTCCAGCACTCGTGTGCGACCGTCAGGTCCAGGGTAGACCTGGACTACTTCACCTCGAGGCCAGGTGTTCCGTGGTAGTGTGGAGTCCACTATGAGTACCAGGTCTCCACACTGCAGGTCTCTCGAGGTGATTTCTTTGCCGATTCGCCTGGGGAGCAGAGTGGGCAGATATTCTTTGAGCCACCTGCTCCAAAACTGGTCGGCCATTCGCTGCGCCACCTTCCACGTGCGTCGCCCGACGAGGTCTTCATCACTGGAGCTACCCGTGTTGGGTAGCCTGCAGGATCTCCCGATGAGGAAGTGGTTGGGGGTGAGGGCTTCGTTGTCGCCGTCTTGTTCCGCGGCGACGAGTGGTCTCGAGTTGACAACATGTTCGGCTTCGAGGAGAAGTGTGTGCAACGTCTCCTCGTGTGGGTGTCTCTCTTTCAACGTGACCGCAAGCGCCGTTTTGATGGAACGTACCAGGCGTTCCCACGCATCCCCCATGTTCGGTGCTCCAGGCGGAATAAACTTCCACCTCAGGTTTGTTCTGGCAGCGACCATTTCCATATTCTTCGGCTCCATGGCTTCCCTTAGCTCCTCGTCGGCTCTGACGAAGTTGGTGCCGTTGTCGCTGAACATGACCTTGGGCATGCCTCGCCGTGCCGCCATCCGTCGAATAGCTAGCACCATGAAGTCTGCTGATAATTATGCTGCCAGCTCTATATGGACTGCTCTTGTAGTCAAGCCGCAGATCGATATCCCTATCCAATTTCTTCTCCACTCCCCTCAGTCTGGATTCTGCCATCTTATAGTTATCTGGCAGGACGTCATCTTCCTTCTTCCACAGAAGGCCGACTTCGAACCTGCCATCTTTTAATCTTTGACTCGTCGATTCCAGCATGCTGAGGGCCTTCGCCTCTATGTCCGATGTGGGCCGCTTCGGCGCGACTCCCATCGATTCGATGGCGAAGTGTTCTTTGATGAGGGAGTCGAGAGCCGCTTCGCTTGCCGATACATGTGCGCAAGCGAAGTTAACTGGCCTCGACACATCTCCATCTACGCCGTGGAGCACCCAACCTAGCTGCGTGAAAGACGCCACAGGTTGATTCTTCCCTCCCCTGCGCGTCTTTCTGGTGATAATGAGTCCCCAGTTATCTTGACCGATCAATAATTTCGGGGACTCTTCATCATAGCATAGGTACTCTGCTAGGTTCTTTAAATGAGCGCAGCGTTCGATAAGTTTCTTCTCCAGTCGCTGGGGCGTTAGACGTAGGTCGTCTATTGTGCGTACCCCGGCGACTGTCCATTTCTTCCGCTGGTGGAGCCCTTTGATCCTAAGGTCGAGCTTCATAGAATCGCCCTTGGTGATCGATTTTCCACCGACGGTGTCCAGCTGGAGCGCCTCCTTGGGCCCCTTGAGGCCGATTTGTTCCGCCACCGTGGACTCCAACAGTGACACGGTGGAGCCTTCATCTAACAGGGCCAGGACTCTGGCTGACCCTGTCGGTCCATATATCTCCACCGGCACCATTTTCAAATACGCTCTCGAAGACCTCACGCAGTTCACCGGTAGCTGTACGTTGTTTGCCACCTCTGATGTCGCCACCTCGGTCTTCTCCTGATGTAGCAGGTCGTGATGCCATCGCTTGCAGGTCCGGCATGGTGGTCGTTGGCACGTCTCTTTGCGATGCTTCCCGTGCAGGCATTTATAGCACAAGCGGGATTGCTTGGCTATCTGCCATCTCTCTTGCACGGAAGCACGTCTGAATTTCGGACACTCGTGCAGGCGATGCTCTTCTCGGCAGTGCGGGCAGGCTGGCTTCTCCTTCGGTGCACTCTGGTGCCTCTGTGGCACGACATCAGTCGCAGCGTGCGCGGCTTGTCTCCGTTGCGGCGGTTTTCGGGTGGCTGCTTCCTCAGGTATGGCGTGGGGTCCACAACGATCCGCCATCTTGTTGAGGAATTTCGCCATCATATTCAGGTCTGGATCCTCTCCATCCATCTTGTCCGCGGTGTGGTCATACCACCGGAACTTCAATATGGTCGGCATCTTGTCAGTGATGCTCTTCAATATCTCAGGCGACTGCAGATACTGTGGTTTTCGTAGTCCTCTTATAGCTGCGACGGTATTGTTAATGCAGCTCGCTAGCGTGCATATATCATATGCGGAGTCGCTAATCACTGGCAGCTTCCTGATCTTGTTCAGTTCTGCCAGGACTAGGGCATCCGCTCTTCCATAGGACCGTCGCAGCGCCTCCATGATTTCCCCGGGTGTGCTCTCCGAGTACAATAGGCTACGAATTCCTTCACGTGCCTCTCCCTTCAATGCTCTTCTCAGTCGCGCCATGTTCTGCACGTCAGAGAAGAGCGGAGCGGTGTCATCGTAGACGGCCTTGAAGGCCACCCACTCTCTGCAGTCTCCTTCGAATGATGGTAGCTGATGCACGTAGTCTGGCTGTGGCATCATTCCATGCTGCGCAGTCTTCATCGCTTCAGCTATGGCCTGGGCCAGGCTTCGATGATCATCGGTGGACTTCACCGGTTGGCCTTCAGCTTCGGCGGCAGGGGCAGAAGCGGTGCCTATATGCCGGACTTCTTCTATATGACCGGCGCTCTTACGCTCCGTGTGCCCTGCCGAGTTCTGGACCCAGTCCCTGACCTGGTCCTCCCGATCTGCTGGCTCCTCAATGACTGAGTCGTCATCTTCATCGTCCGCCTGGATGATTTCTAAGCGTAGCCTGGCTGCTACTGTTGCTGCTTGTGCTTCCCGAAGCTCCTTCTCTGCTAAGTCTGCACGGGCCTCCAGCTCCTTTCGTCTCCTTTGAGACTTCGTGGATGCAGGCCTGTGTCTCCGTAATGTGGATGCTTCGGTAGCTTTCGTTGTGCCCGTAGCTGAAGTGTCGTAGGTTTCATACGACGTCGTCTCCGTAGCGCTGCTCTGCTGTGCTGCAGCCTCAGTCTCGGTTGGCTGCACCGGTGATCCCTTTTGGCTCCTCGTGACCGGCATCTTGACTGCCGTGAAAATCCGGCTCGAAGGACCAGCTGTTGGGGTCGACACCGCTGCCGAACGGTCACCGCCTTGGAGGGGTGAGGTGAGGTACGGTGGGGCGGCGTTCCCCTTGGCGGGCGGGTTTATCACTCTCGAAAGATGTGAGCGAGAGCGCCGGTAACCCGCCTCGGTGACGTCAGCCGGATGCCGGTAATAGCCGATAGGGGCCGATGCAGTGCAATAATGCACGAACCGCACGAGAAAGTGACTGACACTGACTCGGGTTGTTAAATAAAACACGAAGTTGTATTTAATAACAACCCCGAGCCAACAACCTACACGATTGACAACACTATATTTAATCTATGTTCAAATCCGTCGAAGTACTATTTACTTGTTCAATATTTCACTGTTCACTTATTCAGTATTCAGTACTCGCCGATTCTTCCATGTGTTGCTTACTGAAGTACTGCGCGCTCGAACTGTGTTTCCCTACAGCGCCGCTAGCGCTAAGGTAGATAGCGGCGTTACCATAATGAGAGCCACCCGAAAATGAGGCGGCTCTAACTCTATTTTGCTTATGTTGGCTCGGGATTTCTTCTATATTTATTTCGATATTCAATCTATATACATGTATTATATGTTATTTTATACGTAAGCACAATCCGCATAAAATGAAACCATAACCTTAATTCTAACTTAAATAATTTGTACACAAAGGCGAAAAAACCCTCAATAATTCACCGAATTCTTAGTGTTAAAATCTTATTTTAACATTTATAGGGTTTTTCTCTATTTATCTACGTCTATATTTGTATCTATTCGTTAGATCTATGTTACCTAAATCTAAATACATTCAATAATCAATAATTTTATGATCTTACAAGTTAACATGCACAATTCTTCTTATTCAATAATATCTTCTATACATTCTACCTCATATTTTATCAATACTTATTCTATAACATGCATATTAAATCTATTTAGTCTATTTTTCCTTAAAATAACACAAAATTCCATACTTATAGTGAATAATTACGCATTTCTATATTCTAAGTACTAGGCCGGCGCGTCCCGTCCTCGCAACCGATCGCTCCCGGTCGTGAGTCATCGCTAGCGCGCTTTGTCCTCACAACTTTCTCTTACCGGCTGCGAGTTTTGGCGCGCTCCTAGTACTACGCGTAATATTACGTTTATGTTTACATGTATTATTTCTATATATATATTCACATGCATGCAAACTCTATATACATGCAATCTATATAGGCATGCATTCTATATGTGCATGCAATCTATACATTTCTGCAATCGATACACATGCAATCTATGTAATTCAATGTAATCTATATGCATGCAATTTGTATCGATGCAGTCTATTTCTCCATGCAGTTATTTACGCTAATGTAATCTACACATCAACATAAATTCTATAATGTGAGTTTATATTTCTCACGTAATCTCCATCTATAATATCTATATAACTTATAAATCTATGTAGTTTCTATCTACAGTATATCTTAATCTATATTGTAATTTCTATGTATCTATCTAATTCTATATCTATGTTATAATTTCTATGTATTCTATGATCTTAATTCTATATTAAAATTCTATAATTAAGACACAATCTATACAAATTTGGGACTGAGGCGCTTCGTCCTCACAAGTAGTGAGCGGCGCCAGTCGCGAGCTCTCGTGCGTCGCCAACATCCTCCCCCTCGTGCGTAGCACCAACTCCATGTCCTGGCGACGCCGTTGCATCTCCAGGCTCCGGCGATGATACCGAGGACTCGTTGATGGCTCGTTGCTCGTTGCCGGCCGACGCTGGAACCAGCAGCACCGCCTTGCGGCTCGGTCTTCGTAGTAGTCCGCCCGCGGTGCGCACCTCCAGCACTCGTGTGCGACCGTCAGGTCCAGGGTAGACCTGGACTACTTCACCTCGAGGCCAGGTGTTCCGTGGTAGTGTGGAGTCCACTATGAGTACCAGGTCTCCACACTGCAGGTCTCTCGAGGTGATTTCTTTGCCGATTCGCCTGGGGAGCAGAGTGGGCAGATATTCTTTGAGCCACCTGCTCCAAAACTGGTCGGCCATTCGCTGCGCCACCTTCCACGTGCGTCGCCCGACGAGGTCTTCATCACTGGAGCTACCCGTGTTGGGTAGCCCGCAGGATCTCCCGATGAGGAAGTGGTTGGGGGTGAGGGCTTCGTTGTCGCCGTCTTGTTCCGCGGCGACGAGTGGTCTCGAGTTGACAACATGTTCGGCTTCGAGGAGAAGT
Organism: Antheraea assamensis; assembly: GCA_035772565.1. Classification (NCBI taxonomy): domain Eukaryota; kingdom Metazoa; phylum Arthropoda; class Insecta; order Lepidoptera; family Saturniidae; genus Antheraea; species Antheraea assamensis. Next base: position 1,025,471 of record JAQQSE010000181.1, on the reverse strand, counting down.
GTGTGCAACGTCTCCTCGTGTGGGTGTCTCTCTTTCAACGTGACCGCAAGCGCCGTTTTGATGGAACGTACCAGGCGTTCCCACGCATCCCCCATGTTCGGTGCTCCAGGCGGAATAAACTTCCACCTCAGGTTTGTTCTGGCAGCGACCATTTCCATATTCTTCGGCTCCATGGCTTCCCTTAGCTCCTCGTCGGCTCTGACGAAGTTGGTGCCGTTGTCGCTGAACATGACCTTGGGCATGCCTCGCCGTGCCGCCATCCGTCGAATAGCTAGCACCATGAAGTCTGCTGATAATTATGCTGCCAGCTCTATATGGACTGCTCTTGTAGTCAAGCCGCAGATCGATATCCCTATCCAATTTCTTCTCCACTCCCCTCAGTCTGGATTCTGCCATCTTATAGTTATCTGGCAGGACGTCATCTTCCTTCTTCCACAGAAGGCCGACTTCGAACCTGCCATCTTTTAATCTTTGACTCGTCGATTCCAGCATGCTGAGGGCCTTCGCCTCTATGTCCGATGTGGGCCGCTTCGGCGCGACTCCCATCGATTCGATGGCGAAGTGTTCTTTGATGAGGGAGTCGAGAGCCGCTTCGCTTGCCGATACATGTGCGCAAGCGAAGTTAACTGGCCTCGACACATCTCCATCTACGCCGTGGAGCACCCAACCTAGCTGCGTGAAAGACGCCACAGGTTGATTCTTCCCTCCCCTGCGCGTCTTTCTGGTGATAATGAGTCCCCAGTTATCTTGACCGATCAATAATTTCGGGGACTCTTCATCATAGCATAGGTACTCTGCTAGGTTCTTTAAATGAGCGCAGCGTTCGATAAGTTTCTTCTCCAGTCGCTGGGGCGTTAGACGTAGGTCGTCTATTGTGCGTACCCCGGCGACTGTCCATTTCTTCCGCTGGTGGAGCCCTTTGATCCTAAGGTCGAGCTTCATAGAATCGCCCTTGGTGATCGATTTTCCACCGACGGTGTCCAGCTGGAGCGCCTCCTTGGGCCCCTTGAGGCCGATTTGTTCCGCCACCGTGGACTCCAACAGTGACACGGTGGAGCCTTCATCTAACAGGGCCAGGACTCTGGCTGACCCTGTCGGTCCATATATCTCCACCGGCACCATTTTCAAATACGCTCTCGAAGACCTCACGCAGTTCACCGGTAGCTGTACGTTGTTTGCCACCTCTGATGTCGCCACCTCGGTCTTCTCCTGATGTAGCAGGTCGTGATGCCATCGCTTGCAGGTCCGGCATGGTGGTCGTTGGCACGTCTCTTTGCGATGCTTCCCGTGCAGGCATTTATAGCACAAGCGGGATTGCTTGGCTATCTGCCATCTCTCTTGCACGGAAGCACGTCTGAATTTCGGACACTCGTGCAGGCGATGCTCTTCTCGGCAGTGCGGGCAGGCTGGCTTCTCCTTCGGTGCACTCTGGTGCCTCTGTGGCACGACATCAGTCGCAGCGTGCGCGGCTTGTCTCCGTTGCGGCGGTTTTCGGGTGGCTGCTTCCTCAGGTATGGCGTGGGGTCCACAACGATCCGCCATCTTGTTGAGGAATTTCGCCATCATATTCAGGTCTGGATCCTCTCCATCCATCTTGTCCGCGGTGTGGTCATACCACCGGAACTTCAATATGGTCGGCATCTTGTCAGTGATGCTCTTCAATATCTCAGGCGACTGCAGATACTGTGGTTTTCGTAGTCCTCTTATAGCTGCGACGGTATTGTTAATGCAGCTCGCTAGCGTGCATATATCATATGCGGAGTCGCTAATCACTGGCAGCTTCCTGATCTTGTTCAGTTCTGCCAGGACTAGGGCATCCGCTCTTCCATAGGACCGTCGCAGCGCCTCCATGATTTCCCCGGGTGTGCTCTCCGAGTACAATAGGCTACGAATTCCTTCACGTGCCTCTCCCTTCAATGCTCTTCTCAGTCGCGCCATGTTCTGCACGTCAGAGAAGAGCGGAGCGGTGTCATCGTAGACGGCCTTGAAGGCCACCCACTCTCTGCAGTCTCCTTCGAATGATGGTAGCTGATGCACGTAGTCTGGCTGTGGCATCATTCCATGCTGCGCAGTCTTCATCGCTTCAGCTATGGCCTGGGCCAGGCTTCGATGATCATCGGTGGACTTCACCGGTTGGCCTTCAGCTTCGGCGGCAGGGGCAGAAGCGGTGCCTATATGCCGGACTTCTTCTATATGACCGGCGCTCTTACGCTCCGTGTGCCCTGCCGAGTTCTGGACCCAGTCCCTGACCTGGTCCTCCCGATCTGCTGGCTCCTCAATGACTGAGTCGTCATCTTCATCGTCCGCCTGGATGATTTCTAAGCGTAGCCTGGCTGCTACTGTTGCTGCTTGTGCTTCCCGAAGCTCCTTCTCTGCTAAGTCTGCACGGGCCTCCAGCTCCTTTCATCTCCTTTGAGACTTCGTGGATGCAGGCCTGTGTCTCCGTAATGTGGATGCTTCGGTAGCTTTCGTTGTGCCCGTAGCTGAAGTGTCGTAGGTTTCATACGACGTCGTCTCCGTAGCGCTGCTCTGCTGTGCTGCAGCCTCAGTCTCGGTTGGCTGCACCGGTGATCCCTTTTGGCTCCTCGTGACCGGCATCTTGACTGCCGTGAAAATCCGGCTCGAAGGACCAGCTGTTGGGGTCGACACCGCTGCCGAACGGTCACCGCCTCGGAGGGGTGAGGTGAGGTACGGTGGGGCGGCGTTCCCCTTGGCGGGCGGGTTTATCACTCTCGAAAGATGTGAGCGAGAGCGCCGGTAACCCGCCTCGGTGACGTCAGCCGGATGCCGGTAATAGCCGATAGGGGCCGATGCAGTGCAATAATGCACGAACCGCACGAGAAAGTGACTGACACTGACTCGGGTTGTTAAATAAAACACGAAGTTGTATTTAATAACAACCCCGAGCCAACAACCTACACGATTGACAACACTATATTTAATCTATGTTCAAATCCGTCGAAGTACTATTTACTTGTTCAATATTTCACTGTTCACTTATTCAGTATTCAGTACTCGCCGATTCTTCCATGTGTTGCTTACTGAAGTACTGCGCGCTCGAACTGTGTTTCCCTACAGCGCCGCTAGCGCTAAGGTAGATAGCGGCGTTACCATAATGAGAGCCACCCGAAAATGAGGCGGCTCTAACTCTATTTTGCTTATGTTGGCTCGGGATTTCTTCTATATTTATTTCGATATTCAATCTATATACATGTATTATATGTTATTTTATACGTAAGCACAATCCGCATAAAATGAAACCATAACCTTAATTCTAACTTAAATAATTTGTACACAAAGGCGAAAAAACCCTCAATAATTCACCGAATTCTTAGTGTTAAAATCTTATTTTAACATTTATAGGGTTTTTCTCTATTTATCTACGTCTATATTTGTATCTATTCGTTAGATCTATGTTACCTAAATCTAAATACATTCAATAATCAATAATTTTATGATCTTACAAGTTAACATGCACAATTCTTCTTATTCAATAATATCTTCTATACATTCTACCTCATATTTTATCAATACTTATTCTATAACATGCATATTAAATCTATTTAGTCTATTTTTCCTTAAAATAACACAAAATTCCATACTTATAGTGAATAATTACGCATTTCTATATTCTAAGTACTAGGCCGGCGCGTCCCGTCCTCGCAACCGATCGCTCCCGGTCGTGAGTCATCGCTAGCGCGCTTTGTCCTCACAACTTTCTCTTACCGGCTGCGAGTTTTGGCGCGCTCCTAGTACTACGCGTAATATTACGTTTATGTTTACATGTATTATTTCTATATATATATTCACATGCATGCAAACTCTATATACATGCAATCTATATAGGCATGCATTCTATATGTGCATGCAATCTATACATTTCTGCAATCGATACACATGCAATCTATGTAATTCAATGTAATCTATATGCATGCAATTTGTATCGATGCAGTCTATTTCTCCATGCAGTTATTTACGCTAATGTAATCTACACATCAACATAAATTCTATAATGTGAGTTTATATTTCTCACGTAATCTCCATCTATAATATCTATATAACTTATAAATCTATGTAGTTTCTATCTACAGTATATCTTAATCTATATTGTAATTTCTATGTATCTATCTAATTCTATATCTATGTTATAATTTCTATGTATTCTATGATCTTAATTCTATATTAAAATTCTATAATTAAGACACAATCTATACAAATTTGGGACTGAGGCGCTTCGTCCTCACAAGTAGTGAGCGGCGCCAGTCGCGAGCTCTCGTGCGTCGCCAACAGCATTCTTCAAATAATTCTAATGTTTCTATACAAATTTTATTCTGGAGTGAAATTGGAAACAACTCGTTAGTCTATATATATATATGTATTACTTTCACTAAATGCACGTTTATCGATTTTAAATACAATAATTATGACAAACTAGCAGCCACCCGCGATATATTTACAAATGATGCCATTATACATTATCTTCATGCAACTCTAACGTTTTATGCAACGCAAGTCGAGAGCCTCTCATAGGGCTGGATATTTTTAAACTGATTGAATATTTATCGTTAGATTTTCAGCAGTTTAACAAATATCTTTAAAATTTACATCTCATGCATTATTCTAATGTATAAGCTACATAACTGTAACGTTTTATCAAAATTGCTTCAGTAGTTTTTGTGTGAAAAAGAATAGAACCGGGGCTCTCAAACTTGAACTATTGGCAATTCGCCTCAATATTATTAGTCTACGATCGATCGACTGAAGGCTGCAAGCATGTGTGACGCAGGATTGTCGTCTAGATAGAAACGATAAAAGTAAGTGATGAGGGGGTTATTCTGCCCTAATTATGGATAAATAACATTTAGTTGTTTGTTAATTATATTTTATTTTAGTTACCTATCTATTAAAACAAAATCTGCGAATGGTTCTACAAAACACGTAAATTTTTCGACTCAAAAAGCACTCGCGATCGTCTGTTTGAGTACCCTTGATATATATATATATTGATATTTATAATATTAATAGGATATTACAGTCGTTTACAATTGAACATTTTTTATATGTAATTATGGTATGCTCAATTTTCAATTGGACTAGGTTTATAATAAAGAATATTAAAATTAAAACTATATTCAACTGCGGTAGTTTAACCCCCAAAATTAAATAATGACACAAAGCAACAATAATAGAGCTACTGTTGTCCGCTTTTAAGGCAACCGACGATCGAGGATGTTGTAGGATATTCTCAGGAGCAGGAACTTATCATTGACTGAGTGAGATCACTGCGGTTTTATTTGAGGTTTGTGATAACATCCCATATACTGCACATTTGTTTACTAATTCCTGATAAAACTAATTTGGCCATACATACATTTCAAAGATAAATGTTAATTATTACAACAAACGGAATGAAGTTTTTGAAATTTTCAATATAGTTTTTATATAATTAATTTTCATGGAATTAACAGTACTCTTTTCGCATTTGCACCGTCCGAAAATAGTTTTCTCAATCTGCTAGTCGCTTAATTATTAATTTAATTTATTATATAAAAGCTAAAAGTACCAATGAGAAGTTATGAAATTGCCGGTTACAAAGAAAATTATGAAAAAAAAACCATTACTTTTAATATCATTCTTACTATAAGTACAAAAAAGGAATAATAACCACTGAAAAGTTATGACTTTCAGGTTATACCGTGTTTCGAAATCAACTAACCTATTAATGAACGTACATTAGTATTTTAGGTTTACGTAATTTACCTTTTAACTTTGAGCGTGCAACATTGTTATTTTATTACGAAATACAGAAAACATGCAAAGAACTATTGCATATGATTCGGGTCACAGATATCGAACGGCACATGACTAGCAATGTTGCATGCTCCCGGATGAGGTCACGAAGCGTCGCGACGCGCAGTCGGTCCGATGTTCATAAGGGTCTTACACTAAAGCCGGGTACACACCGAGAGACAAATCTCTCACATGTTATTGCACTTTATGAGAAATGGTGTTCAATTGTGTATAAACATAGTCGTAAATGCTTTCCTTGTTCTATAACATGTCTTCATGTCACTTGTTTATTGCAGTTGTAAAGAGCATGGGTACATTTTAAATAATAATTGTAGTAACTATCATAGTATTTCACTAAATCACTAATATAATATACAGCAGACTTGACTTACATAAAATGAATATATTAAATCAAATCAAAATTACTATTTCAATGTAGATCTTGAGAAGACACCTCTGGACGTCAAAACTACCACCGCTTAGGAAAACAACCCAGATATCCAGAAGAACTGACAAGAAACACGATCTAGTTTATTTTTTCATGATATATATTTTTACAAATAGTACAGTTTCATTCGTTTTTGGCGGATGCACAGAGAGTGGCGTCATTTCCAGACATCACCATCGTTCACATATTGATCCACTTTATGCCTTTAGACATTAAAACCCGCTTAACATGCTGCTTGAATTTACTATCCGACAAAGCGGTAATGTGCCCTGGGGCTTTGTTATAAAACCTAACACTATTACCTAAAAACTGTTCCTAGTCTTAGTAAGACTGGAACACGGGACGACCCATTTTTCATTTTTTCTAGTATTTTAATTAAGTCGATATTTTATAAATCCAGCGTATCTGAGTTTTTGCGGGCATACATTACATTATCAAGAATATATTAGGTAGTTAAGATACCGAACTCCTGAAACTTAGCCTTTAACCTAGCAGTGGTAATACCTGTTAGGTTGCGAACGCAGCAGAACTTAATCTTTCCACTGTTTTTTAAAATCTGAAGTCCGCATTGTAATTTAGTATCAGGTGTGAGATCCAAGAACACAGTGTTGTCAACAAAGTCTACTAGATTCCTTTCGGTCTTGATTCTACTATCAACAAGTGGAACAATAGGCAAGGTATATTTTATACATTTAGTTTCGTCTGCATTTAGAGACAAATTATTTAATGCAATCCAATCGGGAAGTTTATTTAAGGTATCCTTCAGAAATCTAATCTCTGAATCTAGTCTTTTACCTTAGTGGCTTCAGTGAAAAAAACCAACTACGAACAGACAGTATAGTATTAATAAATTATTAAAAAATAATCTATTCTTTATTTAACGAATCTACCAACTTCCAAATAGATCGAAGCTCGCATAAACATGTCTATCGATTTTAACTGCCTTAAAAAATTCAAAAACCTTCCTTGTCACGACTCATTTCTCTGTCTTGTTACGACTTATTTCACTCGTCAGTTCGTATCTCATATTTTTGTTCTAATGCCTGTATCCACGGTTGTGTGCACAGACTAAACATATATTATTAAATATACCCTGACAAGTCCCCTACTCATTAATTATAATATCGTCGAAATTGGTTTCGCTATTTTGGAGATTACTCTGAAGAAACAAACAGAAAAACGAACAAAAGCATAATTAAAAACTAAAAATGCTCGTATTGCGGTAACGTATAGATAATATAATCGGAATAGAAAGAGTAGCTATAATTTAACAAAAGTACAGGCAAACGCTCCAATTCTGTTTATTTGTATAGATTCTATAATAGTCATTACCATGTCCCCAGAGTTTAGTTCGACATTCAATTAATGTCAGAGTAGCGAGTCCCTCGCTACGTAGCAACCCCGACGCGCCACGAGGCCAAACCGGAGTAAGGTCGTATCGGTAGTAATGAAATGTGAACAAACAGGTTACCTACTTTGAATTATTGGCCACGATTTGTACTTTATACGCCTACTTATGAAGATATACTGCATAAAGTAAGTAAAAGAAATAAGAACGACATATTTCGAGAGTTATAAACAATTTCCATGGCTTAATAAATCAGGCAAGTCTAGAGCAGGGATTCTCAAATTATTTTATGCAAGAGACCCCTTTTTCAAACTAAATTGATACCTCAGAATCCCATAGCCAAATTGTTTTTAAATCGCGTATAAGCGTTAAATACGAAGCATATTTTTAGTCCGGTGAAGCTATGAAGGCCCATCAGCGGAATAGCATATAGCTTAAAAAAGGGAAAAAAAACCTGCCTGAAAAACTTATACGTTCTAACACATTATCTTGCATATCACAAATTATCGCTTATTAAATTGTCGAGTTTTTCATCTTGCACGAACTTGTGCATGGTTATCGCCCTGTTGAGTTTTTTTAAAGTAGTACAACAATGATACCTCCTACTTATACAGTATCTTGAAATTTTCACATAAGAACATATGTTAATTAATAGGTGACGATTTTTAGATCTCGTCGACCCCCAAAATTTAGTTTCGTTCATGTCGACCACTGGGAAACCGACATCGACCCCTTGGGAGTTGATATCGACCACTTTGGGATTCTCTGGTCTAGAGAATAACGTATCTGGATAGACAAAACGATGATATTGATGATTAGGGATGATGTTAAATGACGATGTGATCCAATATGTTAAACACAGCAAACCTGGAAAGACTGACTTACAAGTGTAGCTCCTGGAACACACCTATAAGTGCTTGATTATAGATTTTCAACTTGAGGGTGGGAGCTAGGTCGGCGAGCATACATAAAACTCTACCACAATATCTACGTCACTGATTTCCATAACGAGTAACTTTTGAAATTTTAAGCATTTGGACACAAAATTGTTAGCACCTTTTAAAGTTAAAGAAAATTAAGTTTTAAGGTATTAGAATGAAAAAATACCAAAATCTGAAAGAGTTAATATTTACTCTAATGGCTCAGTGGTTAGCGTATTCAGACACCACGCCCATCGACGCAGGTTCGAACACCAACGAATGAGCCAGAACTTTCGGTGAAGGAAAACATCGTGATGACACCATTGTAGTAGAGGTTTTTCTAAACCCGTCCGCCGTCTGGCTAGTTACAACTTTCGAGTTGATATTCTGTCATTAAACACTTATGGGTGTATGCCGGTAACTGCGCTTCAGAACTAACCGCCTCTAAATCAACCATCTTAGACCACATCGTCATTTATCATAAGATGAGAAAGTGGTTAAACACTAAAACCTATAAAGATTAAAAAACAAGTTTATAAACCATCACTTCCTAGTTTCTAATAACATTAAAGGAACAACAACACTGAAGTGTTAATGGTATAAGTTTCGGCGTGAACGAACACCGAGTTGATCAACACGTGTTCGAATTTTAAATGAATGAAGAAAACCGTCTTGAACGTCATTAGTGGCCAGCAATTAAGAATGCACTACATTAAAAAAAAATAGTAAGCTTTTATGTTATTAACTAGCAGGCCCGGCGGACTTTGTCCTGCCATGATAATAAGAAATATACACTTATATGCATTTAATACTTAAGGTAACATTAATGTATTTAATTTGATAAGGATTAATGCTATATCCATCTAAATAGCCTTCCATTCACCTCATTTTATGTGATCATTTTTCATAAGATAGATGGGTGTAATAAGTAAGCCTTAAAAGATAGGTGTATACCATCAGCAGACTTTATTGTAGATCTATAAAAGAGGAACATCTCACTATGTATTGTTTTGTTATATCTCAAAAGAGTTAGGTAGGGTTTTTGTTGAATGCTCCCAGGCGGTTTAACTTTTGCCAACACTTGTCGTTATATTTCAACCAATTTACACAAAACCTTGACAATTTATATACCTAAGCCTTCCTCATGTATTAATTACTCTATGTATTGGTGAAGAACAAATTACAATCCGTTCAGTAGTTTTTGAGTTTATCGCGAACAGACAGACAGATGCGGCGGACAGCTTTGTTTTATAATATGTAGTGATAAACCTAGTGGCCAAATTCAATAACAAAACACCGTGTTGAAACCATATTATGGCGGTAGGGCTTCTTCCGATAACCACCTGGCCATGTACCACCCTCAAGTTGAAGAAGTAGAGCAAATTAAAAGAAGGTCCAGCAAGCATCATAATTTATTGAAAAGGCTTCTTACTCCTGAATTACATTATGCCCTCTACGAGGTGTAACTAGTAACTACTAGGAGCTAGAGACACTTAGCTAATCGGAATTTGAGATTTTGGGTAATTTTTTTACGAACTTTAGCAGACACAAGTCGAGGACCTTGTCGTTTTAAGGTCCCGTACCTACGGCGATAGCTACGCCACTGATGCCGGCAGCTGCAATTAAGAGCTCGTTCTCTCTAGACTAAGCGTGCTACCATCTTAAGACTTATCATCAATTGAGATTGTGGTTAAAGGTTAAAACCTATATACAAATAAATAATTATTCAACAATCCAAAATGTTGAAGCAATCGAAGTTTAGCTCACTTTTGTGCTGACGACCCCACTTAACCTTACACGTAACCATTTCTACTACACTATGTTCGATACCAACAAAACCGTATTACCGTAGCAAGAATGTAAATTTTAGATCTAACGAATTACTGTTCAGTTTAAATAAACATTACAACGTGCATTCTTAAAATGCTAAGTAATAAAAGTAGAATGCTAAGCTTTCTTTTTAGAACGTTTTTAAACAGTCTGGATATCATTAACTACTCAAATTTCTTGTAAATATCCCTTCTATACTATATTGATAAATTTAATTCTATAATACTAACTTTTATTCGTAACTTCGCTCGGGGTTATTGTAATTTAAGCCTATTCTTCAAGAGCAGCACTTTTTTCTAAATGAAAATGGCCTATGGCCTATTCTATACCCCTGACAACGTGTAATCCTGTGACCTATTTTGTACCCCTGATATCGTGTAACCCTATGGCCTGTTCTGTACCCATGACAACGTATACGCAAAATTTGCAAATGATCGATTGAAGATTTAATACGCGATACAATAACAAACAAATTATATATATATATTAGGTACTTACAAAAATCATTATTCATTCTATACGAAAATATTTCTTATCAATGCGAATATATATATATATATATATATATATATATATATATATATATATATATATATATATATATGAGCTTGGTAAAACGATAGCAGTACACCTGAAGATTAGTAGAACCAAAATAATGGGCATGAGAATTGCTCGAGCGTTCTCGTCACCAAACCAACCTACAAAAACCATGTCAATAGCCTTTAGATGAGATGTATTTACAGAATGATATCGATAGCAACATACCGAAACCTGACACTGTAGCAAACATTTAGCATGCCTATAACGTCTCAGTTTATAAGAACAGTATAGTTAAGTTCACTTCAGTGTCTCCAGTGTTGCGAAAGTGTTTAGAAACTTATTAAAACCAGATCCTTTGTTAAAATTTAGCTTATTACTAAAATTATCACAACAAATAGCTAACATTCATCCAAATTTGTAACACACATCATAGTGTAATAAAACAATCGTGGAACAAGTTATCTTATAAGCATCAAACAGTTTAGGCTGCAGGGCATACCACAAAAATAGGCACACGTAATTTACTTACATGTGAATAGTTGGGTAAGAATGCCCAAGCAGGCTTCAGTGAATTAAAAAAAAAATAGCAATCAACAAGTTTTATTTACAAATACAAAAAAAAAACAGGAAAATAAATATTATTTTAGAATAAACATTTCCAATGTATATAACTCTTATCAAAAATATTAAGACAATATAACACATATTTTACAATTATATACCATAACCTTTATAATGGTTATGACTTCTTGTAAATTAATTATTAATATTCTATCACATGTAATTATTTTATGTAAATTTTTCATGTCTAAATTGTATTATTTTTCTTAAAGTTAAAAAACTATAAAAAACCCCAATATAATTTACAGTATCCTTACTTCACATAAATTACTTAACACTTATTACAGTCTGTATAGAAAAATATATTTTTATGTAAATAAAGAAAACAATATTTGCTTAATAACCAAAACTATTTTTATATGTCACGAAACGGAGACATTTTTAGATGTGAACGGTCCCACGTTTCGCACCAAAATGATCCCCACTCCTTTCTTGCTACACTTTTTATTGGACTCACTTCGTATTAGATAGTACAGCTAATATTTTTAGCGGTACACATATACTTTTTGACGGTAGACAGGTCTTTGCGTTGACATATATAAACAAAAAGAAAACTATTTGACAAACATTTGACTATATTGCGCTAGTAAATGCCTACGCGGTAAATCATGAAACAATACCTACTAGTCAACCATGCTATGCTACACAATGCCTGATAATTTCTCACAATTCTTATCATTAAAATGTATAATTATAGCATTCTTACAGAGCAAAATCCATATTTACAATGTCAGAATATTTACTAGCTCTATATGTTACCACTAAATCATTGGAAGGGAACTTGTCAATTCAAGGTCGAGGCTTAAATCGATGAAAAGTCGAAATATCATTCGTTTCCTAAGCAATAGTTATTATAATTAGCAGTCGTACAATAAAATTATTTATATTCATCACTGTTGTACACTTTTACTATTCCTCATATCGAAACATCCAGAATTTGACAATTTTTTTTTTAAATCGTACAAAATACATATTTTATACTTAAATACTATCCAGTAAACACAAGACCTTAATTTGCCAGAAAATAGTTTTTTTTTTCGATCTGTTTTCACTATTGACCTGACAGTTTCACCGGTCTACCACCCACAAAATTGTATTCATATGACATTTAACTTCCAAATTAAGGTCACGTTTCTACTGACCTCTTATTGTCAAAAACAATATTATTATCTATCAATACGTACAAAAAATCAAATTTTTTTATTAAAAAAAAATTTAACTTATATTTCATTAATTTTTTCAATACAATCCACACACCTTGTTTGCAGGGACGGCTTTATCTGGAAAAAGACATCACTATTAACATAGTTATGAACATGTTAACACAGGTCATTCAAAATCATACATTCATCAAGACAACCCTCACAACATTGGGCGAAGGAGGGTCACAAAAACCTCAAAAACGCCTCAATTAATAGACGCTCCCTTCTTTGTTACCATTTTTTTACACTCTTATAAAGGTTTTTTTAATTTTAACCAAGTCGTTCCTCAAATTATTAAAACTATAAGTAGAACTATTAGAAATGTTAGAACATTTAACAAATTTCTTTTATTTTTTGAAACATTTTATTAATTTATATTATCATAATTGAATTATAAAATAGTAATTGTAACAGTCGAATTTATGAACAGCGAAGATAATCCAACGATTTGGTACCTAACGTAACAGATTCTAGTGATTTTTCTAGAGAACTCTCAGGTTCTGTAGAACCGACTTTGAAAAATTGGTTATCTGTGAAGTCAGATTACGGACTATAATTTTACGTGATAACGTCATAAGAAAACATCGATGAAAAATTGCATACTTTATGCCGCAATTGTTGTTGTAATAAACAATGGAAACCAGATTAACTTTTCACATCACTTTATAAACAATTGACAAAACAGTTCACGTGTAGGGTGTGTGGGCCGATGGAGTGACACAAAGATAGATGCATCACAAGCCGAACGCTTAGGCCGATCGCGCCTCTCTATCGCTTGTTTCGCGCTCTCGTTTGCACTCTCAGCTCAGGCGGAACGTGACAATGAGTCATGCTTTTTCGTGGCGTTCATCGATTTATAAGACGTTATCACTTGAAAAATCGTTGCTCTAAATATGAGACATCAGTTCAACATACCACTGGCATAATTAAACGGTCACGTTGTTCTGAAAATCTATATTCTCTCTATACCAATCGATATCGGTATGTCTGAGATCGATAAACCCCAAAACTTTTGACCGATAAGCATTAAAGCTTCTTCATGGAGTAAGGTCATGTTATATGTATTTTACTAAGTACCCAACTTATGTTCGACCGATTGTTATGAAAATTGGTACATGTAGATATTTAAACACAGATAATATTTAATCGATATCCATTTTATCATAACTCGACTAATTATTATAACAAATAGTTGATTTACAAGGAGCCGTGGGCACAGCTAGATTAATATAAAAGTAAGAAATCTCATCACCTTCTGACTTTTATCCCACCTAAGTAGGGTCGGCACAACATGTTTGTCATGTTGTGATGTATGATTTGGCTTAATTTTTACGATCGGCCGCGCGCGTCTCACATTAGCCCCCCTTGGGATTATTTTGCAGTACCACTACATGAGGGAAAAATATGTAACTGTTGATTTCTCTTCCTTAACCACAATGATGTGGGCTGTAGGGATTATTATGTTAGTTGATTCCGCCAGGCGGAAAGTTTTACCCAGCAATGGTACATATACAGGCCGACATTATGTAACGCTTCTATATAAAGTTATGATGAAAAGTAAGAAATCTATACGTTATATTTTAAGGCAAGTTTACTCACGCATGGACCGCGAGATAAAAAAATTGTGAGACGTAACGAGACCCCTGGCAAATGTGAAATATCGAAATTATTTTGTAAATGATAATATGGCATAATCAAAAATAAATAACTTAGAATTTTTTTTTCAAAAAAAGGTGATTGTTATATGACGACGCGTCGCCACACCGGTTAGATGTTTAACATCAAAATATCGAAAAAAGCAATCGAGTTACATAACATCATTGAAGGTTAAAAGCAAACTAAAACTATATGCTATAAAGTTATCCTATGCAATATTACACATGTGCACATGAATTTGTTTGACACGCTTTCACGCCCTAACTACTCAACCGAGCAATCAAGTTGAATCTGCATTAACGCGAGCGAAACCGCGGCCAGAACAGTGTATTATATTGTAATAATCCGTCTACTGATCTTGCACTTACAAGTCGGAAAATAACTCACCAATCATTTTCGGGTAAGGCAAATTCAGGTTATCCATGATTTTAACGAATTCGTCTAACGGTTTCGTTAGTCTCGGGTTATATTTCTTTTCCTCCCAAACGGTGGTCGCCGTTTGTCCCTTGTAGTCATGTGCCGGATACAAAGTATAGTTGTCGGGTAAAGTATATATCTTTTTATATACAGAGTTATATAGTGTCTCGGGGTTTCCTTCTTGAAAGTCGGTGCGACCACAGCCTCTGATAAGTAAAGTGTCACCGGTAAAGGCTATACCCTGAAAATTTAAAATATATATAAATAAGTAAAGAAAACCATTTAGTACTTTTTTCTATTCAATTTTAACTGTTCACGAGCTTTAACGTTATCAATAAAAAAACATTGAAGACAGATTTTTTTCATAATATCTACGAGTCTATTGCGAAGACACTATTCGCTATATCTCACGATCCTGGTATCTACTAATCCATCTTAGCAAAAAAAAACACTTCAATAATTTTGAATCTTCTATGCAGGCGACCTAATCTAGACGACAATTAGTTTAGATAAAATTACATTCAGTTACAGTCGAAATTGGCAGCACAGAAATGAATTTACACTTGGCGATATATTATATTAAGACTTCAAGGTGCAACAAAATGAGGACTAGAGATAGCTTATCACCATGACAAGATTTCATAATGAGACCTTCTTTTACTGAAAACTTTGGCTCCCTAATCATGGTATTATGCAAGACCAAGACGATAGTAGAAATAAATAATTATCGGTTTCAGAATGGAAGTACCTTAGTAAAGTAGCAACAATTTTGCATCCGTATACGAAATATCAAAATGCCTAAGTCTATAAAGAAGCGTGTATTTTTTAATTTATTTTAAGGGTGATAGATAATCGAAGTTTGCCTTTTTACCACCGCTTTATTATAGTTAAATACTTAAATAATTGAGTAGATGATTGTAAAAGCACGCCTAATATGATTACTATTGATATGTTTATGCGTCAATAATTCAACTGCCTCATCTTTAAGTAAATTTTATCATTAACTATGAGAATTGAATGATTGACCAAAATATCCTAATATAGATTGTTACTGAAGTGTTTTTAACGCTGGGGGGTAAGGTGTAGAGATAGAAGCAAGACGATGAGGGAGTCATAACTATGAACGATGTGAGGAGAGAAGAGATATGAGGACGACAAGGGTTTGGTATAACGTTTGCACAACAAGCATTATGAGCCAAATCAGGTCTGGGTATCCTTTAAACAATTACGGACCAAACTTTTGGATGCTACCATTATTGGGAACAAGACATGTGCTAGAGATAGTCGATAGTGGTGCAAACACTCTTTGTCAAATGTAATAGTAAAGATACATTAATGGAAATAATATCGTTAATGAGAAGTTTAACCTTGAATTAGAGAAACAAGACAATGAATGTTGACATCAATTCTGATTCAAATAATGATTATTAAGCATGTTTTCCAAATGCCTAGAAGAATTTTTTCGCAGTTTATTTTTAAACGATTCACGGACTAGTTCAAGATCCGAGCCGGGTCGGGTATTTACACGTGGCAACACATAGATATATACGTCAAACGTTTTTAATAACCTATTGTTGCATATTAATATAATTGGATTTAAATTAACAAATATATTGAATAGATAAATAACTATTTCGATTATTAATTCCAGCCATATTGGTTATTCCTTATACTAAATTAGAAAATAACACTAAATTGTAATCACAGATAATAAATAGTGATTATTTATTTACAATATATTTTTGAAAGGACGTCCGTTTAGATGATAACAAAATATGATAGTGTAAAAATACAAAGTTTCATGTTTATTAAATTAAGTACATAAATTAAATAGTCTTCATCAAATTAGACTAAAATCTACTTAAATATTTTCATGATATCTGATATATCGTTAACCATATAGCATTATGGAATTTTGAAGGAGGGGATGGTTTATTTCATACCAAGGCTCGAATTATCTGATGACCCTCCCAGATTATTGGGTTACCAACACAAAATTTAGCTCTCCTAGATGCTAAAATGCCCTGAAGGCAGAATTAAATTACTTTAAGTACCAGAACACCGATTATATACATCCAATAATATGTATGCTCATGACCCTCTCAGATTATTGAATTGCCAACACAAAATTTAGCTCTCCTAGATGCTAAAATGCCCTGAAGTCAGATTTAAATTACTTTAAATACCAGAACACAGATTAAATATATCCAATAATATGTATGCTTTTTGACACCAATTTACAAAGTATGTATTTGATTTTATGTTGATTGCGTAAACTCTATAATGATTTAGTTTTGTGTTATTCCGTTGTTATTTGTTTTTTATTGTTATCTTTCAAAATAGCAGTGTAAGAAGGCACACGCGCGGTAAAAAAAAAACAAAGTTGTCTAATGGTCGTTTCTCAAGCTGACATACAAAAAGTTCTTCGATTGTTTTAGTAAAATTATCGCCATTTTACAATTATCGGTCATTTTACACTTTACAATGATAGTATTAATCTCCAACAAAGAGAAATTTTTCCCAAATAACATAGAAGAAAGAGAAACATGTTATCCGAAACAATGTTTATTTGTAAATTTCATAACATTTGATAACAAACCGGTGTGACCGTGTACTTAATATTGTACCTACTTGTTTTTTTTAGATACGTTATCTTAATAATCTATTTTATATTGTCTCAGAGCTAATAATTCTTTTAAAATAACTTCAAGTGTATTGCATTTTAACACAATTTCACTAAAGAGAAGGTTCTATTTTCCCAAATCCGTTTATGTCACTCCGTTTTCCTTTCAAAAACTATACAGGATTAAGTGAAAGTTTTAGGCATTTTTTTTTACACAAGCTTTTTACATTTTATTCTGAATTGTTTTTAGGCAACAAACATTAAGAGTTAAAGAATACGAATTAAAATCAAACTTGCATTTTCAATACATTCCTTGTAAGTTGAGTATATATATTTTTTAATCTGATGTTAAATGATGATGTGGTCTAAGATAGCAGTCACGCTAAACACAGAGGGAGGCTGGCTCTCATATGTAGCTGCCGGAACACACCAACAGGTGCTTGGCGACAGATTTTCATCTTGGGAGTGATAGCTAGCCAGGCGGACTTAGAAAAAGCCTTACCACCATGATATGGCATCATCACGATCTTTTCCTTCAGCGAAAGCTCAGATTCAGTTGCGAGGTTTCGAACCAACGTCCTTCCACGCTGTGTCCAAACACGCTATCAGCTAAGCCATCATCGCTTCAAAACTATATTACTAGATGTATTGTAGAAGGATATTAATTACATATATTTATTAACTGAACACGTAATACAATTACGAATTCAAAGCAACTTAATCACCACTTGAGTACATAAGAATATATATACATTTTTCCTCGACATTTAACCACAACTTCAATTTGAAGAAGCCGACTAGTTTACTTTTTTTTTGCTAAACACTTTTGCATCATTAAAGTTTACAGGGACTATTTTGTAACACGTACTAGACCAAAATTGTATTGCTCCACATCACAGAACTCTATATATAAATCAATAGCTGCCCGCCTATACAACGCACGAGTATACAAACGAAGAAAACATAACTAAATCTTGTCCTTTGCAGTGCGGCCACGTAATCTGCCTACTGCCTTCTGTCTAACTTATTTTTATATGGAGATGTTTTAATCCAAATTTTTCACTTTTCCTTGCGGTTTTTCTAATATTGTTTTCCATACAAATATTATTCTGACAATTACAAACACAACAAATAAGAATTAGCAAAGTAGGTCCAGTCGTTCTGAAGTGATACGCTTTCATACATTCCGCAATATATTTTTATTTATATAAGACATGGAGGTAAATGGATGATTAACTCACAGTGCACTCTTATAAAGAATCCAAGTGTTTGGTGAATCACCTAACAGTAACTCTCAGATTAATGTGAAATGTTAGTAGGTATTTTCAGCCTAAACACACCTAACTATTATACTGCACAGACCTTCGAAGTTTTATAAACATTCACTAACCTGCTTATGACATATATAAGTAAGACAACCATTCGTATGGCCCGGGGTAGTGGTGGCTAGAAGCTCATGACAACCGAACTTCACCAGATCACCGTCCAGAAGATGGATATCTGCCTGTGCACCTGATGCTTTGCCTATCACACTTTTAGTACTAGGTACAAGTGATTTCAGTTTACCCGTTCCTGTGATGTGATCAGCATGCATATGTGTATTTACTGAAATAAAGTTTAAAAATGAATAAACTATGATATTTAGTAGTTACAACATTCTATGTATTGTTCATTAAAATTTATACTTATTTAGATTTCATAAGAAACACTACAAATACAATTGACCCATACACCTGAAAGTTCTATCTAGCTAACAAAGTTTTTTTTTAAATTAGAAAGAAGTATAAACCTAAACATTAGACAATATTTATTTTTTTTATTACACGGAATTTAAATGAACCATAAAGCTTAAAGTTTCATCTAAGCAATAACATTTTCTTTAAATTAAAAGATATTCAAAATAACTATAAGCGTAAATTCCATGACTCAATAACACTTTAAAAAATGTTAGAAGGCAACTCACAAACATCAAAACTGTCACCACTTAACAATGATACTGGTTACCGAAAATAATCCCCATAATCCTATGATTTTTTAATGTAAAGATTATTCCACCATACATATTTTATGTATCCTATTATTTCAAAATGTACTTACATGCATAGATTAATTTGAACCCGAGGTCTTTAATAAGCAGAGCATCCCTCTCAGCATGTTCTAAAACTGGGTCTATGAGGACAGCTTCAGATGATTGTGTATCACCCAATAAGTATGTGTATGTACAACTCACTGGATCAAACAACTGTAAAAATAAAAAAATGATAACTTTAACATATAAATGGAAAAAAAACTATGTAATGACCATATTATGGAGTACACATGAAACATAATTTTTTAGAATTTTTTTAGAGTCACTGTATGGTTGTTATGTGTGGTCCATCATGCTGCAGGGTATGGAGCTCGAAATAGTGCTTAGTGAGTCTTTATTCCACACATTACACTCAGCAACACTACCAGTACTTCTCCTACTACCTTACCAAACCTGTTTTTTTTTTCATACTGACCTACACTGCTGGCTTCGTAAGGCCTCTACATTTCCACCGGACTACAATCTGGTAATGAGAACCTACCAGAGCCACTATAAATATTCCCTCCAAACATTACTTATGTTTGCTTAGAGATTTTGCTCATACACACCTCACTTCTACCTCAATTACATTTAAGTTACCAAATCACATATATCAAATAAAATTTACAAAGGAATTCTACACCACTTGCCCTCATACTAACTATTCATCAACTCATAAAAATGGTAAAAGACGTTGGCTGAATTATCATTAGTATTTAGTAGACTAATTTTAAATGAAATCAGTAATTTTTATTTTGGTTTCAATGTAAGAAAAATAAACATGTTTATCTAAAACTTTTTTATGTACTATGAAATGTAGCACTCACCTGTCTAAAAAAGAAATTGGAGCTTCTATCACCAAGTATAGACATCATTCTAACAGGTACACCCAATCTCGGAACAACACACACTGCTCCCACTAATCTCAAACTGCATAACGACATTTTCTGCAGCATCTTGCCTTTAAATAGATAAATTATTTCACAACTACAGTATAATCTTGCAAAGACAATGATTGTTTATGAATATAGTTATCACATAAGATATTTTTTATCAGTTTACTTAAACTTAAGCTGTTAAGAAATAGCTTATAATGATGCACATATTTGTTTTATTATCAATTTTATTCCCAACACGGTTTGAACAATTACTATGAAAGTTGGCTAAGTATTTTTTCATAGAGAAGATTTTTATTCTATCTCTTTGTAACTCAGCACAGATAACACAGTATCATGTTATCTTCTGCTACTTCTATTACTACTACTTCTCTTGTAATAAAAATTTAGGTATGTATAAATATTTGAACACAATAAATATCTATATACCAGTCATACTGTATGGATTTCAGAGCTGGGTTATGAAAGAGATGAATGAGAGAAGATTACATGTGGCTGAGATGTGAATGTTAACATTGATGTGTGGTGTAACCAGAATGGATAAGATTAAGAATGAGTATATCAGTGGAAGTTTGAAAGTAGCACCAGTGACCGAGAAGTTGAGGAGTAATAGGTCATGTGGAGAGACGAAAGCTATGTATATTTATTAAAGCCATTATAATTCATTTAGGGTTTCTTTTAATTAAAAAAGTTTTAAGTGTGAAGATGGACAGATATAAGAGTCAAGGGAGACCAAATAAGGAATTGAGACATTGTGTGAATAAGTGTAATCGCTGGGAATGATGTAAGGTTACATAATTTACTATGACCAATCACTTACCTAGTCTTATTTGTTGAACAAAATAAATTATCATTACAAATAAACATTACTTCTATAAAATAGAAGATGCATCATGCAAAGGACAAAATAGTCATTTATTGGAAACTATATGTATGCGATGCAATATGGGAAAATACACACATAAAATCATCTTGACTCACACTTAACCGCTAACCTATAGGACTGCCTGTAACAGGAGTCAATATTTTTTCTTATAAAACAGCTCTTTGAAAATAAACTTTATGGGTATGTGTAGATTTCAAGTGGGTGTCCTGTATAATCTGATCTGATATAACTAAAGGTATCCATATTCATATAAAAAAGAGCCGATATAAGAAATATAGCTATAAGTTGTTATATGAGATAGAAAGTGAATTAGCAGATGTCTTTAATTATTCAAAATTATGTTTGACTGTTTTATGTGAAAACAGTTTTTGAAAGAAGCCACTATAACGAATAAATATGGATATAGAGCCATATCAAACTCACTTGAATTATCAATCAACTCCAATACCTTATCACTTGCCAAGAATATTGACTTAGGTAAATCAATTTTCTCATCAAATAATAAAAACGATCAGCGGCAATCAAGTTTAAACACTGACTGCGTGGTGTTAATAGTTGTTTCCAACACGTAACATATTTTATTGTAAACACCTTATTATATGTTTATCTAAAGATCCGATAAGATAAAAACAAATAAAAATATTTATTTATGTTACACAGGCAAACATACCCCGCAATGACACTGACGACCACAGAGCTGACGACACTGTGATATTTGACTTTAACAATTGACAGTTTGTAGAAGTCAATTCTTTATGAGAATTAGAGATGACCTTATCTATAATATAAAAATGAATCGCTAAATGTGTTGCTAAGCGCAAATCTTGAGAGCAGCTGAACCGATTTCGCTAATTCTTTTTTTAGAATATCCTTTGAAGTACGAGGACGGATCTTACGGAGAGAAAAATTTAAAAACTGCCTGGAAAAGTCTAAAAACAACACTTTCTATACTACTATACAAACGATTCGTGATAATACTTAAAACTCAATTTGAACTTTAATACTATACCATAAAGTTTAAGTATTAGTGGAGAGGTTCCGAGAAGGCAAAACAATTGAGTGACACGTTAGTATCGTATAAATATTAAGATCAATATTTATACGATGGTCCCGAATAGCAGAATAAGTATTAAAACAATTATTTAAAGAATCGACTGTTAGGCGGTATGAAGTTCGCCGGGGTCAGCTAGTTGTATATAAGATACAGTTCTCACCAATTTTTTTAACCGCTCTGAATGAAGATGAACAAAATCTATTATATGTATAAAATCTAAACAATTTAAGAATACACAAATTCCAGTGTAAAATTTGTATAGTTTGTAAAATTCAGGTTCTTGAGGTCAGTCGACTATAACACGTGTACAATAAAATATTTCCAGATTTTACAAGCATTTACTTTCACCTTTTTTCCAAAAACTGTCACATCGAATATGTCCTATTTAAACATACTTTTTTAAATATAAAATAATATTCTAATACTAAAACATAAAGAAGCTTGTAACATAAAATTCAAGATTTTTAACATTCTCCAGCCCAAACAAAATGGCCACAACAATTACAACAGAAAGAAAGAACAGTGAAAATAGAAATTAAAAACTTAATATAAACAATACAAAATAAACGATATATAAATCTTACTGAGGATTTTCAGAACCCTCCCCCACCTGGGTCTACATGGAACATTAAGAATCTCCATTCTACCTCTTGTAATACAGTCTTTATATACCGATTACGAAACACTTCAACATATTTCTGTATCAGATCTGTTAAACCCAGTTTTTTTGACACAGAAATCAACTGCTTGTACGCCAAATCTTTACTATTACCAGTAAGTTGACCAGGATATTCTTCTTTCCATGGTATGCGCACTTCATAACGACCCTCATTATTCTCATTATTATTTGAAACATAAATCAACTGATTGGATCGCAAATCATTGTTGATACACATAAAATGCTCTGTATACCCCTCTGACAAAGGAAAACGTACTTCATCATTATTCGCATTATCCCTTTTCATAGTGTCTTTGAGAAATTGAACTGGTTCATATTGACTTCGTTCAATACCTTTAAAGTCAACCGGATCGCTAACATCTAAAGTTTCTAAGTCCCCACAATGTGACCAAGAAGTATTTGTATTTAAACAATTAATTTCGTTATAAGTTGACAGACTAGGTAATGAACCCTGCAACACCTCACCAGGTTTGGTTTTAATAGTTTCTAAATATGCTTCAGTAGGTTCCTTGTACCAGTTACGCTGTTCTTGATCAAAATCGTCTTTCACTGACATAATTGGCTCTTCACTCTGAACCGTAGCGCCGTTATATGCCTCCGCCTTATATAGTTTCGGTAAAGAACGCGAGACATTTTCATAATCGGTGCTTAATCCGATCCATCGACGTTTGTATTCCTCTGCGGTTTCTAGATCAGAAAAAATAACGTCTTCTGATTCTTCTGACTGAAACCATAACTCTTGAATTAGGTCGTCGATTTTGAATAAACTTGCAGCTTTGTCAGAACAGTACATAAATAGAGTGTGAATATTAGGCGTATGATCTTTTATTGCTTCCTGCAAATCTTTTTCGGCACAAGTAAAAAATCGTCTAGCAACTGACCTTTCTTTCTTCAAATTATCCATAACGGTCGCCAGTTGTAGACTTACACTAAATTACAAATTACTATACTAAAAACTATACTATACTAACATAAAATTCAAGATTTTTAACATAGTTTATTATTTTGAGTTTGTTTAGTAATTAAACTCTAGATTGTATTATGGCGCCGCGCCAGTATGAACCTAAGGTTATATTTGTTCTTCTTTTGTTGTTTCAGATTTAACTTTTTGAGAGAATGTAGTACTAATAAAATCAAATGTGTCTTATTGCGGGCAGACATGTCCGCAGCCAATTAACTGAAATTTCAGGCGGAAATAGCGAAATAACATCCAATGAAGTACGTATTATAGATTTCTGAAAAGTAATGCCTTTGTCAATGAAATTACCTTCTCCGTATTATGTAGTTATTGTCAAAAACTTTATTTTCACATTACATACAAAAGAAATTCTATTTTTTTTTCTCGTCACTTGTTTTAATTATCATACAGACATTCTGACTATGAGTTAAAGACATTATGAATTAAAGACATTTTGTAAATCGATTATTGCTGCTGATTGTTTGAGGACTTTACTAGCTTGACCAGCCAATAACGACATATCTATTTTGATTATTTTATTGGCGCGAATATAATTGGTACTTTAGAGTTTCTTTTAATTCATTAACGTGTAATTATAACTATTCATTATTAAAATATGGTGGAATATTCAACCATCACGGCCTTTTTTACATTTCCAACACAAATGCTGGTGGTTAAAATATATATTTTAAAAAATACAGAAACATGTACATACACCAAATGTCAATTTAATGAGATATTTTATTTTAGGCGTAAAAACAGAAAATGTAAAAAGTATTTTTCCCATCACAGCAATAAGTGGTCTAATTGGAAAAATATTAATGTAAAAATTTTAGGTTATTATTATCATTGTCAATAATAAGTATTTTAATACATTTTTTTCTATACGAACCTTACAATAAAGAATGATAAACTAGTGTTTATATATATTTCATTAAACCTATAAGTAAGTATTTTCATAAGTCTAGTTTTTCACACAAACGTCTTTATTTATGTTTAATCTCGAGTAGCATCCATTTGTTG
Source organism: Antheraea assamensis (assembly GCA_035772565.1). Classification (NCBI taxonomy): domain Eukaryota; kingdom Metazoa; phylum Arthropoda; class Insecta; order Lepidoptera; family Saturniidae; genus Antheraea; species Antheraea assamensis. The sequence continues at coordinate 1,000,512 of JAQQSE010000181.1, read as the reverse complement.
TATTTCTTTCTCAGCGTTTTTATAGAAAATATATATACCTGACTCTCTCTAGCATTATTGCTCATGCAACGTCATTGACCTCCGGCATCCCCACCATAGGCAGTCGATATTTCCCCTCCCAGTTTTCATTTCGCTCGCATTGCTGATTGCTCACAAAGGTTTGTTCGTGTGAGTGGAAACAGGCATTGCGTCTGTGCAGCATATTGATGTAAACATTCCCGTGTCATTTTCAGTGCGCGTGGACGATCGTATGGAATTATTATTGAAGCTAATTTAAAAATGTGATCAGCTGTTATCGTTTAAAAACAGAAAATATCCATGTGAATGTATTCTATAAGTCTCGAAATTACAGTGAGAGAATATTTACCTTTGTTTATCGTCTCTCTTCTTTGAAGGTTAGTGCTTAATTAAAAAATCATTGTTTATATGATACTATATAAAATTAATTTATGGTAATTTTATTTTTATACTGATTGTATTTTATAAATATAACCAACATGTAGTACAGAAAAAAATATTTTGGGTGAGAGAGATCATATGATGGATGACAATGGTCATAAGTCTAGCAAACTAGTAATTTATCGTCCTAAAACTATGCATTTATGCAAATACTATTTAATTTATTTTAAAATAATAAATCGCTTTGTGAAATACGTTTTATTAAGAAAACCTTAAATACCCATAAATTATACTTCACTTTGGAGAAAACTAAATTTTATGCGTTTTAACTTCCCAATCTTATAATCTAACTGTATGTATAGTTCTACATCATGATTAAATGACATCATGTGGACTAAATTGCAATACTGTGGCCGTGACCTATTAATCTTATTTCGCAATAAGCGCGGATTCACTATAACTAAATAAGTTTCCGTCCACAAAGACAACTACTGCTTTAAATACGAAACTCCTGATAATAATTTGTCGATTAGTAAGTTGTAAAAATATTTTGAAATAAGTAAACAAAGGAATAGATAACGTATTGTGTGTGATTACCATAAATATTTTAGTGATTTTAAATGTGAATTTTAAAATTATCTCATCAATAAATGTTACTGAAGAATTGATTTGTTCTCGCGCTTCAATATTAATTATCAAAAGATAACTCGTGCAAAGATAACCAACTATATATTGTATATATATATATTTATGAATAGACTTCAGTAGCTAGATATACTTATAAGTAATGTCTAAATTATTTATCATATAATAAATAGCCCTTACTTTACACTTCACAATAAAAATCTTTGGTTAAACCCAACGAAGGTGATACGTTTTTCAGAACACACATATATTTGTTTCATTTTAAATATAACAATTAATATATTTAGACAAAAATTCTCATATTATAGTAATCAAAATAAAGAACAAAAGTGTAGTTCCCGCGCATAACAACGTGACACACGTTACACAGAAATAGCTGTGTCCTTGTACATGCGTGCGAAATTGTTACTCTCATAGAAAATATTAGTTATTTAATGCATAAATGCATAATATTTTGGGCCCACGTATAGTAGTTTATTTACCTATGTTGTGTATCAATACGGAATCCTAAAGCTACACGTATTTAATATCAAATAGGGATTTATTTTATTTCACGACTAATATTACTTTTTTAATGAAATAATTACTCGGAATAATTATACTGTTATAGAATTTTTAACTTTAAATATTTATATTTTCCATTAACTTTGTGAATTTCTGAGAACGGCATGAAGGTTACTGAATAACCGAAAACATAAGTATATAACATAAGAGCATTTGCTAATTAACAGTTTTACTGTCGCATAAAATGTCTGGCTGATACTACTGAAAAACACAACAAATAAATCCATGTCTGTGAAAAATTAAAAACAATTATACGATGATATAATAATATTGATTTAGAATAACGTGCTATATTGCAAACAATAAACAATTTAACACGTGTAGGTATTTATCTAACATACGTCAATCGCACTTTATCTTTATCGTGACCTATGTGTCTGTATTGTATATTTAAATAATAGTCTCACAGTGCTAACTCAAGTGAATATGACGAGTAATATAATAATTATTTGCATATACCTTATCAGCTGATAATTGAAACATCTGCTCGGAATTGTTCGTCGCAGAATAACTCTCTCATTTAACCACTACGAAAACCCTCACAATCATTACGGCGCATTAGTAATAATCGAGTCTCGAAATCGTGGGTTCCTCAATTCAAGGAAGGGCTCTCTTTTGTGTGCTAATGAATGTACGTTATCAAATTTAATAGGTAAAAACGATACCAAGTGAAATGAATTTCTTATTTATTTCTAAACAATATTATAGACGTGAAAATCTGTAAAAAAAAGCACTTTCGTGGATACCCATATTCACAATTTACACTATTTAAGACCAATAATAGGTAAATTCAAAGACCATGGCAAATAGGGTTTTTTGTCAGAACGTTATTTTGAGATGGTTCATTAAATAAACGATAGTGATGTGAAATGAAAACATTCGCTAAAAATAATAATTATGATTGTGAACAGTGGCATTATATTTTTAACTAGCTGTTGCCCGCAGCTCCGCATGCGTTTTTTTATAATTGTAAATTACTTCTTATAATATCAGCTATCTGATAGTGAAAGTTCCGTGTGAAAAATGGTTCTAACGTTTTGAAGATAGTACTGCAAACTAAGCCATGGGTAAAGGCTAGTCCAAAATAAAAAAAGCTTTTATTACATTTTATAACGTTAGCTATCTGTCAGTGAAAGTCTCATGAATATAGGTCCAATCGTTTTGGAGACAGTACTACAGATGAAGCAACGGATGACAGCTAGTCTAAAATAAAGTAGCCTATGTCACCCGCTATAATTTGTATCCGTTAAAGAAATTTTTGTCAAAATCGGTTCAGCCGTTTCGAAGATTACCTGGAACATACAGACAGACAGACAAAAATTTTAAAGATTGTATTTTTGTTATCAGTGTCGTGTATATGTTCATATCCAGTCGGTAAAAAGTAGTTTTTTTTATATTACATACATGTTTGTACAAGTTACAGACACTGCCTAATTGGTGGCCTTAGTTAAGGCTAATCTCCTATAATGGATTGGATATATTGTATTTATTCTTTTAAAAGACAACGTATAGAGAATTAAAGAGAATGGAAGAAAATGATCATAAGAAGTAAATTTTAATATAATTATTATGGTTTTTTTATTATATTCATAATCATTACTATTTATACAGTTGTTATTATATTCATAATCATTACTATTTATACAATTGCGAATGTGAATCTATCACCATTAAATTTTGCAGACACGTTGTTAGGGGTACAGAAATGGGCATAGGATCATTTCACCCAGAAAAAATAAACTCTTCCAGTAGAATTAGGAAAATGAATATTAACGAGCATAGCCGCTAGCAAAAGCTAGTATTATATTACTATTAATACAAAGTAAAAGAACACTTACAAAGTTTCACCAAACAGTGTTATGATGTGTACACGTATGCAAAAGATTTATTTAGCAAAACACCAATAAAAATGTTAGGTTTGTATTGCGCGACACGAAACTACTTATTGCGCAGTTATTTTATCTCACTAGAGGAGTTGTAAACATTTTTTTTTTGTAATGGCTTCGTGGATGTCCGACAAGGACACACGGATGCTTTATCCATACTTTGTCGCTACGAACCGCGCCGCGACGTGGCCGGGTTTTGTTAAATTAATTTTACCGTACCTGTTTTTGTGAATTCATGGTGTGTTACCAGTAACAAAGTGTTACTCTAGTTTGAATCATCTTGTATACTAACGAGCTATATCTTTTTTATTTCATTAATATCATTTGGACTTAGCTTTTGACTACAATTTCACCTGTACTGGCTTTCAAGTATAGATGCTGCTACGCACTTATATATGCTTGGTGACAATTATTCAACTGGAAGGTGAGGTGTAGATAAACGAGCCTTAGAAATAGCCCTAACACCATAGTATAGTTTTATCACAATGTATTCCTTCACCAACAGCGTCGCATCATCGCGAGTTTCAAAGCTACGTCGATATCCGCGGTGCACGAAATGACCTTCCAATGTTTTATGTCCAATGTCTTCTTCTTTTATTTCTTTTGTTACTTCTTTACTAATATTATAAATGCGAATGTGAGTTTGTCTGTTCGTTACGCTTCGACGCCTTAACTCTGCAACCGATCATCTTGAAGTTTTTCAAACATATCGTCTTTCCTCCAGAAATAAATTACTGTACCAGTGAGATAGATCAAATCCACGTTAATGCGAGCGAAGCCGCGAGAAAATGCTATTGAATAATATTTTAGAAGGCTAAAAAACTTTATCATCGAGTGCTCCAAATTTCACTGATAACCACAAACAAGGACGTAACAGTTCGTCTGTCTCGATGCGTCGCAGTTTAATTGCCTATTCGTATCTCGTTTAACATCGTAATATACGTCCCGCAAACTAGGTTAAAGATGTCTGCGAATAAAAATTGAAAGTACGTTTGCTAACTACCAGCAAACCGCAATGTTTCTATCCTTTTCATAATTTGCAGATCGTAAATGTTCACTTATTTAATACTAGCTAGCGGCTCCGGCTTCACATGGGTACGTAGGTAGCGTCTTAATCCTTAATTACCTAGAGTTTCAATTTTGATACCAATCTTTTAAACCGAATGTTCACAATACTATTAGTTTTTTTTTATAGGTTGGCTGTACGTATTTTACTGTTGTATAATATTCTTTCCAGCGAAATTTTTTTTTTTTCTAAATAAATATGTAAAATAAATATTGTGATTTTTTTAGCTATTTTTCCCGTCATCTAGACCCTCAAGCAAACACAGTAATATTAAAAATAAATCACTTTCGTAAATCAGGCTACTAAGGGTTAAATGTCCGAATGATTTAAATGTGATTTTTTTAGCTATTTTTCCCTTCATCTAGACCCTCAAGCAAACACAGTAATATTAAAAATAAATCACTTTCGTAAATCAGGCTACTAAGGGTTAATTGTCTGAATGATTTAAATCCATTTTTCAACGCTTTGATATTTACGATTCATCAAAGTAATAAAAGCGATGTAAGATTCTTCGTGTGTTTTATTGCGTATAGTTTGAAACCTGTGATATCTTCTAACATATGTATTAATTCAAATACGTTGTAAAAGGAAATTTTCTAACTTAACATTAAGTGTCCAACGTAATTACAATCATTATTTGGATAAGAATTAACACTGTGCTGATGAGAATAGTGTCGCAACTAACCAATTACTTTTTTAATAATATGTAAAAGATACTAATGACTACTGTGAGTTATAAGTCATATTTAAATTGTACAATTTTGTAGTACCTTACAGGTTTAGCCAACATTATATATGTAAGGGCCAGAATATTCTTTCTTATGGCTTCATTAGAATGCATCGACACACCTCTACCTCTTATAGTTTTTGATGTATTACATATAAACCTTCCAATAAAAATTATCTAAGCGATAGTGACTGCAAAACCGTAACAAAATCCGTTACGTAATATAAAAGAACCAAGGTAAAATGCGCAAAGAGACTCAAAAAACATCTCTGTTTTATAATCTTTATTGACGTACATATTTAATCTAGCAAAATTAAAAACAACATGTTTTGACGTTTTTGTAACGTGTAAATAGGAGTCCGTGAAAAATTATTCTTCTCGAATCGCAGATATAAACTCTGATTAATTTATTTATAAGGATACAGTTAAACATTGATTTTGAACAAATGTAAATTATAACAAAATATAATGAAATGAATGCTATGTTGCAAGTTAAAAAAAAGTATATAAATATATATTTTTTAAACTATACAAGTTCAATAGCTGATCGGTCATTGACTTCGAAGTCGTCTGGACTCTTGGACATCCATTAATAACCGAGTATGGTATTAATCTTCTAACATATACGATTACACTGAACAAACTTTTCACTAAGACTTTTACTGCTTTTTTTTCATAAATTTCCTTTTTGTGAAAACAAAGCAAAACCCCCACCGTTTCAGTTCTTTTGTTCTCATTCAGAGTGCTCGGTTCAAAGCGATTTGATCTCTTGAAACAGTCTCGATGGGAACTTAAATGCAGACAGAAAATATTTCTTCTATAGATCCATAAGCTAGTGCTTACTATAAGCACCTGTAAGTCCTTGTCATTAGTACAATGTCTTATGGTATTTCATTTTATACGTTTATACTTATTTTAATACTTTACATAAATTTTACTATAAATTCTTCCAAATACAGCCGATTCAACCTTCAGTAAATCAGGCCTCGGTAAATCGAAAATCTCTATATTTCAACACTCTTGTTTCTGTCCCCCCAAACTATAATATACCTCCATCATTTGAAATATATAGGGTCGAAATAATCGGTATTTCAGTCATATCTTTCCTCCTATAACTATAAATGATACATTGACGTAGAATATTGTTTACATGTGTCCATATTTTCGTAAAGGTAATTTTTATAATAAAAATTACCTCACAAAAATTGTTTATTGATTTCCGAGTAGAATGTTACCTACAAAAACTTTCCAAGTGAAAACCATTTTGTAACAAGAAATTTGAAGGGATTCAACTTGGCCTTACCTTGGCTGTACTGTATAATTAATTAAAAAATTATGTTTATAATAATATAGATCGATACTTTCAATTTAATGTTCTCTTGCTTGGCCTTATTTTATATAATTTTTACTATTAAAGTACTTTGTATAGCACAAATCCTCTTTCGTCAACAAACTGTTTACGCATACTAACTGTTATTTTAATTACAATAAGTAAACAAATCTTAATTCGTTATTATTATTCATTTGTTTCTATTATGGAAATATATTACTTAATCTCTATAATTACGTTATGTCCCTACAGGTGTAGCTAGAAATAATAAATAGTCTTTCATCAATAATTGCTCCAAACAATGTTATAATTCTGTTGCTCTACCTCCGTCCAGACCACTCCCGATTGTCGCATGTTTCGTGACATATCCCTGTCCGTACAAGCGTTACACGACCACGTCAATAACACGTGCTTATTACTGGTCTCTGTTGTATAATTACCTTTAATGATACAGACCTTGATAATTTTCTTTCGTAAATGGTAACATGTAATAAATTTGCATAACGTAAGGTCAGTTTTCCTTCTAAGCTTACATTTTAATATAAAGAAATAAATATCTTGACTCTTTTAGTAAATCCATAAACATTATAAAACAAAATCGTTTTTCCCGCCTGTCTGTACTTCGTCAATTTTTCTGAAATACGTAACAAATTTTGATACAGTTTTCGCTATCGTATATAGAATTTCTTCCGGAAGATTTATACGCATAAAACATGTTTTTTAATGAAGTAGTAATAAGGAATTTTTGGGCGCTTACAATGAAAACGTACAATGGATACCAAATTGTACTGCTTAAAGATGCCTACATATAAGTCCTCGACGACATATGTTTATCTCTTAATAATGAGTCGTAGTAATCATTTTTAATTCTTAAATGTTATTAGCGACACTATTTTCGCTATTATTATCACCATACTTTAGATCAAAGTTACCCGTTAGAGCAATCATGTCAATGAATATCATCGAAGATGTCACAGATTTTAAATGATGTGCAACAAAAAGTTGTTTGTGTGGAGATTTTTCCTTAACTTCTATGACTTTGATGAACTGTAAATGTCAAAGTGGCTAAAATGGATCTAAATAGTTTATCGTAATCTTACGACGCCAAATTAGTACAATGCACCAGTGCGGAGGCGGGAGTGATTGCTTGAAATTTTATACGCAAAAATCACAAAATAAATTCTAAAATAACAAAGAAGGACGCTCTTCTTTCTTCCTTATACGAATGTTTGTATAATGCGGTATTGAATATATTATATACCTTCAATATGCGCCTACCTCTTGATCTATCTGTCATTATGATTCGTGGATTACTGTACATAATTATTTATATTAATAAATATATAGTTCTGACTGTATATGTACATTTTTTCCTAATTTTGAGATGATATATATAATTAAGGAAACTGATCGCAAATGTAAGCACTCTAAATATATTTATCTGTCTGTCTGTTTCTATGTCCGGATTTAAATCAAAAACTGCTTATGAAATTTGTCCACAGATGTACATTAATTAAGTGGCTATAAGAGTTATAAGAGTTTTAGAAATCGTGAAATTTATAATTTCCAAAAAAAAAAAACATTTTATTTGTTCTCATCCGATTTTTATGAATTTTATACAAGGTAATTGCTTATATACTATTCCTCACTTGATAAACTATAAGAATATTAACATTATATATATATAAAACATTGAATAATTACCTCTCAGTAAAGGTAAACATCTTGATAAAACCTTAGCTTGGTGGTAGGTAGGGCTTTCTCTAAGCCCGCCTTGCTGTCGACCACCTTCAAGTTGATAATCTGTCTATCTTTACTATCTTAGACCACACCGTCATATAATATAAGATTATGTTCAAATGTTATAATTTTATTTACTAACAACAGATTTTAATGAAATTTCACATTTCATTCTAAAATTTACAGTGTATTATAATTACCAACAAATATTTAGGTAATCATAAAATAGAAAAAGGTAAAAATAAAATTACGAGATCAAATAGTTCTTACATAATAAATGCATTCGAAACAGAGAGTGCAGCTAGTTAACGTGTATTTTTTTATTATTGCAAGTTACTTATAGCCCAGCGTACTTTGGTATTTGAAACCTAATATTATTTATTTTCTTTTAGTATTACTTCGTACTAGGAAATCCTGTATATAATTATAAATCATCGTAAACTTGCTTATATTAATTTATACGAACCATGTACTTGACAGCGTAAATTTTCCACGTCTCAAGGCTTCATGGCTCAAACAATGTCGTGTCTAATTCTGTTAGTTGTTCATACATGTAATTGCGTTTTTTTGCATTCAGCGATACATCATTGCGACTGTGTATGTTAAATTTAACTTTTACTATTTAGTTTACAGTGAAATTTAACCTTGAAGATTTCGCTTCCGTATAGTACGATGGTTTTGTATGACATACGTTTGTTGCAATTAACAGCAGATGCTTAAATATTTGAATAAAAGAAATTGTTGCTTTGTCAACTAAATGACTTGACTACTGCCTTTAAGTTTTTGAAAATATATGGAGCACAAAGTTTTATTATTTGTACTAAGTATGATAATGTTTGTAACTTGTAACGCAAACTACACAATTATTGTTTCAATAGGTCACAAAGCCACTAATGTTTCCCAAATCACTTTTATCGTCGTAATGTAATTTAATTGTAAGCCAGCTGTACCTCGCGATTATATTCGCGTTTAAATTTTATGATTTTTTAATAACTTTTCCCATAGGTAAACTAAACAAATTTTGTTTAAAGAACGACTGTTGCGTGCAGAGTCTATCGTGTAACCTGACTGGTCAGTTATTCACGGTGATGTAAGATTTTTGTAGGGTGGGGTGCCCAACGCGCCCTCGTCCCCCGAACCCTGCGCTGCATTATTGCTTCGTTGTCGCTTAACGTACTTTCTGACCTTCAATTTGTATAATAATTGCTCCGTTCCTAAGTTAAGCTTAATGTTTAATAGCCTCTAACCTTCATCAATAAATAGACTATAAAATGCAAAAATGATTCTCAAATCTCACTTATACTTCTAGAGATTCTATATGTTTACTCCTACAATAAATTACGTTTGCCCTATGATAATGGGCATGAAGCTTTAGTCAACGACAGCCAATACCGAACCGCAACAAATGACAACAAACAAAAAAAACAAACCGTCATGGTAGAGTACTCGGTTTTATACATCAGTTTATTTTGTCAATACCATGGTTTGTATTGCATATCGTGCTTGACTCAATTTGATATAACATAAAAACTGCTTACAGAAAAGATTTACATATTTGGATGGAATAAACGCCTATTCAAATCAAGATTGTGATTCTTTGGTCGATGTTACAATAAATGCTTAAAATGATACATTTTAATAGCGTCTTGTGAAATAAGTAAAAGAAATAAGCAAAATAACATAATTCGTTCAAGAGCTTAATGTAAAAGGAGCGTTACGTTACTGATGTGAGTTTACACAATCGATGGTATCAAACAAATGTTGGCTAATGGTTAACGCAGCCGCTGCGCTGTAATATGCAATAACATTATACGCGCTATTTCCAATCTAGAACGGGATTTATGTGGTTTTATGATTTGTATGGCCGTGACACGTTATTATTGTGATAAAGAATTTGACTATTAACTATGTTTACACACGAATGTTGTATGCGAGCACCATACATTAAATCTAACTCTGGCCTTATCGACATGCTTAAAATTGTCGAAATCCGTTCAGTAATCAAGCGAAATAGTGGGTATCTCTCAACCCGAATTTTCATTACTACCATATACATGTTGGAAAAAGTTTTGTCTCCAGACAGTATGTCATTGATGACTGACCAGGTGATGTTATGCGCACTTCTCGTTGGTCGCTGTTATTTTTGGATTTACTATGTATTAGTGTTAGACACCAATGTTCAATTACATCGTCATTTACCATCTAAGGTGACAGAGATCATATATTATACTGTGAAATAAAATTTCAATAATGACGTTATAACTTTAGTTATTTTAATAGAAAAAAATCTTTGTTTTAGCTGATTTATCAACCACTCCTTTATATGTACAAGAAGTTTAGATTAGTTTAGTAAGTAAACTATGTCGATATAAGATTAACCAATTAACACAATCTGATTTACGTTCAACCCATTCATATTTAGTACTCTGACTAATTGAGATAATAGAAAAGCTATAAAAACAGAAAATAATACTAGCAATAAAACCACCAATAATGCCACCAATAATACCACCAATAGTACCATCAATAGTACCACCAATAATAATACCATACTTATACGTGGGTTAGAACAAAATTGTACATATTTTGAAAATGAATTATAGTTATTGTATTATCTATCTTGTTTTTCTTTAAAACGCAAATGAAATTATTATTAGATACTTATTTGCATTTCTTAACCGAGTACTAGAATTTCATGTTATTGATTTACTAGTGATGACTTCAACCACGTTGAATTCAACAAAAAAATTGTGTACAGTGTAAACCAGCGCGTAGGGGTGGGCGTTTCTGGACACTGCTTTTTAATTCAATTATATTTGCACAGAACCCTATCATTTTTTTTTTCAAAAATAAGAGTAGCCTTTTCCTAATAACATAGCTATCTGCCTGTGAAAGTCTCATCAACATCAGTCCAACTGTTTTGGAGATTAGCCCGAACAAAAAGACAGACAGAATTTTTAAAACTTGTTTTTTTTTATGAATGTCGTATAAACTTTCATATGCATTTACTAAAAATCTGTTTAATTTGGCATTACAAGCAGGCGCTTCAATTTCATGTATGTGTAGTTATAGATATATTGAAGAATCCTTCTAACAGATATGAACCAGTCCGTACTACTTTGCCTTCCATTACACACAGAGACAAATAAAAACCTTGATTATAACGACTTCCAAATTGATGTTCCTTAATCAATGAAATCGTTAGTTCGCACTTGGCAACTACTGTATTATGCGGAAGTATTATAATAAATTCTAGAATAGTTTACTGTGCCATTAATTAAAGCGGTTTTAATTTTATTCAACTAAAGCAGTGGTCGGTAAACTCGTCACCCAAAAGAGCCAAATATAAACAATACGAAATTGAAGTTTATTCAAAGTGCCGTTTTTTTTTAAAACTTAAGTTTTGCTTTAATAGACATTTTTATGGATATAAGTATGATTAAAAGGATGCTCTTGAGTTTACCTTTGCTAAATATGTTTTTTTTTGTAATCGAATAGTCATGCTATTGTCGCTACCTAAAAATATGTCTCTTTTTGACAATAAGGAATTATTCCAAACGTAAATAAAACTATAAGGTTTGCGTTTTAAAACAAGTCGTCTCTTACAAGGTAAGATAATAAATAATATTCCGTGTCGGCACTAAACATTTCCTGGAAGAGCTATAGGCAACGAGTGAAAGAACCACATGGCGGAACCACAGATCTAAATAGTCACTCAGTACGAATAATTATATTGTGCTAGGAATCTTGGTAGTCCTGTGAAACGTGCAGAGACCTCGCCAGGTCAACAGTGTAGACAGTTAAAAAGAAAAAAGCTAGGAGTCTTAACCGATTTGGCTCCGCATTTCGGAAGCTGTAGAGTACATCAAGCTGGAAGCTGGACTAATGATCGATTATGATATATCACATCAGTACCTAACTAGCGCTATAAATGTGAATATGAGTTTCTTTGTATTCAGTTTTTCTTTCACGCTGCATGCTTTCACACCTTAACTACTTAACACATTCCGTGCCTCGTGTACCACCGGTGGTACACGTTAAACGTGATCTTCACGCCACGTGTACCACCGGCGATACACGTTGTAATAACTACTCAATACGAAACAATTACTTATATATTGACCTTGTATTTATATATTATATGGAAATACATATTTTTTTCGTGAAAATATCAAATGGCCTGAATCACATGTAAGGCAAAAATGGCGTGGAGCGGAACGTGTTAACCGATTTTGTATTTTGCAGACGCGTTGTCAGGTGTACAGAAGAGTACATACAGTGTCTATCATTCAGAAAAAGGATTATTCCCAAAAAAATACGTTAAATGTAAATTATCGCGAGCGATGCCGGGGGTAAAAACAGCTTACTTTGTTAAAGAAAATCTTAATAAGTAATATGTTAAAACATAATAATATCGTTTTGTATTGATAAGCGATGAGCTTTTTGTTGATTTACTCAGACACCGCGTCGTGCGTTCCAATTAGCGGAGTTTTAGATGAAGGAGAACAACGTGATGAAACCATAAAATAGTAATACCTATCTTGTTAGGTACCATCTTTAAGTTGAATATCGGTCGCAGTCGCTAAGCACCTAGGCACATGAAAGCAAGTTCTCTAGGCTTAACATGTTACCGTCTAAAGCCTCATCTACACTTAACTTCATAATTGTGATCAAACGCAAAAACCTATTAACCCCTGAACTGTTCAAAACCATAAAGGTTTAAGTTCCATACAAACGAACGTAGACCTTATGACGCACAAGTCTTGGTACCATAACCTTAAATACATACAATACATTTATTACAAAACTTTGAAAAGCAACTAACAATGTATTGTACAATTTATGTAAAATATATATTTTTTTTTTTCATTTGTATGATTTTTTTTTACTAAGCCATGCATGCCATTTACAGTGTACGATGTCGTGAAAGCGTAATCTGCCATTTTAATTCTATTTAAATATAAAATTAACCTGCGATCGAAATTTAGCAATCGACGAATTAACCATGAAAGCAAAAGTTTTACGCTTTTACAAGCGTACAAACCTTGACCTTTCATAGAATTTATTTGTGACCTAACGTAACACAGTATTGTGCTTTCAATAATTGAATATAAGACAAAATACTCATTATGTTTTAGTGCACATTTTAAGACGACCTTGTATGCAGTCACGAATCTGCAGTAACATAGTAATACAATGTTGGGCAAGACCCCTTCTAAAATTGTTCCACCAGATACCATACTTCTATTAAGTCAATGATAGAATTAAATAAACTGATTAAATTTAAACTGTTAAATAATTATTATTTTCAAGCATCAATTGAACAATAGATCTACTTCTATTAACATCATAAACGTGTGAGATATTTGAGGTAAAGTTTATTTATTAAGATTTGAATACTACAGTGGAATACACAAATCTTACTGACCCTGATATAGCAAAACTAAACGAGTATTGTAATCAACAGAGAAGATTAGTATCTATTAAGTTATAACAAGTGCAATAGACAACACTGAGCATCTATGATATGCAATGCTTGATACAACCACGCGCATCCTCTATACTACGATTTAGATGGAATAGTTATTCTAACCCGTTAACACGTACTTAATGCTCGTTTCTTCTCATTTGTATTCCAATAGTTTGTCATAACATTAAGAGCATGTATTGATTCTTGCCAAATATGATGTCATGAGTAGTTTATTATGTCATCTCTCGGCGCTTTGATATTATTGCGCATTGCTAATGAGAGTGGAGCCGTTGCACAAACTGCATGCTCAACACAATGACACCGTATTCAATAGTTAACAAAATGGAAAACACTTACCTCACGGTATGTACATAGGTTCTGTAAAGGATCAAGGTGTTGCCCACAGACCACCTTTACACTAGTTGCTATGAAATGTTTGTGTAGATTAAACTGTTTGATTTCTAAATGCGTATAACTCCGTATATATGCCAAGTAACGTTTTAGAATTCAAACTCTTTAATTATTAAAACCCTTAGTTTTCATAACGCAATTAGAAAATGTCCAAAACAACCGTAACGACGACACGGTACGATTTCTTCACTGGTACAAGGAAATCTTTGATTCAAGTTTTATTACCCTTGTAACTTGAACAAGGTTTTCTTGCTTAATTATCGTCTGTATAATTTAGAATTGTATCAGAGTAAATTCACCGTTCTATTTTTAAAATGTTTTTTATTTATGTAATGTTATTAAAATAATGCTAGTAAAATATAAATCTTTCAAATCGTTGTTAATATTAAGCAATTAATGTTTTTGATGTGATGCAGCAAGATCAAGTAATGTGTCCATAGAAAGTAAATAATTTCATAAGAAGCTCGAAACAACATGGGATAAATAACTTATAAAATAATTAAATCTAATATCAAAAAAGTACAGATACGAAAGCGTTTTTTAAAACATAGCTTGAGTTTAAGAATATTGTTTTCAAAAATGATTACCGATATTGCCAATTTACTGTATGACGTTTAATAAACTCGTATTAAACCATCGTTTACTCAGAAAAGCCCTTGAAGTTAATGTGTGTAGAAACAGTTCCGGTTGATTGCGTTGTGCATTTGCACCTCGCGGTTCGCTGTACGCGTGTTTATTTTATGTTTATACCGTTGGTTGCTCGTGCATTCGTCTGAGAAGGAAATATCGAAGTAATAACTCATAAATAAACCTTCAATGCTTTGATTTGATTGTGTAAAAGATAGCTAAATTAAAGAGGAAGTAGTCATACTTAACGTTGTATTAATTACAATCTAAATTGAACAACAATTTTTTGTACGATTTTTAAATAGCGTTTCAGTGCCATCATTGTTAATACTAGTCATTATTTTTATAATATAAGTAAACACATATGCATAGTATTTTAAAACTTAATCGCAATAAACTTAGACACTGATAAGATCGATTTGTTAATGAATTCTGTTCCAAAGTTGGAATTCATGGAAAAGTCATGGTACATTATGAAATTATGCCATTTTGGAGAAGAAGAATATACGATGTTATTATATTGCGATAGTAAAATCATTCCAAAATAGAATTAAACTTAATGTGACACACAAAAGTTTTTACCATCGAAACCAAAACTTCAAGAAGGAAAAAGAAAAATCCATTCATCATTGTGCTTTCGCTGAAGGAATACATCGTTATGAAACCTTTACTTGGTGATAAGGTTTTTCTAAGCCCACTTGACTAGCTACCACCCTCACAATCTTTCACCAAGCATCTATAGGTGTATTTTGCCAGCTGCACTTAAGAGCCACTTCCCATCTAGATTTTAACTCGTTTCTGCCTTAGATCTAGAGGTAGAAACCTATGAAATATTAAAAAAATTGATTCCTTATTATTTGTTACAGGTTTTAAAATGCCATCACTTTTAGAAGCTTTAGAGCGCAAATACGGTGCAAAGAGTGAAGTGAATCCTTCGATAGACGATTTACCAGTTGCAATATTTGTGCCTAAACGTTCACCAAGATTGAGTGTACCTACTCTTCTGGTATTAAATGATTGCGACATAGATTGCGCGGGAGACGCTTGTGCGTTAGCAGACAAATGTGCCGATGTAGTTGAACTGGATCTCGCAAATAATAAGCTTACAGAGTGGGAAGAAGTGAGTAATAGCCTTTATCCTTACAAAATATTGTCTATAATATTCTATACACCGTTACTGGTTGGAGTCCAAAGGACGAGAATACTTTGGAATCATAAAGACTTTTGCTCTATTGGATTACTTTGTCTGGATTTAATTATGTTTTAAAAAAATAAATACATTATCAAAACAATTTTCCAAACAAAGAAACAACTTCGTCAAAATTAAAAAATATATATTACATAAGTCTGTGCAAAACAATACTAGTTTAATATTGTTATGTTGCAACCTTCTGAATGCTACACATACGAGTATTACTCCAGTAAAAAGTCAGCTCATAAAAGGAAATTAATTTGTTAACAATTTTTCTATGAAAGCAAAAAAAATAATTAAAAAATACAATCTCCTTGTTGTATAATGTACTTTTACAGTAATAGGCTTATTAAGAACGGTTACAAGCAAAAGTGTGGCAACCCAACACAACGTTCTCATGTTTATAACACAAATTGTAGCTTATTAGTTCATTTTCCGCTATGTTACGTAAAAATAATGAAGGTAGGTTTCAACTCGCATGCTTTATCGTTTCAGGTTTTTGCGATCTTGGAACAGATGCCACGAGTACGTTTTCTGAATTTAAGTTTTAATCGTCTGTCGGCACAAATACAAGCAGCGCAAGAACTTCAACCTCGATGGGACAGTCTTAGCCATCTGGTTCTAAACTCAACGTACGTCGGGTGGCCTAGCGTTCACGCCGTAGTCAAAGCTCTACCAGCTCTCGAAGAGTTGCATTTGAGCCTCAACGAGTATTCATACGTGGACTTAAGCGGGCAGGAAGTTAATCAAAAAGACCGATGTGAGGAATGTTCTCGTCTCAATACGGCCGAACTGTCTGAACCTCTGCACGAACAACTTAAAAAATTGCATTTTTCTGGTAACCCTATAAGCAGCTGGCGAGAAATATCCAAACTAGGTTATGCCTTCCCTAATTTGGAAAGCCTTTTGGTTAATGACTGTCCAATAACATCGTTAGGGCCCGACCCATGCGAAAAATGTAGAGATGGCAATGGGAATAACAAAAGTCATGATGCATTTCCGTAAGTTCACTTTTATTATATTTTTATTGAAATTCTAAGATTCATGGACAATGACCCAGTGAATTTTCTAATCCATTGTGTAATAGTTACCTGTGTGGCTTGAACTTTATTGGTATTTTTCAGATATCTGCGTTTCTTGAACCTGAATAACACATGTTTAGCTACGTGGGACGAAGTAGATCGGCTGGCACGGTTTCCAGCTTTAAAGAGTTTGCGAGTTCAAGTAAGTTTTATGCAACCTCCTCGTCATACTTACCTTCAGATATTACTATTTTAGTCCTTAGGATCTCAGTTACTTTTTAAGGTGTTATGTTTATTACATATTGTAACTTTACTACTACGGATCTAAGTGCGCAATACTGTTATTTGAGGATTATATTGCACTTAACATTCATATCAGACATTAGACGTATTAACCTGAGATCGTTCGAAGCATTCGCAAGTACTGACCTCGTTTAACTTTGCACATGGCCGGAACTCGTGCTATTTTTGTAGTAATTGTAAAGCAAATTAAAGTAGCACTTCACGCTAATGTACACTTGCTCTTCACTTACTTTTCAATACGTTTGTAATCTGTGCATTGTTTTTTTTATTAGATATCCAATAAAATGTTGCCCTTTTAAGATGCTGACTTTTTTATTGTTGGTACTATTTGTGCTATGCATTATTTAACTGGGCCTAGTAATTACTTGTTTTTGTGATGTAAAATGGTTATTTTTTCATACTAAAGTTTTTAAATATCGTGATTTACTTTAAATCAAAATAGAACCTTTTAGTACATAATATTTATTACCTAAAGATCAGGACGTAATTCGATGGTAAATATGATAGATATGGTTTGGAAATTATTTAATTTGAATAATTAGTTTATTTTGTCGCATAAAAATAGCCACTGTGCTTTAAATATAAGGTTTTAACTTTTTACAGTAATTGTTATTGATTAGGTTGTTTTCCGAACCGGTGGTAGTTTTAGCGACCATATACGCCTTCTCAGGGCTTAAATTGAATAAAGTATTTTTGATTCGATTTGGTGAATATTTAATGCTTTAAATAAAATACTGCAACAAAGTGTAGCGATACTGGTAGTCATTTTGTTCCGAATTTTATTGTAATCATCCTCCATTTTAACTCAATTGATTAAAATTCCGAAACATTCTTTATTTGTAACCAAAAGTAGCGATATGAATTGGTTATATCTCAAACTTCAAAAATTATTGATTTTCCATACAAACTTTCATCTTCTATTTTATACCCAAGTTTTATTTTTACGACACAAAAAGTAGTCCATTTTCTTCTTCAAGGTGTAATCTAACTTTATATAAACATTCATCGGAACTGGTTCAACAAATTAAACGTGAAAACAAAACAGACAGGGTTATTTTCCCGTTTATAATATTAAATATTTACCATATAATTTACTTTATTAAATAAATAATAACAATATTGACACATGTACCTAAAGGTCTATACCGATGTACAAATTCATCCTGCATTAGAAAGCATTGATGATTTGTACATATTGGATTCTGGTTCCTGAGATAAAACTGGGATTTCAGGTTAATACCGCAGAAGCCCATAACATTGGATACGTAAAATAGTGGTATTCCGAGGATATTTTATATATCTTTAGTAATGTTGTACGGAGGTGCGAAAGTCAAATAATTAGAAGAGTGATAGAAAATGGTAGAATTTATAATATTGGGATATGAATGGATTGTGGAAAAAATTGATAAAGTGAAAAAGGGAAATTTGTTGTGTCAACAAGGAAACTTGGGACCAGAGTAAGAAGAAAAAAAGAGTAATACACTAAAAATAAGTCGCCTAGATAGAGCAAGAGAGTATTTTCCAATTGAATCCTGACTTGCGACTACAATATATAAGGTATAACACATGCGATTAGGGGTACGTGAAAGCGTACCGCGTTTCACTATATACAGCTGCAAATATGCAATATTCAAGAAGTATGATGGGGTATGTGTATATGACTGAATTACTACAACCATGTACGTAATGATAATCCCATAACAATTATTATCTTTCGAGTTGACGCGTTTTGGCATTAAACAGTGTATATCAGGTTACAAAAGAGGCTTGCTGATCGGCATGACAGTGGCAATTGACGATCGAATGTAGCGCATTAAGTTGTAGCTTTTGTTTTTAGATTGTGCCGTGTATCAATAAATAGAGTGCAGTCTCATTGTCGAGCTCGTATAAAAAAGGTTGGCCGTGACGTGACGCCCGATAGATGTTAAACATTTTAGTTAATATTAAAATCTATATTTAAAAACCTGGCAAGTATACTATAGTCGGATATAAATAGTACGCAGCTCACACATAACAGCAACAAAGTGTATAGTATACGCGCATACACTCTAGTTAGTTGATAACGGTGGTGTTTCCAAGAGGCATGTCGACATGAGAGAGCGTCATGCCGTTTGCCGTGACGGCATACGGGCCGATTATACTGCTAAGGCACGCCAATAGATATTTCACAAATTTCTTAAGTGAATCTTGATTAAGCTCGAATTCATTCCAAGCTACGATACGACATATTAAGTAAATTTTACGCATTTCTGCCTACCCTCGTGTCTTCAAAGCGGTACTCGAGGAGCGTGATGCTGTTTATTCGCGGTGACGTTTAAATTAATACGCATATCCCTCGGGAATCGTGTGTAATGCAGGTGAAGGTCTTCCCGATATAGTGGCGACCCACTTGACGCCCGGCTGTTGTGCAACGACGTTAGCTAACACCGTGGACGTTTCAGGCACGCGTGATTTCGTCACACCGTCGCCATTTTTGAGATCTTTCAGAACGTAAATATGGTCTCTGACATTGAGTTTTGACTTAGATATTATATACGATTAAGTGTAAATCCATTTGGACTTACACTTAAGTATCAGTAATATCGCATAGTGATAACGATGGAAGCTTTAAAATTTTTTTATAACTTCACATCGGTCACTGTATTTGCCATTACAATACAAAAGCGTTGAGCTGTTGACTTATAATTTCGTAAGTCACACTGTAAAATACATACATAATTGGTGTTACGTAATTTTATAGTATTTTTACACCTTCCTTTTAATACATTGCTTTTTTTGTATAGTTTTATATGATAATTAACTTAACAAATTGAACCTTACATATTAATACACATTTTCTGTAGATACTACTGGCTGCAATTATGAATAAAAAAGAGATTGAATATTGAGACAGATTTATTTTATCTTCACATATAATACTGGATGTTTCCCGCCCGCTTCGTTAAGCATTAAAAAAATGAAAAGGGGTCAATCGAAGCCAAAAAATAAGTAGCGTAGAACCATCTACAAAAGAAGTTTTGACGTGATTAAGCCTCAAGGGAACTGTATTTTGTAGGATATCTTATTTGAGCGACTATTTTTTTTATTTTGGGGCCTTAAGCAAAATTTTGTTAGGAATATTAAAAAAGGATGTCTGAAAATTTGAGTTCTTAATATTAACTCTAACTACTGTCCCAGAGCGTGAGAAGATTTTCCATATAAAATACACGTAAACTTTGATTATTTTATTTTTTTTTCACCTAATCTTCTGTTCACAGTACTACCATGCCATGAAAAAGAATGGTAAATGAGCGTCCAATACATTAACTGTACGATTTTTCAAATATTTTCTTTTCATACTACTTTGTCTAGTATGCAGTATGCTTACTACATACATACAATCGACAATTGAGTTTTTACTTGTAACCATTAGGTATACGATTCACATAGAGTAAAAAAGCGGCGAGTGGTCTGTATATGAAGTGTAAGCCGTTTCATAATTCTATGACGATTCATAATAATCCGGGTACAGATGACTACTTTGGTACTTACATTTCTAATAATAATACTCTATTATAAACATAAACTGTTTTTTAACGAAGCTCAATCATAAATAATGTTCAATTCATAGAGACTGCCATGTGATTAGGTTTATCGTACGTATACGTACCTGTGTAATTGATATAAAAGCATTGTAATTTTACGTTTTATTATTCAACTTGATAGTTAATTTAATTTGAATCGTATGTGTACGTATTTTGGAACTAATTTAAGTAACATTTCCCTTTCAAACCTGCATAGCATGACACACGTGAAAGCGTACGGACTACAGGCTATTGCAGTTTATTTTAAATTACACGCTGTGTGAGTACTCGAATACTACGTAAAATGGTTGTTGTAATATTAATACTATCTATGTATATTCATTGGTGAAGATGTATGTATGTAGGTGTTAGATGCAGTACGAATGAAATGACAAAATACCATACCTTTATATATATATTTTAAAAGAAGCTATATATTTTATGTTTACATCTCAATTCGTTTTAGTTAAACAAATCGTCGACCATAACAAATGGTACAGAGTTTTTCTTCACATTTAAAATTATTCTTAATAGGTATATAGAGAATAGTTATTGCCTGCGCCTTCGTTCGCTATAATATAGATTGATTTATAACCCGGTGGCCCTAAGGTGATATTTTAATATTATAAAATTAGTATAATACATTCATGTGTTGGGGTTTTGTTTTTACAATTTAACCACTCGGATGTTTTTTTAAGACCCAGATCTCAAAATGGCGAATTATGATTTTAGTTTTTTATTTTTATTTTGAAACCTGGTACATTGTAAAATTTATGGTTTAGTAAAAAAAACGTACAAATGAAACAATAATTTAAAAATATATTAAAATTATATTTTTACAATACATCATTTGTTGTTATAATAAATCATGGTTTTTTAAGCTTATGCTGCCGTAAGTCTCTTAACCTATGCCTCATGTGGTCTACATTCGTTTGTATGGAACTTAAACCTGTATGGTTTTGGACAGTCCAGGGGTTAATTTTGGATTTTCATTTTACTACACCTCTCCACTGGGTGGCGCTTTTTTTATTGATATAGGCATGTAATTTTTTTTATCGTTATCATCGAATTAAATATACGTACTTTATTAACAAATCTGAGTTAAAATCATGCACTGCACAAGTGTCTTTATTTGTCGTTCCTTTTTTATCACATGAGAGAACGAGATAGATACAATTAGTGTTGTTTACATCGTGAAGTTTCATTCACATTGAAGTTAGCTTATTATAGTTATTTTATTAAATTAAATAATATGAATTGTTAGTTATGAAAAAAGTATTAAATATTCAAATTTAAAACGAGTCTCGGGGACCTTGATTTTATTAACATTAGATTCATTAATTGTAAATTCCTGAATCAGGCATAATTAAATTGACTTTACGAAACGATCCATGTAGTTAGTTAGTATTATATTTTTGCTTTGTAAATAATTATTTTTATACTTAGTAAAATATAATTTTATTCCGCGTTTCCGGGTTTAAAAACAAGATAAAATAAATGACACACGTATGTAATAAAGGTGAATTTAAATCCTCAAATATATAATTAATAAAAAAAAAAACAATATAAAAATGAAGGGATTTCATCCGGTCGATGATTCATTCCAAAAACGAAATGAATTCATCGATTGCACTTAGGTCATTCACTTTTAACGGCTGAATTTTTGACCGACCTTGGCTGTCGGCATTGTGCATTGCCGATATATGCGATTATCGTACCATTGTTAACTTAATTATTGATTTAAATGGATATTTGGCATGCTTCGGTCGTAAATTTTTTGTTAACGTTTATAGACGATTCAAATTACTTAGTGTATCTATATTACATTATCGATCTTGTTATTTTGACGGCTGAATTTACTTTTATAGTCGTATTAATTTCATTCGCTTATCATTTTAAGTTAAGTTGGCATAATAGAAAGCAACGATTTTTTTTTTTTAATGATCATTATGCTACTCCCATATCTGCGCGGCGAAGCTTCGGTCACTTGTGTCGCTAAAAAGTAACCTCAAAATTAATTCCGATAAAGGGGTAGACTAACGTTTACACACCATTGTCATTTCAATAGTAACTCGAAATTAGCGTCTCCAAGTTCCTTTGATGTGTGTAGAATCCGCGGCCCCAGTTATCGTGCTGCGTGTATCGTCACGCAGTCCGATAGTTCGTAACGCATAACGATAATTTCTTCCCACATCTGCATTTAGTCTGACCATAGACAAAACTTCGTCCCGATACACGCAGGTATGGGAGTAGCATTAGATAAAGGTATGCGTTTACTTTTTTCTTTTAAGTATATTTCCCATACAACATTAAATTAGTTTAAATTCTTTCAATTTATTTAAGAAAGTTTATATAACATGTATCTAAATTGCATTGTAGTTTTTTTAGGTTATACATAGGTTCATACTGGTGTTATGTCGCGATGCAGTCAAATATGGTAACATGCGTATGATTGAATGTAAAAAGCAGTTACCTGAACAAATAATTAAGTGTTTGGAAGGACTGATTTTGAACGTGAACTATCTACACGTGTGCTAGGAAATGTCTTACAAGCAACGTTTGATTTTAGTAGTGGATAATTTTGTTGATGTACTTAATTTACGAACAGTGCAACCACCGAATCATTAATTGAAATCAAGAACTTATAAACTATGTATTTTTGGATAATATGAACAGATTAATATTTCTCGGCTGTTTTCTGTGTATTACAAATGCACTCATTTAAAATGTAAAGTTTCGATTATGCAAAATATCTACTCAACGAGAGTGGGGATAGTGTGTTTCAAAACGTAACGGCCTTCAGGTAGATATAACACCTCGCCAGCAGTTACTATGGACAACTTTGAACGTGCAATTAAACGTTGAACCGCACTGCGAAATCTTCGATTCTTATTCGCGCTGTTTCTAATCTGCGTTCAGGATTTCACATAACGCGCACACTACAAATAAAGTATCTATGCAGTTCTCCACCGAGATGCATACATACTGTACGTTTGCAAAATCTTAATTTACCAGTTATTAAAACAAAATTTAAACAATACATTAATTCACTATGCCCTTAGGTGTCGATTGAAAATCAGTGTTGAATGACTACCTCCTTCAATATATATGATGATTCGACGCCCATTTGTTACACACCTTCATAATAAAAATTACTACATGTTTTACTAATATCTTATTTTTCTTCTTTTTTTAGTTTGTATCATATATAAACGTGTACGTGTGTATTGCAAATAAATATATTTTCGTTTTTAGAATATCTATAAAGGATTTTCCTTCATAAGATATTACTGAAAGCAAATATACGGTAAAAATGCGATTCGGTTATTATAGAATAACGAAAGAATCATTTGATTACGTTACTACATGTGGTTTGTTATAACCGACCTCACTGCTCGAATTTACATAGTTCATAATGCGATAAACGACATACGTCAGTCTCTGTACTGCGCAAAAGTATACGCGTGAATATTTCCGCACCGCACCTCATTAAAGAAATATCAAACCAACTGTTTTTATTTTATGCGAATTTTCAATCACCAACAGCTTGCATATATGCATATGGTTCCGTGTGTTACAAGATTGTGAGTAAAAAATGTGCGATTTTTTTACGTATTTGCGTTTAGAGCTATGTGCAAAATTTTATCCATCTTATTATATTTTATTTATACTTTATAAATAAGCGTTTTGCCACAATCTCATCTGATGTGGTCTAAGATGGTATGTCACGCTAAATATAGAGGGACCGTGGAGAGAGGAAAGTGCCATCATATATACATCATATTTTACAGAAATAATAACGTGACAAATGCGTATTAATTTCTACATATTCTATTATTATTTAAAGTATAAGTTGTACTTTACAACTATGTACGAAATATTACCAAACAATAATTGCCTATGATTTATAGAAGTGTGTTCTTTCGACTACATTTGAGAACTTTTAGAGGTTTGCTTGTACATTCATAATCAAACGTTAGTTAACAACAGGTTTGATTATTGTCAAAAGCTAGACATACGAACAAGAAAAACATATGTGACTATTATTATTTGTTTGCATACCATATAGACATAAATTTTGTATTTAATTTGTGAACAAGACTCAGCAAATAGTTTATCAAAATTTTATAAAATGTATACCTAATTATAAAGAAACTTAATAAACGCTTCATGAAAATAGTATTACATTTTCAATATAACCGTGTAAATTAAAGCGAACAGACATTGTTTCTAAATTATTAAAGATTTTATGAAACCACCTTGATAGGTGGTCAAGTAATAAAAAAAAAAATAAGATATTGCTCAAACGCGGATAAATTGAAAGATTGTCGGACAATATAACAAGTTAAGTCACACGTGATTCATTTATTTTATATGTATTCGTTCATCAACGTATAAAATCTTTTGATGAACCCCACTAAAACCCACGTGTTTTGCACTTTCAAAATTTAACCGTCTACTTCAGTGAAGTCGTCCATGTACCGTTACAATGACTATTTCGTACTGAAAAAGTGGGCAGTGTAGGCACCACAGTTAATAAATCTTACTTCATCAAGTTTAGTGTTCAACATTGGTTATTATTGCAATTTCAAAGTAATAATAATACACGCGTTTTGATTATATAATTTGAATTCTGTAATTATTAGGTAAGTAATTATTTCGTCTTGTCTTACAAAATTATGTATACATTCTTTGAATAAAAGTTACACTGACGTCTTAGTACATCTATCTCGCTCAGTTTTTACTAGAGTTATGTTAGTGCGAATAGTGACGCCGATTGTTCTCTTACCTTAACATAAAACTCAACCTGGCGGTTCAAATATTACAACAATTTTTAACCCAAGCAACTTATCGACAATCATTCAGTTGTTTTAATTTAATTATTATGTTTACAATTATTGTTTATTTACAAAAGATTTACGTAAGCTCGTAAATCTAATTTATATGTCCTTATAGATGTGAAATCTGCATAAGGAAAACAGTAAGCAAAGAACACTAATTGAAACAAACGTAAATATATAAATAGCTAATTTAAATAAAAAAAGAAATATTAAGGCGTATATCTGCGACACGAACCATAGATATTACGATTAGCTTTATCTATTGTGACAAAAGATTAAGTACTTATGTATAAGTAATAAAGGTTATTTGAAGTGCACGGTATGTATACCTAGTTCTTTGTCTAGCCGGCGCGGCGCGTACAAGACCGACCGACCGGCCGCGCGCGCTGTCGTCGTGTCGTCATTTGTGACCTATGAATACATTACCGTACTGGGCTTTTAGGTCAAATGCCCCCACGTTGAGATACCAACTAAGTTGTAAACACTATCTACGAATGTATAAATGTGTAGAAGAATCTATAGAAAATAAATATGCTTCCGGTTTTTCTAAGTAAAGTCTACGGTGGTTCATGTAATATCGTTCGCATATCGCACAGTTTTTAGTGTGAAAAGCGTTAATCTATATTACATTGATATTAGAAAAAAGAAATGTCTTTACAATTTAACAATATTTTCTTTCTTCATTTATAAAATCTAGTTTTGCATGAAATTTCATTGTAGATCGTTTTATTGTAATATCTATGTAGCGTTAGTCGTTTTTTTTTCTTTCAAAGAAATACACCACGTAAACACCTGCGTAGAAGAAAACTACAATAAAACACAGCAAGGAATATAATGTGTAAATATTAGAAACGATGGAAATAGAACATATACTGTTTTTTTTTTTTGCTTTTTGATAACTCAAACTTCAACTAATCAACTAATAAAAGCAAACATTATACATAAGGGCAATGACACATTCCTGGCTAGTTTCTGATATATGACCGTCATACTAAACAAAAAATTTATAACTTTGACTTTTTGTTCGAATGAGATACACGACGTAATTACCTACGCAGGAGAAAGGGACAATAAATACAATGAGGAATAGAGCAGTGATTATTAACACT
The DNA here is from genome assembly GCA_035772565.1 of Antheraea assamensis. NCBI lineage: Eukaryota > Metazoa > Arthropoda > Insecta > Lepidoptera > Saturniidae > Antheraea > Antheraea assamensis. The sequence continues at coordinate 973,617 of JAQQSE010000181.1, read as the reverse complement.
AGGAAAAAACATTTTACTATCTTTGTCAACCTTTGATCAATCTATTTTAAATCAAACATGGGGGTGATGAAGTAATAATAGTTAGTGGTTGAGTTATACCTTTGATGCTCTGCTGTACTGCTAATTATTTAGATAAAAATGAAATAATAATAAGGTTCAGTATATAATTTTAAAGTTTTTCGAATTATTATTACCCCCACAAGCATTATCTTATCTTCAAGCATTATAGTTTCTGAAATCCGCCTTTCAAGGTTATTTGCATTATCTCGATAGCATGTTAATGGAGCCTGGAAGAATGAGCAGAAATCGGATACGCTCCTCACCCAAACGTCTATCTTGCGGTCTGCGTCATTAACCTTTGCGTGTAAAAGGTTACCAGTTCGGTCTTAATAATAAGCCTATATGACGTCGATCGTGGGAAATTGCCTTATTTTTTAAACATCAATTACTTTATTCCACCGAAATAAACTTATAAAAAAAATTCTACATTTACATAATTTTCACCTGTACAATAATTAATATGACAGATAATAACGAACAAACTGCGGTCACCCCCTAAAATTTATATATACATAGGCCATTTTATATTCAGAATAAGTACATCAAGGAATTTATCGTTCCGGAACAATGTATAATAATTGCCTAAGACTAAAAGTGTAGTTGAATACGGTGTGTAAAGCAAGAATAATAATTTAATAAAGAAAAGTTAGCTAAGTAAAACATAAATTTATGCCTTCCTTATTCGCAATATGCGCATAATAAGCATTTATATAATTTTAGTGATCTATCAAAGTGTGACTCACTAACAACAAATACGTAAGCTTAGAAATCTCGATCCTTTGTGTTTCTTCGAGTATTACATACTTTATTACGCGTGTTTAAGCGAATAAATCAATGATCAAGTTAGTAAATTAATTATTTACGTAATCTCTGTCAGAGTAAGAACCTATTTGGTAGTCTCCTATATAGTGAATATTGTTTGTATTGCTTTAATGTTAAAAAGTATAAGAATCACATAAAGTAGGTAATTTCTAGAACATCAGATTATAATGTAATGAAAATGCAATCGAAATTTATATAGTTGAAATCCATTTACCTTCTGAATTTGTACACAAATTACAATGAAATAAAAACGAAATGTTATATACCAAATAGTTTTTGTTATTCCTGTTTATGTTTTAGCATTTGACCACAATCTCACCTGATGTTAAAGGACGATGTGGTATAAGATGGTAAACACGCTAAATCTAGAAGGTTCAGGCTCTCCAGAGGCTTGCTTGGTCTCTAGACTTGAAGATGGTAGCTAGCCAAGTGTATTTAAAGAAAACCCTACCACCATGTTATGGTTTCATCACTATACTTCACATATACTATCGCATACTGTGTCTAATTGTCTGAAAATGGAATCTGAATCAGTTAGAATGGTATAAACCAAACAATTTATAAAGTGAGTACAGTATGTCAGTTGGTGCCACTTTGTGTGTAGTATTTATAACCTTTAAATTTGACCGGCTTATATCTCTTTCCTTGTTGTAATGTCACGGAGTTTACTGTGTTTCACTGTCTTTGATTAAATATTTCTGCACACGTTAAATCTTAGTTTATTTTTGCCAAAAACCATGAGAATCGAATGAGCAATTGTCATGTGATTTGTATACAAAGCTACAGAAAAATAACTTACGGGGAATTCCGACAATAATATTTTGACTGTCATTTAACCCTATTTAATTTCCTTTAACAAAAACCTTATCTTTTTTTTACAATTAAAATAAACGTACAAACTATAAAACATATGATGATAAAGTTTACATTAGACGAAAGGTCAATAGATATGTCAATTTCTCATAAAATTTAAATGTCCTCTTCTCAATTTTAGAATAATATACTGAAATCGATAAGCGACCAGCGAAATTAATGATTCATATCGGTGCCGTTACGAGCTGGAACGGAACTACGAATAATTTAAATTTGAAATGTGCACATGTGCAATGACCGTTGGGGTTTACTCACGCTTTATTTCCACCGTTCCGAATTGTGGTCATTTTTTTTTTTGTTAAATGCAATCTGCTGTGTGATTACTACGTTTTTAACATATTTATTTATTAAAATTTAGTTGCGTGTTTTTAATCAACGATGAATCGTTTGTTTTCCCTGTGATAGGAACAGAATAGTTATGTACTTCGTCCGTAGAAACTAACTTAGGTATAGCAGTATTTCTTTCCTGTACCCCAAAGCACAAAGTTTTCTCCACTGATTACGGAAAGGCGGGGTTTTTTTTATCGAATATATGTATGTCTTTTTATTTAGTATACTCTGTAGCTTAAATGGCTTGATAGATTTTGACATATGTATTAGTTTTTTTGGCGGTATCTTTATTTGTCAAATTGCTTTTATCTTTTATTCATAATCTTGCGTTATTTGACCATAATATACTAATATTGGAGGCATCTTGTGTAATATATATTGGTTATTTTGCACAAGTCACGTAATAATATCACAGAGCGTGAATTCCGAGATGTTAGAACGATGATGGTTTGGTTGATAGCGTATTTGGACACCGCGTCGATCGACATATGTCCGAATCCTTGCAGCTTTCGGTGAAGGAAAACATATTTGTAATAGCTTTTTTAAGGGCCTGGTTAACTACCATCTGTTATATACCGTATATCCCAAAGATATCCGGGATGGCCTGGTTCAACCCTCAATCCGGTATTTCCATACACATACTCAGAGTAATCATAGAAATGTTTATTGTTCAGCTGGAAGGTCCAAAAACCATACACACAAAAAAGAATCCGTCAGCGCTCAGTCTGTCGTACGTTAAGGGGCAAATTGACCGTTGTAAAGTTCAGGTAGACAGGTATTGCGATCTACCCACATATGAAAATATCAATAAATAATCAATCAGACACCATCCTCAAGTTGAAAATCTGTCGCCAAGCACCTGTTGAAGTGTTCCGACAGCTGCACTTAAGAGCCGGTCTCTCTCTAGGTTTACCGTGTGTTTAACTTAGACCATATAGTCACTTAACATCAGATGAGATGGTAATCAAACTTATCTTTATATAATTCTTTAATAAAAAAAAACCCTAAAAGTTCTTCTAACATCAAGGTCTACATCTTTTTAGAACACTGAAGTTATCAGAATACGCTGTATATTGTAATAATTAACCACTTGATAATGGCAATTATAACTTTCAATAAAGGAAATTTGTTGTTAAAGTAGGGATTTACATATTTATCTTCATTCTGTGAACATTATAGACTATATAATATTTAAAAAATATGACGTATGGGAATGAAAAATTCTTTTTTTTTTAATGATTGAAATAAGTGTTTTGTTTTTCTTTATTAACATATAATTTACGAAGAAAATGAGGTCAAATCTTTCTTTTACAGTACGAACATGTCATGACATAATATTAGTTGAACAACTGAACGTCAATCTGTCAATATTTTAGAAGATCTCCATATTGTCTTCTGTCTCACTCCTCAATTTTTCGATATGAAGGTTTTGTAACCGAAGTTTTTCACTTCTCTATAGGACTTTTCAATCATTTTATTTCATACAAACCTTATCCTGGCAATTACAAAGACAACAAAACGACAATTTGACAAATAGTGCAGTGCGTTCTGAAATGATGCGCTTTTACATACTCCATTTAATTATTAACAATTATATTTGTTATCGATATCATTTTGTTCGACAATTGTCGTCACTATTTTAATTATTAGTACATTATTCCTAGAAACAAGAAAAAGAAGAAGAACGAGAATTCATTGAAGTAACACGAATTTGATTTTAATGTAATCTGTAGATACAATGTCCAATTATACTTATGACGTCATTAGAAGATGTTTTTTTATACAGGACATAATAGATATTACAAAAAAAATCATGTAGACGTCAAAAATGCGGCAGACATTCTATAAGGGCACATATTGTAACTAGGTACCTTTATGCAAAATAATTCCTGTTTCCGTTTTTAGGCAAAACGAGTCGAGTTAAGTTGAACGCACGCTCAGTAACTGGCTCGATGCATTATGAACAAAGAGATCGTGCAATAACAAATTGTAAACTCCACTTCCTTATACATAAGATCTCGTTTTGTGTGCACCGCGTACGCATTTAAACATCTCCTTTGTAGTTCACAATAGGTAGGCATATTGTTAGGTATCCTTTGTAGATTAGGAAGTTACGTTGCGTCAAAATTTCTGTTGTTGTAATTGTTTTTTCTTTTTTTATTATAATTAAATCAAAAAATAATTTTAAAACCCTTTAATGTGTCACTGAATAAAATAATATGAAATTCAAAAGAAATTAGACATCATTCCTAGTAAATGTAAAATAGTGATAGTGCCCATTGACTCTACTTGAATAACTTATGATACTTGATAAGTTACAAACCAGTTAAATGTTGAAAAACAAAAAACATAATATACGTTTTCATAAATCTTTCAATTATATTCAAGAATTTGTAAAATAATCTCGTACATTTCGTAAGGAAAATTGACATGGCAGTTCTTAATATTATTTGTTCCTTTTGTAATTTTTGTTATTACTATTACATCTTGACAGAACGGTGGCATGTTACAAATATTTAATCGTTTCTTATAATTCCGTTCTGAAAACTACATTCCAAACAAGGATAACTGATTTGTATTGGTTTGTTGAAATGGCTCACGCCCTACCTACTATACTTTGGTGATATCAGAATTAGATAAGATTATATAAGAATTTTTGAAGCAAGATCCAAAGAGTTGTACAAAGTTTAAAAAAAATTAACCGAACCGTGTAAACTTGCGAAACGGATTTCCTTACAAATACAGTCCGATCGTACCTATAGAATCTTGGCGATAGATTTTATCTTGAAAGTATTCGCTAGCCAAGGGCAGACTAGACAAAGCAATACTACTAGGATATATTAGTACAATAATAACCTTCAGTGAAAGTCCAGATTGATTTTATGATTTCTATGCACGTCGCATCGTTCGACATGGTGTCAAAACTCAGCACCCGCTCTTGCAGTTACGTCGTTTCAAACAAAAAGACAAATTACCGTTCCTGAACAAAGAGATAACTTACCACCACTTAATAAAATATATATCTTTAATAAAGCTAATATCACTACATATTATAAAAGAAAGTCGTCCGCCGCGTCTGTAGACGTCTGTCTGGATGTTCGCGATAAACTCAAAAACTACTGAACGGATTGTAATACGATCTTCGTTCATAGATAGAGTATTTCACGGGGAAGGTCTAGGTATATAATTTGTCTTGGTTTATTTTTATAAATTGATTGAAATATAATGATAATTGTTGAAAGAATCGGAAAAAGTGAAGCCGCCTGGGAGCTTTCGCCGAAAACGCTGTCTATAATCCCTTTGAGATATAACAAAACAATGCATACCGAGATATTCCTGTTTTATAGATCTACAAAAAAGTCTGAGATGGCATATACTTATCTTTTATGTTAGATTCGGGATATTCGGCGACAGCCCAAGCCGAGGCGTGCCGTACGTCCTTGTGCTAGTCGTCTATATAAAATCGGGTGAGTGCCTTAAGCGCTCCTCTTACTAGTCCTGTGAAACTGTAGAGGCCTTGCCAGGCCAACAGTGTAGTCAGTTCGAAAAAAAAAAAACTAAAAATATTTCTTCAAATCTAATCAGTAACCCTTTAAAACAAACAGATCTCTTTAGGTTTGTGCTAGTAGTAAAGAATACTGACATGAGCGAACATAATAAAATGTATGTTCATACTGATATGTAGTATAAGATTTTGTTTCAAAGCTGTAAATGATTTCTACTTAGTAGCTACATACACTATTTCAACTTAACCCTAAATGCATATTGTTGCAAATTGTATACATTCCACATCCACTTAATTTTTGTTCAAAATCCTGAGTGTGTGCATTTTCCAAAGCATGTTAGAACCTTAGAAAATACCTTACACTTGGAACAAAACGTTGACATTACTTTTGGCAGGCAAATTACACTTTTTTTTGTTGTTGTTTTAAAATTCGTTTCAGGATTCATAACAAAAATTATGCATTAAGGGTTAAAATACTAACCCGGCACAACATGCTTCAATCCTATTTTTTAAATTTGTATATATACCTACCCAATAATATTGTACTTAATCAAACACGCGGATACAAACTAAATGGTTATAAAAAAAACGACTCATAAGTCTTACGGTATATCGTGAACAAATCATTATTGCTAATTCATTCGGACGCCCTATACAAGGAAACTTGATTGTCTGACTGAGAACCTTGACGCAGGTAATACGAATTCAATTTTAAAGCTACGACTTTTTTGTTGTTGTTGTTCGCTCCGATCATACTTCAAGCGTCTCGGGATCGTGAATTCGTGACTCTTTACTTTACTACGTTTTGTTCTGTTCCTTGAATATTTTTGCTTCTGCTTTTATATTATTTCATTCATTTGTTTTGCATATGTAAAAAATGTGAATAATTTAATTTTAAGACATATTCATCAGCGTATTGTTTTAAAACAATGATAGCTCAGTGGTTAGCTTGTTCAGACATCGCGTCCATTGACATAGGTTCCAATCTTCCGAATTAGCCGGAGCTATCGGTGAAGGAAAACGTCGTGATGAAACAGTATGTACGCCTCCTAAATTTTTATATTTATTCATTAATTTATTAAAGTTGTATATTTCTATATAACAGGTTATATAGAATAGGTTGCCACCAAAGACTAAACCAAGAGAAATATTTCAACCATGAGAAGATCAGTTGTTAGAGTTTCTCGTGGAACTGATGTCGACATTTTGATATTATTTGCTCCAAGCAATAATGATAATTTTGACTGCCTTATCTATTTGTATCACATGAAATACCTTCGTAACTATATATAGAAATTTTACATAATGTCAGTCTTTATGTATACTACTGCTGGGTAAACTTATTTACCTGGAGTAATCAACTAAGCAGGCAGGCGGCCGATCGTAAAAATTAAACTAAATCATACTTCACAACATGACAAATATGTTGTGTCGATCCCACTTAGGAGGCATATAGGTAAGAAGAAAATATGCTAAGACAGTCAAGATATGTACCACCTTCAAATTGAAAATCTTTCGCCAAGCAGCACCTATCATCTATAGGTGTTCCGACAGCTGCATTTGAGAGTCAGTCCCTCTCTAGGCTTAGTGTGTTTACCATCTTTTGCTACTCCCATATCTGCGTGTATCGGCACGAAGTTTTGTCTATGGTCAGACTAAATGCAGATGTGTGAAGATATTATCGTTATGCGTTACGAACTATTGGATTGCGTGACGATACACGCAGCACGATAACTGGGCCGGCGGTTTCTACACACATCAAAGGAATTTTAAGACGATAATTTCGAGTTACTATTGAAATGACAATGGTGTGAAAACGTTATTCTACGCCTTTATCGGAATTAATTTTGAGGTTACTTTTTAGCGGCACAAGTGACCGAAGCTTCGTCGCGCAGGTATGGGACTAGTATTAGACCACATCGTCGTTTAACATCAACAGGGACTATGGTCAAACGCCATGATGATAGGACTAATGTCTACCTGGCTAGCTACTATCATCAAATTGAAAAATGACATGTCGTTCGTCTATAGCATATTTATGTCCTTCTTTTCAGGGCTGGTCATTATGGGATCGTTCCGAATCAACGGAGCACGAGCGACGGTTACTACTGGTCGCCAGGCTTCCGAGCGTGAGAACACTAAACGGCGGTGGCGCTGTAACGATCGAAGAACGAGACGCGGCTGAGAGAGCTTTCATTAGATACTACATGGAGAAACCAGAGTCTGATCGACCTGACAGGTGAATACTATTATAAAGAAGTATAATAGTAAATAGTAGTATACGAATATAAGTAAGTTAAAATATTTACGGTATTATTTTAGACCAGCATTTTCCATACATCATATATCTATACTATTATTTTAAAGTTCATAGTTGTCTGTTTTCTAGGAGGCAATATCAAAACATAACCTATGTCGCTAAGTGGTAATGTAGAATAGTTACTAAATGAATGTTTAAAATCGGATAAACAAGATTTTATTCTACAAGCAATCATTTACCTACTTTATTTTTTAATAATTGTTCTTAACATATGTGTCATAACACGTAAGTATTATACCTAGTCTGGTCATAAATTTTGTCACAATCTTTTATTTTAATTTTCGAATACCGGCCAGATATATTTCGACTAATTTTGAACAGAGAACGTACGGCGCTTTAGTAAAAACGTAGTGGTAAAAGGTGGCATGTATACTAAATTACATTTTGAATAATGTATAAAAATAAATATTTGTCAAAAAGAGTATAATTAGTTTCATTGTAAGTTTTTGATAGAATATATGACCCGACTAGGTATATTGTTAATAAACTTTATGAATGAATGATTTTTGATCATAATGACACAGCTAAAATACCTTTATGAGAACCTATATCATAATTAAATAGTTCTTCTCACCTTTGTGAGTAATTCCAAGGCATAAAATTTGTTTCATATCATATTACAGTATTGAATTAACAAGAAAAAAACTATCTTTAAGTATATTAATCTTTCGGGAAGTAACGTTATTTTATTCATTATTTGTTTTAACACTATCAATGTGAATGAAGGAAATTGAAAAACAAATTCTTTTTTTTTCTTTTTCGTTACTAGGAACTCAATCTACTTCGAAGAATATTACTGGCATTTTCACGTGCTAAATTAGTCTCTACTGCTTTTTCGGGTTTTCTAAAAAAAACAAAGCGTAAAGCTCACAGCTTACAGCATTGATTGATTTCCATCACTGCGATTGCGTCTTTCTGTGAAAGTCTTTTTGTTTGCTACTAGAGGAAGGAGACATACGTAAACATTGTGACATGAATAAGCGAATAAAACTGTAAGAGATTTTGAAAATTATTACAGGTATTGGGAGCTGGTGGGCGTTCACGGGAAACTAGATCCTTTGGTTTCAGTCGACCTGAGGCCCGAGAAGCGAGTTCAGATCACCTTTACCTGTGGCGACGTCAGCGAAGTTCGTACCGTCGACGTTTATAAGTAGGTATCTTGATTATTTCGTAAAATAACAACTCAACATTCTTCAATAGATCCTTCCATTACACTATTATATAACACTATATAATTTAGTATTACTGATTTTATTACAAGTTTTGGAAATTTTTGTCTTAATACGGATGCTACGTACGCCGCGCTGGTGTAACACACCATGAAGTTAGTTTAGCTTGAAACGGACGTTGCGCGTGCCAACGTAACGCAATGAAATTAGTTAATGAACTGTTTCTTTTGAAATATTATAAACACAATTGCATTGAAATATAGATATTGCTTGTATAATTTGTGTATATTATTTATTCCACCTTTTTTTATTTCAGAACTGTGTCAGATTTAAAAACCCGCCTGGAAAGGCTCGCCGGTTTCCCTGCGGCTAAAATGAGACTGTTCTACGTCGATCAAGAAATGAGAGACGCGCCACTGGTAAGACCAAATTGCAATTACGGGCTTAAAATGAGGTGGTTTCCTTAAACATTAACTGTTTATGGATCTTTACATTTACTTTATGGGAAGGTTTACAACACCATATAAACCTGTGTTCATACAAAATTAATTTGCGATACATATGTACAGATTTACAAAAATAATAATTATAGTTTTGATCTTTAAAGTAGTCGGATAGTATTTTTAACTGTTTTTAAGAAAACTTTATAAGATATTTCAAGATTAGAACAAAATTAGAAACTTGGCAAGACTCTCTTTTTAATAACAAAAAACAAATCAACTCTTTTTTTTAAATTCTTAATGTATATTTTAGTGATGTACATAATTTGTATTTAAAATGATTCGGAGCCTCCGTTCTTCGTTTTCTCAAAATCTCCCAACCTTTATTACTTCCAAAGTTTTAGTATTTGACCACAATTTGAATCTAGCTGGGGATTGGCTCTCAATTGCAGCTACCGGACCACACCTATAGATGCTTGGTAAAGGTTTAAAACTAGAGAGTGGCAACTAGCCGGACGATCTTAAAAAATATATTTTAAATTTCATTAATATTATGCTAATAACTGCGCAGGACTATGTCCGTTTTAAATTACAATATAAACATAATAATGTTAAGATAAGCGTTATCTAAATATCTTACATTCCATATATATAATTATTAAAGTAAAGCACCACGAAATCTTTTTTTTTATATTATAGGGGCAAACGAACAGGTGGGTCACCTGATGATAAGTGATCACCGCCGTCCATAGACACTAGCAACACCAGGGGAGTCGCAAGTGCGTTGCCGGCCTATTAATATATGTGGGCCTCCGGCGCTCTTACTGACCGAACGAAACGCAACAGTGCAAGCACTGTTCCTTCACGTCGGTTTTCTGTGAGAGGGTGGTACTACCCCGGGCGAGCCGACCCATTCATGCTGAAACCAGTAATAGCTTCAGCGTAGCTCTACCACCATCTTTACACGAACGAGGACATAATTTTATAAGTATAGACAATAAGAATAAGTGAACGAAACTACAAATGAAGTCTGTTGAAGTAACCTATTAATGTTTTCACAGGGTCCAGAAGAGATGCGATATCCGACTAAGCAGCTATATTCGTACAACATTAGATCGGGTGACGAGATCATCATAGACTCTAAATTCAAACACTCTATATCGGTCAACTCGACCGCGTGAGACGACGTAACCTTAACTTTAAATCTGTAAAAACCTTGATATTTAATATCAACTCGTTGCGTTTCATGGTGATATCTTTTTTTTCTTTCTAAAATGGCAGCATGTGTACGCACACAGTTTCGCCAATGTCACGTGAATAGAACCACAAACGATGAAGATTGTACCAAACAAATAAACATTTTTTTAATATACAAATGTACAAACAGATAATACAAACAAAAGCACATATAAATTGTACATAAAACATGTTGTTACATTATAAACATACACAATATAATGACTGGTGATGTCTTCCCAATTTACCAACTTTTGATTGACATTAATGACATTAATTGACGAACGTTTGTAAACGAAATTTTAATGTTTCTAACTAACTTTCTGGAAAAATATTATATAGAAATATACTTTTAATTATTTGGATTTAGGTATTTTATTCTTTTAACGATATAAGTTAATATTTTGACTAATTATTCCGTAACATAGCGCCGTTTGATTTTACGATTTTCAAAATTGACTTGGTGTTGTTCGAGTTTACACTTTAGTCCTAGGTATACGAAATTTTGTAGTACTTATGGTATATATTTACCTACTCTAGAGAAAGTATGTTATTCTATAATATCTATCGTGATATTCAATTTTAGCCAAAAATTATTACATTTTCTATGTATGCGCTTTGAATTTTTATTTTATTACTGTTTATACAGTAATTTACAGTTAACAATAAGCTATCATATTTATTTGGATAATATAGAACTTCTCACGTTTTCGTAAAACCATAGATACCAGATATACAATTATGAATGTACCTATAGAAATCATTAGTTATATAAACAAAAGTTGTAGACGTCGTAGAGCAGATGTCGCTCGAGAGATTCGCTGAAGGTGTTTTAGCCACAGATTACAAAACAATAATAGATTTAAAAAATATTACTGTACAACTTTTCAGCTATTATGGGTTATTTTCTAAATTTGGTTAGACATAATTTATATTTTTACTATTCACCGTAGATCATCATATTCTACAAACTTGAATTAAATGCCACCATATAAAGACAAAGAGATCACCACGAAATGTAATTTATTATAACGATTTTAAACAAAAGCCTTGTACTGTATTGCCATTATTTGTGTTGTGTCACTATATAGTATAATTGTCGTACCAACTAACACGGGATGAGATTTAACTGTATTTTTTTTAAGAACTTGTGACACTTGTTTAGTGAGAAATTATTTTGATCATTACATTATATACTACAATAAGTTATAATAGTGAGATATAATATCATGAGCATTTAGTTTGTCACAACATTTTTGCTTGTATGGAGGAATATTTATATTCATTTTTTTTTGTATTAAACAAAATACTAATTTAACACAAAGAAAGAAATTAAAATACTTTTGTATAAATTTAAATGACTAAAATTTGACAAAATCGAAGGTCAACAGGTCACTCACTATAAATATTGAACATGTATATTAATTGCAATAAACAACTGTGATACATAACATAGGTGTGAAAATTTAATCGGACAACGTCTACATGTAGGTATACTTTTAATCATGCGCTGTACTGCAATACAGTACTATAAAACATTACATACCTACCAATGTTGTTTTATACTGGAGGGACTATTACGAGTCTTTTAATCATAAGATCTTAAGAAAATAATTGCACTTACCTAATGGTAAAAGTATTGCTGATGAGCATGGACCTCAATTATGGACTGTTAAAGTAAATGCCAATTATAAAACTAATAATGTTATAAACCTCAAGCATATAAACGTGGTATTATGACCAGTTCCTCGGCGTACTTAGCATCGCCACAATCCAATCGGGCTGGAATACCCCTAGCAACTCATTCATGAAGCTTCCACTGTTGCTTTTCAATAGTGTTACGTTGGACAGTCCTTTACACCTAAATCTATATTCAAAAGTTGTATAAAAACGTACTTTATTTCAAAATTTAGTCATGAATACCTGTCGAAAATAAAATTTCATTTAAACTGCAACTTTATTCATGATTCTAAATATACTGGATTTGTAACGTTGTTATTATTAACTAGCTAACCAGCTTTTTTGTAACCTCATTTAATAATAATAGTCCCGTAACACTATGAAAAAGTAACTAAAAGGTACTATTTCTATAATTAGTAAAATAGTCATTCGAATAAAATTGTTTTCTTTATGTTTTGTCGAAAGTGCTTATTAACGCGATACTATTTGCCATTCTGAGAATAAACACCGTAATTATTTATAATCTCATTATAAACTTCATATTGTGTTACCTTTACTAGTAACATTTTAGAGAGTTTAAACTGAGGCGCGTACGCCAATAAATTGTATATTTAAATATATTTTTCTGTGTTGCCAAATAAATAACTCGTTATTTGTATGCCGCCTAAATTTTTGCAAGAAACTATAATGACGATATTTTAATAAATACCCTCATACAGGCAGTATTACAAGAAAAGCTTTTAAAATTTTGTTATATTTTGTAGTTTTAGAAAATGTAAAAATAAATGAACTCTCTCTAAAAACCAAATCCGTTTTTTATTTGAAATTAGATATAAAAAAAATGGTTGCATCAATCAATGTATAGTTTTTTCCCATATATTGCTAACATAGTATTTTGAACTTCTTCTTCTATAAATTTGTATACCTCAATCCAATCTGTACCTTCTATCTCCCCAGTTCTTCTCTTTAAAAAATTTAATAAAATACAAACTTTCTCTATTTCCTTCTTTTCTACCATGTTTGTCAAATATAAAGTTATAAGTTTTGTATCACAAGACAAAGGTTTTTGTCCACTATCTAACCAAGCCCTAACCAGTTCTCTAACCTTTTCCCAAGACTGCCCTTTTAAACCTTCTGATTTTTCTTCTTTTACTTCTGTATCTTCATATTTTATCACAGGACCTGTTGGATGAATATGGACTTTGGCCAATTTTTGTACCTGATTTAAACTATTTCTATTTTTTTCTGAATTGGATTTATGTAAACCCAGTGTTTTACGAGGCCTACCTCTTTTATTACCTGAATTTTTTGTTGTATTTATGATAGCTTTCTTCTTTGTACTATTGCCAAGTTCATTATTTGAAGATTTCACTATATTCAAGTCATTAATTCTAAAAATTTGTTTAATTGAAGCCATATCTCTAGATAAATTTTTAGTTTCTATAATGGTTTTTAATTCTTTCTCAGTTTTGACCAATTTGTTACATAAAAACTTATTTAAACTTCCTATATTTACTTTGTTTATTGGTTCTAATTTTGTGACTTGGATCCCCACACCTCTCATTTCTATTGGATCTACATTTTGTTTCTTAAATAATCCTAATACTTCTTTGGTTATGACATCAATGTCATTAGTAGGAGTATATAGTGAACTTGATTTGTTGATAACATTACAAAATCCATGCCCCATAAACTTGGCAGTCTCTACTGGGGCTTCTTCGGCTCTTACCATAAGTTTCAAAGTGATACATTTGCCTAAAACTTTAAATTGTTGCATTCTTGTATGGACTTCAATAGATAATTGTTTCAAAAAATCCATACATTGTGTTTCATTCTCAAATCTGATTCCATAGTTGACTTCTGCTGATACAGATTTTCTTATAGTGTGAAATATTAAAGGATTAGAGTCATTACCACGACATTGATCAAATAATTGAGCACCAGTTTTATTCCCTAAATGTTTTTTTAAACATGTCAGTGTTAAATTCTGTAATGAACCACATGTTGTATGTCCTAATACTTCTAGCTTTTGTGCAGTCTGTCGTCCAACTCCAGGCAAATCCTTTAATTCAATATTAAACATGAAATCCTCAACCAAATCTTCAGTCAGAAAAAATTGTCCATCTGGTTTGGCTCTTTTAGTTGCTAACCTTGCTTGCAAACGATTGCCACCAAATCCAGTAGAGCATGGGCATCCAGTTTTTCTTTTTATTTCATTTCTCAATACAGTTGCAAAGTCTTGTACACTTACTTTCATGTCTTTTAGAAGTTCTGTACAATCAACATACATTTCATCACAAGACACTGCTTCTATATTCAAAGTATACTGTGCAACAGTGTTGTAAAGAGTATGTGCCACTTCTTTATAACCTTCAAAATCATAAGGTATTGTCTGTAATTCAGGACAAAGTTTTAAAGCCTTTCCCATAAACATCCCATTTCCCACACCTTTGACCCTTGCTTCATATGAACAAGATGCTATTTCACTCATTGATCCAAATTTATCATCTTCATCTGTTATACCATCTACTCTGGTCTCAATTTCTCTATATTCTTTATCTATTCCTTTCACCGAATTTTGTTTTGTTTCTGCTTATACAAATTAAATTCCGCATTTCTATCAACACCTGGACGTTTTTGTCGAGCCTGTCCTCCTTTAGAATGTGTAACAGCAACTGGTTTACCACGTAGATCTGGCCTGTTACGCAAACCAACAGACACAAAAAGCAATCCATATCTATGTGCATTATAGTCTTCCCTTTCACGAAATTTAACTGTGAACAATTACTATCCAATGATACAATTTCAGCCTTTATATAATCACAAGCTGAAAATGAGAAGTTACTTTTTTCCCTAAGATCATTTACATATTGTTTAAAATATGCACCAAGTTGAGATATGTGGTGAAGCCGTGAATTGTTGTAAAACTCAGAAATAAAATTAGGATCTGCAGCAGTTTTAATGGGTTGTGGTTTTTTAGGTGAAATTTCCTGTTTTATTTGATTTGTATTTAAATCACCAGAATATGCTGAGTAAATTTTTAAATGTTTATTGTTTACAGCATCAGCAGTTTTTGAATATTCAGATATATTTACTCCAGATATGTGTTCCTCGTTTTCCATAGTAGGAATGTTATTGTTGTCATTATTAATTTCAATACATTTGAAATCATTTCCAAGCATATTCTCAACTTTATCAACTCTCTTAAAATTCAGTTGTTGCTGTGTTCTGGAGTTTTTATACAATAAATAATTTCTGTAATCTAACAGTTTATTTGCAACTAAACTATCTGTTATCCATTCAGGCTTAACTACTTTAGATAAATGCATATTTTTGACTTTAGTATCAGGTAAATTTGATGCTATAATAAAATCCTCCGATTTATGATAAGTATGATAAACACCTCCATGCTTCGACATAAGAGCTTTAAGTTCATCTGCAGAAGGGGTTGTGAATCCATTTACATAAATACTAATTCCGTTGAAAATGTTTGACAAAGAATCCTCTTTTGAAGCTGTTGAAAAAAACTGGTCCTCAAGTTTAGCAATTTTTGCATGCATATAACCGCCCCATGCCTCAAATCCATTGTCTGGAAATTTTTCTTCCCTTCTGTGCATAATATAATAAAACAACACCAAATTCTTCCTCTTCTTCTTTAATTTGTGGCGCCGTCTGTAAGTAATACACAATTCCGCCAATGTTACGTAGATACAGAGTGAGCGGTGTCTGTGCCAGATAGTGTCATAAACGAAGGAGAGTAATTAAAAAATGTAATTCGTGAAAAGAAAATAATTATTTAATGTAATTTATATTTACACCGAGTTATTGTAAAAAAATAAATACAGCCAAAATTAGATATATAACAATTGAGACATAGATAATCAGATTAAAGTTTGACTTTGTTAATTTTATTAAATAAGGAAAAGGCATGTATAATTAAAGGGTTATTATTCACTAAAACTAAGAGACACATAAGGTTATTAGGACGGGCAATATAAGCAGGGAGGATATCATATAGGGTGAATCACCAAATTCTTTAGTTCTCCTACATCGAATGTTAAATCTGTAACATTTATATACTCTGTGTTTAACAGTTGAACTCACAGATAAATATTTTGTACATATGTCTCGTGTAGCACCCAATGTCGACAAAACAAATTAATATAATAAATAGAACAACGCTGATCAAAATACTGTTATGTTAATATACAATATGATAAATTTTTAGAAATTTAGTATTAAATAGAAAAAAATATCACAGTGAATGCAATGCTATGCAAAATATAATTTGAATATCTGTTAAGCATTTATACATCCCGTATTTAGCAATTTATTATATGTACGAATGTTATAAAAATGTTCCTCTTTGATATTTCATATTTAGCTTATAATTTAATAGTACATTTCCTAATTTAATAGAAAAAAAAGATGTCGATTTACAAGCTTCAAATTATCATAAGCACTAAAAGTTGCGTGTTCAAATCACGTCGGAGTCACCACTGTAGGAGCCGAGACTAGTTCAGAGGGCGTAATTATAAAACTCGGAGTGCGTGAATAAAACTGAATTGTATTTGAATAAATATATGGCTTTTATAATAACAAAAGATTTTTCATTTCTTCGACTAACATGTATCAAATATAATAAATTAATATATTTAGGCCAGTCTCCGTGAAGATAACATTCTAGAGAGCACAAAACACGACAACAAAATCTGAGATCACTGGAGAAGGCCGACAGTAGTTAATTCCATTTAAGGAAGTCGTGACGAAAATTTTAACTTTCTATAAATATAATAATAAAATAGGATATTGTGTTTGTACTTACATAATACTTTTGTTTAAATAGACATATAACATTACATGTATTTCAGCAATCATATGAAAATTTCTGATCGAAGATAAGATTACCTTATAAAATTCGTTTAGTGTGTACTTTTTTTGAAATTTAATTTTACTAAAATCATTCATTATATATGAACTCAACTTTGTTTGACTAAATATACAAAATTTATTTGTCTTTTTTGGTTTTTCGCTTATTAAAACTTACTAAAGTGAAATTAAAAACACATTCGAATTTGTAAAAATTCAGTATTCAAAGATAGGGTGTTTACCCAATATAGCTAAAATTGTATATGATTTATGAGACAAAAAGTTTTAGGATCACTCTTCTAGAGTCATACAGCTACAAGCATAAACTTCAATATATTAGGGCTTTATGTGTAATATATGTATAATTTTCAGAAATCAAACGTTTATAAGTAAATTATTTATTAATTCACAGCACTCTAAAACAATCACGGAACAAACAAATTCTTTCGTGGTATTAACTCGTCGCATAACTTACAGGAGAGGTAACTAAACTAATATAAATTTCCCTGTGGGTATGACAACCCTGTAATAGCTGTATGCTTTTCAATTATGAAGGGTCGAGATAACGAGAAGCATCTCATAGGCGAGATATGTTGAAAATGTGTCCAAATCTGAGCACTAAATTACAGTTCTAAAACCCTTCAAAATGGCGCTAGAGTATGCCGCAAAAAGTATGATTAGCCCGTAATAATTTAGTAAGTCTATATATCTATATCTAATTTACTAAATCATAAAACATGGTATTGGAATGTTTGCGAACTTTAAATAATATGTTTAGTCATTTTTAAGTATTTACGATTATTGTTATATACTATGGTCAATTGTCATTTCCAATAGCTGTCTTTCATTGTCATGATTTGTAAAATACAACTATTCTAAATTCTTGCTGAATAAAACCAAGATATAATTGGTATTTCTGTATTTTAATTACTCTAGCGCCATCCTAATTTAGCACATTTTGACGGATACATTTACAAACACATATTCTCCTTACCTCCACACCATATTTTTTATGAATGACAAAGTGACATAAAACGTCACATTTGAAAATGCGGTACTTGTACTGGTCGCTGATAATAATCCTAATTATAAATAGTATAAAGATTTGAGTGATATTCGTTTTCAATAAAAAAGCAGCGATATGTCCGTGTCTGAAGAAGATATAGTTTTCGTCCCATGGATTGGTCCAATGAGCTGTAAAAATACATTAACAGTTATTGTTTTGTCATTAAATATTGAAATAATCGATCGCATATCTGAAGCTTTAATAGAAGTACACAAAAAAGGAAAATATAATTGGCATATCAATGTTCTACGTTCATTCCACCTTGAAGAAGTCACCAAACTGTCAGATGTAACAGGAAGGATTGCGCTTGACTTAGTAATTGTGGCTATAGATACAAGTCGCTTGTTTTGTTTGGATTGGGCAAAGAATCAACTATTACAGGTCGATCCAGATATGAAGCAACGTCGCGTAGTACTTGTAAATGCTGGTGGATCGTCAGTGAAAGCAATGGCAGTTAGTCCAGACGAACTACTTACTTTTCAGGCAGATCATAAACTGGATTTAATTACTGCTGATGTTATCAATGACAACCCAACTTTTTTAGCGCGAAGACTATTAAAGTACATTGAAGTTTCTGTTGGTGTAAAAACTGGTATTCCAAATTTAAATATATGAACTATAGTGTGATAATATCGTGTCTCTGCTAATTGGACAAAAGTTAATGTGAATTTTAATAAACAAGTTTATAAAATTATCAAGTCCCAGTTGAAGGTATATTTCTTTGTCAATACCTTCGTGATAAAAACTTAACATCTACTGAGTTGCGATGAATTGCTTTATAACTGATTTTATAATTTTGTATACATTAGTTTACATATTCATAAGCTTGAAGGCTGTTTTGGTAGACCTTAAAAATGATGATATTGACTTGTTGGCTGGACCCAAATAGAAGAACCAAGAACTGTTGACATCAAGCAAGTTGATAATAAAATACTAAGCCCAATCTCAATTCACAACATGAAAGATCAAGCCATGTTCTGGAATACCCATTCAAGTGAGATAAGATAAACATAGAGTCCAAACTGGAAGATAATTTATTATGTAAATAGGTGTCTTAACTTGGCCATACCAGGATTGGTGAAAATGTTTTCTGGCTCCTCCTATTAGATGAAATGAATGGGATATTATGAAGCTTATAGGAGATTAAAAATTTGAAATAAATATTTTAATGAAATCTATAAATTAACAGTATCAATAATAGAACATATGAAAATATATTCCTTATTTATAAACAATTATTAAAAAAAAAACTGTCTAATATTTATCACCATAAATTATAAAAATACTGCCTACAATAGTTATTTGAACTTTGTAAGAATAATTCAAAATAGTAACTGTATTAAAAGAGAATGACCTCACAGAAAAGGATGCCAAAGACCGGGCAAAGTGGAGAAAGTTAAGTAAGAAAGCGGACCCTGGCACCAAGCCGGAAAACGCTAGGCAGAAGAAGACTAACTGTATTAAAATAAAAGATATACTTTTGAGAAGATGATAGCTTTAATATTTTAAACATAATCAGTACCAAACAAAGCATAAATTTTGATGAATTATCCGATTAATTCTAAACAAGGACACAACTTAACCACCACATCAGCCGATATCACAAGTCTCAAATACCATACTAGGAAATCGTAATTCTTGAGTTCTATTGAGTAATTGTTTGATGGAAACATTTCTAGAATATGCTAGAACATTGATGTGCACAGACATTGGCCCATGGTTGATGTACATACGGCCTGTCAGAATAGTGAAAATAAATACTTAGATGCTGTGCTGTTTGGGTTTGCACTCGGAACTAATCAACCCAAATTTATAATCTTATTAAATTCTTTTTACACATCTATTAAATTGTTTTAATTTATAGTGGTCCACTTTTAGTTCATAATATTTCAGTGTGGCCTTTAGTTCCAAAAAGTTTGTGCATCCTGATGTAGAGATTTGTAGTTTGTAACCATAACTATGATAAATCTGAAAGGTTTGGGTATAATGTATTATGACCAAATATAATTTATTATAAGATTACATAGAATAAGCAGAATTTTTAGTCTGCATGATACATGGTTTGTAGTATTGATCTTCACTTCCAGTAAAATACTTACGTAATTGATTCGTTTTACATTCCATTTTTTTTTCGAACTGACCTACACTGTTAGCCTGGCAAAGCCGCTACAGTTTCACCGGACTGTTTTTACATTACCTATTGATAGTGATTTACACTTATTGTATTGTTTGTTTTTTAATATCAAGGCATAATAAAACTTTGTATAATATAATCCAAAAACAATTGTGAGCACCGAGAAGTCTATAGCCCACTCATCAACAGTCACAGCTGTAATGCTGGCATGCAAGTGTTGGCTCTATATTCATTAGCTGGTCCGGATGTGCGTCAACTGTTAAGAGAATTGTTATAGATTTGCCACCATATATATAGTCGCTTGTCTACTGGACGTTTATGTTGGGTGTTACATCTGGAGTAAGATAATAAAAAAAAATATTTAACACATTTCCGAATTGTTTATTATACTTTGATTGTACTACAAAATAATAGGAAGTTCTCTACAGTTACAATTATATATTACATAAATATCGAAACAATTACAGCAGCTCTCATTCAAGTCACTTTATGTGTATTCAACTATCCTCCCATTATTTAATTAGCAAATATTGCCAGTCGTAAAAATCATAAAAATATAAATAAAGTTTTAAGGATATGTGCGAAATGAACAAAATATATCTTAAAACTAAGAGAAAATACTGTTCTGTTTATTATCCTTCCATAAATTATAAATAACATCACTACAATAATTATAACATTTTGTTAAAGAAATTTCCAATCATAAAGTTCAATTTATCATTTTTACATGTTTACGATTAATTATGATTACTAGCAACACAAAATAATATGCATTGCAATTTCCATTTCACACTGTTATATCAATTAATTCTAAAATATAATGTAACGTTAGAAAAATGCATCTAAGATTAAAGTCACAACAATATGACTCCACTATAAAATAAACGTATACAAAAAATTTAAGATTAGGCAATATCACAACTAAACCACCTGTTTCTTTAGCAGGCAAATAAATACCATCGAATATAGGATCACTTCAGAAATCATTAAATTTCTCTACATAGCCCTGTCTCGGAAACCGAAGGTACCATTTAAAAAACAAAGACATTTGTAATTATTTAAATAACAGGTATGAGATATCAAAGACATTACTTAGTTTAGAGAGACGGTAAATTCAAGTATGTATTCCAACAGAATAAGGACATTGACATCTCTCCTGCAAGTCCACTCTGCAGAAACCTTAGTCCATGTTGTGCGATTCGTCACAAACCCACTGCTATCCACCCAAATATAAACAAAGAAAGAATGGTCCCAAGTTAATCCTTATTCTGCTAGATTCACCAATACCACCATAACTTCCTAGTAACTGTGATGTTTATTTCAAATGAGGTAACGATATAAAAAAAATAATAATATTGCACATAACAACTCATTAAAATCCGGGTACACAATTATATAGAAACGTGAATTGAAACAGATTTTAGTGTTGCCATTTAAAATATAGTTACAAGTTTACGTGTACGAGTGAATTACTATTTTTTTTAGTATTATATTAGCAGAAATTGAATGTATAATCTTGAATCATCGTGAAATTATGTTTAAATATATTATGAGACGTGCCAATCACATTAATAATTTTTATCAGCTTAGATATATAGAAGTTATCTAACTACTCACATACAACTTACTCGCTAATTTCCTGTACTGAGAGATATAGTTAAAAAATTTTTTCAAGACGTCATTACCGAGCACCCCAAAGGCAAAACGGGTACATTTTATATATCATAATAACACACGCAGACAACCGATAGCGTGCACAATTTAGTATGGAATGCTGATTATGTATGCGTTTGGTAGCACGCTTATCTATTTGATTTACATATATAGGCATGAAAATTATAGCTACTTTAATGTAACGAGGATGCGACGAAATTTATATCTTGTCACCGTTATATCACAGGTGATATTTCACGGCCAGTTATATTTTAAACTTGCCAGTTAACAATATCGTTTGATCCTATCAGAGGAAGACGGGGCGACAAATAGACCGAAAATGAAACGATTTCGAAGTAATACAGAATCTCCTCTAAATAAATGCTTAACAGTGTTATAAACAAGAATACATTTCTTTCAATCAGATTCTCACTTCTAGTAGTTGATATACGTGATTACAGTGTTATTCTTTTATCACTTTCTCTTGCGCAGTTTTCTTTTCACACAGTATAATTTTGGGTCATATATATTCGCATCACGTACGCTGTCGACATTTAACTGGCGCTTTCGATATAACTAATATGACACGTGATATATTTTTTACCAGTTATATAACAAATGATACGTGTAATCTTCATGTCTCATAGGTGTGGATATACAAAGTGTCGAATCCATCAGAATCAAATACAAATTTTAATATACTAAAATAATTTAAACCGAATTGTCATAAAAAAGTGATATAACATACATGTGATTTATTTACTTCGCCGAAGGCTTCCGCTCTACTTGATCAAGAAACAAAATCTAGAGATTCTTTGAAACAATTTTACACGGGCTCCATGTGCCCACGACCACTAATAAAAAATGTATGGATTACTACGTATGAATTTAGAAAAAAAAACATAACACTAGTTACTGAGATTCGTGATATGTAGTACAAGAGCGTAAACCTCGAGACAATAAGCGACATATGAATATGTAACTAACAGTTTCGACAATCCTTAATTTGGCCAGCAAACAAGTCGAACGGGGTAAAAACGGACGGGCAGTAGTAATGGAGACGCGCCCGCGACCACTTTCACCCCGATTCTTTCATCTCCGCATATTAGTTTAGCACCTGCTAATATAACTGTACACATTTCACTTGACACTTTCACACCTGGAAATAATATAAATTTCATGTTATAACACGCACGCTACGATGGCTGTTTTGACGTTTATCCGCTCATGAAGTTTCATATAAGTTAATAGCAACGTTGGAAGGACCAAATAGCTGTTTTTTATTGTCAACAGTGATTTGCAGAAACAACCGCCAGTCCAGTGATGAAACTGCGTCTATCGTCGCGCAGCACAATAATTCGTAACGCATAACGATAATGTCTGCCCACATCTGCATTTAGTGTGACTATTAACAAAACTTTGTGACGCTACACGCAGGTATGGGAATAGCATTACTATATTTCTATCTAACTACTACTATATCTGTCTATACAATACGGTTCCACAAACAAATCTTTTAACGTTTTTACAAACAAAAAAACAGCGTCGTTTGACAGAATGCTTAATGGTTTTAATTATTAACAGCAAGCAAGCACAACTACCACACCTCCAGATAACTCGCGTCAATGCTTAATGCAAAACAAAGGTAGCATTCGAATATATTTTTTTCCAAAATAAATTAGTATTTCACGTCACTGTTGCAATCTGTCAAAACGGTCATCATAGCATGCCATTACTATAGTAATATTTTTGTGTTTTCTTTCTTTGAAACTGTGTCACGACATGTCATCATTAAATTACCTCTGCTTCAACTCATAAAGATTATAAAATATTATAGAAAATAAACAAATTAAGCCATTTTAAAAATCAAATTTTCCAAAAATTAACACCTCAATGGTAATTGCAAAAATAATAGTATAGTATAGATATGAAAAAGGGTCTTATATGGGCTTCAACTGAAAAAAAAATCCACCAAAACCTATCATATGACTGCTCAGTAAATTATCAGAATGACAACAGTATTGTATTGGGTATATGAAGTGTCTGTAGTAGTCAAATTTTGGGCATGTTCCTTCAAATTTTACTCTACAGATATAGCGACCCCATGTTGTTACTTCTATACTCTATATTTTTGACATATACAGGGTAGATTATAATTAAAGTAGAGATGTCTTCAAATTAAGTAAATGTAATTTAGACAAGCATGTGTATAATATCTAGATTGTGGTTGATTATGTTATGTAATATACATGTAATGATCAGCTTTAACCTGTATTTAATTCTTAAATTAGATATTAGAGACAAAATTGACAAGCGGGAAACATGACAATTGTTTCGTTTTGTTATGTCGCGTTTCAAAGATCGACCAGTATATACCCAACTAGCTATTTCCGTGGCTTTTGTACGTGTTTTTTTATGCAATAATTATTTTTCACTAATCTACATAAACATAAAAAAAATAATTGACTCACAGATGAAAAAAATACGCGATTTTCATACAAACTTTTATCCTCTTTTTCACCAGAGTTTATTAATTAATAACCTGTGTGCAAATATTCACAGGCCCGACACCAGTTGTTTGGACTGTGCGTTGATATGACAGTCACTCGATATTTAAGAGAGATAGATATTTAAGAGATAGATAATTAAGGTAGTAGAGTGTTTGTGCTCGATTCGAGAGCTACCAGCTTACATACAGCGATAAATCTACTACAGCGCTCTTTTGAGTTATCACGGTTTCGTGACCAACTAATATATGTCGCACAACCGAGATTCTTATATGTATACATTAGTATTGCACTGTACTTAACATATTAGTACAGAGTTTTCGTACTTAGATAACCATGAGACTTACATAAGGGTGTTTAGTCTGAGTCGAGGTTAACGACATCCGGCGGTCCGGAGGGGGTTGCGGCCCGCGACCGTAAGGGAGGGCGACCGCGCGGCCGCGACCCTGACACCGGCAGCACGCCACCGACACCAACACCTGCACCACCCGTACCGGGGACACCGGCAGCACCGACACCAGCAGCACCAGCCCCGGCACCGGCACCACCAAGCATGATCTCCCGCGCGCGCCGCTGCTGCAGCGCCATCGCGACGGGGTCCCGGCTGCCGAGACCACCAGCGTAGTACTTCGCGCCCATCGACTGTACATAAAGTCACATTCGACTCAAAACCCGTTCAGGTGAAATTCGATATGGTTTATATTTTCATCAAACATAATATATCACATATTTTTAAGAACATTTTTATAGGATACATTAGGTTTTGGTGGATGCACAGAGAGGTGCGTGCAGAAATGCGGATGTTAAGATGGGAGTGTGGTGTAACATGAATGGATAAGATTAAGAATGAGTATATCAGAGGAAGTTTGAAAATAGCACCAGGGACAGAGAAGTTGAGGAGTAATAGGTTAGCATGGTACGGGCATATTATGAGAAGAGATGAAAGTCATATAACAAGAAAAGTTTTGAGTTTGAAAGTGGACGGATATAGAGGTAGAGGAAGACCGATAAAGGTGTGGATGGATAGTGTGGAAAATGATATGTGTATAAAAGGTGTGAATACTGTGATTGCTTTTGACAGGGGAGAGTGGAACAGGAAAACATGTTGTGCCGACACTACTTAGGTGGGATAAGGGTGAGATGATGATGATGATGATATGGTGCTTGAACTCAGTATGCGGCAAATCGGTAATGTGCTTTGGAATTTTGTTATAACCCTAACACTATTACCTAAAAAACTGTTACCGGTCCTAGTGAGCCTAAAACATGAAATTACCAATTTTTTTGTATTTAAATTATGTCGGTCCTTTACTAAATTTAGCTTATCTAAGTTTTTCCGGACGTACATTACATTTTCATGAATGTATTGGGACGGCAAAGTTAGGATATCGAATTCCTGGAACTTAGCCTTTAATGATTCGCGAGTCCCCATATCATAAATTGCTCTAACTGCCCGTTTTTATGTAGGAAGAAAATGGTATCTACCTCAGCTGCTGTCCCCACAGCAAAATACCATAGACATTAATTGAATCCAATTATAACCGTGCATATAACGCGGTGAATACTGATTATCCTTACTTTAGTCTATTACTTTCATTGCTACTAATAATCAAAATTCACCTGTCAGATATCGATCAAACATTACCTGCATCTTATTATAACTGTACACATAATTAATTATCCTATTATCCTTTAAAATTGTCTATTACTTTAATTACTGTAATATTATTCTCCATTCCTAGTTTTCACTTTATTACTCTAATTTTATTTCCATTTTTATTGCCTATTCCCTCTTATCCATAATCTTTTACAAATACACTATTGCGTTAAAGTGTTTTGTTAAAGTTAGTTGTTAGTGTTCCTGTTAAAGTGTTTACAAGTAAATACTCGGTAATCAGATGTCTCATTTTTACAACAGAACTTTTTGAAAGTTATATAAGTATAAAGCTAAACACTGCTTCGACTGTATTTGTAATTTAAAAATTACGCCAAAATAAATGGGAAAGTGGTAATCGACAAACATTATAAAGCAGAGCCGCTTTTCGCGATTCTCTTGTGTGTTTATTTAAACCCCTGGACTGTTCAGAACCATGTTCCATACAGACTGATGTAGATCTCACGAGGCACAGGTCAACAGAGTGTTGGCAGCAAAAGCTTAAAACTTTTAAGAACAACAAATTACGTAATTATAATTTTTATGTAAAATGTATTTTTAAATATTTGTTTAATTTGTACGAACTGTATTTACTAAACCATGACATTGACAATTTACGATGTCGTGAAATAAAAATAAAAACATAATCCGCCACTTTGAGATCTGAGTCTTATAAAATCAGCCCAAGGGTTAATTCTTCCAAAATACGAAACTGTATTTTTATATAAAATAAGAAAAAGTGGTATACTTTAAAGGAACTCCAGGGGTTAAAATAAAAAACCCATGCAACTCTCTTAACATGATAGACTACTATGAACACACCCCATCATTTCCTGTTTTTAATACTTTGTTTTTTTTATATATATATTATAGGAGGCAAACGAACAGGTGGGTCACCTGATAGTAAGTGATAACCGCCGTCCATAGACACTAGCAACACCAGGGGAGTCGCAAGTGCGTTGCCGACCTTTTAAATATGTGGGCCTCCGGCGCTCTCACTGGCCGAACGAACCGCAACAGTGCAACCACTGTTACTTCACGTCGGTTTTCTGTGAGAGGGTGGTACTACCCCGGGCGAGCCAACCCATTCATGCTGAAACCAGTGATAGCTTCAGCGTAGCTCTACCACCTCTAATTCCTCTCTGTTGCAATACTTATTTTTAAATTCATCTTATTGTATCATGCTCGCTCACATATATCCCTCGGTTAACTAGTTCTTTTTATCTCTATCTCCCTTTCTTTCTCTATGGCCATGTATAGATTTTCTGTCCTTTACGCGTAAAAAACGTCAAGTTTCTTACGAAGGTCGTTTTCCAATCTGGTGGTAGTTTTGAAATGCGTAAGCCTATTTATTCTCTGGTACTAAATTGAGTAAGGTATTTCTAATTTAGATTATTTAACATGAGAAAGACTTACATTCTGCTGCTGCATGAGCTGCTGCAGCCTCATTTGCTGCTGGTGCTGGCGCTGCCAGGGCGGCTCGTACTGCAGCCCGCTGGTGCCGCCGAGACCACTTCCAGCTGCTGCTGCCGCCGCTGTGCATATCATAATAATAAATCCCACTACTGGGACAAACGCTTCTTCCCGAAAGAAAGTTCGCGGTTAACCACGAAGTTAGCTCACAGCTTATTGGCGATAAACCCCGAGAAATTCACTTCTAAATTATTGCAATTGCCTTTCTAACACCTATCAGCTGATAGTTTTTAATAAATGTAGTTTATAATAGGTAATACTAGTTACCCACCCCAGTTTGACATGGGTGTAATGAATAAAATGCAACTAAACCTTCACTTTACTCTACGACCGAGAAATGAACTAAAATGGCAACTGAATAACTGAAGATCAATCCGTCAATGCGAATAATATTTTTCAATGTCCTACTGTCTTGTCTCACTCACTCATTCACTTTTTATATGAAGATTTTTTACTAAAATTTTACACCTTTCCTTACGATTCTTTTTTTCGAACTGACTACACTGTTGACCTGGCAAGGCCTCTATAGTTTCACCGGACTATATTACGCTTTTTCAAACATTCTCTTTCATATAAAACTTGTGCTGGCAATTATAAACACAAGAATAAAGAATTACTGAAATAAATGCAACCATTCTGATATAATGGGTTTACATACATTCAGCAACGAAGTTTTATATACATAAATTATATATACATAATTATTACATTGTTTTAAATGTGTGCACGCATATTTGTTTGTACAAGTACAATTGGCATCGACCTTTAAAAACAATTTAAGATAGTTGTCCACAAATAGATACCAATATACTAGGATATATTAGGAACTGGCGATAATAAATAGAAGTCCTGATAAAAAATCTTTAGGCGATCACAATCCAGTGATATAACTTAAAAGGAACAAATTTGAAAAAAAAAAAGAGTAAACTCACCCGAGTTCATAACGGACGCCATCATGGGGTTCATCATACCGGGTTGTGCGTATTTATAATTATTCATTTTCTGCATCATCTATAATATAAAAATTACATTTTTTTTATCACAACACTTCTAAGTTTTCCTCGAATGAAATATATATCACATATTTTGAACTTAGTAATTCTAATGGTACTCCCATACCGGCGTGTATAGCCATGAAGTTATATCTATCGTCGCAAAAAATGTAGGTGTGGGAAGACATTATCGTCATGCGTTACAAACTATCGGAATGCGCGACGATAGATGCAGCACGATATGTGAGCCGGCGATTTTTACACACATCAAAGGTGGTTTTTATACATATCAAAGGCGGTTGTTACACACATCAAAGGTGGTTTTCATACACATTAAGGGCGGTTTTTAAAAACATAAAATGTAGTTTTACACACATCAAAAGTGGTTCTTACTCACATCAAAGCTGTTTTTACACACATCAAAGGCGGTTTGTTACACACATCAAAGGTGGTTTGTTACACAGATCAAAGGCGGTTTTTACACACACCAAAGAAATTCGGTAACGCTAATTTGGAGTTATTATTAAAATGACAAAGTTGTACGAACGTTATTCTACGCCTTTATCTGAATTAATTTAATGTTTACTTTTTAGAGTAACAAGAAGCCGCAGCTTCGTCACTCAGGTATGGGACTAGCATATGAATGGTTTGGTTCTAGAGACAGTAATTATTTGACTGAGTGATCGGTTGTATTTTAAAAATATTTGTTAACTCAGAACTTCGTCATTTATATACCGATTAAAAAATATATTGGAAAGGAGATATTTTCAAGGAGGCCCCATTTTAATTTCACAATGACTGAACCTTGGATTTCGAACATACACGAGAGAACTTGTCAAAATCGAATAGATAATGTAGTGATTCGAGATATTAGTAGGTTTATGGCACTCCAAGACAATGTAGGCACCTAACTATAGTCAAGAACGTTCTGGTGTATTTCTTTGGAATAGATTTTATTGAACTTCATTTTATGTTTTCTTAAAACTTTTTATTTATCCCTTTTTTGTACTTTTATTAAACTTTTAGAGTGCGATAGCAAATCTTATTTAATTTAATGTAAGATATTAAGGACACTAAGCTCCCGGAAAACTCTTATAACCCAACAGGCTTTCAACCTGAGCGTGGTAGTTATCCAGGGGGCTATTAGAAAGTCATTGATAGGTGAAAAAATATACTTTCATAGATTTTTTGAATATAGTAAATAATAAACATTGTAAGACATGTAAGTACCTACTGATCAACATATTGTATACGAGTACATGTATATTTTTTAGATTAGTTAGTATTTAGTAAAAGTTATTTACGAATATGTCCAAATATTTTGTGTAACTTTACTACCAATTTTAGTTCCTTTTCATTATTGAATATGTAAAACAAAGTCAATTGGATAATCTTATAGACTTATCGAAATCGTTAACTGTAAGTATTTTTTAAAGAAAAGCAAGTTATGGAATTTTCTAATGAATAATATCAACTCTTACGACGTAAATATCATTTATAGTTATAGTAAATATTATGGTTACTGACGACATGCATAATTAGAGCTTTCCATAAATTACGTGATGATTTTCCGCTACGTCACTATTATTATAATATAAGTTACGTACAGAAAATAATATTTAAAATTTTGATTTAAATGCTGTTTTTTGGATGGGATTAATAACACCAATTGATAATTTAAATAATGTCATTTGACGCGCACACATTTTCATTTTAGTAAATTTTAAATTTCAATTATTATGGTTCGGAATCAGAAATAATAAAATCATGAATAACATAATTTATGGAAAATCCTGTAGTACTACTAAATTATAGTATATAGATAAAAGCAAAACACTGAATTTATATTTACTGGGCCTCAGTAAGTCTATTCTAAAACATAATACTATAGATACATTATAAAATAAGCTACAAATAAAGATATTAAAATGTATTACATGCTTTATAAAATAATAAAGGCGTTAGATAGTGGCGTACAGAAAGATAAAAAAAACGTGGCAGAGGGATAAACATTAATATGTGACTTACGCCATAGTCATATCCACCGAACATCTGAACAAATAAATATTACAAATATTAATTATATAAAACACGTGGTAATATGAATGCAATCATTTTATTATTATGGTAACATTTGAAAACTTTTCGAAGTCACTATACGCTGTTGGGCTGATGGGCCTTCACAGTTTCACCGGAAACCGTCACACATTTGAAAATAGTGTTATTAATATACTATCGTCCATAAAAACAGACGGATATGCCGTTTTTGCAATAAAGAGTTTCAGATATGTTAAAAAAAAGGTACAATTAATAGCATTTTTTGTGTATATAAGTTTTTGATTCCGAATTACTGTATCAAAAAACCGAGTTATGTAAACATCACTAAAAGAAAAGGCTACACAATTTTCTCCGATTTATGTTCTAATTAGATACTCCCTCTGTGATTACAGTGGCAGTATAGGAACTGGCAACACTGTTTTCAACAAATTATTTGCTCAAAGAACTTGTATCCAGTGGCCTTAAAAAATTAATTGGAGACAGTGTATTATTATAAATAGATATAATTAAACATGTAACCTAAGGCAACTGAAAGGAGTAATTAATAGTTTTTGCACATTAGTTTATTGTCTATTCTTTATGTTGTTTGATATAAGTACTGTAATTAAATTATTAATAAAAATCCATATGCTTAAACTACATAAAGGTACATTATAAAAAGGAGAATATAAAACAGCATGATTTTAGATTTTGCATAAATAGTATAAGGGCTAGAGGAAGTCAAAATACAGACGCTTTAGTATGACCCTAATATTTTTATATTCTGTTACTTGTAATGTGCTGGCAACAATGAGCTTGGTTGATTTTTTTATCGATATATACTCCAGCGTTTTATGGCAATGTTACTTGATTTTAAGTTAGAATACGTAAACAAGGTTTAGTTCTTAACTTTCAACTTGACTTGGGCGGCGCATTAGAATCAACCCACCATCCAGGGTCAGATTAATATTGAGAAAAACTAAGGCAAACTACACATTAAATCCTGAAAGAATTTCTTATGCGCTACTTAAAAATAGTTATAAAAGCATTTAGGATATTCCTTTCGAATAGGGGTCGTGGGCCGGAGTCATTGCTACTCACTCCTAAATCGTTTAAAACGTTTAACTACACTAAAAAAAAAACGAGTGTTTTAATCAAGTGTTGGAAATATCCCCGGCACCATGATCAAAGGAACAATAATAAGTAAAAAAAATATATCTTAAATAATAGGCAGTTTTAATAATAATAGAATGAATGTGGACTAACCCCGGCTGAGTTGTAGAGTAACGGCAACATATCGCCCAACTGATTTTCGTTCATTTTGGTTATGTCTTTACCCATCATGGCGGCGAGCATCGCATACGCCTGCTGCTGTTGCTGGGCAAGTAAATTGGGCACTGCAGAGTGGAAAAAAATTAAATAAAACTTCTTTAACCGCATTGTGATTCCTTCACGAAACGAAAAGGCGACATTAAAAAGAGACGAACATATATGTCCATTGGATTTAACGTGCGGGAGAATGAGATTGAATACGTTATACAATGTTTCTTATATTTGCGATCTCCTCATTATACATTGCACTATTTAATATTTGCTCTGGGTCGCGTGTTGTGGATAAGTATGTTTGTACGTGTAAGTGTGCGTTTGCATATTAGATTTCAAATAATGTATTAGGAGGGCCGAGTTAAGATACCAAATTCCTGAAACTAAGCTTTTAATTATTCGCGAGGCGACATAAAAACTGCTCGAACTGCTCGTTTTTGTAGTAGAAACATGTTATAACAGCTGCTGTCTCTCACAGCAATCTAAGTTAAAATACTGTCCTATTATGTTTTTTTTTATGTTTTTTGTTTAATTAAAGTAGAATGGTGTTGTGACTGACTCATTCCATTGTGCATGGGCCAGGCGGTGGGGAAGGGTGCTGGCGGAGGTCTGTTCTTCTCGTTCTCGAAGTCCTCCCAGGCCGCTTTGCGTTCTTCCTCCGTCAGAGTCTCCTCCTCTTTGTTCTCCAATAACGAGTCGTGTTCGTGATACTTGTAGATCTGTATATACATATAACAAAATCTTTCATATATATCTGGACAGAGACAAAACAGCTAAGTGCATCTTTCTCCTCTGTTTCTGTACCGACTATCTTTATATTTTTTTTTAGT
The DNA here is from genome assembly GCA_035772565.1 of Antheraea assamensis. Taxonomy (NCBI): domain Eukaryota; kingdom Metazoa; phylum Arthropoda; class Insecta; order Lepidoptera; family Saturniidae; genus Antheraea; species Antheraea assamensis. The sequence continues at coordinate 940,644 of JAQQSE010000181.1, read as the reverse complement.
GTTTAACAGATATTGACGTGTTATCAATATATATTCATTTTTTATTCCATTTTTATCCTTCATATTAAAACATGAAAAATCAATAAAATAAATACTAAAATAAAAAAAGTGCTGTATTAAATTTACACCGTAATAAGGCGTTTATGAACGTCGAAATTACCACCGGTTCGGAAAACAACCCAGTCAGCAGAGAAGAATGAATTATGGTTTAGAAAATAGATACAGAAATGCAACATACTAAATTTTAATTGACACAAAATGGCTTCCGACTCTTAATTAATTAGTATATTATAATAAATTATGAATCTTGTAATTGTAAAAAAAATATAGTTAACATATTCGTTGTTGACCATAGAATCTTATGAAATAGCGAGTGAAGATGGCGCGGACGCTATTATGTTTCTATTTGAAACGCATAGTATAGTACATTAAATTAAAAAATGATTACCAGAGCCTCGTGTTCCCTCAACATCTCCGCGAAGAGCCTGTCCTTGGGCAAAGCAGGCAGTTCCCGCGGCTCCGTGGGTTTGGGTTCGAATTTATACAATTCGGCGAGATCATTCTCAGCGTAATGCCTGTCGATCTGCTGCTCGTCGATGACTCGCTTCGATATCGCCTGCTTTGTCACTTGACGCTCGTATATCTTCTCCTCCATCGTACCCTTTACAATCAATATTATCATAGATCCCACTATACCATTTACACTAAAATACAAACCTATTATTGCGATTAGGTTCTCAACTACAACAACAAGAACATAAATGTCAGACTTGTATGTGAAATCGATACAGCAAAGAATGCTTATCGACCATGAGAACGCAATACAATGGTGTTTTAAAAATAGCCCATCTCAAACTTTATCGAATCCTTCCTTCCAGAGTTTTCCACCCCCATTTCATGAAAGGTATATAAAGCGCGCTGCGATGCATCCGAGGAGAGTTCCATTCGGGACTTAGAAGAGAATATAAGAGAAAACAAAAGCAAAGAACTTCAAGCGAATTGTATTGTATTATAATTGTATGATAATGGGTTCCATGGATTTCTGTTTGCACCGGTACAAAATAAACATTTTCTGACATTAACAACATTTTTTTTTACCTATTTACTAACAATAATTACTATAATCGGAGAGTGATTTTTAACTTGAGGCTGGAAAATGTACCAAAATTACCAACAATTTGCACCACACAAAACAATGAATACTCTGTGCGTACTATTTTTGGTATACTTTTTAGTCTACACAAATTGTTGAATTTTAACATACAAAGTGTCATTAGACTACTTAATTATGAGTGACTTGGACTATAATAATTGATGTACGAGTATAAAAAAAATTATAAAAAAACTGTTAACATTAAACATTCATCAGAAACTTCTTTGCAGGAGGATATTTTTTTGTTTCATGTTCATAAATTGGCATTCTGTAACTTACCATAGCAAGAAACCTGTAGACGTAGCAGGGTTTCTTCTGCCCAAACCGGTAGACCCTGAATATGCTCTGGACGTCGTGCGAAGGGTTCCAGGACACGTCGAAGATGACGACGCGGTTTGCGGCCACCAAGTTTATCCCGAGTCCACCAGCTCGTGTCGATATCAGGAATAGCCTATATTATGAAGACATAGGTTTTCAGTAATCGACAAACACATTTTCAATGACATGTTTCAATCCTAACTAATATAAGAATGGTAGTTTGTTGGTTTGTCCAACCAATTATCATGAAATGTTCCATTCACATTGTCACAGGTACAGAAAAGGATATAAGGTACTTTTTACAAAAAAACAATCCCGAGTAATAGATCAAATATACATAAACGCGAGCGAAACTACGGGCAAAGGCTAGCTAGAAATAATGAGATTTGTATGTAAGTAATTATATAGCTCCAAATATTTCTAGATTTCGGTAGGGTATGGCTAGAAATATTGGTTGAAGAAAAGTTTGTCGATGTATCTATTGATTTTTTTAATGGTTTACCATAAGATGGATCATGGACCTGGTGAAGATTATATGAACCCAGTGGATACGAGCATCATAGGTTCGAATTTTATGGTAATCATTAAGAGAAGTCTACGGCTGGCATCGCACATCTTTCAATTGAGATGATGTTTGGTTTAAAAGAAATAACTACACTGACACTTATGATTGTGTACATTATTACAATTCAAGGCAGTTATCACCTAAGAATTATGGTTTAACTAAAGTTGTCATCATCAAGTTAGCCGGGATATACTATAATATATAATCAATATGACAACCAGGTCCACGTCCATGATAAAGGTCGTGCCATGTTCAGTGTTTCACCCACTTTGCGACAATCTTACACCACAATTAAATGCTTATTTATTAAATATTCCAATATTACTTTACATTAACCAAACAGTTTCTATGGCAAAGTGACTTGATGAATTGAAATATGCATGACATAATATTAAAACAATATAATAAAACTGTGAGTGTCGAATTATTGTTTCAAAACTCAATCTGGCAGCCAAAAAAATTATAACGAACGATCAAAGACCTGACAAGTTAAATGGATCTGGTAACTTTACAATGCCACAAAAAATAGAATGGAACTGTACAGTTCAAATCATAATTGACAGCCAAAATCATGTCCTGGGTTACAAGATTGGCTGTGGAAATTAAAAGGCGATAGAAATATTGTTAAGATCCACATTATTAAATCTAAAAGAGTTATCAAATTATAGAGTAGTCACAAAAACAAATCATTTATTTTAGTACTTAGTAGGGTGTCCATTATTTATTATTTAAGAACAAATAAATATTTTCAAGTACTGCACACCACTGTTCAAGTTAATATAGGCCGTGACACGTGAACAAGGGATTAAAATCCTGGTTACCCCAGTGTCGTAATGTACTAACCTCGCTCTTGGGTTGTCTTCTCTGTTGAAGTTTTTGCACCAGATCGACCTGTTCTCGCATGATGTGGACCCGTCCAGGCGGAAGTAGTCCACGCCGGGAGACCACGACCCTGCAATATATATAACAAATTTTTTGCTTTCACGATTTTAATGTACACAGTTATCTGTTTCGGCTTCACACGGATCTACTAATGAAGAAAATGAGACAAAATCTTCGAAATTTACACTACGACCATGTAATGAAATAAAATGGCTATTGAACTTCAATTAATTGTGTCACATATTTTTAAAGAATTACTTTATTATTTCCATACTGTCCTCTGACAGATTTATTCACTTTTTGAATATAGCTTTTCTAGAACAAAATTTTCACTTTTCTGTACGATTTTTCAGACATTTTCTTTCCTACAAACCTTGTCTTAGTCGGTCAATTTATTTTTGAAAATCTCCCCAGTCTTCTGTCTCACTCACTCATGCATTTTTATATGGAGATATTTTAACCTACATTTCTCACTTTTCGGTACGAATTTTCAAACATTTTCTTTCATACAACCCTTGGCCTGACAAGTGCACATACAAAAAAGGACTAGCCAAATCCGCGCAGCCGTATTTATATAGATAAAAGTATGTACCAAAGAAAAAATTCAATTTAAATATATTTTATAGACGAAGTGTTCCACCACAATAAATGAAGCTATACTAACCGAAGTGACCACCCAATTTCTCATCCATTCTGCCTTCCTGTGTCGCCTCATCGACTTTACCTAAGAAGTGCTCGATAAGATCTAACGAATAAAGTGACTGTGAGAAGACCAATCTGGAAACAAAAGAAATATATAACATTTACTTCTGCATCAGCAGAGTACATTAAACATTTAAACATATACCATAAGATTGTATGTGGTGGACCAGAACCTCACACGGGCAAATGAAATATAGTCGTTGATGCAACAAAAATCAATAGATAATAAAGCAAATTAACATACAGAGTCTATATACCTATATTTATATAACAATAAAAATCAATTTAATTATTAGACAATAAATTTAATTAATGACATTATGAATTAGTATACTTGATCGATGTACCACCGGTGGTACAAGTTAAATTTGATCTTCAGGCCATGGACCAACACATGGTATAGAACATGTTAATACTTGGAATGTATTCATCATGCATATAAACATCGTTTTTGTGAATAGGCTGAGATAAAACAGTTAAATAAATCTTCCTCCTCTGTTTCTTAACCTATTTTGTTCATTTTTTAAAGTTGTTTACTAGATAATAACGCGACTTAGTGCCATAAATTAAAAAAGGTTGGAACAAGCTAGTTTTTTTCCTTAACATTGTAATATGAAAAATTTATGAATTATGGTCGAATTTACACACAAAAATATTTAGATATACACACACAGTTTTTTCTTTAAATTAAAATAAATTTTATAATCAAGTAGGGTAAACTGAAAACATATGTCGGCAACACCAAATATCTTCAGATGTTTTATTCGAGATGCATGATGTTGCGAGGAATAAAAATGTGAAAGTAATATGTCAGGTGAAATGGATGATTGTATGAATGGATTTAAAAAGAAGATTTTTTACATGTTGGTAAACAATAGTAGACTCACAATTTATCGCCGATGGCCTCACACTGGCGCAGTATATCGAACAGCAAAACCAGTTTGTGGGAATTACGGATGTCCTCTAGCTCATCGTCTGATACCATCTTGATCCACCACTCAGTCGGGTTCTCGTACTTCACTTCGACTACATCCGTATCGACTGGATCTTCTTCATCTTGCTCCAGTGATACTACACAAACAGACTATCTATGTAAACATTTTTTTTTGTTAATGATGATGTGAAGTTGGTAAGCACGCTATACCTAGAGAATGGCTTTAAAATTCTGCCGCTGGAACACACCAATATGTGCTTGGTGATAGAGTTTCAAATTGAAGATGGTAAGTTAACCAGGAGGGTATACTAACATGGCCTACCCTACTGTTAGGCATGCTACGGTTTCATTATGATGTTTTCCTTCACCAGGTGCTCTGGCTCATTCACAAGTATTCGAACCTACGTTGATCGACGCGGTAGCGAAACATTCTAACCACTGAGCGAGCAATAATCGATTCGACATTTCAACTTTGACTACTCCACATACACATTATTTCTCGACCACTATTTCACCTGCTATTAAATGACCATGTGGTCTGAGACGGTAAAACGGTAAACCTAGCGAAGCACTAGCTCTGAATTGCAAATGCTAGAACACACATGGTGAGCTTACAAAAGCTATACCACCATATTCTAGTTTTATCACTGTATTCCTTCACCAAAAGCTCTGGACATGAACCATCACCTCGATGTTAGTAATTTATAGGGACAAGTATTAGCCAAAAACAGTCATACAATTGAAAGCATTAAGACAAGAGTATTTAATGAATAATGTATACAAGTTTTTATTTATCAAATTAGTTTTACCCGGATTAGCTCTAGTTCCTCGTCTGGTGGAAACCTTGTCCTTTCCCTTGCTCTTCTTGGACGATTTCTTCTTTTTGCTTTTCTTTCGGCTGTCGTCACTCATGTCTGATGAATCGTCTGTCGATTCTTCCGTCGATGTCTCCTTTATGGAAATAAGTAAATTCCAGTTGACATGATATAAATTCGCTTCCTATCAACTTTTCTAAGCGGTTTTTATATTTTCTATTCTCTTCGTATCAGTGTGTATTATTCTTGTTATTCTATTCCACAATCGACTATTATGCCAAATTTTATGTTATTGTCGTTATTTTCGATTCTTCATTTTATTTAGTTAAAGTATGAGAAGCATATGCTACGATTCCTAATAGAATTAATGGCAATATTAATAGACTATTAATTTTAGAATGGAATACAAATCTCGCATGAAAATGATTTTTTTTTTTCGAACTGACTGGGTAGTTCACCTGGCAAGACATCTACAGTTTCATCGGACTACTCATGAATATTGTGATTATTTCTCATAAAAATTTGTTGATAAAAGTTTTTTTTAATTACTTTGTTTCATAATTCCCATAATATATTCTTACCCTATCAATTGTCGAATAACCTATCCTCCCAATACACAAAGTTTCATAAAAATCCATTGAAAACTATATAATTTGTTTAATTTTATAGACACAAATTTTTTTATATAAAAACCAAATCATTACTGATAATTTTTATGACGTATCAATTTCTATGTTGCATATAATTTCTACTGCTTGCCTTACCTGCTTTTACAATTATTACTGCAGTTTAAAAAACGTGGTACATTAAAATAATAAAAATACTTTAATAATTTATTTCTGCTTATTAGTCTAGTATGTATGAACTTTAGGATTCGATTGTATTTTACTGAAATTTGTGACAGGGTTATGTGACAAAGTCGTTTTTAAAATATATAAAAAATATTTACCGAACAGATAAACAAACGGATAGACAAAAAAGGAAACTAATATTACATTGTCATCAATTTCTGAAAGTTTCAACTCTCCAATTTATCGGAAAATAAGTATAAAATCCATTAAAAAAATTGTACACTTCATAAACACATAAAAAAATTAACAATTGAAAGCTGCAAAAATCATTAAACACGGTGTGAATATTATGTTTACACTTACACCATAAAAATATGTGAAGAAGTCTTTGTTGACACCAAACAAGGATAGAGACACAAGATAGAAGATAGAAACACAAGTGAGATAGAATGATTTGTCACTTGTATTTGTAATGGCACAGATTACCAATATTTATAAACAGACAACGCTTACCTCTGGCGTAGAATCGTCATCAATAAAATCAGCTAATGAACCCTCTGAATCGTCTTCTTCCCTTTCTCTCTGCAATATAAATAAAACAATAGAAAATATGTCATATAACTGTGTATGTATATATGTATAAATGTGTGTGTGCATGTATGTGTGTGAGTTAGTGTATGATATAGGAGAGAGTGAATGAATGTGGCTGTGTGTATAACTAAAATAAAAATCTTATTTTAATTACTTCAGTATAATTCTGGGAATTTTAATTGATGCGACTAAACCTCAGTATATGAAGAACAGAATAATATTCAAATTTAAAAATCTTAAACAGAAAAATGTGTAATGATCGTTGACTAAAGCAGGCACATTCATATTATTCACATCAATTAAGTTTTAGGATTCAGTGTTTAGAAAGAATCGTTTAGCTTTAAACCAGTGTTGATTGATTGGTTGCATGGTTTAAACAAATGCAAAAGGATGCTATATTTTTAGCATTTTGCAAACATGAAACAATATGTATCTTAGTCATATATTTGGTTATGTACGAAAGAGTCAAAGGGATTTTTATGTTATGTCGTGCGTTCAGTTCTATGACTGAATTGTGTCTATACATTAAACAAGCATAACGTTTGTTTGTTTTCTATGTCTGTACCGGTGAAAGAAATTAATGATTACTAATAACATAATTATTATTACCTTTTTCTGTTGCATGATCTCATAACGCTCCGAATTATACTTGAGGACAAGTGGATGGGTCCATATCCTCTGTAATGATTGGAAATCTGGGAAGAGGAACCCCGATGATTTGCCTGGTTGTGGTCTGGATAAGAAAAACAAAAATGTTTATGAAACATTCTACAACCTGTCTGTCAAATTCTACAACCTGTCAAAAGTCTGTCATCACTGTAATACTGGCCTGCAGGCTTCTGAGCTATTAGATATTTACTGGCTGAATTCGAAATATTACATTATTTCTAAGTCCGCCTAGCTGGCTACCACCCTAAATCAAATTGAAAATCTGTTGTCAAACACCTATAAGTATGTTCCAGCATCTGCACTTGCGAGCCAATCTCCCTCTAGGTTTAGCGTGACTACCATCTTAGACCACATCGTCATTTAAGATCACGTGAGATAGTGGGCAAACGCTAAAAGCAATCTATGATTTAGAAAAAACACAGCAGGGTTGACTGTCGAAACTAGGAAGGGTATATAGATATTTGGAACATTGTTCCGGTAGAGTACAGATCTTTACCATCCAGTAAATGACCTCTGTTATGATTGACCACAAGACTGCGGTGCTTTCGAGTTCTTTCATACGTAGCTGTATACTGTAGCGACCACTTAAGATCAGTTGTATTACGCATCTGTTTGGTACTAAATAATATAATATATAATGATAACGCTGCGAATTTTTTAGCGTATATTTTGTAGCACTAAGTGTTCGGAAGGGGTACTGAAGGTAATAAAACCCGTACTTAAATTTGACTATCAAAACCATCATAAACACAATATTTTCTCTTATAACCAGCACTTTTATATTATATAATGACAAAACTTTAACATGTACTAGTTATTTTCTAATGCCTTGATAACTCTATTACACTCAAGTTGAAAATATCACTGTATGGTGTTACAGTTATGTTCTGAATGGTGTATCCATAAGAGCCATTGTACCTCTTAGGTCACTATAATGTTTCACAGGATTAAATGAGATTGTTCTCAAACTACGTAGAATATAGAAAAAAAAATTGGTTGTCTGTAAAGTCGGTTTACGGACTATAATTTTACATGATCATATGAAAAGATTGATGAAAAAATTGCATACTTGTATGAATTGAATTGAATTATCATTATTTTGTATAATACAAAGAAGGAGTTCATTGAAAATTACAATATTTTCGATAAATTATGCGTCACAAACCGAACGCTTAGGCCGATCGCGCCTCTCTATCGCTTGTTCCACGCTCTCGCTTGCATGTCCAGCTCACGCCGAACGTGACAATGAGTCATGCTTTTTCGTGCGTGCAGCCGGCGTTCATCTATTTAAAAGACGTTATCACTTCAAAAAAAAAATCTCACCTCCTAGAATAGTTATCTAAATATGTTTGATACAATTTGATCTGCACATCGCTTAGCGTGATGAACAATACGTATTCATGTTTGGGAGGCAGGAAAGGTGCCAGCACCCCGTAGTCCCTCCTCTGTGAACAATTTTACACACACGATCTTATTACATAAACAAAAATGAACGCGTGTTCAATACGTATTTTACTAAACAGTGCCAAAAATTTAAAAACTTGTTAAACCATGTTTAAAATACTTTTATTACAAAAAAGTGTCTATGTGACCTCACCATAAACATCTGCTTTAAGTTTTATATGCAAGCAAATTTGAATAGTATTCTTTCAATTCAATGTCAACACATTCAAAAATGTTTCATTGCATACAGATATTTTGAAAACAATTTAAATTTATGAATAATATATTCATTCAGATATTCATATATATAATATTTTAAGTAAAATTGGAGATTATTATTTGATTAAAAGAACACGATGTATTTGTAAAAATGAGTAATATATAAGATTAATATATTAAGTCAAAGTGCATAAAGTGGAACGACAGTATAATCCGAGATTAAATACTTTGTCAAATGTCAATAATGTCAAATAGTGGTAGTTGCGATTTACGTATACATTTTCAAAATTGATTAATTTATCGACACCTTCCTAAATTAATTACACCAACGAAATCGATAATTTACGAAAACGAAAAGTCTTTTGTAGGCAAATACAAATATGTATAATAAATCCCAAATTGTCTTTATAGATTAGTTAAGCTATACGGAGACGCGGGCGGTTATTAGTCCTATCTTAACTAATATTATAAATGTTTATTATAAAAGTTTGTTCATTTGTTACGCTTCGAAGCCTTAATTATTCAAAAGATTATCATGAAATTTTGCTTATACATTATCAGGGGTAACGAAAAAGACAAAAGAAACATTTAATACTGAAAAAATATATACTACTATATTAATGCGAGCGAAACCGAGAGCAAAGGCTAGTAATGTATACGGTAAAAAAATCACCTGTACAGCGCCATCGAGCATTTTATGCAGAACGTGCGAACGACGTTTCATAACTCGAATGTCATGTTCCGTCGAGTCCGTGTACTGCCCATTGGTGATGGGGTTCACGAACCGATTCAGGTACTCGTTGTACTTGCCCAAAAGGTTCGGTTTCACAAACTGCACCATGCAGTAATCTATACAACAATATTTCTATGATAAATACATACATCAGAATTAAAAAAAGAACATGTATAAATATATATAGATATGAAACAGAGGATGTTGTAGTTATACAACTAAATCAAATGGCAACTAAAGATCAAACTGTCAATATTTTTGAAGTACTTTAGGGAACATACCCATACTACGAGACCCGTTCGGGGGGGGTCTAGTGAGAAGAAGGTCTTCAAAGTACCATGCTTGATCACAGGATGGATAGGAGGGAGAGAGAAATCATATTTATAAATTCCTACGTGAAAACAATAGGGTGTCTTCTTATATACTACGTATGGTCACCAAGATGCGGAAGAGGACTAAAAAATTGTTAAACATGGATTATATAGTATGGGTACATTCCATTTAAATTTATTTTAATTACAGGTTTTAAATTTAATATACCATTTCCACAACTATGGCAGGGTCTGTGTACCAATATTATTTAGAATCTCCAGATTTTGAATAATAATAGAATAATAAACAAATTTTACAAACATTTCTAGATCAGGTATGTGGAAATATGGAGAAAACACTAGAATAAAAATTACCATAATGGAAAGCCTGGTTGAGTGACATATTGCAATATTTAAGAGACACTAAAATCATATATACAATTTTACATCAATAACTACAGTACCCAGGCATTTGATTTGGCACATCGACTAGAAGACCAAGATAAAGTTACAGTTATATGTTTTTGTCTACCGCAGTCATTGCGCTGTGCGATATTGTGAACGCTTGTAAAGTAAGTCGATCTTAATTAACCGAACGTGTCACTCTTCTCCTCGACATGCCTAATCAAGTAGCATGTATTGTATATACCTAGTAATTGTAAATTCCACGACTAAAACCAAGTTATGTTGGCTATTTAATTTTAACAACGTGACGAAATAGAAAAATCATTCATAACAAAATACTCCTTGAATTAACAAAAATAGATAACAATACTCTAAAGAACGTGGGCACAGAGTGCGTTAAAAATGACATAAAAATATCAAACATTTAATATATTGAGCAGATATAATTAACAATGTAGTTCATACAGTGAGTGACTAAGTGTCTAAGGCTAAGGCGTGATGGTTCCTGGCATTTGCAATTTTGCTATATAGCTTAACTGACCCTATTCAAAGCACTTTTACAACTGTTCCTGAATATAAATACATACACTCTTTGAGATTATTCTGCAGTGGAGTCCCTGTGAGCACGATGCGACGCCTCGTCTTCACCTTGTTCATGGATTGCGAGAGGCTCGTCTTCTCGTTCTTCAACAAGTGCCCTTCATCACACACGACTAAATCGGGCCCTGCAACGTAAAGAGTATTTTAAATACGATTTAAAATTAAAATCAGTCGATATTTTAAAGTCTTCCTGAAACATATATTACAATTTTATTTACTCTTCACGGATTACGATAAGCTTTTTGGTTTCCCAGAAGAAGACGCAATAAAGATCAACGTCATAATAAAGATCAACGTCATAAAAAAAATCTTATATAGTACATATAAAAATTTACTTTATCTAAACTAGTCTCCGAATTGGCTAAACTGATGTAGACTATACTTTACTGGTGGACAAAGGTAATTTCAAAGTATTATCTAGATAAGATGCTAATATGTTTTGATAAATTTGAAACTCAGCAACATACAGTTGGTAAGATTGTTATAGATGTTAGAGTAGAAACTATAAAAAAAAAAAAAACAGTCAATATTAATACAGAAAAACACATAATTTCTTTGAAAACAACTTAACGAGAACGTGATTTCAATTAAAAAAAATGAACTCCATCAGAACATACATCAATCATCTAATATTTCTATTGTAAACAGTGTAATAACATACCGGGATCAACAAGGCTCTCTTGAAAACTCTTAAGCATTTTTTTCTTGAATTTCTTATTATTATCCGCGGAAAGATTACGGAACATCTCGTAACCGAGGACGCACACTCCACCATCCTGGAACCACTGACTCAGTTGCGAAGCACGTTCCATGTTTTGTTTGTTTCTGTTAATTAGACATTATTTAACTTTAATATCATTCTCTGACCAAGATAAATCTGCTATACATTTTCACTAAAACGTGAAAGATCATATTCGTTCTTTTGTTGAATATAGTAATAGTAATAAGTATAGAATTACTCCGTACAAATGGATTAATATATCTTATTATGAACAACTATAATAATAACACTACGGCTGTCGAGACAATGTTTTTTGTTACACTTCATGCTCAAAAAGCCACTATTAGACTATTGTAATAACAAAGAATTATAAATTAAAAAATATTTATTAGCACAACTGATGCAAAGATTAATTAATATAACTTATTTACACTTATTAACTATTCAATCGGACATCATGAAACTTGACATACACGCTATCAGGATATAAGGTACTTTACATCTAGATCAGTGATTCCCAACCTGTGTTACACTTACCTCTGGGAATAGATGAAAATTATATCGATAACTGGCGGAAATACTGAGAAGTTAAAACAGTTTACTTATATAAACATTATTATAGTATATTATATTTACAATACGTAATTTTTAATCTTATAAGTTACTTAGGAGCCAAGACTATAGTAGAGATTTTTGTTAGTGTACTGCGGTAACTCTCTATAAATCACAGAGACGAAACTAGGTTCAGAGATATAATTGACAATATAGACTTTAAGAGAAACGAGATACATTTTTATTAGTATGGTATAGTGTTATCTGGGGTGGGCTACTCATAAATGAAAAGTTTTATTAAGTGGTATGGGAATGATTTTTTTTTTTATTTTCGAACTGGGAATGGGAATGACAAAAAAGTTGGAAAGCACTGATCTTGATAAAAAGTTCTATCTATACATCTGAGGAATAGGCCAAATAAACATAAGAATTTGTGAGTAAAACCGTGGGTAAAAGCTGGTGGATCTACTTACTTAGAGAGCTCATAGACGTCGACCTCAAAGTCGCTTTCAGCATGTTTGAGCCACATGCGGAACTCGTTCACCCAGTTGAGTACAGTCGAGAGCGGACACACTACCAGCACGCGGCTCACGCCCGTCAGCGACCCATGCGTCAGCAGCGTGTGTGTTAACGATATCACCTGGCAGACAAACGAACACTGTAGTAAACATCATCCAAACTTATCATCATCAACCTTAAATCGTCTATGCTATTGCATGGCGCATTACAACCGACCGCGGAGTACGGGTTCAGTGAAAGACGCTCGGAAGAGTACCCAAGGCCAAAATGGCGGCGCCCATGGCTCGATTCAAAGTAATTCAAAGATTTAAATAAATATTGTGCTCAGTTTGTAAAATGCTGCTATGATCTGAATGATTGTATTTATTATGTATTCTGTACTCTAATACGCAGATTGAAATACTAAATACTTATAGTTAGATATACTGTCTACTGTAGATTTCCCATTATCATTCCTGTTTTCCAATTATTAATTCATGATTAAAAACGCGATTTAATACTCTGAATTGAATAATTTTCCGAATTTTTTTAACGAAATACCTACGATCCGAAAAAAGCTTCACTTGCATCGTGATTTCATAAAGCCAGACAAAAATTTTTTGCGTAGTAGTAGGGCTTTCTCAAAGCCCAACTGAGTAGCTACCACCCTCAACTTGGAGATCTGTCGACAAGCACCTATAGGTGTGTACTGTCAGTTGCACTTGAAAACCTAACAAAATCTCGATGTCTTCATTTCATAAATAGTTATTAAAGTTTTAAGATTCTACGATGTTTGTTTTCTTGCCAATGCAAAAATGGAACAAGCGGTATGGCACTTATGTTTTTCTCCTGTACATAAATTATGTTGTTAACATAGTAAACGACGTGTTGAAGACGCGGGTATCAACTAGTTATAATATGGAAATATTTAATACCTGTAAGGTTTTACCGAGACCCATGCAATGCGCCAGGATACATCCAGACCCTTTGTCCTTCTTAATGCGTTTCACACTTTCGAAACACGCGTCCCACATGAACTTTATACCGTTCGCCTGTCAATATAATATATACATATATATTAAATTGTGCAAAAAAACTCGATATTATTTTATTTCATACGAAAATTAAATAACTATAACTAAAAAAATAATTGTGTGGTAATAATTTCATCCCATAATTAAAATGCTCATATCAACTTGAAAAATAGTTTCTTAAAATTAAAATTGATTTTTTCTCACCTTTTTTTATTTCGTAACTGAATAAACATAATAATTAAAAAACATCGAAATATAATTTTGTAAGGAACTAAATCCTCTAGAAAATTAGCTAAGATTCGGATCTCTAAAATCTGTCACTATTTCGACACCTGTTTATAGCTGATTTTATATTCTAATTCATGATCGTATTATATACTATTAAGTGTGATTATATTTTATATTTATAAAAATTCAAAGTTTTAGAATTTCAAACACAGGGATCAGTTTTCTTTATATTTATCTAAATTTATTTCTATAAATATATATTTTTAAGAGAATGAAAGAGAACCATTTTACACGCGTATAATATACATTCAACTGCTGTAAATAACGAGTTATTAAATGTGGAAACTAAATTTTCGCTAAATACTTGTTGACAACTGTTTTTTTTTACTGATCTGAATAAAATACCATAACCCGACGTTTGTTTCAACAATTGTATCAATAAACCCTAAGTAATATATATAGCAAAAATGTATGTTACTTATATTATGATATAAAAAACAATTGGATTTTTTTAATCATATTGTTAGAAAACGCGCTTAAATTTTCTAATTAGCTCAAAACAACATACAGACAATATAATTTTCGTGACTGAAAAAGAAAGTTTTTTATTACTCAATCTTTCATTCATTCATTAATTATAGGCAAAAAAGCCTTCGAGGAAATTATTGTGTTATTACGATACAAAATAGTTAACTTTATAATAAACCATAGACAAGGGTCACCTGATGAGGCTTCAGTTTCTTGACCAGTCCTCTGTCGACTTCAATCAGTGGTTCTTTTGTCTCCGGGTCAAAATCTAACACGACTTTCTCGAGCACCACCTCATCCGGCTTCCCGGACTCGTCGAACTCCATGTTATTGTACTGTAAAGTGGAAATGAAAAGATTTTTCTCTGTACTCATATTATCAAAGTATGACACAGATCAATTTTGAATCAAACCTGAGGACATAGATTAAAGTATCCTCTACATACAAAAAGACATATTTAAATATATATATTTTTAATACAGTATATTAAATTCTTTACTCCTCAAGAACTAATCCTTCCACAAATTTTGGGAACTCTAAATTTAAATTCTTTTAGAGATTTTATTTCGTCTGCGTTAAATTACTACATATAAAACTTAACAATAATATATTTTAATCTGACCTAATATTCGTTTTCTTCTTACCCTTATCCCACCTATAATATTATTACACCATAATATTAAATAATCCCGAGAGAAAGATGAAATCATCATTTACACGAACGAACGCGCCACCTACCGGCGAATTATAATACGACGAGGATAGCATAAAAACTTTCTTCCTGAGAATACTCTTCAGTGCACCGAATTCCATGATGATCGATCAAAGGGTGTTGGAATTTATCGATCTCAGATATATCGACATTCGATTTTATACATTAAAAATCGATAAAAATATCAGTAAATAAGTTATGTAAAGTTATCCCAACTCACCAATTTCTGTCGTTCTGTAATACGGGCGATCCTTTCCTTCTCTTCACGTGCCGCTTTCTTCGTCGCTTCTTCCAGCTGATTCTTCCCCATAACCTAAATGGAAAAATAATTCGATTATAAACTGTTTTGACCAAATTCACGCCAGATGTTAAGTAATAGATTTGCATCTAACGAGCGGTAACATTACCCTAGCGGGTTTAGAAAAAACTAGACGACATGTTATAATTTCATCACGACATTTTTTTTCTCCAAAAGGTTCGAGACGGCTTGTTGTAGAATTCGACCCTATGCCCATCAACGTAGTGTTCAAAAAATCTACCACTAAACTGTAGTCAAAAATACGTTTCAAAAGTAGGGTTGTAACTCTCTCTCACCTTTCGTATATTCTTTCTGCCATGTTTGTTCCTGCCCTCGGTTTCTCCATCAGAATCAGATATATCGCTATCATTAATTTGCTTGATGCGTCGCCTTTTCTTTTTACTGTAAATATAATAAATATAAGCACAGCTGTTAAGATAAATTTTACCACGGTCTTTTCATTTCTTTATTTTTTTTTAATGCGACTTGAGGCAAACGAACATGTAGGTTACCTAATGGTAAGTAATCACCACCGCCCATGGACAACTGCGACTCGGGATGACCACAAATGCATTGTTGGCCCTTGAGAAATTTATTCCGAGTCTTTTGTTTTGGCGTATATCATTAGAGGGCGCTGTTATATAATTTTGGATCCTTTGTTATTTTTCTCGATTAAGAAACTTGTTCTAAAGGTATAAATTGTTTGTTTGTTGTGTTTTTATAATAACTTTTTTAAAAATAAAAGTTGAGTTATTTCTATAATAAACATAGTTAATTTTAGAACTAAGTTAATTTATTTTTAATTATTTTGTAATTGCAACACCCATATTAATATTTATTTTTGATAACAATACCGTTGGTTCGCTGAAAAAAAATACTTCGTAGCATTGAGTTCGCTAGTGCACGAACTAAAAACTGCAATAAAAAATTCATTTCATTCAAACAAATCTTACTTCGCATCACTAGATGACATCGATGCATCACTATCAGTTGCTTTCTTGGTTCGCTTGCTCCTCTTTGTGGTTTCTGAACTGTCATCCGAGTCTTCGAAATCACTCATTTTGACATCGCGGTCCTTCTTACGCGAGCCGCCCCCCGCCTCCGAGTCCGACGATATAGTATTACCCTTACGCCGTTTTGATTTCACACTACAATTGAATTATAACAAACGTCACATTTCAAAATATAACAAGCCTAATTTGAGCCGTTCGTAATTTTTTAATATTTTTTTTTATCTCAAAAATTTAATATAAAATCTTCATTTTTTAATTCTTTACCGGGTTTAGCATTTTATCACAATCTCATCTGATGTTCTAAGATGCCGGAATAAACCAACAAGTGCTTGGCGACAGATTTTCAACTTGAGGGTGGTAGTTAGTCAGGCGGACTTAGAAAAATCCCTACCACAATACTATAGTTTCATCATGATGTTTTCCTTCACCGAAAACTCCGATTCAGACGCAAGGATTCGAACCTAAGTCGAAGCCGAACACGCTATCTACTCAGCCTTATATAAAACTTTAAAAACTAAATATCTTATGAACATGTACCATAAGCAGCAGAATGCGCATACCCTCTAGTATCACTGGATAAGCGATTATATAAAATCACTCAGGGAATTGAAGTAAATAGGTTCGATTAAATTAAATGACACTATATAATTAATAAATTACCAAATGCATCTTACTTCAAATATTCACTATCTAAATTACGTTTCAATACTTTTAATAATCTACTTAAATTATGAACAGAAATTAAACGGCATTGTATGACAATAATTCGTAACTTACTTTTCTTCGTCGGATTCGTCGTGAGAGTTCTGTAAAACACAATAAATATGAGAGTTAGAAACATGATTTCACACAAACTAGACGAAACAGATGTGATAAACGAATTTTTTTTACAGTAAATAAAGGTGGTAACCCTCAAATGAATTGATTGATAAAATTAGGAAAAAAAGATACATATTTATCAAATTCAAGTAGAACGCAACCGAGAGACTGTCATGATAAAAAAACACACTTACTCGAGAAGCTGTTGAAATTGACCTGTTCTATAAACAGGCCATAAAATAAATCTGACCATAAAAAGTAACATTTCTCATATAAACTTTACCTCTTCTTTTCGCAATCTTAGGGGTTGAATATTAAAAAAATGCTAAAACTCTTATTATGTTTAAAAGTAACATTATCAAATTTCAATGACATCTTTTTAGAAGAATAATTTTCCCGTTAATACTTTGTTACGTCCTATCTCAAGCTTTAAGGATTGAATTAAAAAGAAAAACTGAAATACGTGTTGCAATGTGTTGAAGAGTATTAATGTCAAGTTTCAAACATATCTAAAGCGAAAATGATTATTGATATGAAACATCTATAGCCACACGTAAAACCGATTGTTGGCGTGGCGACGCATGCCATGGCGACACTTCACCACATATACAGTCTATATGTAGTAGTGTGTACAGTGTGGCGATAAGAATTGAGTTGTCACAATTTAATATATTTTTTTATATTTAATAGAAATAAATGTTTATTAAACAATCATCATTTTCAATGTTTCACGTCGCGGTGGCACACAGTGTTTTTTCCATACAAATTAACCCATCCCCTTAATGGGGTTGAATCTTAAAAAATCACTTTTTTCACAATGCTTAAATCATAAGGTTCATCATCCTTCCCATATTACAAAAGTTCTACCCTACACACTTTGAGCTGGGGTATGATGAATCAATCAGGACATCATTTTGTACATATATATATAGATAATAATTACCTCTGCAGTTTTGTCATTGTGTGAGACCGATGAATCGCTGTCACCGAGTAAGTCGTCTTTTGATATATGCCCGATACCGTTATTTATGCCTGGTACAGTTACTGAGGGCAGATCTGAAAAAAAAAAAGGTTAACATTAGATATAATTACCGAGTATGGCGACGTGATGGACAGAAATTAAGTTTTATCGTAAAACTTACCTACTTTCAAAACAAATTGAACAGTTCAAAAATCTAACATATACTTCGTTAAACTAGTGATCGTCCAGTTATTGAAATTTGATCATAATTTAATAATTTTTAACCGACTTCAAAGAGGAGAAAGTACTGTTTTCGGTTGTTTTTTTTTCTATGTTTGTTATACCTCAGAACTTCGTTATTCATAATACAGTTTGCAAAAATGGAAAGGAGATATTTCAGAGGAGATTTTGTACCATTTTTATTTTATCAGCATTGAAACTTGGACTTCGAAGATTCATCAGAGAACTATTTATAAACGAATAGGACATGTATAACTAATGAGACATTTATATGCTTATGATAATCTAAGACTAGGTAGAAGACATGGTCAAAGACATTCTGGTACGTTTTTTAGACTAGATTTTATTGAAATTTCTTGTTACGACGAAAAATGTTTATACAGCTTTTATTACATATAATTTGAAGAAAACTGTATCAAAAGAAATGTAAAAAATGAAACACTATATTCATTCTAATAACAGTTGTTGTCTCCTGTAATCATGATCTTACTCGCTTCATTACATACTGAAAAAAATCCAAATCAGTTCAAAAATTATGAAATTCTGAGACAACAAACATTAGAAACCGAATAGAGGACTTTCTCTTGTTTGAAGTTGATTAAAAAAGAGAAATTAACGATACTTAATTACTCTTTTATACAAAGAATAAACTTAAAAAACCAACAACACACATACTTATTAGAGTTTTTAATTGTTTTTGTAATATGCGAGAAAACCTATGGCTATAGTTGCCGACATTTAAATTACAATTTAAACCTCATTGCAAGTAAATATTCAATGGCTTCTTCAATTCTAATACGATTTTTAAAATAAGACTATTATTTTCCATAGAAAAGAACTCTTTAGTCTTCAGGAAGCAAATCAAAATTAATATAATATACTCGTAATTATTGTCAAACCTGATACTATGTTTTATAGGTGAATATCATCATTCATTGTTTTTTAACTATTCATTATTCAAGCAATCCAGGTGTTTACAAGTTTACCCAAATTCCTTGTTCTAGGAACCGTTTTGTTTATTATGAAGATCTTAAAATTCAACAGTTTTGACAGATACTGTCATCGTCATAGGTAAACAATTTCAGAATCAGTAATACTGATATGAAACATAAATTTAATTTTTATCACATGTTAAAAATAAATTTAATTCACAATTATTACAGTACACAGATCCTCTGTATTTATTTAACTTTGTGTTAAATCCTAGTAATATAATGTATAGAATTTTTTTATAAATACTATTTAGAACCCTCTATAAACTATGGCACACGAGACAAATCAGAAAATAGCTATTAACAATGCACCATACTACGATTAGTACCATATATGCCACAATCAAGCTATGCGCCTTTCCAAAATCACTACATTTATTGAAAGTTTATAATCAATACCAATATTTCAATATTTGTCGCAATATTCTCGGAATCAGCGCCCCTAATCTACCCAGTGCAAGTATGACCACCCATCGATATTCCTTCAAGAATTTGGTTCCCGAGTGCCAACACACTAATTGCACTGTCAATCTCTAACCACAGACATTTGAATTATGATTTCAGAGTTTCCTTTTTTAAGATTTCAGTATGAAATAATGAAAATAAAACTTGCCATAAAGGTCGTCAACAAATTTTTCCGTTACGTCACAAGATTCTGACATACAGCAGGGCATGATCGTTCTCCATTGGAAAAAAAATAATTATAAAACGAGTATTAGATAAATTTGTTTGTGTTGGAACAAAAATAAAACGTATTATCGCGATATCGCCCATTCGATAATGACATAGCAGTAAGACGACGCGACGTTGCCAATAAGTGCACTTTCATTTGTAAAAATAATGTCATATACACATGGTGTTTTAAACCGATTTTTATAATTGAATTATAAATTTGATTAACAGATCTATATACACGATGTAAACTTTTTATATCGAAACTTAAGGGGCACGACATTTTAGCGGCACGGCCTACGTTGTTTATTTTTTCACAATATATTTTATATACAGAGGAACACGTTAACGTTGACCGTTTATTTCCCCTCTCCTGCGCATGCGCCTACCATATCGCTTGCCCACTTCACAAGTAACTACGGACGTAGTGCTTATAAAAATCATAGTTTCTTAAAACTTTGACAACTCAATACTAAACGAAGATGTGATAATATTTTTCTTTAGACCAAGAGTCCAAGAAGTAACATGTAAAAAATATAGATAACAACCTATTCAATAGTTTTTGCGTGATGTGCGCACAACAGCAAAACCCTATCATTTCTTGGTGATTAACAGTAACAACAGCAAGGCGGCTGTTTACGACCTCAGGTCTCTTGCTTAGAAATTTCGACATCTCAAACATTTTTGTCGACTGATAAAATATACAATAATTCGTCTTAATTATAAACCTACTAACTCGCGGCTTTGTTCGTGATAATATAGATTTATCTCATGGGAACGGTACGTTTTTTTTCTGGTTAAATGGTACCCTATATCTTTTATGCATCCATCATGACGTGTATGCAATGGCAATGCAATTTTATGATGATAGCTTGAGTAGTTAAGGCATAAGAGCGAAACGAACTCGCACTCCAATTTATAATATTAGTAAAGATTTATTCGATCCATCATGACGTGTATGCAATGGCAATGCAATTTTATGATGATAGCTTGAGTAGTTAACGCATAAGAGCAAAACAAACTCACACTCCAATTTATAATATTAGTAAAGATTTATTCGTAACTAGCTGTGCCCGCGATTTCGTCCGCGTGGAACGGAATACAAAACATAGAGATTAATGAAACAATCTGAATTTATATCTGTATATCTTGTATATTTGTAATGTAATGTGTCAGGCTAAAAACTATTAATGGTCGTGCCCCTTTATCACTTCAATAATAACTCAAAATTAGGGCTTCGAAGTTCCTTCGATGTGTGTAAAAACCGTGGGCATAGCTATGGTGCTGCATCTATCGTCATACAGTCAGATAGTTCGTAGCACACGATGGTAATGTGTGCCCACATATAAATTTATTGCGAACATCGACAAAATTTCGTGACGATATACGCAGGTATAGGAGTAACATAACACTAATATTCTAATTTAACAACTGTAAAACAATATTTTATTGGATTTACTTCGTAAGAATTATTGCAAGAAAGAGTATAGATTTATTAACAATAACATAATTTCTGTGTTTTTTAAAGGTTTACTGTCGAACTTTTTTTACTAAACAATGAAATTTACAAGGTACGATGTAGTGAAATTAAAAAAATTAAAAACATAATCTGCCATTTTGAGATCTGAGTCTAAAAAAATCAGTCGGCTAATAAAATACGTTTTCATATATACTTCACATAGCTATTCTTATTTTTATGCATTATCCTTTGTATTTGCCCTTTCTCTCCACGGTACCTTGGAAGAAAAAAGACTGCAAGCAGTGCAAAAAAAAAAGTACTTAAAAATAATAATAAGAAAGAATAAGTGAAGTATATATGAATATAATTATAAGCCACGGCTCATTTTATCTATTATACTCTTCTCAATAAATGGCAGATTATGTTTTCAAAAATTTAGTCCGTTATTGGTTCTTGATTTATTTCACTACATCGTACATTGTAAATTTCATGGTTTAGTAAAAAAAGTTCGTACAAATGAAAAAATAACTTAAAAATACATTTTACATGAAAATTATTATTTTACAATTCATCATTTGTTATTTTTCAGAGTTTTGAAATAAATCAGGTATTTTTTTAAGCATATGCTGCCAATAGTCTATTGATCTATGTCTCATGAGGTCTACATTTGTTTATATAGAAGTTAAATCTTTATGGTTTTGGACAGTCCAAGGGTTAATATGGTTTTTACAGTTGTTAAATTAGAATATTAGTGTAATGAACTCCTATACCAGCGTGTATCGTCACGAACTTTTGTCCATGTTCGCAATAAATTTAGATGTGGGCACACATTACCCTTGTGTGCTACGAACTATTTGACTGTGTGACGATAGATGCAGCAGACGTTTCTAAAAATATTAGAAATGGGTTCTATTACTTATTCCTAGACACCTGCAACAATTATTTTCTCAAAAATCGAAAAAGTACAGACACGTTGGATTTACATTCTTATTATATGTATAGATTAAGAATTACTATTGTGCAAAACATTATACTCTATTATAATATTAGACTAGCATGTATTAATATTTGAATTGTACAGGTGACAGCGCATCAATAAACTAGAAGGAATTTCATACCTCGAATAAAACTGTATTAGAATCTTTAAAAATTATTTCTAATTTGCTAAACCATTTCTAAAAATATATAATATAGTAACACAAGTGAATAAATTGAAACGCTGGTATTTATAATAGAGGAGTCAAAAAGTGTTTGTTCCCTTAAATATCGTATATAGTTGGTTTATGATCGTAACCCTAAGATACGAGATCACTACTATTATGAAAGCAAATTTGATAAAACCAAGCATATTTTGAACTTCCCGAGTTTATTTCTATCCTTACACTATGTTTTTCCCGGTAATATTTGTCGACATACAGATATTAGAACTATGTTGTCTTTAATAAGTACTCAATATTTAGAAATGATATACACATTCACTGAACTTAATAACATAAAATTTGACTCTATATACTAAGCTGCCATATATAGGTGTTACAGTAGTAATACTGTATCTGTGGTTATACATGCGCTGTCCCATTTACTTTAATTAACTGTGCTTAAATATAAATTATATTGAAAAAACTTCAGTTCAATATACCAAATAATTAACAAATTCTTTAGTTTTAATTTTAATCGTTTGACACTGGCGAAACTATGTACTTTGCTACTTCATTCTTATATGAAATAATAAACAATCTCCATATTTCTCTGTCCTTACAAATATTATGCATTTAATACATTAATTAACCCATTTAAGTATCCAAGTACAGGAACCAATAACTTATAACCTTTCTACACATGTTTCAAACCATTCTACACATGTTTCTATCCCTAATGCGGTCAAGTAATATTACGCCATACAGATAAGGATAAGATCATGCTAAACTGAATTCATCTTTAATCAATCGATCAATCTGTTAAATCGTTCTGTCATACTCAATTAAGTTCTACAAACAATAGGAGGATTCATTTAAGTCTTTCAATATTCATGTGAAGCATACTTCTAAAATATACAGTAAAATTAATATGTTCCTTACTAACGTTATTAGCATTAATATTTATATAGTCCTTAGTACTAACAAAAATTGTTTACTAAAAATGTTTTATGTTCAAACACATGATTTAAATTCACGCTAGACACTTCTCCATAATCAATAAAATATGCTAAAATACAGGCTTCACTACTATAATTTCTATAATAATAATTACAGCTTAAACTTAATTTGCTTTTATTGGTATGGGCATATTATGAGAACAGTTCAAAGTCATGTATCAAAAAAAGTTTTCAGTTTGAAAATGGACAGATATAGGAGTAGAGGAAGACTGAAAAAGGTGTGGATGGATTGTGTGAAAAATGATATGTGTATAAAAAGTGTGATTACTGAGATGACATCTGATAGGGGGGATTGGAAAAAGAAAACATGTTGTGCCGACCCTACTTAGGTGGGATAAGGGTAAGATAATGATGATATCATTTACTGTACTCGCCAGTATTCAGAATGGTCAACATTAATAAGCGGTCAAGATTGACAAGAACTGTACCTAAATGTACCATGCAAATTTCTTAATCATTCTATGATGTCACCAATAATTTATAGCAACAACATAGGCCGGTTCAAAACAAAGTGATATACCTTCAATAGCTTCAACATTTTCATCTTCAGAATGCGAATCAGAACTGCATTCAGCTTTCAGCAGTTCTTCACCGATCAATGATGGACCTTTCGGCATCTTTTTATTCTTTTCTGTCGTAATACCAGTTTTTTCTGTATTGATCGAATCCGTTGAACCCCGCCGTCGCCGAGCATTTGCTAGATCCTCCAAGTTTGTCAACCTATGAATAATTTTAGCCTACAGTTAAAAACTGTTCCAGTAGCCTGTTCATTTTAAGCTCATTTGCATTAAACCCCTAATCCTAATGCCAACATGTAAGATTCCTACCACTGGAATAAATTTCACTTCCTGAAGTAATGTCTTGGCATCATCGACGATACGGCATACCAAGTATTGGTGATTTCAAATATAATAAAAACACAGACGTATGTTTGAATCCTTGTAAATGAAACAGAGCTTTCGGTGAAGGAAGACATCGCGATAAAACGATAGCATGTATGATAGCATCGCCTAATCCTGACTAGCTCACTACTATCCTCAAATTGCAAATCTATCGTTAAACACTTATAGGTATGCTCTGGCAACTGCATTTGAGAGCCAGTCCCTCTAGGTTTAGCGTGGTTACCATCTTGGATCACATCGTCATTTAATATCAGGTAATATTGAAGTCAAACGTTAAAATTTATGTATTTAAAAAATACCATTTAAGTCGGTATTACGGGAACATTTCTCAAATAAATATTATATTACAAGTGTCTGCTTTAACGTCAACCGATAACGCTACGACTTCGAATTAGTAAACATATGCGAATTACGAAAAATTCGTTGGTACACGTCGGGGCTCGAACCTGTAAAATCCGAATAGCTATTCCGCCAGTCAAACCACTCCACTTCCATTTGCATTAACAGTATTTTACTATTTCGATGTATATAATAAGAGTTTGGAATCATATTCAGTTTTCTATTTATATTTTGATAATTATTAAACTTTTTTGAATTAAATTAGAGAAGATCTTTGCCCTCAGAGGTCTTAATTTACACCAGCACAGTATGTACACAGCTAACAAATTTTTTAAGGTTTTTTGACTGACTACGCTATTAACCTGACGGGCCTTCACAGATTCACCAGACCCACAACTTTCTACAGTAGCTAGAGACACATACAACGTTTTTGGAGCAAAAGGAAAATGTGTAATATATGTAGTTTTGCATTATTAAAGTCGCACCACATTATTACAAGACCGACAATTTTTCTACTGGAAAACACGATATTGTGCGCGTTATATACAAATACATACCTTATATAGTTAGGTTTATAGTTAAAGTTTTTGTAACGTCTTTGGTAATACATAATTCAGTATTTTAATCCTACCATTTTTTTTATTAACTAAAAGAGGTATTATTATGTACAGTTTCACCAAATCTATTCTTTTATACATTATTATTTTAAATTCATTTTTTATTACAAATATTTACCTATCAACCTCTTTGTCATCTTGTGTGTCTGAATTATGGCTGGCGCTGCTTCCGGGTTTCGACTTAGAGCGGACCATCTGTAATTAGTTTTTTTCATCTTTTAATTTGATAAACAATGAAGCTTAATTTGGTGATTCTGTACATTTTGGTGATCCTGCTATCTAACACTATCTGATATATGTAATGAAAACACCAGATAAATTTAGAATATTATTTAATACATTGTATTTTGCAGTCATTAAATATGATAAAATTATGACAACAATTTCTTATGTACTAAAAACCAGAATCATTATTCCCATTAAACATTAAAATTGCCTTAAATTAATCTTAGCTTACATGTAATGATAAATAACACATTTCATACACAGAAGATATTTTATTTTATTTTATGTACTCAAATATAGAAGAAATTATTTATGGCTTTGGACACTACATTAAATGATAATATACAATTTAGAGATTAGTGTTCATAAGTAGTTACATTATCAAACCTGACAACTACTGGAATCTGAATGTTCCTGACATTTTTCATCAACATTTTGATTGCTATCTTCAATTACACTTTGTGATCCACTTGAAGATTCAACATTTTTGTCTTGTCTGTTTGTTTCACAGGGTTCTGAATGTTCATGTTTTTTTTTCTTATTCACTCTTCTAAGTAAATTTTCGTCAGACGATCCAGAAGAACTTGAAGCACTCTTCGTCTTCTTTTTCTCTCTTGTTATTTCTTCAATTTCATTAACAATGTCTGATATCAAATGATCAATATTTGTATTGTCCCTGTGTCTATCTTTTGTTGGTACATCTTCGTCAGAGCTGGAAGAGTGTGTCAGTAACATTTTCCTGGCTTTAATACTCTCCCTAATACGTTTTCTCCTCAGTTTGGGTTCTAATTTAGTTATTTTATTATCAGTATGACTATCATCCGAGGAATTCAAAAGAGATGACTTTATTTTGTTTGGACTTATTTCTGGTTCATTCTCATTCACATTGGGGTCTTCTTTACTTTCAGATAAGTTAATATGTAGGACTTTAGAGTTGCTCTCAGTTTCTCCTGAATTACTGTCATCATCTATTAATTTATTTGGTTGTTGTTTATCAGAATCGGAATATTGTAGTAAAGAGTTTATATGGTTTTCAATGTTGGTAGCTATTTCAGCATCTTCAGTGTTTTTGGAAATATCATGGCCAATATGGCTATCTGTCTTTGAATTATTTTCGTCATGGTTATGATCATACACTAATGAGCCTTTTAATTTCTTTGTATCATCAGTAATATATTTGTTGCCATCTCTACTTTGTAGTTCATTGTGAGATTTCATACTATCATCTGTATTTTTTAGACTCTTGTTTACCAATGTTAACACCCCTCTGTCAAGCAAGTTATTTGAAGATTCACAAGTATTATTATCTATGGAATTTTCATTATTTAATAATGCTGGATTTATATTGGAGTTATTTTTTTTACTGTTTGTATCACCTCTGTTAATATTGCTCTCATTAGATGAATTTAATAGGTCTTCAGATATAGAAGTGTTTATTTCTATATCAGAGATATCAGCATCAGACTCATTTAGCAATGAATGTTTGATATTTTCAATTGAAATATCCTCTAGAGAATTATTCTCCTTTTCATTAACTTTTGTCATGATTTTTTTTTGCTTACCACTACTTGAAATATCTTCATTGGGTAATTTATCATTCTGATTATTAGTTATCTGATTTTCAATATCCATGTTTTGATCATCTTTAGACCTGTCCGATTTACTATACATTTTATTATTGTTGTCTTGGTTATCAGAATCTGAATCACAAAGTAAAGCATATTTTACCTTTTTACCTTCAACACTTGGCCTTTTAGGTATTACATCATCAGAGTCCGAATCATTTGACAATTTTTTTTTTGCTTGATCTGACTGTTTTAGCTTATCATCATACAGTTCACAAACCACAGAACCATTTTGAGTAATTCTTTTTAGTTTATATTTTTGAAGCAGTTCCTTTGATATACAAGGTAACTTTAGCACTTTAATAAAAAACTTTTTTGGCTTAAAAGCAAGAATATCTTTTCTTTTTTGACTCAAAAATTGTTTTTCTTTTAACTTTCCAATTGACTTGGTTTGTCGCATTTGTGAATTTGTGCTTTTGATATTTTTATGAGTTATATCTTTTGAGTGTGTTACCAAAGTGTCACTATTTTCTGATTTATTCTGTAAATTACCTGCAATGTCAGGTTTTAGTAGTTTATATATATTTACACATTTTATCTGAGGAGTTGTCATTTCTATACTTTTTTCATTATCCTTACATATTTTGTTAGTTTCTTTAGTTGGTTGTTCATTAATATCTATCACTTTTTGCTCAGTTTTATTACTATTGTCTTCATCGGACTCTAACATACTCATTTTCCTTTTCTTAGGTGAAAGTTTACTATTTACATTCATAATTTTTTTCTCTATCGTGGGTACTTCAATACTAAGTTTCGTTTTTGGATTGTTGTCTTGCACATTTTCATTATCATCAGAACTATTATTTAGAATTCTGGTAACCTTGTGTTTTTTAAGTCTGTTTTTTTTTATGACATCTGTGTGTTGCTTATCAGTGGAATCTGATTCATCTGAAACATTATTTACTATTGTTTCATTAGTATTTTTAGCAGATTTATGTGACGTACATTTTGTGCTTGTTAGATCTGTCTCTTCTTTTTCAACTATTTCTTCATTCACACTCTGACAATTTTGTATTTCAGGTGTATTTCCTGTGAATGTATCTTTTTCAACTAACTCTGGTAACAAAGTTTCACTCACTTTTACAAATGATGTACTGCTAACAGTATCATTTAAAGGTTTTAAATTATCTCCCTTTTTAGCAAGTTCAGCAGTATTATTCTTACTCATGTTTTCATTAGAACTAATTAAATTAAGATTATTAGTATTACCCTCTTTATAAGCACAAGCATCTTCATTTTGAGTAACGACATGAATTTCTGGTGTCACAGTTTCCATTCCAATCTGTAACTGTTCCACAGATTTTTTCAACTTCTTCCTTCTGATTCTATATAACTTACAATCATAGTAAACAGGATATTTATCTTGCATCGATAGAGACATGTTTCTGGCAACAACTTTAACTGCCATATAATGTTTTATTGGGACGGTTTTGCATATCCTTAACATGCGAGAACAATATTCAAATTGTTGAAACACTTTACTCCTATTATAATCACTATTTAGTATATCGTTCCCGCCAATACTTGAAGTCATCTGCGTTGTCTCAACCTTGGAGAGTATTTTCCGTACACCTTTTTCAACGTTTTCGAGCGACTTTTTTGACAATTCGCAAATTAGAAGTACTTTATTAGCTGCTTTGTGGACAGAATGTAGATTTTTCAATTTATCTTTTCTTATTTTCTTTTCCTTTAGACTATCTGTTCGGGTTTTCAGGTTTGATCCGAGTTTAGATAAATATTCCATCGCCTCGCATAATATATCGCTTGCCGGTACTTCAGCCGCCATTTCTCGTCTGCTTGGTAAGAATTATTCGAAACAAACAACCTACAATCTCAATTTTGAACTGAAAGTGTTAGAACAATTCGCGAGCAACTATTTCATTGATAAATAAAACTGAAATATAGAAACGAAATGCCCCATTTTGAGTACGAAATAGCTATACACCATAGACAAAAACGTTCCATTACATTTCCATCTATCCACTACAAATAAATATTTTGACAATAATTACTCACTATAACATACATTTATATATCTTAAACAAATAAACCGTATTTTTTAAATCAAACAGTTAGGAAAAAGACCTATACACATTTATAAGATATATTCTGGTTAAACTATAAGTATTTTTACACAATTAGTTACGTGAAATGAAACGAAACATACACCTTGTCACCTACTCAACTTGTTCGGGTTATCGTTCTATATACATAACTTTATAATACAAAACAGCGGCAAATAGGTATATATACGAACTATAACATATGCAACGCTGTGTGCAGAATCTTCTAATTGGGATCATAAATACTCACACTTATCACAAAGATTAATTTTACTAATAATTTAATAGTTTCCAGTCAACATAACGGTGAAATCTAAGCTTAAGAAAAAAAATACAGGACACCAATTTTTTGTACTCACCTTTCATGTAAATGGCTGTACTTAGATGTTTTACGGAATGTTGCTGTTAGAATGAAGCTAGATATAATTGTTACACATTATTCTACGTTGTAATAAGATTTATGTGTCAAAACCATACACATATTTCACTTCCAGACCGAAAAATCGGCAATATAAGCAAGGTAAGTAAACTATACAAAACAGTCGTGAAAAAGGATCATAGACATTATAAACCACCGACATAGATAACTATGTATATGCTGCTATAGATAGGTATGTCAAGCATAATTTTTGTAATGAGAAACTTCATTTACTATAATTGGAAGTAAAATATACAACAGTTCAAACTTGGGTTAGTTATATATTCATATATAAAATTTTATTTACAAAATCTTAAATTATTTGAGTATAAATCGTAAGAAACAAAAGATATTTTAACGTTGGACACTCACTTTTTGTGTGTTAGAAAATAAAAGATATATACTTTAAAAATACTACACTCAATAAAGAACACAACATAAGTAAAATATTGGCTTATAACTCTATACAGCATTTCCGTTATAAAATTAAATAATATAATAAAAATACCTCGTAATTCTCCTACAAATCCTTATTTATTTACTAGATAATATTTTTTAAGCTAAAACCTCCAACTACTATTTACTGGAAACAAAATATTGAAAATCTGTTTTAGTTATTTCAACCGCATTCTAATAGATACTGTTAAAAATAAATACTACACGGTCTATAAAAATGTCTCTACATACCACAGACAAATAAATGCAGTGCGTTCCGTTCCTTTTTCCTTAATCCTAAGTGTGGAACATTGAAGATAATAAAGTTATATTGTTAAGGGGTTAAAAGCAGTTAAATGACAAATTAATCAATATATTATTTTATGAGAATGTGCCTTTGATACTATTTGTATATCGCCACCTTTTAGCTTTAGATAATAGTTTAGTTTCCGTTTTAGAACCTTTAAGATTTGATTATCTGCGACATAGGTTAGGTACTGATTTTTTTTTAGAAATGTCAAAATAAGAGTAGGTGAAAAATAAAAAACTGAGAAAAGTGATTGTGTAATAAAAGCGATGAATACTCAAGTAGTGTTGAGGAGCAATGTGCTCAGATATTTGGCAAAGTATTACAGCGATATCCCAGCCCAGGCTCCAAAGTCTTCTCAAAGCATTCCTGAAGTGCCAGGACTAAGTAGTGCCGTGGTACAACCAGCTTCAAATCCTGTAGGTCCCGGTGTTGACCCCAAAAAAACTGGAGCGTATAAAGTACCCGAGTACTTCTGTTATGATAACATGAGTTTTTTCGAAGCTGAAATTGAAATGGCAAAATATAGGTTGCCTCAACCTTCAGCATTGAAGAAATAGAATTATTTGAAAAAATGTATATAATTTGATGTAATTTGAGTAGCGATTAAAGTTGTTGTAATTATTTAACCTTTTGTGATTATTTGTTTACACTATCTATTAATCAATGATATTTACTTAGGTTTAGTCACTCTCAGATGTCACAAATGCTAGACTCCTTGCTTTGGTAGAATGGTACATGTAAGCAGAGTTATCTGTCATTTGTTCATATTAGTCTTATCTTTTATTGTCACAAAAAATACTAAGGTTTCTTAGTAACATTTGCTATATGTACTCTCTCTTCTGATTATTTGTCCCACATAGTGGTGGTGTCAGCCTTCTGTATTTTCTTCTACATTTCGGTCTGTTCTTTACATCGCATTCAGAAACTTTGCACTCTTTTAACACTATAGCCTTCCAGGTTTTGGTCCTATTTTCTACAATTGCTTTACTAGCTTAATTTATCTCAATTAACTTTTCCTTAAATGGTATCATTAACTTGAGAATAAGAAAACTGAAGTTACTTTTAGTGTTACAAAACATAGTGAATGTACAGTATAAAATAATGTTGTGTTAGACAAAGAGACTAATTTTCATGAAACTGTATGTTAAAATGAGTTGATCATGTCAATTATGGCACCTGGAGAGTTGTCGTTTGCTGTATTTATCCTTTTTTCAGCAGTCTTATGACACAAGTGCATGGAACAAGAATATTCTGCTTTATTTAGCTCCAGAATATCAAAAAAAGTATTTTGCAGCCAGCCAATATATAATAATCCCACTTCCTATGTTGGTGTTCTCTTTATTTCACTCTACTTTATTAATAGTTTTCTATAATATGATATACATTCTTTATTATGTACTTCTCTTTATCAAATACAAACTCAATTTATGTTAAGTCATACTTCCATACTATTGGTCAATATCATGTTTTTAATAATAGAAGCTTAGGACTGTTGAATAATATGAACCTATTAACCAGTTCTGCAAGTGTACTCTATTGATCCATACCCTCTTCTTGCAATTGTTATCTAATAAATGAGTAAGAAGCACAATCAGTTCACAAATTGAATTTATAGAGAAATTATCAATCCCATTACACATCCTTTATATCCTCCAATTTGAATATATAAAATTTTGGCAATAAATCTAATATATGATAGTTTCCTGTGTCAAACACTTGAGAATAGCACTAAATATTGGTAAAGATAATTTTTTTTGATACTTTAAATATATAAAATTTATATCATATAATCTTATACAGTAAAATTGGGCAATTTGTTTACCACAGTATAGCCACATTTACCTACAATGCAGGTGATGTATCCATATTAATAATTAAATCAATGTAGCCTATTATATCCACTCACAATTAGATCAATCTTGACTAAACAGTTAATCTTGGAATAATAAACTATATAACAGTTCAATGATATATGAATCAATAGTTTATTTTTTCATCAACTACTAATTTAACTAATCACAAATTTTTATGTGTGTCATAAGAAGGCTAAAAAGGCCTACAGCCTATCCATACCCTGCATACTTTCAAATGCCATAAAGCTGAGTTTGATAGGTTTCATTAAAATGTTCTGTGCCATGTGTACCACCAGTGGTACATGTTAAACTTGATCTTGAGGCCACCAGCCAACATGTGGTACAGAATGTGTTAATGATTACACTCTATTCAAAATTCAATGGGGTTTGATAAGTAATATAAAACTCATTGCAACAACCAGATTACATTTTAATCTCAAATTTATAAAATTGTTTTAAATTACACCTCTCCAGTGATGGACCATAAACATGCAGCGAATTTTGATAAAAGGGCCTCAGAGTAAGGTAGATTAGTTCATAGTAAAGAAAAGTATCTTTCTGTTGAAAAAAATAGTTAATAACAAATGTATGGAATTACATATGTCTTAGAAATTTCTGAATGCTCTGCACTACACATAAAGCAGTCAATAAAAGCTTGCTGTAAGTTAAGGATTGAAATTAAAAAAAGAAAATCTTAAAAGGTTTACATTATATTTTCATCTTTTGATACCCATATAAACTAATAATCCTACATAACTAGTTAACATAAAATGCAATATTTAATTTTGAGGGTTTCTTCCTCTAAAACCTTACATTTTGTGAAATGCTTGTAACATAAAACACAATACACTAAATAGCTACTGAAGCAGCACCACTGATTATGACAGCAGTTTCATCAATAAGAGTGGTCACTGGCTCCAGACATTCAGTGTACACACTCACAACCTCATGTTACTTCTTCTTTGTTAGTTTCTCAGACAAATCATCAAAGCTAGGATCCTGGAGGTTAATCATTAAGCTATTACCAGGAAGGAAGACACGGTTTTGGGACTGAGCGATCATTCTTGAGATACTCTGAGCTGCACGGATCTTTCTAAGTTTCAAGTAACCAGGGTTCATTCCCATAGCTTTACCCAACATCTCAGCAGCCTCAGCTTCTCCCTCAGCCTGCACAATTTTTTGTTGACGCTCCTGCTTTGCTCTTTCTACAACAAAAGCAGCACGTTGAGCCTCCTGTTGTGCAACTTGTTTAGCTTCAACAGCCGCAGTATACTCCTTGCCAAAACTTAACTCTGTTAAAGAAACATCATCGAGAATGATGTTAAAATCTGCAGCTCTTTCAACGAGTTCTCTCCTGATCAACAAAGAAACTTGTTGACGTTGAGTAATCAATTGGGAAGCATTGAATTTAGCGACAACTGACTTAAGAACTTCATTACAAATAGACGGAAGTACTTTCTCATCATAATCAGTGCCCAGCTGTCTGTACATTGTAGGTAGCTTGCTAGCTTCGGGACGTGACAATACTCGCAACGAAATATTAACCATTTGCAAGTCCTTGGAACCGGTAGGAGAAGAAATTTTACGGGGTCGAGACCTAATGTCGTAGATGATCGGATACTGGAACCAGGGAATCCTGAAGTGAATGCCTTCGCTCATGACATGTTGTTGTACACCACCTATTCTGTTAAACATGATAGCCCGATGACCACCTTCAACGGTAAACAAGGATTGTGAAATACCGTAAGCCGCCGCACCGACAACAGCTACCACTTTCAACCCGATGTTCAGTCCCGGTGGACCACCTTTGGCAAATTTCCCGGCCATATCATTTAATTTACTTTGTGCCATACTTGCTAATAATCAATTAATGTTATCGGATTACACAATTCTGTAAATAATTCTAACCTCCAAAGCAAGTATCACTTCGATGTCGGATTTTTTTTGATTGTGCAATGACCATAGACAAACAAATAGAAATTATATGGACTTGATAAGTTAAACTGTAGACAATATGAGCATAAGCTACATGCATAAAGATAGATTATTAATTTCAGAGACAATTCGTGATATGAAATGACATTTCAAATTCAAAGTGATTTTGTAGAGTTACATATTATGTTCTGTGTTTATAAGTACTACGAGGGGAAAGTTTTTTTATAATTATCTTCTAAAAATATTTACTTCTAGAAGGGTATATAAACATCATTATTGTTTTGTGAACTCTCTGAGGTTATTAACTTTCGCAAGACGTAGAGTGTTTTATTTACGCTTTATACACTCTGAAATCATGGATTCGTGTGATGGAGTTGAACAAGATTTAGACAAAGCTATTACAAAATTTAACAATCTAAATGAAAATACGAGTCGAGTGTTACAAGATATCATTGAACAGGTTGAAGATTTGAGAAAAGAAATCGCTAAACGTGAGTACATTTTTATTGTTTATTTGATAACGGTAATAACAATCATTATTTGTACTGGAATTTTGTAGATTGTTAGGGTTTGATTGTTGTTGCTATTTATTAAATTGTTGTTTAAAACCTTTATAGGGTTTCATATCGAAACTGAAAATTGTTATACATTACCTAAATAAAAACTCACTTTTGGTTTAAATTTTTCAACTTATCAGTAGAATTATAATAAAAAGGTCCTTCAATCTTCAATTTGGAATCATTTAGAGTTTATAATCTAGCTAAGGGTATTTAAAGATTTACAGTACCTTAAGATTTACTTATGTGTGTATATATCTATTAGATTACTGTTTACCATACCTTTAAAGATAATAATGATATGGAATCACAGTCTTGTAGCAAAATATGTACCAAATGAGAATACTTTTAACAAAAAGTAAAAAATAAATAAATTTAAAAGAAACTTGCATAGTCATCCAGGTCAATGACATTCATATAACTTGTAAATTGCTTTTGTCCCTATAAGTATAATGACAATGTTTTTAATTAAGGGTTAATACATAGTACAATCTTCAGATAAGTGCAAGATTTTATCTACTTGTTTTTAAATAAGATCAAGTATAATACTCTTGGGTATGTTTAGAAGAATGCAAAAATAAGATAGAATAACAGAAAACATTTTCTTATTTTATATTTGCAATATATACCAGTATTATATAATTTGTGTAAAGATTTTGAATATAATTTTATATAGGACTTTAATTGTTTTTTTGTAAGAAATTCTGCCAGTTTTTGTTGTCTTTACCAAATTTAACATTATTTCTGATTTTTGACAAAAGCATTGTTGTTATTGACTGAAGGATAAGTTTGAGTGATAATGCTGCAGCATTTCTCCTCTGCTTAAAACTGTAACTTTAAAGTCAAATATTACAAGTGTCCAAGTCTGTGATTTTTCACAACGATTATCATTACCAGCAAACTAGAAAGTATACAAGACTTAAAGGACAATGTTGCAAAAAAGTAAAAGCAGAGAGGGATGCCAGATTTATTTAAAGCAGTGTCCTCAGAAACCATATTTTGACTTCTTTGGAGGTATTAAGTTGCAGGAAGCTTAGCAAATGATAAAATGCTTAGAAGAAGTAAAGTTATGAGGCGGTATTTGCTTAGGAGCATGTACAAAGCTACTTATTGTATAAAATGGGTCCCTGACTGTGGCAAGATATGTAACAGACATTTTAGAGCAGATCATGATGTCTTATATCCCATTAATGGGATCAGACCTAAATTGAAGTTAGTGCCGTAACATTTCATTGGCAATTTAATATAAAGTATGCCCAGATGGATGTAGGCAGTTTTGATATGAGGAGGCAATATTAATTACTGATTGTATCACCCATTATAAAAAAAAAAACAGTATTTAGAACAATATTCAATTTTTGTTATGTTAAATATCGAGCTTGCTGCCTTTAATTTGTTTTTTTAACTCTACTTTTAATTGTGTTCAAAAATTTCAATTTAATTAATTGATTCTATTTAATGTACTTTTAAAGCTTATATTGTGTAAATAAATGTGTCTTCATATTAATTTTCACTTTTTACTTTCACTTTCTTCTAAATATGTCCATTAGTATATACTATATTATATATTATATATTTATATATAATATTATATAATTATTATTAAATATATACTATAATTGATTTTTCCATGCTCAGGAATTCCTTACTATTCAATAAATGTAAAAAATGAATAGTTTAATTAATATTTCATATAGTCAAATATTTCTGTATAAACATGTTGTGTAACTGTAGTACACTAAAAAAACCTGTTTTATTACAAGACTAAAAGAAATAAAAAATTATGTATTGTAAAATTATAATTTTGATGTAAAATGTATTTTTTCATCTGTATCAAACTTTTTTTACGAAACCATGAAATTTACAATGTATGATGTTCTGAAATAATAAAAATTAAAAATATAATCCGCCATTTTGAGATCTTAAAAAATCAGCTAATAGGTTAACTAACAATTTTTTGTTTTTTATTTACATTCTATTATGGAATTTTAATTATTGCATGAATTAAACTATTGCATGGTTTATAGTGTTTTGTAAAATATATAATTTCTTCATGGTATTTTTTTTTATAATGTGGTATATAGAATTTAAATATTGAAATATAAAAATAAATTTGAAACATAATCTTAGTGTATTTTAAACATTTCAAAAAGTGTAAATGATTGTCAATTTATATTTATCTGCTTTACATGTGCTAATAAATCCTAAGTTCTTTGTTGTCAAGCTTAACATGATGTGAACCTTTTAACGTTGTTATTAAATAGACATTGTGTTTACTAGAGTAGTTTGCCTTCAATGATATAAGAAAAAAGGTTGCCTTGTAAAGTCTAATATTATTTATATCTTTATGTATTACCATTAACTCTTTATGCTTTATTTATTTATTCTTTAATGCTTTAGGAATGGCATAATAATTGATTAATGCTTGTATACTTATGTTGCTTTATCTATTTTGTGTTAAAGTATAAAGCACTTTTTGTAGGTATGAGACTATAATGTACAATAATGATTACAATATAAATGAGATAAAAGTAAAGAACTCTTTAGAATTATGCCCGTTTTCACCAATGCTCCGTTAGTGTACCCCTAACTATGGGATCCCTAGGCTAAAGTGTCTCCTAAAACAGCTACCTAACTTATTTCGTTTTCACCATGCTAAGGGTCACTTAGTAAGGAAGCACTTAGTTAAGCGTCAGTTTTTTCGTCAAGCCAGTATTCCATCAGCTAGTATTGAAATAGATGGAACATGTACTGTTAACAATTGAAATGCAATATTTTGATGTATTTTTTGTAAAAGTAGTACAAACACAATTTTAAAATAATATAAGTCACCATAATATGTTTATTAAAAAAATACTGTCAATTGAAAAAAGCTTTGTTAATTATTGTGTTGATGCAGGGATCACCATTTAGTTTTATGAGGGTCCGTTTTAAATTTGTAGGATTTTGCGTTCAAATCGGTGCCTGTCGAGTAAATTTTGATGTGATGGAAATTTATCATTTTGATCACTAATTGTATAGTACCTACTTTTTTAGTTTTGTTGTTTCTGACAGAGAAGACAAAGATAAAGTTAAAATAAAAAATATACTAAGCTGATTAAAATATTACCACGTGCACGGCTTTTTTTTTCTTGGACTCTGTGCCGCAAAAAAAAAACTATCTTTTAAGGTTTACTAACTTAGATCGGCAATTCGGACTTGGAGCAGTGAAGAAAATAATAAAATAGTAAAACTTTTTTTACACACAAAAATATATCAATATTGAATAAGCCAACAGATGGCACTATAAATAAGGCAAAAACATATGTGGATAAACTTAATATCTGTATATAAATACATAAATATAATAAGGAATTTCGACATTTTATTAATTCTCTTGTTTTTTTAACTACCAAAGTTAGAAAAAACTCAAATATTTCTTGAATTTACGATAAACAAACGAATTAACTACTAATTTGTTTTGACATGTTCGTGAAATAAACAATACTTAGCACTAAGGGATAGAATTTCCGTCCCTTAAAATTTAGGTAACCCTTAGGGTCTTAGGGGACCCTTAGACGTTGGTGAAAACGAAATCTCCCTAAGTTGTCACGTAAACGTGTTTTAAGTGTCCCTTAAAGTTAGGTAACGTTGGTGAAAACGGGCATCAGTCTCGCTGACTATGATAACGAGGGTCAAGGGGTTCTTTCCAAATTTCTATCTTAATTCTTCTTTTGCCATAGAAAGTCATTTGTTTCATATTTGTCGTAAATATATAAATATTCTTATGTATATATTTGTAAATGTAGAGGAGATCTATAATTCCTGGCACAATATTGATGGAGGGTTGCAGAAAATGTGAAACAGTATAAGAGAGAGGGTTTAAAAAGGTAAAATTTGTATGATATATGTTATGAACAGGCCAAAACCATATCTACATAAATTTATAATATGTATTATGTTGAAAGCTGAAAACTTAATTGTAATTCAGATTAAGTATACCCATGGTTACAAAAATTAATATAAATTGTATAAAGTTTATAACTTATTTCAGAGCCACCCAACACTCCCTTATCACAAAGTCAAGTTATGGTTGTGGGAGAATTGGCTGATTCTGTCAAGCAAAGTGTATTTCAAATGTCTACAGGTAATTATGCTGTAGTTTATGTATGCTGAAAAAAATTTTATTGGTAGATATGGAACTGTTTAAAGAATAAACTAGGACATTTTGTTTATTATGCAGATAAAAATATTGACATGATGTTCAGTGAAATGTAATGTTTTGCCTGACAATACCAAACTAATTGTGTAAATTACACTGCTAGCTTTATTTAACACAGTATTCTTATTTTTTAAAAATCACCTGAATATATTACAGTTAACAAGAACAAAGCCAAAAACTATTTAAGTAAAAAGTTTTATCATAGTTTAAAGTAATTGTTTTTAATTATATGACATAAACTTAATAACATAGTACTGTGACTGTTCTTTTAATAAGTCTTTAACACTTCATATAATATTTGTAATGCTCAATAGGGTCAACATTTTATATTCCTTATGTTAAGTGACAATGAGGCCTAATATGGTAATTTGCTAAGCCTAGAGGAATAGAGGCTCCTAAAAACCATCAACACTCGTAACAATTGAAGTACTTGACAATAATGATTCTAGATCATTTACAAAAAAAATTAATTATAATGAGTAATATTAAATAAACATTACAATGTTAATAGTTGATATAATATTTTTTTAAGAAACTTGAAGTAGGTTAACTTAAAGAAGGTAGGGAAAAAATTAGAATATTGTTCACTTTATCTATGGATGTGATTAAATTTCATGAGTTTTTGTTTTAATTACACTAATAATGACATAATCTGCATTGTCACCTGGGACAGGTCTGCCTAATGTAGGTAGCAACAATCATTGCCATTGGAAAACGATGAAATCTGTCTATAAAATAAGTATTTTTAAATAACATATTTAAATTGTGTGTTTTCATGGGTGTGGTTGATGAATAAATTATAATGATTAATTCTCCAATTATAAGCCGGGCCTAATAATTGTTTGCGCTAATTTTATACAACTTAATTGTAATTTTCTCATTTGTAAATAACTCTTATTCGTTCAGATCATCGAGAACTCCACGCCACGGTATCCAGAGTAGGTAAATCTATAGACAGACATTTCATTGGGGATTATGCATCGGTAGCACCGAAAGCTGAATCATTTTGCTCGAGTAGCAAAAGGCCAATCATGGATCAAGCTATCGCTCAACACTTGTATAGACAGGTATTTTATATTAACATTATAACAATAATTAGATGTGGTTATTATCTACAATATCTAATAATGTCAATATTTTTTTGTAAGTAATGGGTAAATGGTCGAGTTGTTTGACCAGTGGAATTCGATGTTTTTAGACTCGAACTCTGGCTTATGCAAAATCAATTTTCAGAGTTCGCGTACATTTATTAATTTATATTAGTAACTCTATCGGTTGACGGTGAAGAGAAACGTCGTGAGGAAACCCAAACCAGAGAATTGTTTTTGTAGTATCATTCTATGTGGGAAAATAAAGAACTGGGTTTCTCATGGCTTGAAACGCCGATACGTCGTGAGCAGGCATAGTAATTATGCTCATACCTTCCTTGAGAATGATACCTATGGCCGTGGAGTCTTTGACAGGTTTATCTGAAGTTACATCTTAGTAGTTTTAAATGTAAACATGACAATGCCTTTTGGGATAAAAAAAATGTACAGTAATTTTAACTTTATTTCTTGTTATTCACTGAAAGTCCTGTGGCTTTGATTTTTAACTGAAGCGATGATGGCTCAGTTGGTAGTGTATTCGGACACAGCGTCGAAGGACGTAGGTTCGAATCCAAGCGACTGAGACGGAGCTTTTGGTGAAGGAAAACATTGTAATGAAACCATAGCATGGTGGTAGGGCTTTTTCTAAGTCCGTCTGGCTAGCTACCACCCTCAAGTTGAAAATCCGTCGCCAGGCACCTGTTGGTGTGTTCCGGCAGCTGCACTTGAGAGCCAGTCTCCCTCTAAATTAAGCGTGACTTACCATCTTAGACTACTTCATCATTTAACATCAGATAAGATTGTGGTCAAACGTTTACGTATAAGGTATAAAAAAAGAGAGGATGTTCATCTGTACGTATTTTTTTAATGTATGTTAATTGATATCGTAATCGGTTGTGAATCAAGTTTAATGATTCAGTTCGGAGTTACACAACCGAATTGATTTTTAGATATTATAAGTATAATTAGTGCACTGCGTGCACTTTTACATTTTATTCTAAAGATTATTTATTTGTATAAGCTCTGTTCGGAATCAACCACAAGCGACTCAACACCACTACTCCCTAAATACCATTAGTGGCTAATTATTATAACCATAATAACAATAAACCATTTACCAAAATAAACATCTCTTTCTTGACTTTTTTTGGTATTTGAATTTGTAGTACCAGGTATGGTTCCATTTATATATGTAGAAAATATTTAATCCCAAAGGAAGGTGGGGGGGGGGGGGTCGAATACCGTTTAATTGATTTTTATCTTCTTCTTGTCTATGTATGTTGACCTATATTTTCGTCGATTTTCACACCGACTTTAGATAGAAAATTTGGTAGCGCTTATAACAATATTTTTTACTTAATTAACAGGTAAAAGAGAGTGGCGAGAATTGTTACATTAGTCGTAAATAAATAGCTCATAATATTGTGTATGTAAACAAAAGTAACTTTATAAGTAATTTTAATACTGTGCCTAAATTAAGAATATTATATAATAGTCATTGCACATTTATGTCTTTCGAGTTTAGGTAATAATTTACTTATTTTTCGCCTTTTTGTTTTCAATATTGAAGTCGGTTTAGTTATTTGTTTTAGTTAATGTTTCTAAATGTACACAAAATTCTTGTAATTTATATTATATTACAGGGTTTAGAAGATATAGGTGATACTTTTGTATCAGAAGCGAACGTTACGGGCGTGGAGAGGACATGCTCGTTCGCGTCCGTGCAGCGCTGTGCGAGCGCGCTCGCGGAAGGCGACCCCGCGCCCGCACTCGAGTGGGCTGAGCGACGGATACACGATCTACAACATTCCCCGCTACCGTTTACACTGCATAGAATGTACGCACTAAAGGTATGATTGACTTAACAAATTCAATGTTTAACTATGCGTATTATTAAAAAAAAAAAAAACATTTAAAAAGTTGTCAACAGAAGAAATAAAAATAAGTAGCCTAGAACCATCTAGGAAAAATCTGCATCGAATGGCTACAGTCATATAGCTTTACATTGAGTAGTTTAGACATGATAGTCTCAAAGGAACTGTATTTATATTATGTATATACATAGAAAACTATTAGAAGTAGTTGGGGAAAACCTGCAATATGTGCAATGCGAATCCTGCAATGAGGCGGAGCTTTTAGTGAAGGAAAATATTGTGATAAAATGTAGCATGGTCGTTGGCCTTTTTTTAATGCCCACCAAACAGCATTAACTTATTAAACATCAGATGATACTGGTCCAAACGTTATTATAATCTATGTAGTAATAAAAAAAATGAAATCTATTATTATTGGAAAACACCTAAAAATAATAATACATATTTTAATTAGTATATTTATTCTATAATCCGTCATCGTGAATATCGTGCTTATAAGTTTAGTTATATCAGCTAATTAGTCTTATCACTCAGTGAGATGCCGAAGTCTGCAGGATAAAGTTCTTCTCAGAAATAATAAGGAGAAATCTTAGATTTTACTTTCGATCAATAAGTGGTGATTAGAATACAAAAAATTTGTTAATGACAAAAAATGACAAATTGAATATGATGAATTATTAAATAGGTCGCGCTTGACGATTTACTGGTAGCGGCATTGAATGTTTCCGAAAACAAAAGTTAATTCATTAATTCGTATTATGATTTGAATGTTAATAACGTGTACTTTTTTAAGGTATAATAAGGTGATTATGATATTTCTCTATGAATAATATATTTTTACCTTTAATTTTGAAAACAATAAATAAATATTAAAGATCCATCCACAAGTTATGTTACACGTTAAGAATATCGACACAGTGCAAACTTTTTACGTCACATGTATGTAAATTAAGTATTTAAACTTTTAAAGTTCAACGAAATATTTTTAAATGTTATATACCGACAATTTCTAGTACTATAAGGTACTTTCTTTATATTACTATTTGGTAAGTAGCGACCGCACGATTTAAGAATTATCGATAGGTCGCCTTTGACACACGGCTTAAGGTTAATATACTATGTATCTTTAAAAATGTGTTGTAAATGATCTAAAAGTGTTTAATTACTTATTAATATTATAAAAACAGGTTTTTTTTATTACGTAGAAATACGTAAATAATTTGAAAGGTTCTGTTGTAATTTGATAATTTCCAAATTTAAAATAGGTGATGTCACAGTAGGTGTGTAGGTCATACTGATATAACGAAATTCGTGTGAGGTACTTTATGGGTTGGGAGTAAAGATTGTGGGTGTTGTAGTTGGGTCGCGAAAAGGGCGTGGGCGCGGCGATAGAGTACGCGCGTGCACAATTCCCAGCGCACGCGGCAAGGCACGAGCGCCAGCTGCAGGCGGCGGTGTGCGCGCTCGCGTGGTGCACGCCCGCCGCGGGACCCGCGCCCCTCCACTACCGGCATCTACTCGACCCCAAGGCACTCGGTATCTGTCCTACATATAATACATTCTCATAACAATTTCTAACCACACCAATTTCAATACCTCCAAATTTTGATAAAGAAGTACAGCGTAACGAGACCATTACATTTTCTAATACTACGCTGGTTGCTAATCTGTACCATTCGTTTTAACATCAAGTGAGGTTGTGATTAAACACTAAACACAAGATTAAAACGTACTACACTGGACACTTAATACTAGATACTCTCCGAGTATAACATTTTAATTCTATTGTCTAACCATAAAACGGATTTGAGATAAAGAATCCGAAAAGTATGCAAGAAGTTGATATCCTGTTTGAATTAGTGATTTTGATATGACTCTTATATTTTTATAATATAAATCTCTTATTTAATTCCATGTTTTATTAGGTTTGACATGGAATCCAGATAAAATTGCTCCTTTACAGCATAACATTTTTATGAATATTATCGAATATATGATATGACATGCTGAAACGTAATTGTTTGAGTTTTGTGGTATTTGAAAATTGATTCTCCAAGTTACAAAAATTTTGGTTTGAAATGCTTACTTCCGGTTTTGTAAATATATTTTTTTTTTGCAAGTTTCACTCTATTTTTTTATAAACGGCAATCAATTTTCTATATATATCGGCACGTGTTAATATTTTATTGCAAATTGGTTTAATTCGAAAAACTACTTCTGATTGTCAAATACGACTATGAAAGGTCCAACGAACGAATTTTAGAAGAATCTTTTTTTTCGTTTTTCACTTCCATGAATTTCTACTGAAAACAT
The DNA here is from genome assembly GCA_035772565.1 of Antheraea assamensis. Classification (NCBI taxonomy): domain Eukaryota; kingdom Metazoa; phylum Arthropoda; class Insecta; order Lepidoptera; family Saturniidae; genus Antheraea; species Antheraea assamensis. The sequence continues at coordinate 895,876 of JAQQSE010000181.1, read as the reverse complement.
TTATGTACTGTCAATGTCAAACGTCATATTGGAAGTTTTTGGTGGGACCTTAGTCTGCCATGTAATGGATTTTATATTTTATTCATAATCTTGTATTATTTGACTCTATATTTAGCAATATTGTTGGTGTTTACGTAATATAGTTCGGTTATTGTGCACAAGTAAAGTGGATGGTAAATAAAGCCACGGAACGTGAATTCTGAGGTGCCAAAAAAACTCCATCTTGTTAGAACATTCAAATTATCACAAGAAACTAACTTCAGAATTGGCAGTATGAATCAATTCTTTTGCCTGTTCTATTTGACGAATACTACTACTACTGAACTGTGAACGTCATATTGGTAGATTGTGATGGTTGTGTGTGTGTCGGGTGGGGGGCAGGTGCGGAGGCGGCGGAGCTGTTTGTGCGCGAGGCGTGCGCACTGCTGCGACTCGCGCCGCTGTCTGCGCTGGCGGGCGCTGTGGCAGCAGGCGCGCGCGTTCTCCCGGCGCTCCACGACATACGCACTAAAATGTCGCATCCGCACGTCATCGCTGCCTGGTCCGACGACGAGCTGCCCTTCGAGGTGAGTTACCTTCACATAATACTAAACTTTTTACCCCTCGGCTGATTTTCTGAGACCCAGATCTCAAAATGGTGGTTTATTTTTTAATTTCACAGTATCATACAATGTATATTTCATGGTTTAGTAAAGAAAAAGTTCGTATAGGTACAAAAGTTATTTAAAAATACATTTTTCATTAAACTTATTATAAGGTTTTAAAAATTCGTTAATTTATAAATCGTGTAAAACGAAGGTTAGAGGTGTACTTTTAAGCCATTTTGTATAAATAATCTCGTTTACGGTGTTGGTTGAGTGTGAAGAGGTAAGAATGTGGTGGGTGTGTACAGGTGGACCTGGGCGAGGAGGAGGGCGGGTACCACTCGGTGTTCGCGTGCCCGATCCTTCGGCAGCAAGCTACGGAGCAGAACCCTCCGATGCGACTCCTCTGCGGGCACGTCATCTCCCGCGACGCACTCAACAAGCTCACCATGGGAGCCAAGTCAGTCGCGTCCTTTATTATTAGTGATAAGTTTTTTTACAACGCATACATTTTTTTTCGTCCATCTATCGCATGTCGCATTACAGCCGGCCGCAGAGTAGGTCAAGGAAAGGCACTGCAGAACAGCCAAGGTCAATATGGCGGCGTTTTTAAAATGCGTTTTCGAAAATTCTCAGCAAAATTCCTACCATTCGAAAAAAAGTTTCACTTGCATTGTGGTTTCATAAAATCATACAATTTTTTATTTCAGTTCGTTCTTTAAGATTAAGTATATATTTACCACGAGTCTTACCAAATTGTAAATGTTTGTTTTTAAAATTATTTTCTATTATTACAGATTGAAATGCCCGTATTGTCCGATGGAGCAATCGCCAGCGGAAGCGAGACAGATATATTTCTCGTGAAGCGACTTTTAATTTGTAATAAAACTGATAAAAATTTGGATATATTGTTCTATATATTTAGTAAATATAAGATTATAACTGTAATAACTACTCTATGAATTGTTTGTCGAAATTATGAATAATTAAAGTTAGATAACAAATTTATTGTTTTTTTTTGTGATGAAAAGTAATGACGGCAAACACTGTCAAATAGTGTTGAAAATACTGATCACCGAAGTTAAGCAACGTCGGGAGCGGTGAGTATTTGAATGGGTGACCACCTTTTTTTTTTTTTTTTTTTTTTTTTTTTTTTTTTTTTTTTTTTTTTTTTTTTTTTTTTTTTTTTTTACATGGGGAAAATCCGTAACGGATACCCACCCCGTCGGGCAGCGGGGGGTGGGTTATGTCCGACTTCCACGGACTAAAAACCCCATGGTGCCTCACACACCTATTTGGCCGGGGAGCAGGAACTGCCAAAGGCATTACTTCTGCTCCCCGGCAGGTGTCGGCCCCTCATCAGGGGCCCCGTCTGCGGTGTGAGGGGTTAAGATGGTAGACCCCTCAGGAGGGGGCGGGTGTTAAACCCCCCCCCGACGAACTGTGGGAGTCGCTCGGCACAAGCGCCTCCACCACGCGGGCCTGTGCAGAAAGAACTGCTCAGGGCGACGGACGTGCCCGCCCGTCCCGTCGCCCACAGGCCCTTTTTACGGCGGCATGAGGTCGTCGCCGACCCGTCGCCGCCGTGTTCGTCGACCGCGGGAGGGGAGCCTGGTGGTCTGCTCCCTCTCCCTCTCCGCCGCCTCCTTCGCGAGCATGACTGCCTCGCAGTATGAGGCGACGGAGATCCACCCGGTCTCGCTCTCGACCATCTTGACGATGACGGACGAGAGCGAGAGATCCGGGCCTATGGCCGCGACGAGCTCGCGGCGTGGCTCGTCCCAGGCGGGACACTCCTCCAGTGTGTGCTGCGCATTATCGGCTGCGCAGCCACAGTGGTGGCACCCTGGCGTTGGCTCCCGGCCAATGCGACACAGGTAACTCCCGAAGCAACCATGCCCCGAGAGCACCTGTGTCAGCCGGAAGCTCAGGGTGCCATGCCGCCTGGTGAGCCATTCGGCCATGACCGGCCGAACGGCTTCTATGGTAGCCACGCCCCAGCTCGGTCGCTCAAGTCGTCGTTCCCATTCTTCAATGACTAGGACCTGGTGGAGCTGGAACCGGAGCACCTCGATTTCCCGAGGTGCGAGTCTCCGGCCCTGCTCCAACGCCTCCACGCGTCGTTGGTACAAGGACGCGTGGGCTCTCGCTTCCAGGTCCCAGGGTGGGGATCCGGCTAGAAGGGAGGCCGCCTCGAAGGAGATCGTGCGGTATCCGCGGATGGCTCTGACGGCCATCACTCTCTGCGTTTTACGCAGCTGAGCGTTGCTGATGGCCGTCAGGCCATACGCCCATGCGGGGGCCCCATACAGGGCCATCGACCGCACGACCCCCAGGTACAGCTTCCGGCAGACGGAGTTGGGCCCCCCCAGGTTGGGAAGCAGACGGGCTAACGCGCCCGCTGCGCCCATCATACGGGGGGCCAGCTGCCGGAAGTGTTCCTTGAACGTCTACCGGCTGTCGAGGAGGAGGCCGAGATACCTCATACTCGACCCGACACCGATGGACTCGCCTCCCACTACTATCTGGGACCCTCCGGGTGGCGCGCGCCGAGGCCCGTGAAAATACAGGGCCTCGGTTTTAGAGAGCGCCACCTTTAGTCCCAGAAGCCGGATTCTACCGACGACTTGAGCGACTCCTGCGGTAGCCAGGATCGCGGCCGCGCGGTGCGTCTTCCCCCGGGATAACACCAAAGTGTCGTCAGCATAACACACAATGCTGACGCCCCGAAGGAGCGCACCGCGCAACACCCAATCGTATCCGATGTTCCACAAGAGGGGGCCCAGGACAGACCCCTGTGGAACACCGGATACTACGTCTCGCCGACTTGTCCTCCCTCCCTGACCCGGGAAGGTGACGTACCTCTCACAGAGGTACGCCCCGACTACGCGGCGGAGGTAGCGAGGCACTCCATGATATCGGAGTGCCTCTTCGATACAGGCCCAGGGCAAGGTGTTAAACGCATTGACGATGTCGAGAGACACCGCCAAAACCACCTCACCCCGGGCAAATGCTTCCTCCGCCTGCATCTTGACTCTCAGCACTGCATCTGTGGTGGAGCGCCCCTGGCGGAAACCGAACTGGTTGTCCGCCAGGTCCGGCCCAACTTCTGTTAAGTGCCGGACGAGGCGGCCTGCGATTATTCGCTCGCAGAGTTTTGCCGCCTCGTCCAACAGCACTATGGGCCGGTAGGCGGACGGACTGCCCGCCGGGCGCCCCTCCTTCTTCAGCAGGACCAAACGGCCGGTTTTCCAGATGGTCGGAAACCGGCCCTGCTGAAGAGATGCAGTGACAATCCTGCGTAGTCGGGGCTCGAGGGCCTCGTAAGCCAGGACCCATACACGGCCAGGTATGCCGTCGGGTCCTGGGGCGGTATTTTTCACCTGCAGGCGCTTCACCGCCGCCCTCGACTCTTCCCGGGTCACTTCGGGGACCTCGTCGTCCTCATCGCAGCCAGCCGCGTTGGGCGTGGGCGTGGGCGGAGCCATCGTGGGAGGCGTGTATTCTGTCCTCGAAGGGAACAGAGCAGCCAGAATCTCGTGGAGGAGATCTGGCTCGAGACTCTGGGTTACCGGGGGGCCACCCTGGCGTAGTTTGCCACGTACCACACGGTACGGGCGACCCCACGGATCCCGACTGAGCGTCTCGAGCATCTCCTCCCGAGCGAGAGCTTTCGACTGCTCAATCGCCCTACGGAGCGCCAATCTGGCTGCTCTGTACCCCTCGTAGAGCTCGGCCTCCCCTGCGGACGTGACCTGCGAGCGGCCCCGCCTGCGTCGCTGACGGGTGTACTGGCGACGGGCCGCCGTGCACGCTACGCGCAACTGCGCGATTTCGGCGGTCCACCAGTACACCTGACGCTTGACGGGAATCGGCCCCCTGATCCGGGGCATCGCCGCATCGCAGATCCGCGTCACGTCCGCTTGGAGTGACTCCGCCTCCAGATCGACGTCGGCAGGCCTGTCCGGTAACTCTCCTGTCACCCAGGCCTGCACGACGACGGCCTCCTGAAGCGCCTCGATGTTTAGGCGCTTCAGTGCCCAACGCGGTCCTTCCGCCACGGGGGTCCTACGGGCTGGTCCGTCCGAGGTCTGGGTGGAGACGTCGAACCGTATGTAACGATGGTCCGACAACGTCTCCACCCCCTCAAGGACTCTCCAGCCCCGAACACGGCGTGCTAGAGCAGGGCTAGCGAACGTTAGGTCCACTATCGACCCGCCCTGCTGTCGCACGCACGTGTTAACGGACCCCCTGTTCAGGAGGAGTAGGCCCGATGTTATGGCCCACTCCTCCAGCACCCTACCCCTGACGTTCGTGGCCGGGGAACCCCAAGCCGTAGACTTGGCATTGAAGTCCCCGAGCACTACGACGGGGTGAGGGTGGCTGCAACTGACGACACTTTGCAGGTCCCCGAGCAAAGCCTCGAAGTCGGCGAGACTCATGCTTGGGGGTGCGTACACCCCCACTACCACCACGCCGCTGTGATGCGCCGCTACGTATCCCCGACCCCTCAAGATGTTAACGAGGGACGGAGAGCCGGCGGCGGCCTGGAACCCTAAGGCCACCGAGCCGTCGATGTCACCCACCCAGTTATCCCCGGGCGGGATGAAATACGGCTCGGCCATCACAGCGACGTGGATCAACCACTGCGCCATACTCTGGAACAAAAGATCCTGGGCCCTGGCGCAGTGGTTGAGGTTTCCCTGAAGAAAGTGGAGTGCCGCCATTAGGGGCACTCCACTTCCGCCAACTGGGCCGTCTTGGCCCCAGTGGCTTCTGACGGCGCCGAGGGCTCAGGAGGCTTCTTCCCCCTCCTGCCCCTCCTTCTTCTTGCCTGCCTGGCAGGCGGCGCAGGCCTTCCGCAGGCCCTGCTGCCCATTCTATGTCCGGCGGATTTCCCAGCCGCTGCGCACACCGCACAGTGTGGCTGGGACGTACATCCGCCGGCCTTGTGCCCCGGCTGACTGCACCTGTAGCAAAGGTCGGTGCAGTCAACCGCGGAGGAGCACGACGCCCCCAGGTGCCCTTCTCTCAGGCACCTAAAGCACCTGAGGGGGCGAGGCGGCAGGACCTGAGCCTGCGCCGAAACCCATCCTACCAGGATGCGGCGGCCATCGCCCAGCCGCTTAGCCACCGCCACCGGACACGAGACTACGGACGCCCAAAGCCCCCTGAGACCGGGGCGGACGCCGTTCGTCTTTACCTGTTCCGGTGGACAGTCTCCGGCTCTGGCCACGGCGGCGATGACCTCCGCCTCCGTCACCGACTCGTCCAGGCCCGATATACGCACGTTGGCGCTGCGGATGGGCCTGGACACCACCACCCCCTCGGGGACCGCCTCCCGGACCTTGGCGGCAAGGGCATCCGCCTTGGCGCCGCTGGTGGCGCCAGGCACCTCAAATAGGTAGCCGCCGTTGGCGGCCTTGCGCCACCGGATGCCCTCGATGCCAAGGTCCGTGACCTTGACCTCCGATTTTACCCGCTGCAGGACCTCCAGATAGGATAGTCCCGCCTCCCGCGCCCCGGGCTTAAGTGTAATCGTCACTGCTGACGTCTTCGGGGCGCGGAGATTCGGGAACTTATCCCCTCCGGAGGCCTGCTCCTTTCTGGGTTTGGCCGGTTTTACCAGCCTCCCCCCCTTCCCTACCTGCACCCAACCCTGGTCTGACGGTCCGGGTGCAGGGGCTTGCCCGCCGCCGGTGGTGGGCTTGGGCTTACCCTTCTTCTTCTGGGGCCTTTTCCTGGCCCCCCTACGCTTCTTCGGCAGCTGCGATGTGGCGGGTTCCCGCGGGCTTTCCCCGGGTGCCGCCGCTGCTGGCTCGGCCACCATCGCAGCTGCCCTGTCGGAGGCCAGTGGTGGCCGCAGGCGCCTCTCGGGGAGCAGCCTATCCTCCAACGCTTCGAGGCGCGCGCTCACCATGTCGCCCACCTGCAACATTATTGAGCGCGCCATCACCTCGAATTTCGCCTCGGAGTTGGAAGGAGGAGGCCCCTCAGCTCGCGGTCTGGCCTGACGCCGCTGCGGGAGAGGAGGGAGTTCCTCAAGGCTTCGGGGCGAGGTCAGGGGCGGCTCCGGTGGAGCGACGAGCGTCGCTGCGGATTGAGCGCGAACCTTCTCCAGTTCTGCCTCAACCCGCGCGAACTTCTTGTGGAGCTCGTCCAGCTCGCACTCCTGCCTCGCATTTGCCTCCTCCAGCCTGAGGTAGGCCGCCTGCAGCTTCCGAAGCTCGTCGGTGGCCTTCCGGGCACACATCTCATTGACTGCATCCGTAATGGATGCAGCCGCTTCATTGAGTGCCCGGATGAACGGGCCCTGCAGGTGTCCTGACTTCTTGCCGACGTTGACCACTACGTCAACGTCGGCCAGGATCCTCTTTTGGAGGTCCACCGTCGGTTGGTCCCCGGTGTTGTCCGGGACTACAATAGGTTTCTTGGTGGACCTCTCCTTCCGGGCGCGTGAAACCTGCGCCTCCAGCTCCGCTTCCGCCTTTCTTCGGAGCTCCTCCTTCTTGAGGCGCTCCTCCAGGGTCTTGGCCGCGGCGAAGCCGATATACTCCCCCGTCGTTGCCGACCTGCCCCGCCCCTTTTTCTTCTTCGCGACAGGGGTGCAATGCCCTGTCGCCTCCTTCTCCGCCTCCGAGCCCGAAGATTGCGACCTCTCTCGAGGGGACGGGTTTGGCGCTCGAGGTGTGGGGTCCGGCACAGCATCAGCCACGGCGATAGCGTTGGCGGGGGTCTCCTCGCCTTCGCTCGCCGTGTGCATGCGTGCCGGACTCTCCTCGCTGCCCTCTGAGAGGGTCTCCAGCGCTGGCTGGCTCGCTGCCTGATCGACAGGCAATTCAGTTGTCCGTGTAAGCGTAGCCTTGGTCATCGTGTTTTCTGTGGGTTCAGTGGTCCTTGAGCTTGCTCTGGTCATCGTGTTTTCTGCAGATTCCGTAGTCCTTGAGCTTGCTCTGGTCCGAGTTGTTCTGATAGAACGCAGGGTTTTGCCCCCCCCAGAGAACGAGGGGCTGCCCAGGCCAGAAGGCCTGGGGAGGGATTCTCCCCCCGCAGAGCGGGAGGTACCCTCCTGGGGTAATAATTTTTTAGACCTTGCCTTCATATTTCTCCCTTTCCAACGTCAAGTTTGCAGTGCGCCCGCCGAGACCAGTGTTGAAACACCAGCCCCGCCGGCCGCTATCCGGGACTGGGCCGTTGGGGCTCAAACTGAGCCCTCATCCGCCCCAGCCCGGTACTGGATGCGCTGCGCACGTACCACATCCAGGTCAGGAGTCAGCCGCCGGTCAACATGACCGACGTTGCCCGGGGTGCACCACGAGGAGGTCCTGGGAACACCGCGTAACGTTGGCATTGTTTTGTTGTACTATTTATAAAGAAGTTTTCACTTCTTTCATGTTTTTGTTCTATACAGAATGGTACAAAATTAAATACTACATTGAATTACGTATAAATGGTGCCTCTTTCAAGAAATTTTACGAATAGAATGTTGTATTGCAAATTGAAATTTTGTCGATATTCGAAAAATATACATAATTCATTATATAAAACAGATTCGTATATATTATTATACCTAATTATTTATAAGTATAAAACACATTGTCCTAGTTAATATTGTATGTAATAGATGGCGTTCGGGTCGGTTTAGATAGCGCTCATGGTAGCCTTTCTTGATAATATATGGCTCCGACCGATAGTTTGTAATGTTGTTATAGAAAGTTTAGTTTTATATCCTTCTCAATTTATGTGTATAGTACAAAAATAAAAGTGAAAGTATAATGAAGTGTTTTGCCGTGAGTCACTACGAAGGTAAAAATTGTATACCGTAAAATATCTCTTGTTTATTTCCATATTTTTGTTTAGTAAATAACATCTTGTTCTTTCTGTCCCCACTATTTTTCCTTTTCTCGCAGATTATTGAATTAAATTCCTTTCAAAACAATTTCATTTCCTTAGCACAAATTCTTTTTTACAGTTTTATTTTTTGAAATCCTTTTTAGATTTTACCGTATAATCATGATCTCAGTTGACCATAAATGACGATGTGGCCTAAGATGTAGATGTATGGTAGCTAGACAAGGGGGCTTAGGAAAAGCTTTTACCACCGTCCAGCACTACAATTTTTTCTCTCAATTTATAGATCTATCGCTTCACTACAATCTCACTTAATGTTTACATCTAAGATTAGATTTTAGATAGATTAATATTAATAAACTGTAACGTTAAATATGACAGAATTATAACTTATTATGGGTAGGATTTCTGAAGTCAAAACATCTTTAGTTGTTTTGAACGATTTTTGGGTAGGAGAAAAACTTATGGGTTCACTCACGTCAACGATGACCTCGAGCTGCTCGTGATGTATTGCGATTGTGCCAGACTGACGACGCGTAGTTTAGTGGTCTGTGTACATGTAATAATGATATTTTGTATTGAGCTTGTGCCGCGCACCATATGTTTGATTAATTAATAAAATGTATATAATTATTGTTCGAAGTTCCAATACATGTGAAAACTAGACTAATGTTAATAATCTGTATTTCAAAATTATGAATTTTATATAATCCAGACTACAGTTGATTTAAAAATTCAAAAAAGAATAGTTATTCCATTGTTTTGAGTTTTCACTTCTGTCGACAGTCCTTATGACTGCCTCGACTTTTTTTATTGTATAAGTTTTTTTGGATTTCACTTGATATACAACTTAGCATATTGCTCTAAAGTTTACTTTGAATTAAACAGAAAGACTAACATTATCAATTTTAATTAGGATTAACATTATCAATTTTTAATATTTCGTACATAGACGAGGTTTTTGATATATTTTTTACCAAGCAGAAAAATATGGAAAATTAATTGGGGAACTTTGGGCAGTCTTATGATTATCCTTCTGAGACCTACGGTATCACGGGTGATACATTTAATTCAGATTTTTTCTAAACTATTTATCGGAATTTGGTAAAGCTTTTACGGGTGAAGGTCCGAAAGACATGTTTTCTTTTTTAACTCACTTGTCATTTCTGTAGTTGTTAGTTAGTGGCAATTACCATTTGTTCAAGTTAGATTTTTTTGTCGTTACCGCCATGTCGACTTTTCGTAAAGATAAATATTCATTTCGTTAACTTATTATTATTTCGTTTTAAATAAATAGACTGAATATTTTACGTTACAGTTCATATTTGACAAAAAGTTTCAATTTTATTTAGGCATTTTTGATTTTTTTATGCATATCATAGGTGATAATACTAAGGGTGCTGCTGGGCACTTATATTTTTAATTTTATAGGTTATTTGGCAGGTCGAGTGCACTGCATTAATGTCTACTTATTAGATATTGTAGACAAAGTTAGCAATGATGAAGGTTATCTACAAATGATTCAGTAAGAAGCAACACCGCACATAAAAAAGGGGAATGGTGTGAATCTGTCGACGAGCCCCTGTTGCCTTCTCGCGTCTAGTTCCAACCTTCTCGCAATCTTCGTATACGAAGGCAAGATAAGGAAACTTCGTAGTATTCGATCTTCGACGATTGAGAAAGTATAGGGTATTGGAAACAAAAATGCATTAAATAGCAAACAGCAATTGTTACCGTTGTTTTAATTGACATCAAATTTGAGAGTTAGACGTGATGAAAATGTTGATAAGTTGGAGAAATACTTGTTTCTGTCTTGGTTCTACTCTTGTTTCTGATATAGATAAAGGTTGCTCAGAAAATAGAAGAGTAAAGCACTTCGCCAATCAAATAATCCAGTTTACAAGTAAATTCAAGGAATCAGATAGTACAACGATAACCAAAGCCAGGTACGTTATATAAATTACTTTATAATCACTAAAATAAAAACAATTTAAACCGAATTAATAAAACAGGAGGTATTCAATTTGGTTGTATTTTTTTTTGTCCGTTATATCAGAACATCGTCATTTATAAACCGATTTGGAAAATTCTTTATCAATTGTAAAACGGATATTTCCAATAGTGTTCTATTTTATTTATAGTGGACCTTAGATTTCAAGGAAACACGAAGAAACTGCTCGAAATTGAATAGGAAATACACGAGTTTAAAATATTGGTAGATTTATGACAATTCAAGACTATGTAGATACCGAACTATGGTCAATAATGTTCTGGAGCATTTTTTGTAATAGATGTTTTTAAAGTCATCACTTGTAGTTGTATTGAAAACCTGAAGTATCACTAATGACGCCAACCCTTATTTCGAAAGGAGCGGTGGTATTTTTTTAACAATTTTTTTTTGTAACTATGGATGGGTGTACACTTATAATATTATATCAGTGTCAACTTTTAAATGGCCTTATTTATGTTATTACGTATATAACTTAATAATAATAATTTATGTCGAATATATATATATTATTTTTTTGAATTTACTACAATTATATTAATGTTGGCATATTCTGTTGTCAGCAAACAAAATCGGGTGAAATAAGACACTTTTAACGTTCTCGGTACATAATTTATTAATGGATATGTACAGACAAAATTTTTAGGACAAATAAAAATTTGGCAATAACTCTCAACAATAGCAATAATAATATACGAGTGGTGTCATTCAAAAGCCGGCAAAATATCAACAACAACAATATTCTTTACTAAAATTTACAAGTTCGAACATACTTATGTATTTACAGCTCCTAACGTTCTATGACGTCACAACTCTGTAAACCCGTCATGCAATATTTTCCAAGGGCGCAACAAACTTTATACATCGAATATCTTTAGTTCTTCGTAATGATATACTGATTAATTATGTACGATTATTATTAACACGAATTAATTATTATCATGAGAGTTTATATTGTGACGTCACAACACGCTAATAAAATTAAAAAAAAAAAACATTTCCAAACAGATACTACTTTAATTCACAGAAGAATTTCTTTTCTAAATCCCGTATATTTTATAAAACAAACACCAAATAAAATAATAACAGCGTTATTAACCTAAAAATAAATTAATTGATTATAATATAAACTTTTTCTCGACAAATAGAATAATGCGAGCCGCAACAATTTTAATATCATATCGATATAACTTCATTTTAAAGGCATTTCATATTCGTAAACAACTAGTGAATCCGTCTCGTTTATACAATCTGGAATTACACGAACGTAGAACTATTCTATTCTTCTATTCCTTTGATTTCAAAGTTGTTTATGATTATAAAATTATTCAGCACTTTTGACATGTTGCTATTTTTAGTTAACAACTAGTCAGGATGTAAAGCTTTTTGTGATTTGAGTTAATTTTGTTTTAATGCTATTCCCATACCTACGTGACGAAGCTTCGGTTACTGGTCGCGCTAAAAACGAACCTCAAAAGTAATAATTGCGATAAAGACGTAGAAATACGTTCGCACATCTTTGTCATTCCAATAATAACTCGAAATTAGCATTTCCAAGCTTCTTTGATGTGTGCTAAAATCTGGGATCCAGTTATCGTGCTGTGTCAGTGTATCAGGCAGTCTGATACTTCGTAACGCATGACGATAATGCCTTTCCCACGCTTGCATTTATTTCGACTATAGACAGAACTTCATGTACACGCAGGTATGGGAGTAGCATAAGACACATACGATCCGTATGTAATTCGAAAATGATCATGTATTCCACTAAAAACATATTAATGCCTTATACAGACTACATAGGGACCATCGCCTTGTACATGAAAGCTATGCAACAAATCAGTCAACATGTCAAAACGCCGAAATGTATCACACATCATTTTATACGCGTAGCATCTACCAGCAAAATATATCACTATTAGGTACTAATTATTGCTGTAAATTTTCATCTACAATATTAATAAAACACCGGGGGAAAGGCTAGTGCGAGTGACCGAGAAAAGAAGTTCGACGCATAAATTTTTACCGTTCCTAGAATTGCATTTTTAAATATTCCATTACCGGTGTTTGACACCCTTAAAGCCAAAACAAGATAATCACTTCTTTTAATTGCGATTGCGTCGACTCTTTTCTCCGTAGTCTTTTAGTTACCTATCAGAAATTATATATGAATAAGATAAGATGGAAGACGCTTCTAAATACAGCAAAAATGTATCTATTTAAAATTTTATCATTTAGCCATTAAATTATTATAATATCACTTATCACCTAATCTAATTATGCTTTATATAATAAATACATTCATAAATGGTATTTGAAATTGCTCGATAGAACGGTAATCATGTTTTTAACATTTGGCACACATCAACCTTCTTTTGCCTACACGCAGAAGATCATAGCGTAACGATAGCAATTCTCCTCCACTGTCTAAATAGTTTATCTACTTACAAAGCTGATTAGAATTATTATTAATTCAATTTAAACATTAAAATGATAAGAGTGCCCCCTAAAGAAAACATCGAATTCACTAATAAATAATATTGCTCACAAATCAGTCATTGATTCAGTCTAAAGTCCTACGTGTATTTTTTATATAAATTCCCGACGAGATGTGTCGATTTGTACTAAAGAATTTATCAGATTATTATAATTTCATTGAAACATAAATAATAAAAAAGTTAGGAACAAATCGTATTAGGTAATTTAAAATCGATTGAAACTATCATTCGGTCATATCATCGATTACCAATCAATACAATTTTTTTGTGTCGCTGACACTCATTGAAAGCAGTCTATTTTGTTGACCAATAAACATTTATGCTTAGAGAAATTTTAATGGAGTCGCCATTTTACTTTTCTGTTGCATTACCGAGAAATACACTTTTTCATCACTGCTATTTCACAGATTATAATTTGAAAACTGCAATAAAACGTTATTATCGCAGAGAGGTAGAATTAATATTCCGTTGTTACAGTTGCAGTGTTTCGGCGATATTTCTTTTAGCATTTTGGTCTTTTCCTATATAAATAAAAAAAGCATAAGCAAAGGACTCTCTTGGCCATATAACTCCTAAATATAACAGACTTATGAGTCCTGCAAATTATAACTTACAGGCATTTTGAATTGATAATACCATAAGAAAAGTAGCATCCACGCACATTCATAATTTGGCAGGATTTTTCATAACATACAAAAAATAGCAATATTACAGATTCCTAATTATCATATGATAAATTCTTTTTTATTTTCACTGGGAAAAAAATAGCAGTGACGCGTGATGTATTCCATGCATAATTTAAAGACAATACTAGTTACGAAAAATAAAATTACAGACGTCTCCATTCCAAATACTCCAAGCATTTATCGATATCGGGCTTTATATTAAAACAGACTAGGAGCTGTTAAAATTGAATTATAACAGCTCCCTACCTTCCTATCGTAGTTGGTCTGTTTCTCCAGGATATACCTTAATAATTAAAAAAAAAATCGCGTTTTTATTTAATACAGACCGGCTGCGGGTTAATTTACGAAGAAGGCACCAACTTTCAATACCTAATTTCCATATATCCGGACACTAGCCCTGGCATTATTATTACACACTCCAGTTACATTTAGCTAAATGACAGACAGAAGAATAATTTAAGTAGGCACTTTGAGAAAAAGTCTCACAATACGTATGCCACACGTTCGTATAAAGCTTTGTACAGACAGACTCGACGACCGATGGAACCAATTCGTTAGATCAGTCTGTACGCAGCATAGGAATTATATAATAAAATTGTTTAGGCACAAAACAAATAAGTACATAAAGACGACTCGATTATTATTATTATTGTTTTCTGTGTGAGACATTAGATTCTTAACTGACAATGCATAAACAATCTTATCCAAGATTGTTGCTTATTTTATTGTTTAAATACCATATTAGTCCAAAATGAATCTACGGTATATCCCTGATTTTTTCCGGTAACCAATTTATAGACTTTTGTTTATTAAAAATAAATGCGTTTAAATAATATCTAATAAATGTTTATTATGGAAATGGAAATTTTCATAGAATATTCTAGGACGCAACCGTAGCCGTCCTTCTGTACTCATCTATTTAGTGGTTTAGACTACCAGGTCACCGTTACCTAAATATGAATGAGAGTGAAAGAGAAGCAACATAACAACTATGTTCTATTTTAAGACTAATAAAATTTCACTAAAAATCAATGGTGTTCCGACACCGTTCGTTAGAACTTATGCATTATGACTTATACCGTCTATTTTCATTAGACCTACACATATTTATTGTTAGAAATAAAATATCTCTGCAACACGCCACCGAATGTGGACAGTCTGTTGTAAATAATATTTATTGCGGTTGACATTGTATGAATTAGATAGATCACATGGTTCATGAACACAAAATATAGTTCGCTTATGGCTAAAGTACTATATTAATATACATATATTGAAATATACAATATCACTTCAAAAGTAGAAAAGATTCGATATACATACAAAAAGAAAGATGGACAGCCATGTAAATATAGTTTTCTCTTTCGTCTATTACAGCATTCAGATCACGAAAACGCTATCATATTTATTTCTTTATTACAACAGTTTTGTTTCACTTCTTATAAATAATCTGATCGAAACAGAAATTCTAAATAAATAAATACAATTAATAATAACTTAACAAAAGCTTAAGATTACTAAAATATAATTTTACCACGATTCCGTATATGTGATTTGTTTAAGGGATATATATAGTCTTTTGATCTGGCAACATTTGGCATGGAGACACGGTTGATGATTTACGGAAATGTGGCAACACTAATATTTAATAATAATATCTTAACTTAGTTATGTATGATTGACTATTAGTAACCGGAATATACCTAAATGCATATTATAGGGGAGGACTGTTATTACGCCGTATTCCATTCTTTTCATTTTAAAATAATATTTTATACTAAATAGTATCACATCTATCACTATTAGTAACTACTATTTAGAAATGTATTACAATTAATCTAGGTTTTATGGTTAATTTTGTCCCTTAAAAGCGAAATATCAAATTGTCTTACGCTAGTCCCATACCAGCACGAAGAAACTTCGGTTACGTACCGCGCTAAATATTAACCTCAAAATTAATTCCGATTAAAGGCGCAGAATAACGTTCATACACTTTTGCCATTTCAATATGAACACAAAATTAGCATTTCCAGATGTTCATTTATTACTACCATAGACATAACTTCGTGGCGATACGCGAAGGTATGGGTGTAGCATTAGAATATTAACAATTTCGACTTTTACGTGTGATGTTTACGAACACGTCTCAGAAACGTATCGAATGGAAACAGACAAGGCCCTATGAAGTAGCTAATGAGCAGTTTTATCTAAACTTTAATATTGATTAATTCATAAAGACATCTTTGTGTGTATACGTCACATTTTTTTTTTACTGGATTGTCTTTATTGGACTAGAGATTGGTAAGCTTTTGTCTATGTTTTAATAGAGATGATAGAAATTTAGTATAAATAGGTTTCGTGTATTTATATTTGTTTAGTTTTCTCTAACGTTCTAAGAACCCATACGCTAATAATGAATCACTTTATAAGAGCTTTGCTCTATGTTATGTTACAAACTCTTTGAGAAAATTCTATAAATGGGGAAGATAAGAATCTACATTTTTTAACTTATTTTATAATTCATAAATTTCAAAAATATGTTAGCGATTATTGAGATAATGATTATCATAACATAAGCTTAAATTATTTAATAATATTTTTATCAAATTTTATGGTAACGAAAAAAAAAATCAAACAAAATAAAATGGAACCGAAAATAATCTCTGTCCCAAAATAATTGTGATTTGGATTAAATTCGTTTAAAAAAATAATGATAATTCGACACATGTATTTTGTTTGGTAGATTAGATTTCATTATATTCAGAGATACGTCACCATTAAATAATTTCATTAATTTTTTTGTACACTACAATATGCACCCTTTTACCGTATATCGAGGCTGCAGTGTCCTTATTGTACTAAGTTTTGGTACATACTCTGACGGTTCTAGAGCATTTGAAACGTCGAAGACTTTAAGAACAAATAAAGAATAAACTTTGGTTTACGTATCCGATTGAATAACGTTGTTAGCGAACACATTTGGGATGTTTGCGACGTCTACCAAACGCATACGGTGTCGCTGGGGGGGAGCGCGCGGGTTATACGAGGGGAAAGCACGCGGGTGGCGAGGAGGGAGACCGCGCGGGGGAACGGGGGAGATGATACCTGCTCGTTATCGTCAGGAAACGGGCTAACTGGGCGCGGGTGCAGGGTCGGACCTCACTCCGGCGAGGTTGAGCAACGCCTCAGCGGTACGTCGCTCCTCGCACCCGCCGCTGTACGAGTGCTCGTCACGCGCGCACCGCGATATCACCAGGTGGGCAGCGGGCGGCAACTGACAACATAAACCACCTAAATCCAACACTGTCTAAACATATATCCCAGCTTTTTTTGTGTTAAATCAACCGTGACGTGCTCTTGACATCTTCACCAGGCTGTTTGTCGAGAGAAAACGACACTAAAACAAAAATGGCAATGCATAAGGGGCAACACACTTCGCCACTGAAATTAGTTTTTTATACTAAAAATATCAAACTTCACTATGACAAAATGACCATATCATTTGTAATTTTTTCGTGTTAAAAATAAAATCTCGTAAATCGTGTCTAAAATGAACTCGTGTTCCTAACTTATTCATATAGAGGCGTATATGCAATTTTTAGTTTTTTATTTTATTATTTCTCGTCATCTTGTTAAAATTATCTTCAAGATTTTATAGGTGGTTAATAATTAAGTGGAAATAATATTAGCAATTCGTATTTAGCGTGCTAAGTAGAAATAACAATAATTCTTCACTGTAACTTCAAGTATCTTGTGATTATTTTAATGTTCTAACAAGATGGTGATTGTTAGCACTTTCTGGGGAGATGTTGTGGCATTTCAGAACTCCTTCCATTATATCCATATGACGTAAAACGCCACAAATATTACAAAATATATAGTGAAATAACACAACTATATGAATAAAATATAACAGCCACTACGTGACAGAGTAAGATCCTGGTAAGATGTCGAGATGAATTATTCCGAGTAGATACCTGGTCGAGTACAGCAGGGCCGTACTTCATGGCGAGTACTGTGGCCGCGGCGAGGTACTCGTCTGCGCCCGGCTCCGGTTCGCCCGCCAACCGCCGCGCCAGGAACGGAAACAGGGCCGGATCTGGTGCGTTCCTGCAGGGGGCCGCGGGCTCCGCGCACGCTACCGCTACCGCCGCTGCCGCCGCCGGTATTGGCTGCCGACCGAACGCCTAAGAAACGTTCAAACTTTGCTACTCTTTCCGGTCACACTTAACCTGATACACCTTACACGTCAAAATGTACTAGCTACCTGATCCGTACCCTTGTTGAGTATTTAGTCAGAGATAATCTCTATCAGAAATAAATAAATATCGAGTGCAAGCTGCAAATTCAGATTATGTACCAAACATAACTAAGCCTTAGAAAACTAAAGGAGGATTGAAATCAAATCAATATTCGAGACGCTTATGAACGTCAAAACTGTCACTGGTTCGGAAAACAATATAGTCAAAGAGAATAAAATACATTATAGTTACATTACATTAGTTACATTCGTTTCTGGCGGAGGCACAGAGAGGAGGAATATTATTTCCAAATGCACGAGTAAACTGATAATAGAAATGAAAACATACGAGTATATCGACTTCCGATGGTAAGGTAGTCTCTATACATAATAATAAAAATTTCAATTAAATAAATCTTTATTGAATTACGCCTATGTTTATTACAATTGTAATATTTTAATTTACAATTGTAAATTTGTAACTTTAATTGTAATACTTAACCATTACTTCTATAAGTTTGTTCTTCCGGAATATATATTTAGGAGGCCGAGTAGGAAGTGCGAACGAGTAGTTACAAAAAAATTATAGTAAAAAAAACTAAAAAACACGCTTTTAGAGATAATCAAACTAAAAAGTAAAAAATAATTATTAACATAAGAGTACAATTACTGATGATAAAATTAATATTACTGTTATAAAAGCGTGGGGTGCTTTGTATTAAATTTTTTTAAACTAACTTTGCGTTTTGTAACCAATAGATTTCGTACCAACCCGAAACAGTATACAATGAAGAGTTATATTACTACTGTTCTATATAAATAACTCTACATTGTTTAATAGTTTAAACATAGCCACTATAACTATTGGAGAGACGTTACCTTTTAGAGTAGCGACGGCTGAGGGTGATATATTATTTTTTATTTATTATTACCTGTAATAATGAAGCGCGGTGTTGGGGATCCACAGTCCAGAGTGAACCTTTTCCAATTCCCGGCGCTGCTGCCACCTGGCGCATGTAACAAACATGTTATTGATATTTACATCGACACAAATGTGCACAGATTTTATAGGACCTATAATAAATGAGATAATATAATGTTTCAAATACAGACGTAAAACAAAAGGGATTAGCAAGAGAAAGCAACTAAAAAAAGTGAGCGAGAAACTTGAACTGTATAACTAAAGTAATGAAGTTCTTTCTAAAAGTAAAATGTGTTAAATACCACTTCTAAAGAGGTATGCGAAGTGAATTCGCTTTGTCGCATCAAAATTCACGTTTCAACGGATGCAGTTTCACCATAGTATGTTGTGTATACGAGAATGTTAAGAGGCAGATTCATTTGTCGCTGCTGTTCTCGTCACCCGTGTCACCATAACGTAAAGCGTATTAATTATGATAACGAAATATTTTTTATCAATTAGGTATATCACTTAAACATAATAAAAAAATATATTAGAGTCGAAGTTATTTTGCACTTTGGCCTGCAAGTGAAGAGAAACTGTTTACGCGATGTGAGATACAAGTTAAATCTGAAACTACTACTACCTAATACAAACAGCAAAATATGACTAAATGAAACAAGCAAAAACGACTGTTGAACTTGCAGTCAATTGCTATTGTTCAAGATATAATCAAATACACGTCATGTAAATAAAATCAAACGTTTTCTATTGCAGTGAGATGTGGCAGCGGCATATCAATTCCAAGCGAAAGTGCAAGATAATTATTATATTTTATGATAGACTTCTCCTTTACCAATCAAAGAAAATGTAACAGTACCTTGTGAAAACATTTGTTCAGCGACAAATTATGCCGGACGCTGTTCTTCCAGCCTTGCGGCGCGTGTTTGAAGTAGGGGAAATGGCGGATGATCCACGCGTAGATCTCTTTGACCGGGAGAGCGCGCGCCGGCGCCGCCTCGATAGCCATGAAGATGAGGCACGAGAACGAATACGGAGGCTTCGCGTGCGTCGTCGCCGGAGCCGGCGGTGGGGAAGGCGGCGCCTTGCATGGCGTGCGAGGAGGGGACGGCATCCGCGACACCGGTGGCGGTGTTATCGATTCTGTCTGTCGATAGAAAATTCCCTTTTCATTCCCATACGATTATTTCTCATAGTGGTAAATCATTTTCGCATCTGACCAACCACAATCTTAAAACTAAAAAACCTGTCCGTGTAATTTAAGAACTTCGCTTGATATCTGTTTTCCCCTGTAAAGTTGTAAATCCTGTCAGCGTGATCCAACAACATCACTCTCCTTCAAAACACCGCATTTCCCTTTCAAGTTAACATTGTTGTGTATTAATTGTAAGTTTTCGTAAATTAATATCGTCAGTGAAGCTTGGTCGTTTAACATTGTGATCAATTGCAAACTTTATTATGTTTTTTTTAAAACAGTACTACCACGCTGGATAACAAGTTCTGTGTCACGGAGACTTTATAAATTCATACTAGTATTAGTGGATTCATGGATCTCACACAATTATATATCTTGTATGTGATTCGAATCCACAATTACTTAGCGCGGCGGCTGCAGAGGCAATTATTGAAACCACTGCGTTATTCTTCTAGTAAATAAAAAAATACATATCACAAGCGTCATGTTACTTTATCTCTTTAAATATTGGTCAATAGCCGATCTGATATATAATAAGGAGCCATACGATATCATACAATAATAGCAACGATCGAGCAAGTTAATACATATAAAATAAATAAGGTCGTTTAATATAAAACGTTGTTTATAGTTGTTCAACAGTGGATGAAACACCTGTCATTACTTTGCATCACTCTTCCAAAACACACACTAAATTTGCAAAATAGTTCATTTTAATCTCATAGTATTAACTATATGTCATATTTAATGCGAAAGTTTGGCAACGTCGCATTTGAACCTAATCTTTGACATATTTATTAGTTACATATAAATTGGTTTACGCAATGTTTGTAACGCTTTTACACGCTAGCAAATATGCGATGATGTCAAACATTTTTCCGCTTCTGAGATACAATTTTTTTGTCAGACCCTTTGCCCATCCAACCGCTCGGCGCTGTATAGTGCAGCTGATATTTGCAAACTGACATAACAGCGGCGACTTGCAAAGTTTGTACTGGCCGCCAAAAGAAAGAGGGACGCATCTATCATTTTGTGCAATATTTAACTTTCTATATATTCAGAATCAGGATTAAAAGATGCATGTAATAGTACTTTTTTGATCACCAATGAACTTCTGTTCTCAAATTACATTTAATAAAGAAACGAGTTTCACGTACTACGCTTTTTTTTTTTCGAACTTACTACACTGTCAACCCGGCAAGGCATCCACAGTTTCACCGGACCACCAAGGGGAGCGCTTAAGGCACTCACCCGATTTTATGTAGGCAACCAGCACAAGGGCGCACGGCGCGCCTCGGCTTGGACTGTTACCGAATATCCCGAGTCTAACTAAGCTTAGGCTAACTATTATTTCATACATATATAAATTCGTGAAACATACACGTGTACCAAGCATGTATGTTTCAGGAACTCATACATGTATCTTGAATCTGACTACTAAGTTAGTATAAGCTAACTCTGTTCGAGAAAAGGGTTCAAAATAAAAAAAAAAAAAAAAAACAACCCAACCACTATGTGTACCTACATGTGTGTATGTGCACGTGTGTGGGGTTATCGGTGTTGTGTGTCAAAAACTAGTGTTTGAAAATTAATTCAGTGTCACTGTTGTCGCGCAAGCAACGTGCTCGAGGGCTCCATTCCGGAGGATCGGACCTCTTAAAGGTACACGTTACAGACTTTTCGTCTTTTCTCCGATTTGTGATAGATAGACGTGCCCCTTTTCCTTATAGCGGCAATGTAGGCTTTAGGGTCCTAACTTTGTCGTACTAGAATAAAAATGATCTATTATACACTTTTCCGCTTCATGTCTGTACTGAAGTTTATGTTAGGCATGTGGATCTGTAAATTACTTGTTGGACTCTAATCAGACTGGACAGAATACATATTGTGATTTCTGTGTTTTCTATCGGTTGTGGTTTTGATCTGTTTTAACGGATGCGGTTTTTATTAACATTGTTCAGTGAAACAATTTATAATATACAAAATCTATATTTATATAGCTAATAACATAAAAAAAATTATATATTCAATTTAGGCACTGAAAAGGCGCTTATGAACGTCAACACTAACCGCCGGTTCGGAAAACCGCTCGGGCATCGAAAAGAAATTGCAAGAGACTCGACCCGATTTATCTTTTTAACGTACATATTTCTTGTAAAAGTACATTTTATATTTACAATACTTTTTGAGAGGATGCGCAGACGGTTGTCGTTTCTGACTTCACTACCTGTAGACATATTGATCCGTCCTATAATAGCCAATTGACATCGAACCTTGCTTGACATGGTGCTTGAACTTACTATCGGGCAAATCGGTAATGTGCTTTGGGATTTACACTAACACTATTACCTAAAAAAAAACTGTTACTGGTTTTACTGAGGCTGAAATATGGGTTGGCCAATTTATCACTGTTTCTAGTATAAAAATCCAGCTTTTCTATATTTTAAAATAATTAAGAATATATTGGGAGGACAATATCTAGATACCGAAGTCCCGAGACTTAGCCTTTAATGTTTCAAGGTCACATATTCTAAATTGCAAAAGTGAAAGTTGAAAGTAGTAGCTGATTTGTTTTCTATATAATTAACTGAAGTGTAATAACGGCGTCCAACGAGTGATCGGCAATCCATCGTGAATCGTTGCTGTCGAAACGTCTGATCCTTAAACGGCAAAAACCAAGAAAAAAAATTCACATTGGTTTATCACCGTGTGCGTGATGATTGCGACCGAGTTAGATACAGATACCATCCTGATTGGTTTCGCAGTCTATAGACTGGTTAATCACGGAAGACGATTCGCCTAAAGCATGCCACATCATAGCAGTTTATCGGCGGTCGTCTATATCTTAGATTACAATAAACGCATTCGTGTTTGGATCGTATTTTAGTTTGCAATTAAAGTAGAAAAGTCACGTTTTACAATGAATTGTAAACTATCTGGTTGCCGCGACTGCGTTATCGTAATAATGTGTTTGTTGTTTTCCTTATTACTTACTTAACCCTTACGATCGTTTTATTGATTTCAAGTTACCTCTGTTACATTTTATCCTACTGTTAACCTTTACGAAAAGGCACAATAATGTTGCCTAGACATTAATACCTTGAAAGTCTTCTGTCTGTCACTAAAAGTGTAATACAAATCGGATTAGCCGGTTAAGAGATTAGTCCGGACAAGAAATAGAGACTTTAATTTTATTTGATGTATGGGTAACTAGCTTTTACCCGCGGCTTCTCTCTCGTTAATATAGAATTGATCAGTTCATTGGGAACAGTATTTTTTTTCTGGATGAACTGTACACTATGCACTTTTCTGTACCCCTGACAACGTGTATGTAAAATTTGATCATGGTACATGTTGAACGGTTGTGTAGTTAAGGCGTCAACAAAAAGGTTTAAAGGCCTACGTTCTTTGTTCACCAAACGAAAGCATTATACTGTTTCATTGGAACATAAAGGCGAGCTAAATTACATCACATATAGCAAATAAGCATAGGGCACTTGTATAAATAATTCACTGTAATATATCGTGTATTATGTAATAGAACTTCAGAACAAAAGCAATAAATAGATCATTGTCTAGGTCACAGGTAAAACTGCACGTGTTGACCCCACGTAAACAAAACTGTATTCCATGAATGACATTAGTACACGGGTTCAGTCGCTTGATAAGAAAGTTATAAATTAAACGAGAAATCATAACTAAAAAATTCAATATTCTGTGTAAACGACAACAAGAGTTGTGTAAAAAAAGACAACGTCCTGTAATGTAAACTTTTTTTTCACATCTAGGCATAATTCTGAATATTCCTTTGCCGTTTTAACAATTTGAAAGTTTTTTGTGATGTTGTAAAATAACTTTCCGTTTATTTAATGATAAGTGACTAGTCATGGGCTTATAGAACATAGTTGTTCGTGTTAACCA
Organism: Antheraea assamensis; assembly: GCA_035772565.1. NCBI lineage: Eukaryota > Metazoa > Arthropoda > Insecta > Lepidoptera > Saturniidae > Antheraea > Antheraea assamensis. The sequence continues at coordinate 871,971 of JAQQSE010000181.1, read as the reverse complement.
TTATTACTTAGAGTAAAAAATTACCATGACACATTTACACAAGAGTAAATTGTGTCACCAATTACATTTAATTTACATTTTCATTGGATCCACCGTTTAGAGTCAGTTTAATGTTAATATGTACTATGTATGTATTAGGTTTTTTAAACAAACAATAGTCATCTAAAATTCCTGTTGATGGGTTAGTTTAATTAAAAGACAGAGTACCGAGTCGACGTCCGCAGGTTCGAACGCAAACTTCTCCGAAGATATCTTTCGGAATTTACATGCATTTATTAATTTTGGACAACTACGCGAAACCTAAGCCTGAGAAAGTTCTTCTAACACCACCGTATTTAGAAAAAAATAAAGAATTGTATTTTGCCGTGTTTAAAATAGTACTGGGGAAATAATGGTGACAATTTCCTTGCCATAAGATATATTTATCACAGTAATGGGTGACAATTTCCTTGCCATCCTACGGAAAGATATATTTATCACAGTAATGGGAATCTTACAGATTAGTATTATTATTAAACTTCTTACTATTATCAAATCTTATTAAAAATAATATCAGTGTAGTACTAATGTAAATAATATTGTAAGTATAAACTAAGGCATAATAATTGTTTTGTATTAAAGTCATTAACGTCTTAAAAGTAATTTGTACATCATAATCATAAACAAATCGATCACGTGATTCAAGTTAGGGGTTTTCACAGGCTACCTTCTTCTACAAACGTCACGTACTTACGCCAGTTCTTTAATGGAAAAATGTGAATAGGTTCAAAATGACTCGTAAAATTTCACAATGAACCAAGTCCAATTTAGTCGTTTATATCTTGAGATCTTTAGTTTTTTCAAAGATTTTACATCGTGAACCGAGTTCTAATTTTGGCGTTCATAAGATTTTTTTTTATGATCTCCAAATTTAACATCTAAAATTGGACTTGATTCATTTTGAAATGCAACGACTCATATAGCCCCACTCATAATTATATTCTCATATTAATATTATCTCAAAAAACTCACCTTCACAATTACTTGACTGCCAATTATTTTATTATCTTCCATGTCACCTTTCGTTAAATTTATACCTGAAAAAGTCGACAAAAAACGTTATTACATACAATATATTCAATTGCATTCCTTCCACTCCTTTCGATAACCGAATCACGCGTGCTGGGTACTAGAGCCGGTTACGGTAAATTCTATCCAGACACGAACTAAAAAAAAACGCAACATCGTCTGTTTGCTGTATCGTGGAGCTACGGAATAATTTCCCGGCCAGAATGTTCCCTCTTTCCTACGACATGGGAGGTCCTTTAAGCGTAACGTGTAGAGAAATTTACGCAAGCCGGCATGATTGCGCCGACTAGTGATGAATAGTTTAGGTATCTCACCATCATCAGGCATGGCGCACTAAATTTGCCGTGCTACCATAACTTTTTTTTTATCAAAAATTGTTTAAAGCTTTAAATTAGATGTCTGCCTAAAATTATTTCTAAAATAGAAATCGTGCATTTATTATTAAATCAATGAACAAAACTATTTCTTTTAAATATAAAACCATTATTATATTGTGATACGTAAAATCAATATTTCTTTTATTCCTTGATTAGCAAAATTAGGAATATCTAACATTGGACAACTGTATATAAAATGAAAATACAAATCCTTTGAGATTAAATAACGTTAGAACTACTAAAAATCTATCGGAATAGGACTATGATCATTAGAAGGGGAATTATTCGGATGCCTCTAGGCTACTTATTTTTCTACATACAATGAATCCTTCATCATTTTTTATAAATTAAAAATTTATTTAAAGCACACTTAAAAGGAAGAGTATCAGCTAACATTGATATAAATATCGAAATATATAGCTTGATATATTATATAAATCGACTATTTTAATTCATTGGTAACCCTTCACGTATGTTTTTAAATATTTTCGAGGATATTGACGTATGATTTGAAAGTTTTTAATGCATGACATAGACAGTATATGTCGTGTGTATCAGTTGTAAGTACCTCTAAGTAAGTTCCTGTCTTGTAGCCAACTGAGGCTAGTGAGATCGTCGTCGTGGTCCGCCGGCGGTAGATTACCGGCGTTGCCTCCGCACGCCACACTGATGAGAAATTTAGTGCCCCCTTAATTCTCATTTATTGTTTTTTTAATTAACCCTTAGTTTAATTATGAGTTTCTTGACCGGAGAAATATCAAGTCAACTTGCGTATGTTTTAATAATTAACGTGTACCAACGAATTTTTTGGCTTTCGTTTAACATTATTAGCTGATGGTGGTAGAAACGTCGTGAAGAAGCTTGTACCTATGTCCTTGCAGTCTATCGTACGTGGGACCTTGTAATTTTTCTGTACATAAAAAAAAAAAAAAACGCTTATACGTTGTGGGCTGGCATACCTATCCTCGGATACGTTACTTAGTTCGTTCAATTTACTTATTACCTTAATCAAAATTCTTTCTTCATTATACATTATAAGTTAATATTTGACTACAGTCTCAAGTCATGTTAACTGATAATGGAGCCTAAGATGGTAATACATAAACCCTAAAAAGGAAGTAACTCTCAAGCGAACTATCGGAATACATGTATTTGGAGACGCATTTCAAAGTTAACTGTGGTAGATAATCAGACGAACTCAAAAAGAACCCTACTACTAGAAGTCTTAACCATAGTCGAATAATGTCTAGTCTGTTCTAGTAAATTTAATCGGTGTCCGCAATTTCGTTCGTGATCTTCGCCTATCAAACCACGGAGGTAGTCTTTTTAGCGCTTGACAACGCGACGAGAAATGATTATTATACACCAAAGGTAATAAAACGTGTATTACATATCGTAAAAATATAAATTTTATTCATATAAATATTTCATTGTAATCATTGTAAAATTACTGTTGTATAACACGACTCTTTTGTTATTAAAGTTAGTTTTAACTATTAAACGAATTAAGTAACTCGATGAAACTTCAATAAAACGACATACAATCACTTTTCCATATATTAAATTTACTTTGGTAATGACCACGGCATTTGAAATTGTCAGTGCTTATATCGCAATTAAAAAATAAAAACATCGATTGCGTAAAACGTGAATCCCGTATTTATAATTTACCAAAATAAAATGAACGAAGGCTTATTCGGCGTCATCAATAAAATAAATATTAAAAATAAATTACCACTAACAATGTTGAATCTATCTAACAAAATCCTTATCACACGAGTGCTGTACTTTGTTGAGATAAGGTGTGTCGTGTTTTTATCATTTTCTACTCATTTGCATAAATTCAACACCACAATACCGTAAATAGCAGTGGTTTTTAATGTTAACGATTCCTTAAAAAATCAACAGGGTCACGGGAATCAATTACAATTGTGTCGTTAATTATTTTAATGATGTAATAATTATATTATTTTAGCTATGAATTGGATCAATTTGTAGTATGGCAATAATTCCATTTATTCTATTATTATTTCGGACTTCAGTGTATTTCATTTACTATAAGCATTTCGAGAGTATTCGTCGCTTTAAATATAGTACGTTTGAATAATGAATATTGACTGAAATATTCGATACAATAGTCGAAAATCGAAACTAAATAAAGTCAGCAAATAGCCTGTATATTTTTACCATGTTTCTATTAACTAGCATTTTTGTGTCTGTTCGTAAGGAATTTTGTAATTTTAAATTAATTGTTAAACTAGAGACATGGAATTTTAAACAGCCTGTATACGGTGTCAAGACAAGAAAATGATGAAAGTGTTTCTATTTCAAATATTAGAATTACATAAATTGATATAGACGTGAAATAGTTTCGAAGTTACACACACAAAATTGTCTTATATTATTAATCCCTCCGCTGATTTTTTACGATCCAGACCTTTAAAAATGGCGGATTTATTTTTTATTCCACAACATCGTACATTGTAAATTTCAGGGTTAAAAAAAAAGGTCCTACAGATGAAAAAAAAATTAAAAAATACATTTTACATAAAAGTTATGATTTTACAATGCATAATTTGTTGTTTTTCAAAGTTTTGTAATCAGTGCGGTTATTTTTAAGTTGCTGCTGCCAACAATCTGTTAACCTGTACCTCATGAAGTCTACATTAGTTTGTATGGAACTTAAACCATAGATTGTTTTGGACAGTCTAGAGGGGTTGAATGTTGATTCTTCTATTAATTTAATAACTAATACATTATTAATTAATTGGAAAACCGTAAGAAATCCATTAAATATATTTAAAAGTTACGTATAATGTATACAATAGATCGTACTGTCGATCAGTGAGCTGTAAATAGATTTACAAATAGGAAATAACGAAACAAGAATTTTAACAGCAATTACCAACAACAAACCTTGACTAAGGTCACTGATGGGCCGACAACCTTGGAAAGGTTGTAAAAATGTTGTGTAAACAGTCGACTAACTAAAAATATTTTTACAGCCACGTAGATAATCATACAAACGTATAGCGGATTAGGTAATATTATTCATTTATTGTTTGCACGGTTACGTGTAAAACGAAGCTTTAATATATAGGACTTATTACAGTTTTCCAGAGTTGGCGGGAAGAAAGGTGTATGCAGTGTGCATATATATATCCTAACCTTTATCAAATATTCAAATGCTCAACTTTGATTCCATGTAATTTCGTTGTACTATGAGTCGTAATGGTCTAGTGGTTTGATCGGTGGAATTCCGATCCGATGTCTCCGCCAACGAATTTTTCGTAATTCGCGTAAATTCATTAATTTAAATTGGTAACACTATCGGCTGACGGTGATGGAAAATATCGTGAGGAAACCCGAACCTGAGAAATTTTCTTGTTATAAATGTTATATATGTAACTGCAAATGTATGCGAATACCAAAAATTTCGTTGGTTCATGCCGGCGTTCGAACCTACGGACATCGTATTGATATTCTACCAATCAAATCACTCGGTCACTGCACCGCGATTTTAGGGTCAGACGAATTGGCATTATAGTACCCTATTTATGGTCTCCGTACACTTTTAAATTACTTTTAAAGTAAATTTATATTGCCCTAGCATATATAGAATAAAAATGTATGTATTTATGAAATTATATGGTTCGCACCTTAAACGTATTACTAAAGTTTTTTTTTCTAATAATCACCACTATAGTTTTTTATCGTGAATCTCGTTTGTCTTACCCACTAACCTAGCGAAATGATAACACATGAATTATCACACGTAACTGACTTGGCATTGATTGATGCTCACGTCGAAATATAGTAGGATTTTAGATAACAATTCTAATCCGCATTTTTAAAAACATAACTTCGGGCCCAGATTTTATTGTCACCTTGGAATTTCCCGCACGCGACAATTTCTGAAAGATAAATGTGATCGACAAGGTCGGTACAATATATGGGAGTATTTTTGCAGTCAATTTCAAATTGCTATCTAACATTATTATATACAATATAGAAGTTATATTAATATGGTTATAGAGTTTTTGGTAGGATTTAAGACCTGTTTCAGAATGCAGGCGGGTGGCGGGTGCTTGCGGGGGTACATGTAGTTCAAATGTACGTAGACACCGCGACGCGCCGCTAGCATTCACAGTGGTGCGCTAGCGGCGCGGCGTTACATACTCGTACATTTCAACTACACACGCACGCGCGTAAGCATCCACACCCGCCGGCACTCAGGCCTTCTCTGACATGTAGCGTCTTTTATATTTTATTCATAAATTTGGGTTATTTAATTTATATTTTGTAATGTAGGTCGTTTTTTTTTTATTTTAATTCGTTATTGTACATAAGTGGATGGGAAATAATATCACAGTGCATAAATTCTGAGATGCCACAAAGACTATCTGAAAAGTTCTAACAAAGGGCCGCCATCTATTTATTATAACATTAAAGTAATCATAAGACACTTATAGTATTACTATATAGCAGAAAGTATCAAGCTAACAAATATATACTTGCAAATGGCAGTAATAATTTAGAAGATTGATTGCCAAAAATAAAATTAAGATATGGTCGTAGTGTAGTACTCACGCAGGTTGTGGCACTTCCATGTCGGAATCGTCGGAGGCGTCATCGATATCGTCGAAGTTGTCTATGACGCGGCCGGAGACTTCCAAGCGGCGCAGAGAGCGGCCGCTGGAAGCCACGTGCCTTGCAATCTGCCGGATCAGTCGTCGAGGCAGAGGCAAGGAGGCACGTGCGCCACGAGCCGGTGAGCCGCCGCGTTCGCCACGCATTGGCGCCATCTGAATACAAAACACATCATATAAACGTTAGCTCTGTGAATAGTTATTATTGTGTCTATTGACAAAAGTGTTCTCTTATGATCTACAATAGAGGCAAAAAGAAGCACCTTTACGGAAAAATTCGATGTCTACATTTGTGCCGACAACTTCTTCCATGTAAATATATTTTAAAACTTCACGCAATTTACGCATCTTACTTATAATAAAATTTGATTGTAAATGATTTTCTTTCGTTTTAATCTTTATATTATTTATTTAGCCCCCCTTATTTAATTGTCCATGAAATGTTTAATGATATAAAGATACATCTGCGGTTCAGTCCCGAAAACTATAGTTTTAAAACTAAGGAAAATGCATAGATTTGTTGAAACTATTCGTGCGCCACCTATATTATACGACTAAAAGTACTACACGTCGGGATGATTGTATGTCGCCCGACTAAGATCGGCTTGCTTTGGTTTTGTAAGCATTCTCTTTATAAAAACAGTGGGATGACAGCGACAGACAAAGATATCGCTATTATACGAAACTGAATTTAACAGTATATCTCAATCTTCTCCACGACGTGTCAAATCAAAAACCGGGTACTACTTCACACACAAATGTTAAATATAATTCTTATTCTGCAAAAACAAACTATTAATAACAAAGTAATTATTACATTATATTCGAATTGTAAGTAAACAAGTTCATCGCACCTGCCTACAGCGGTTATCATACACGTAAAGACGGCACAGGATATTTAAAAAAACTATTTTTCAATGTTTTGTCCTGAATGTACTTGGAAGCATATGTAGTAGTTCGTAAATAAGGGTTCGTTCAACTGAGGTAGGCAACTACCTAAGTTACATTTTTTTTGTTAATATTATCTCGTGTGTTTTCGATGCTGCATACTGATCAGTAAATGTGTAAAATAATGTAGTAAAATGCCAAAAATGTTTTACAATAGATATTTAATAATTTTCTTGTTACTAATATATTTTATTAGTAGAGTAGTTCGAAGTATTATGAATACCTCGAAACCGCGTATACAAAAAAAATGAAAATGCAGTCGTCGGGAACAGTCTAAAGCAGACTAGTTTTCTTTTACCTAATAATGTCAATATAGCAAGCAAACCATACATCTTGAACAACTTCGCTTTAAACTGGATGGTAGTGCCGCTCACACAGAAACTATAAATAGTCTACCAAAGCTAGACATTGGCAGAAAAATTGTAAATCTAAAAGAAGGTACCTATCAGTCCTCGTAATCGTATTGATAGGTGGCTACCAAAGATTAAACCAAAATAGATATTCCAAGCATCAGGAGAGTTATAATGTTTGAGTTTCTCTTGAAATAGATGTCGACTTTGATATTATTTGCTCCAAGCAAAAATGATAATTTCAGCGACCTTAACCATTTATGTCACATGAAATACTTTCATAACTCTATACAGCAGAAATGTTACATGTCAGTCTGTAGGTATACCACAGCTGGGCAAAACATTGTAAGAATCAACTAACATAATTATCTCTTCAACCCACATGATTGTAGTAAATGAAGAGAAATCAACAGTTACATATATTTCCCCTCGTACAGTGATACTACAAAATAATCCCAAGAAGAGTTGATGTCAGGCATGCGACCGATCGTAAAAATTAAGCCAAATCACATAACACAACATGACAAACATGTTGTGCCGACCCTACTTAAGTGGGATAAGGGTAAGGACATGATATTGTTATGTTTAATATTGTAATTTAACGCAGACGAAGTAGCGGCCGATTAACTATATATTAGTATCGATGAATATGACATTATAGTAAAAAAGGAATAAATATGGAAAAGTGAAAAGTTGAGAGTAATACATAATTGTAACAACCTTTCAACCATCTATAAAAAATAATGGAAATACCATTGATATACATAATAACCCGGTTCTTTATATATCAATTGTAAATACCCAGTAATGATCGTAAATGACGTCACTGCTCATTATTATTGAACATATTTGTTAAATGTTATTATTGTTCATAAAAATTAATTAAAATAGTGATTTACTTATTACAGTTGATTCCTATGAATATTCAAAAAAACACGGTTACGGTGAATAGCAGAACTTTGTCATTTTAATTCAATATAAATCATGGAGAAAGAACACTTTATTTGCCATTTTAACTCAATTTTTACACTATGTTTTAATTATAAACAAAAGGATTTCAAATTATTTTTCTATGAAACCCAAGTATCTTGCACTATGACTGATAAGGTTCAATCACGGCAAAACTATTGAACATAGGATATCTAGATCATTCGATGCGCAATTTTTCGTATATAGTTCTAGGGTACTTATTCCTTGAATTCAAAGTAAATTTTACCATTTCTCTAAGAAGCCCAATAAAGCGGGCGGGAATCAGCTAGTCCAATTAATATGTAAACAATGGTTTCTTCAAATAAATTGTTCACGATTATATCTTTATTGTCTTTCCTATTGTTCATTATAATTGTTCAATTCAGTTATTTTGACGCAATTTAAAAGCTATAAATTGTCCGAAAAGAGTATTTCATTTGACTTGTATTGGTTAGTTGAATAACTGTCAAAAAAATCTTCACATATATTAACATGCTTCGACAATCATTTAGGCTGCTCTGCATATAGATGCGCGCAAAACACAAATTTAGGTATAAATACATATTTTATTATATGTGTAACATCGAGACAGCTAAGGATAAACAAACGCCAGTTTATAATTCCTATAATAATAATTGTACTTTGTTTTCCATTAAATTCTTGACTACATCATGCGCAAATCCGAACTTATTTCCATATTCAGAGCGGCCAAAAAGATTAATGAGATCTGTAGTTAACATTTCTTTGTTTTAATTAGAGACTATACAAACGAGTGGCCGTTCTCATAACATGCAGAGACGTAATACAACAATCAGCAGCAAGTTTTAATTTGGTGAAACTAGCTTTAATTATTTTAAGAGGTGAAATTACGCAGTAAAAAGATTTTCCGTAATTAGAATACGCTCCCTTAATACTCTGAAATGAAAGCGCTGCACTGAACGCGAAGTGGGAGCGAATTCTGAACATAGGTACTTGTACATCGTTGGGTGGCCTAGTTTCAGACTTTGCTTTCTAGGTGCGCGACATATTTTATCTTTATCTTCATGATTCTTATCGTAACAGTACGTATGAAATCAAAAATACATAATCAGTTAGTGCAAATTACGCCTAATGATATTTCTCTCGTTACTGAACTATGAAGTACGTTAATGCTTGCATGCAGGAAATTTCAATGCAGTTTACATCTAGAACGATCGATTGAATAATAATACCTCACGAACAAGGATGCAACAAACAGAGCGATAAATTTTAACTCCTAGTCCATATCAAAATCAAAAATATTTTATTCAATTTAGGTCCTGAGAAGATGCTTGTAAACGTCAGTACTTATCACCGGTTCGTAAAAGAACCCAATCATCGAGCAGAACCGGTAAGAAAGTTGATTGGGTTTATTTTACAATAGTTTTTAGCAGATGCACAGTGAGGGTGTTAATTCCAGACATTACCATCGTTTACTTATTGATCGATTCTATAATATAATAGCTTTTTGACACCAAAACTCGCTTAACATGATACTTGAACTAGAAGTCCGGCAAATTGGTAATATCCTTTGGGACATGATTTTCAAACCTAACAATATTACCTAAAAAACTATTACTGATTTGACTGTAACTAAAATATGGGGCTGATTAGTTTGTCATTGTTTTTAGTATTTAAAATGTGTCGGTATTTTACTAAGTCTAGCATTACTTAATTTTCGGTCTTATAAAATAAAATTCCATATACATAAGTTAAAAATATACATATTAGTTAAAAAATAATAATATATTCATGAAGCGCTAGTGAAAATATATTTCAATTCCAATATTTACACATACGTATTGAGACACGTCAGTTTTACAGTCTTTTGATACATTAATACAATTTTGTCTTGAAAGACGATTATATTGTCGCAAAAATACGAATGTTAGGATTTATTATATCAAAGGAAGAATGGAAATAGCACCAGTGACAGGAATTGAGAAGTAATATTTTATCTTAGTGTAGGCATGTCACGAGGAGATAGTTATATAACTAGTTGAGTATGAAAATGGACGGATATAAGATTAGAGGAACATTGCAGAAGATACGAGTAGTTTGTGTAAAGAATGATACGTGTATAAAACCTGTGAATACGGAAATGACAATTGATAAAAGAGATCAGAAAAGGAAGAACAAATTATGCTGACTCCTTCTTTCGGTCGAATAACACCAAGAACATGATAGTTTCGTCTTTATATATTGGAGACGGTTTTATTGGAGTATGAAACTGTAATAATGTATTATAATACGATTGTGAATATCTTTTTAGTGTACATTAAAAGAACAATAATTTTTACGTGATAGTGAAACGTTTACAAAATATATTTACGTCGCATAATTAACCTAACAAAAGTACTACAGGCGATGATATTTCATTGTAGTTCCTTGCACACGCGTAAAAATCTTAACTATAGTGCTACTTTGCCAAGACCAGTTCCTAAAATCGAAAATGTTAGTCCATAAAGTTAAACTTCAATCCGATATCAAACTTGCCTCCCTAGACAGGAAAGGCTAGATACTCCTTAGACTAAGCCACGAAAAATTGATACCTTGATATGGTTCCTATTTATATACAGTATTTTAAGCAACTTACACGCAAGCGTTGGTTCTATTGAGCTAGCTTTCGCCCGCGGTTTCTGTTACGTTAATGTAGATCCGTCGTATCCTTTGGAAACAGCACTTTCCTTCTCAACGAAAAGTACCGTATGTCCTTTCTGTACCCTTAATAAAGTGTAAAATTTAAGATGTGAAAGCAAACAAACAAACATTTATAATATTAGTTTAAGTTAAGATCATTATGGCTTACACGGAAAAGAAAGTATTAATAAAACGCATCAGTAACGCACATTGCTAAAACGTTATGAGATTTCAAACAATCCCAGGACTAACTACACGTGAATAAGACGTACACCTACAATCGGTAGGCGTTATTTAAAACCAAATAACTGTAGCGAATGCGTTTAAATGACTGTATATATTATACCTTGCTTGGTCGCATCCTTCTTTAGCAAGATAATTTCACACATTTCCCATCACTATTCTAACCTCAGAACTTTCGCAATAAATTCAAATTAAATAGAATAAATAGTGACACCGAACTAAATCGAATAACGATTCATAAACGTATCACACCGAATATGTGTTTAATTAAACTATTATAAAAACATAAAAATCGTCACACACTTTTACGCAACGAATACGGGACGCTCAAAAGAAAATACAGTTTTATCTTGGTTGTAATTTATCGCGAAGGCGTAGTGACACGATCGCATAATATCTCGTGACCTTGGCATAGTCAAGTAGCCGGAGTGTGGCAGAGAGCAGCGGCGCACGGCGTGGCGTCGCGTCCGCGTCGTGTGGCGTCTCTACTCATCGTAGGTTTACCGTTCAACCAAACAATATATCGTTTATCTTACACGCAACATTTTAGCTACCGACGCGACGCCTATTATAGTTCTGTAAGTAGCGTTTAGTTCACGCTACTGTGTCTATTGCATTTCACTATTACAAATTCGTATTACCGGGTTATATTTCATATTCGTTACACATTTCATTACACTAGGAAATGATAAATTATATATTACTAATATGTAAAGGTAATAATTTTACTGTAATAATAGTAAAAAGGCATTGTCAAAGACGTAAATAATCATTTTATCTGTGACAAACAGCAAAATGAAAGTATTGGTGATTTTCTTGCATTTAATGATTGAAAATGCGTATGAATTTCTCGTAACATTCCTAATTTATGCACAATGAAATTCATTAAGTAGAATATAAATACTTAAAAACATTTATTCTTTTTCTGTATGTTTATTTTTCTCTTTATTTGTAATTGGGGTTGGCTCACAAATTGCCCGTAGTGATTACCACCAAAATGAAGTATGTACTGTTCATAATAAATACTAAGAAATTCTAACGGTATTTTTTAATACTAGAGATAACTAATTTGTAAAACATTCTTAACATAAACCGATATAATAAAGAAACACTACAGTTTATATAGAGGTTTTCGCAAAATTGAAAATTGGTAAGATGTTCACACGAGAATAAATTCGACGGACTTCTAGTTTTTATCTCAGTTGTTCTAATAATCACTTCAGTATGGGAACGAAGTCCAAGAGGAGCGAGGTACAGACAGCGGAATAATTCTAGACGATGATGATTTATCATTTTAAATCGTGACATAATAATCCTTTAAACTATCACCAATTCACTAAGATACGATATGAAAAAAACATTACGTAAGTCATTCCTAATCAGTTATTGATTAAAATGTACTGTACGTGTATCAGGATAGGACTAATACTATTCGATGCGAATTCTTCAGTAGAAGGTTCTAGACTTATATTTTGCATTCGTTTGACCCTTCGCCATTTTTATTATATATAGCCCAAAGAAGCGGGCGGAGAATCAGGTAGTTATCTACAATAGGACTGTACGATACTGTTTGTAGATGTAATTAGGTAACAGTACAACAATGTAGTCTATTCTCAATAAATTATTCACGTCATCAGAATATAATGCCAAAGAGACGAACGACTAATGTTTATTATTATTTTAAGTTTACCTTTTGAACAAAATCTCATTTGGTATCAAGTGACAATATAGCTGAAGATATGCAACCTATCTATATATGCATGGCGACAGAACTAAGTTTGAGGGTATTCTACAACCACGCTATAGTATTATCATTACGATGTTTTGTACCACAGAAAACTCACACTATGTTATAGGTTTAGACGTTATCACAATTGAATCAGTATTCGAAGATGTTACCATTGAAAGCATTACACCTCTTTCATCACCTCATAAATGTAGAATCCTATTTAAAAGGTCAAGAGTATGGTATAGGCCTAATCCTTCTTAATTGTTCTATAGGTGATGCAATGTGTGTATAGAAGAATGGTTTGATGACGCTGTTTGAAGTGTTTTTCATACACGTATGTATAAGCCTATGAAGTTGCAGTTATAGTCACGTTAAATTGATATTTAAATCAATTCACTAACCTACAATCAAAGTATAGAACGATTCATTGTACAATGAAGCCATTTGTAGGAAGCATAAAAACCGAGTACACATATGCAGCAGCACAAATTATGTATAATTATTTGAGATCGATGCTTCTACACATAATATATATGTAGTATAAAGTCGTCCTGTTGTTGATGTCAACGTAAAAAAACTGTTATAGTAGTGTTAATTAGGAACATTTTATTTTATGTATAAATGGGCTAAGACAGAATAGTTAAGTACATCTTTCTTCTCCGTTTCTCAATTGATTTTCTTTGTTAGTAGATGATGACGACATTTTTAATGTTATAAAAAGATGAAAGTTATCACGTTATTCCTTAATATTAAAACTTAATTATCTTTCTATAAAAAATAAATTTTATAATCGAATTTCCACCATTGGACAACCTACTGACGTTAGCTTAAAATGACCTATAATGGAAAATATAAATCAGTTTTAGTTCCATTATAAAAGTTACGAACTTCTTTTTTATTGGAATTCGATTTTTTGTATTCAAATTATTATCAAACGAACATTACGCGGCACTCGTTCTATTTCATAAAGGTAACAAAGTAACTTCGCTTCAAAGAAAACAATTCACTTTACTATGAAAACCAATTTAGTTTCAATTAGCGACCCGCATACCGATTCAAATAAAGCAAAAAAAAAATACGATACGAAAGCATGGAACAGGAAAATGTTTTGCAAGATGAATACTCTGAAATAAAATTCGAAGCATCATTTTAGAACTAAAACAAATTATTGCAAATACCTCACAGAGGAACCACTACTATATTAAATTCGGGCAATGACTTTCAGGCAAATTTTATATGATTAAGGCACTCACACACGTTAGGGTATGCAAGCACAACAGTTAGAATAACAGAGTTTCTCAACGAGAATAACTGTACAATTATAATTCAATTACAAGTATAATTCGATTGTGTATGCATAGCCTAACGAGTATGGATGACTTTAAATGTAACAGATTGTTCTAGAATAACTACAATAAAAATGGTGTTTTATATTTATATTTAAACTAGCGGCCTACCCAGGTTTCGTACGGGTGTACTTACAAAAAAAAGAGCTGAAATATTGACTTTACAGTGTTAAGACTACGAAATGAACAACTGAATTAATCTGTTAAAACTTTTGAATATATCCCTGTTCTCTTCTGTCTCAATAACTTATTAAATGGAGGTTTACAATCCAATTTTTTTTACTTTTCTGTACGATTTTTCAAACCAATCATGTTATTTAAACCTTATTCTGACAGTTACACACAACAAAAAAAGAATTACCAATAGAAGCAGTCGTTCTAAAGTGTTGGGCTTAGGCAACTGACTTTAATTTGTATATTATTATCTAATCTGGAAACTACCGAACGCTTATTACAATTTATACCTAATCACTCTAGAAACCAATATAAAAACATTTAAATTAAATTAACACCGGACACCATTCAAACTGACTCTAAAAACGGTGCGGACAAAAATAGTCTCTCTGATATTTCAAATATCTTCCTGCAATCACATCATTTAAATGCTAACGGTATAACTAGTCGTGATTATAATAAATAATTATGCGTATTATAATAAGTAATAAAGTATTTATTTATTGGGATTTAACTTAAAGTCAGAAAGATACGATGCATTAAAACTTGTGAGTTGTCAATTAAAATAACTCATATAAAGGAAAACCGTTTCAAATTAACAACCGCGTAAATGCAGGTACGTACTTCGTTGTTTTAATCAAGAATATATTGTAACTATAATATACCTGTAAGTATATACGAACGTCGAATGATGAAATAATTACTTGGCTAAAGTAAACAATATATTTGTTAGATGTACAATACACGGTGCAACTCAATTCCAATGGCGAATACATGTAACTAGAATGAAATTAGTTGGGAACGGAACTGCATAGAATGTAAACATACATGTCATCCGTAAACCAATCTCATCGCACGAGGAAATGATCCCATCGTAACAAATTACATAAATCCATGTTTGTTATTAATATTTATTTGTTTTGATGATTGGCAAACGTTTGTAGGATATGAATTATGTTATCAGGGGAACTACAGCTTCTTAAAAAACTCAGTATCGAAGTTAACTTTTCTATAATATTTGCCAACTTTCTTATGTCGGGTGGTAATGATGTTATTTTAATTGAATTTGATATTCATCATTTTCTTTTATTTTCACATCCTTCAAATTAATAGTTACTAAAGCATTTACTATTTCATGGCTACTAATTCGAATATTGTAAACCTAACTTTTAGTGAGTGTATTAGGGCGGCTTATCACCGATAAAACCATAATAAAACTGTTACAATTGACAATATTGCACATATTTATGCACCGTAACTTATACTGGATGACAAAAGACTAAAAGCGAGTTCTTGTTACTTACTTTTATAAAAGTAGTCCTTATAACATTTAGGAATGCTAAAAGACGTAAGAAAATGTACACTGTAAGTACCTATTCAATTCATTGGTCACTTAAAAATTATCCATAAATATTATAGAAGGTAAGTTTTTTAGAACTTTCTTGCCATAATAATTAAATTTAAAAATATCAGCTCTAAAGCTCTCTACGAGTATACAAGTCACCAATGCCAATACTATAAACACGTTTGACTTTATTTGTTATGCTTTCTCATTTAAAGGAACATACCCATATTACGAGACCAGTTCAGGGAAGAGGAGGAAGGTCTTCAAAATACCACGCTTGGTCACAGGAAGGAGGGGGAATACCGTATTTATGATTTACTTCATGAAAACTAAAAGACGCGTCTTCTCATATACTATGGATGGTCGCTAATGGGCAAGAGGGGGCTAAAAAATAGTCAAACATGTGTCACGTAGTATGGGTACATTTCCTAAACTATACAACCACTCACCATGAAACTTCTTACACCCAGTGTCAAGAGTACATAAACGGTCATACAATACATTTCATCCAGAAAAGTAGTACTGTTCCCGAGGGATAGGTTGAACCTACAATAACATGAATGAAGCCGCCGACAAAAGCTAGTACTATTATAATATGAGATGTAATATAGTACTGTTAAACTATAATGTATCCCGTGTCTGAGAACTAGGCTAAGTGTGTATCCCAATTGACAGTCTCTTCCTGTGATGTCCTAGATGTCCTGACTAAATTTTTATGATTTTGAGTATTTTGAAATCGAATTATTTTTATTATGAAATATTTTACACTTACACACATAAGATGATCTTCCTGTCTTAGTATAAATTACGATGTAGGAAATAGTTACTACTACATTGTGGAACAAGTTCAGAGTTATATATAATGTTGTTATAGTATGAAATTACTTAATTAAAACTAAATAAAAGAATAGAGAACCGTTAAGTGTCTTTTCCAACAAATAAATCCCTAAACATATTTCTGTGCTAATGCCAAAAATATATATATGAAGAAACTGAGTATATTTGTGAATAAAATAGCTAAAATGTCAAGCTAAAATTAAAAATGTGTTCAAGGCCATAAGTATTTTTTTCAATATCAAATTTTAAGCCTAAAAGACAACTGAAGGCCTCCGTGCAACCAAGTCCTATCAGAGGCACATTTGATAAGTGATATTATAATCTAAAATATGTTTAGGAAAGGTCATCAGCTCTGAAGCTCTGGTTTTTAGCAAGTAAAACAATGAGTTAGTATCATATGGAGGTAACTCTACATACACTAAATATATAATTACTGTTATGATACACTTAATTATCGAGTCACCAGAGCAGCAGGTCCCATGGCTCAGTAGTAATAAGCCATACTGAGAGGTTGCAGATTCAATCCCCACAATGACCTTTGTAAGGCAAGTATAATTGACAGTTCTGTTTTTAAGTATAGACCGAATTAGGTATACCCATAGATACGTATCAATTGTTTAGTTATCATAATACAAGCTATGCTTATGTTGCAATGAAATGGTCATATTTGGAATTGTGTCCTTATCATTTTTTAATAAGAATTAGAAATTGACATAGGAATTCTATGACTGTAGTTGTGTTTACAAATTAAAGTAATTATTGATAAATTGTTTCTTGGTGGCATTACTTTAGTGTTATTGGAATAGGAAATAGAGACCAATACAAAATTTTATAATAATGTCTAACCAAAAAAAATAAAAATCTAGCTACTAAGGTTGGTTATAAAATAATAAGTAATAAATAACTATAGTTTTAGAAATATCTGTTTTATTTAAATTAAGACAAGTTTCAAATTTCAAATGAACAGTATATTCAGACTTTAATCTCTAGTTATAGATCTGTTTCTACCTTGTCATGGAAGACTAAAACTTATCACGATTAAGTTTGTATGTAACTTATCATGCAAGTAGATTGTGGAATTCTGTATAATACCTACTTATAATTTTTAATGTATAATATTTAAGTTAAGGTTTATATTCAAATTTTAATAAGAACACTCTATGTTAAGATTTAAATGAAAATTACATGGGATTAAGCAAGCACATCCCTAGGTAAAGATATTTAAAACAAAGGTATGTAGTATAGCTACACAGGATTGAAATTAAAAAAAAATTAATACATTGTAGCATTTACAGATTATATATATTTAGAACTTTAGTTTTAATCAAAAGATCTGATGATAATATAAAAATGGTAAAAATTACTTTGGTTACTTTAATGGTAAATTACTTAGTAAAATATTTTATTTTATTTTTATCAGTTTTATATATATTATAAGCAAACTTATAATTTCTTTATTATGTATTACAAAGTAGAACATTGTCTCTGGGTGACAATTAAATTTAGAAATCCTATAGGAAGAGTCAGATGAAATATAGGTCACAGAAAGGTCTAGGTGCTATTTATAGAATGCAGCAGAAATGTTGTTAAAAGACATTTTAGCAAATCATCCAGATTTTATTCACTCATTACTTAACAGCAAGGTCATTGGATATATTTTTATTTTGTGCTGTAAAATTTACTTACAATGGTCAACAGGAGAAGATTAAAGTCCAATAATGCAATAAATCCTTTGATACCAGTCTTGTCAAAAACCTTACGGAATGAAGGTGCTCTATCAACGTAAGCAGAGGAAATCCGTCGCGATGCAACAGAAAGTGTGATGTAACACCTAGTAACCATGTGTTTTTGTGTTCATTCCTTCACCAGCGGCGTCAACAACATGTTGCTAGGAAACTGGTGTTTCGGGCAGTGCGACTGACCGCGTGCGCGAACGCGTTGGCCCGTGCGTAGTCGTGCACCTTCCGACGTGGAACCGCGTGCACCGTGTACTGCACGTGCCCCATCCGAAGGGCCATTACATAATCAGAGGGACGATTGATGACACTTAATGCGGACAACACTAACGTTCACTAACACCCGTTCCATATTTAGAAGGAGCGCCGCAGTTATGCGTCCCGACTGTTCATGCGTCTTGTCACATTTTTAGATCCGCATGTAAACGATACTTGCACACCCCCACGCTGTAAACAGACTGGGAGCACTAAAATGCACTACAGACATCTTGTGCGATGTACAAATTCTATAGTGCGTAATAATATAACACAAAAACAGATGTGATCTTTCTACTTTGCGACAGTTTTGTATTGGTCCAGAAAAATTGATAAACAAGCATAATAGTAGCAATGCACTTACCTTTGTACGAAATTGTTTAATGGACGCACTAACAATAAATTAAAAACAATAAATAAACAGCATTCCGCGACCTCCGTACTTGTGATCAACATTCAACAACACCTCAATAAACACTTTCCGCAACACCCAATCAAACCATAAACTAAAGATGAAACTACATAAATAAACATATGATTTTGTAAATCTACGCCAATATCCCTTTCCGTTTCTTTACATTGCTAGTAAAAAAAAATATTGAATTGACTACTTTGTCGATGACTACATATATTACTATCATAATCGACTATTATAAAAAAGTAAATCTTAATATAAAATTTGAATATCTTATAAAATAACCACAATGTCAATTAATTAATCGATGTACTAAAATTAATTATAACTGTTCTTAAAAAAAAAATTATATTTACCTTTTAATCAAAAATCATATATCATTGACAATTAAAGTGGCAATGATGACATTAACCAAAAAGAACCAAACACGTTAAACTTGACGTGGACCGTACTAGATGGTTCACTGTACTGCATTGAAATTAAATATATAAGTTTCATCGTGCCGTTCTATTTGTGAATAAATCCTTTTTACATGTCTAAATGATAATTTGTTAAAAGAAGATGGTCTTAAGTATAGTAAGTGAACATTTTATCTTATAATTATTGATAGTGACGCCGTATATTTCTTACGAATACGGTGTTTCGGCATTCATTACTTTATTGTTTTCTCTTGTTTTACTTACAGAAAATGTATGGAATATTGTGTATGGTGTTAATACCTTTACTTCTAACTCCGCAAACGGATGCTGCTGCAGTTATATCTATTGATCTCGGCTCGGAATGGATGAAAATCGGAATTGTGTCTCCTGGTGTTCCCATGGAGATAGTTTTGAATAAAGAGTCTAAAAGGAAAACGCCAGCTGTCGTCGCATTCAGGGATGATGTGAGAACTTTCGGAGAAGACGCTGTCACAGTTGGCGTAAGGTTCCCTAAAAATTCCTACAGATATTTGCTGGATCTACTAGGAAAGCCCTACGATCATCCGCTAGTTAAGGCGTACAGGTATGTAATAATATTCCAATTATTTCATTCTCGTTTTACGTCTCATCAATTCTTTTGTGTATACATTAGGTATAAAATAAATAATTTTCCATTTAGAAAAAAATAATTATCGCCACATGTAGGTATTAAAAAAATAAGTTACGTTACACAGGGTCCCCCATATGGTATGTATATAATTATAATGTGATGAATAAAGAAACATCTTTATTTCTTGATTGAAATCTTTTTTTTATTAATGGCCTGTTATAAGTTATGTTACCAAAACCATATCTCAGCGTGTTTGTTTTTTGTTTTCATGGGATGTTTATTGTGACAGTTTTATTTTTACTTGGAAATATAGAGAAAACATTTCTACATATTCTTTAACTAGATCACATTATGAAATCCACATTTTAGAATATTTAAAAATCTCTGTTGTACCAATTTATTTACCTTGATCAATAGTTGTGTTAACATGGTTCAAGGTCACATAAAATTGTGCTAGAGATCAGTGTGAGCTTCTATTATTTATATTGAATGATTACTACTAATTACCATACTAATGTTGCATACAAACAGATGTAGCTTATTATAAAATGTAATAACATGAGTTGTAAGACATGTTGGAACAACTTCACCCTGGCATATTATGCACATGTGATAATAATTACAAAGACATGACAACAGCACCTCATCATTTGTCAGTTTTTGAAACGAGCACAGAGGATGTGCAGCAGCATGGTTTGTTGTACGAGATTAATCATATGTAAAAACCTGAACTGGCTTTTTCTCTTTATATAAATCTTTATGCCACCAGCTTTTATGTAACAGTCAAGCAGTGAAATTTATGAGATTGAGAACTTGATCAGTAGACTCTATGTGTTTATATAACTGTATGTGCTTGCAATCTATTAACTGAAATATATATACAATGAGTAGGTTCATAGTAAATGTACAGTTTGTGTATAACCTATATAATGTAATGTTTGACTTACTACAATATTTTCATTTCATGTTCTTTCTTGTATATCAATTCATATGCAACATAAGGACTTAACAGCCATTCGATTTTGTCCCTGAGAAGAAGTGAAATAGATTGATTTGTGGTCTTCAGCTTCTATTTTTAACTATGCATTTAGACAGCATACTATGGTACTATTTAAAGACCAATATGTTAATAGTACTTAAAAACATAATTATGAAAGTTTTAGATATACCTAGTTAATAAAGTTATATCATGATTGATTTTTATGAAATGCTGCAAAATTATAAATTTCAGTTGGGGTGTTATTATGAATTTATAATATCTTGTTTGATCACAATTGATAGCAAAGAATTTCTATTTTACTTGTATGCAGAAAGATCATACATGGCGGTAGGGCTTTTTCTAAGTCCTCCTGGCTAGCTACCACCCTCAAGTTGAAAATCTGTTGCCAAGCACCTGTTGATGTGGTTCAGCAGCTGCACTTGAGAGACAGTCTCCCTCTAGGTTTAGCGTGACTACCATCTTAGACCACATCATTATTTAACATCAGATGAGATTGTGCTCAAATGCTAACCTATAAAGTATTTAAAAAATACGATGTGTGTTTTACACACATTCCTGTTAATATATGGTGCTTACTTTAGTACATGTTTGACATGTGAACTTACAACAATATGTGAAACATGTTATCTTGTATTCAAATCAAAACTGATTATCACAGGTCTGCCCTGTACTAATGTACTACACTAGTCTGACCAAATTCAAATATTAATGTATCTTAAGAAATCATTTGTGGTATATCTACCACAGTTATTATTAGACCTTATTATATTTAACGAATTATTACAACTTGAGATCTGTCTAATAATAACTAACACACTTCACACAGCTTAACATTCACATCTCTGTTACATGTAAAATGATCTCTTTCATAGCCCTCCATTCAGATCCATACTGCATGGCTGGTCTTATAATGTTTTTTTTTATACCTTCCCCTTGAGTTTCAATGGCATTAGTGGGACAGAATCTAGCCCAGACACCTTCGACCATTTCATCAACCGTGCATTTATCCTATTCCTCACGTCTTTACCCTATGCCACCATCATTTTGGATCACTGGACCTTGTTATGAGTATAAGGAAAAGATGTTGATATTACACTTGAATGTTCATATGAAATATTCAAATTGTATTCAATTAATTTTGTTAATTCCAGAGACAAATTTCCATATTACGACATAGTGGAAACAGAGAGAGGTACCCCTGAATTTGTACATGATGATAAAACAAGATTCTCTCCTGAGGAACTGGTTGCACAGCTATTTGCCAAAGCAAAAGAGTTTGCTGAAATTAGTCATGGTAATATATAGTTATTGTATGTACATATTTTGTGGTATATCACTTAAAAGGAAAAGGTTTTTTTTAGTTTTTGTTGCTTAATTTTCTAGGTTACTATTTTATTGTTGCTATGTTATTGACGTTTGATAATAATTTCATTTTATCTTAAGTGACAATGTGGACAAGATGTACTGGTAAGAACAGGACCCCAAGTGAAACTGTTGGAAAACATCTACATGTCTCCATAGTGACAGATTTTTAACTTAAAGTTGGTAATATATTAAGCAGATAGTAGAAGAAAACCTGCCTATAGTTGCATCACGAATATTTTTATTAATTGAAAGTGAAAGTATTAATTAATATCATTTGTATCCATTTAAAGTTAAAAATAAATTGGAATTTGTTTCTTTGACATTGGTGGATCATTTCCTATTTCCAGGTTACCCAATAAGTGAGTGTGTGATCACTGTGCCTGGATTCTTTAATCAGGTTGAAAGGCGTGCAATTAAGGAAGCCGCTACTTTAGCAGGGCTCAATGTTCTCCAGTTGATCAATGACTACACAGCTATTGCTATTAACTATGGCATATTCAGGAGAAAGGTAAAGCAGTATGCTAAAGTTGAGTTAGCCTTTATGGATTTATATTGATTCCTTAATATTAACTCAAACTGTCTTACAAGTATAATTGTAAAATTGTTACATTTTTATGTGAAGATGTACTTGAAAAGTCATCACCATCATTGCATCTTCTTTAAGGAGGCTATGGGCATAGTTATCACGCCAGCCCTCGACGCATTGGAGAAATATACACAGTTATATATTTTCCCACATACAATGGTACCAGGACATTTGTCAGGTCTAGGTTTCCTCACGATGTTTCTCTTCATCGTCAGCCGTTAGTGTTACCAATTTTAATTAGTAAGTGTAATTTCGGTTTAATTCGTCGGTACATGCCGGGGTTCGAACTTGCGGACACCCGATTTATATTCCACAGGTCAAACCACTTGATCACCACAAATCCGAAAAAGTATTTGACACATTTCAATATCATTTGCATCATAATGTCGGGAGTTAACCATAGGAAGGATCTATCTAGGCTTACATATCATTACGCTTTGTCATAGGAGCCTTAACAATATGAATAAAATTATCACTTTTAATATAAGTGAAGGGTATACTTATAAGGTTATTTTGAAAGATCAAAAGACTTTTAATGACCAACTCGTAATATAATATGATCTGTTACATAAAATAGTAGTTACCATTTTCCAGTTTTTGAGATAACACTTGAAAAGACAATAAAACTAATGATTACTACTTTGTCCTCAAATTCGTAATATAGACAAATATTATTGCATAAAAACATAAGAAACAATTACATTATAAAAGTTTTGGATGTGTATTGCCCTGTAATAGGAAATAAATGATACTGCCTGGCATGCGTTGTTCTTCGATATGGGCGCAGCCTCCACTAAAGCAGCCCTGGTCGAATACAAAATGGTCAAGATCAAGGAGAAGGGTTACGTTGAGACAGTACCACAATTACAAGTCTTGGGAGTCGGATTCGACAGGTAAACATAACATTGTTCTAAGAATTATCTAATTTGATATTTATAAACATTAGACTAGTTGCCCACTACTGGCTTGGGGTTAGCTTGGCTTGGGTATAATTAATAAGAAAACGAGATCAAACCTTTCCTTTGCATTACAATCATGATATGAAATCACATGGCACCTTAATATTAATATGTCAATTCTGTCAATAATGTTGAAGATCACAATACTGTCTTTTTTTCTCTATTAGTCGTATGTTGTTAGCCCACAGGACTTTGACAGCTTCACCGAACAGTGCGTACTGTCTTCTGCGTCACTCATTTTGTATATGGAATCTTTTTCAAACAAATTATTCACTTTACCATATCATTTTTCAAACATTTTCTTTCATATAAACATAAGAAAAAAAATGTAACCAAATAGATGCAGCCGTTCTTACATTCGACGATTGATATATATTTGTATAAATTGAGAACTATTTTAATTGGCAATAGTCTTTACAAAAATTGAAGTGTCTTTTCTTTGTTCCGGTTAGTTTTCGAATGTTGTTTATGTTTCAATCGAATTTGGTGAGAGTTATTGGTAGATAGAGAACTTTTTAGTATATCATATACCCTAGATATCATGCTTTTCCATAGGAGCTTGCATGGTGGTAAATTTTAATCCTTTAAAACCTCATGAAAAAAATAAATGATTATGATAATTTAAGAACGCTTGGAGGTCAAGAGATGACATTCCGACTTCGTGAACACCTGATCAAAGCGTGGTTGGCAAATGGAGGCGGTGATGTGAGAGCCTCGCCTCGAGCTATGGAGAAACTGTTGAAAGAAGCGGAAAGACTAAAGATAGTATTATCAGCTAACACGGAACATTATGCGCAAATCGAAAGCCTTCTGGATGATAAGGATTTCAAACATTTGGTGAGTGTCAAAAGATCTATATAATTAATTATGCTCACTGACAGTTGTACAGTACCCGGCATTTGATTTGGAGAAGAGTGGGAGGTCCGACTGAGATCGGTTTGCTTCGGTTTTGTCAAGCGTTATCTCGTTTCGTACAATGCGATGACAACGATAGACAAAGGTAACGGGTATACGAAACCGAACTTAGCCGAGTATCTCCGTCTTCTTGCCGACTATACTATGTAATGAAACAGTCTGATCAGGTTTATTTACTTGAAATAATAGGATCTGTGGAATTCCTTAAATTAGTAATTGTGTAAACCTCGACGTAGGACTTACCATTAATTTAATAAAAAAGATGAAATAGGTTATGTAAATAAAATTAAACTGGTTTTAATAAATTATATAATATGTTGAGGATTTGCTTTGTTCTCTTTGGTGTTATACAACAATTTAATTCATTAATCGAATTACAAAAACATACCTGTTTTCCGTAATACATATAGATGAAGCATCATTTAAAAAAAACTAAAGTAAAGTGTAAAAATAAAGTGGGATTGGTCTGGGCTTGTTTTTTATTTTTCCCTCTAAAGCCTAGTCTTCATGAAGGGCAAAAAAAAACTGTCTGGAGTAGTTGACGGCAAAAATTTATTTGATCAACTAAATAATCAAAAAATCAGTTAAATTATTGTCAACAACTGTTTATTCAATTACTTTGCGATTACAGTGTAAATTGATTTACAATATAAATTGGTACTTGACCTTTCAGGTTATTAAGTAAAACAAGTCCTATTATTATTTTCTATTCCCTTTATAAGTTAAGAGTGGTTATATAAATTATGTATCGGGTTCAACTATGGAAGCATCATTGATATCAACTTCGATTACTTTACACACATGCACATACACACGTGTAGGTACGTATAGTGCTTGGGTTTGTTTTTTAATCCCTTTTTCGAACGGAGTTAGCTTAGATTAACATTAGTAGTCAGATTAAAGATACATGTATAAGTCCGTGAAACATACATGCTTGCTACACGTGTATGTTTCACGAATTCATATATTTATGATATAATAGTTAGCTTAGTTTAGTTTAGCTTAGCCTCGGGATATTCGGTGACAGTGCAAGCCGAGTTGCGCCGTGCGTCCTTCTGCTGGTTGCATATATAAAATCGGGTGATTCCCTTAAGCGCTCCCATTAGTAGTCCGGTGAATCTGTAGAGGCCTTGCCAAGTCAACAGTGTAGTCAGTTCGAAAAAAAAATACTGATACGCTTATTTTTTACCACACAATTGTAACATTCATTCTGTAGTGTTCTAGTTCGAAGGTTGTCATCATTGGTACATGACCTTTAATTTAGTTCTCATAAGTACTAACTTATTGTCTGCTAACTCAGAATTGCATTCTTGACTATGTTTGTTCAGTTCTCACCAAAGTTTTTGACCACTCTGAATATAGATCCTCAGAACGCTAATTTAGAACAAGATTTGAACTTTGCTTTGTATTAAACCTTTGACTTTATTATGCGCAAGTTCGACTTATGGTTCTATTCAGAGAAGCAAAAACGATTGACAAATACAAGATATGCCAATGAGCTGTAATAATTGCTGTAGTTCATGGTAATAAAAAAAATGTAACTAATGCAGGTAACCCGAGCGGAATTCGAAGAGTTGTGCGCTGATTTATGGCCTCGTGTGTCTGGTGTGGTGCAGCGCGCTATATCGTCGGCGGGCGGAGCCGGGGCCGGTGCTAGGCTCATCGTCGCTGGTGGAGCTTCCCGAGCACCAGCTGTGTTCAATGCACTCCGCTCTGCAGCTGGTCACGATCCTTCACGTTCCATCAATGCTGACGAGGCCGCGACCATGGGTGCTGTTTATAGGTGAAAAAAACTGACTTAAATGCACCAGAATACACAAAACTAGACCATAGTTACGAACCTATCTACTCTTGGATTGTGATAAGCCAGATTGATTAAGCCAGATATCTAAGATTGTATAAATATCTATATATTCTGAAACATCCAATATTAATTGTTATTCTTTTTCACCTATTTATAGTGATAAAAAAATGTGAATGGTTCATTTCTAAGTTGTCAGTAAATAATAGTAACGTAAATTATTATTCCATTCACAGGGCGGCTGCTTTAGCTACAGGATATAAGGTAGCGGCACTGAATGTACGTGATGCGGTAATATTACCAGTCCAAGTTGTTTTTACCCGACATGTTGATGGAAGTGACAAAATGGTAAGTGATTTATTTATGATATATTATTGTAATAGCTGATGGAACGGTATTTCGCAATAAAGAACTCACTATAAATAATTATAAACTATTAATACATATCATTTTTAATCTCTTGCAGATAAAGAGAACATTATTTGGACCAATGAACCCATACCCGCAAAAGAAAGTAATTACTTTTAATAAGCACACAGATGATTTTGATTTTTATGTCAATTACGCTGAGTTAGAACATATACCATCGACTGAACTGCAATATGTTGGCTCTCTAAATCTGACCCAAGTGTCATTGATCGGTGTTGCGGCAGCATTGGGCAAACATACTGGCGAAAGCATCGAACACAAGGGCATTAAAGCACATTTTAATATGGATGACTCTGGATTACTCAATCTAGTTAATGTTGAATTTATCGCTGAGAAAACCGTCATAGAAGATGAAGATAAAGATAGCACACTTTCCAAAATAGGAAGTACAATAAGCAAACTATTCGGATCCGACTCCGATACACCAGATAGAGCTGATGAGAAACCTGAAGATACCAATCAGGAAACGAAGAATAATACTCAACAAGTCAATGAAACAACAACTGACAAACAAAACGCTACAGAATCAGACAATAAGAATAAACCTAAAATTGTTGTTCTCAAAGAACCCATTAAATCGGAGGAGCTATTTATGGGTCTGCAACCTCTATCACCAGACCAATTTAAGGTTTCGAAAACCAAAATAAATGAACTTAATGCCATTGATAATAAACGCACGCAACGAGAAACAGCTTTAAACAACTTGGAAGCGTTCGTTGTGGACACACAAATGAAAATAGATATGGAGGATTATGCAGAATGTGCAACAGAGGCAGAAATTGAAGAAATAAGAAAACTTTGCAGTGAAACATCAGAGTGGTTGTATGATGATGGCTATGACGCGGAAACAGAAATGTTTGAAGAAAAACTTAAGGTTCTCAAAGAAAAAACGAACTCTTTATATTACAAGCATTGGGAACACAGAGAGAGACCTGACGCTGTTGCAGCCATCCGCAATATGCTCAACAGTTCAAACGAATTCCTGAAAATGTCAAAGAACTTCACAAAAGAAGCAAACGAAGATAAAGATGTCTTCACTGAAGTTGAAATAAGTGTATTAGAAAAGAAAATTGAAGAAACAGAAACATGGTTAAATAAATCTATTAAAGAACAAGAGGCGTTGAAGAAAAATGAAGATATCAAATTGACAGTAGAAGGTATAAGAGAGAAGATGTCGAATTTAGACAGAGAGGTGAAGTATTTATTGAATAAAATGAAAATATGGAGACCTAAGAAACCGGTGAAAAAAGAGACGGACAACAAAACAGAACAAGTTGTTATAGAAACACCAGTTGAGAACTCAGATAATCAAGAAACGCAAGAAGAAACACCGGAGATTCAGGAAACTGAAACAGAATCGGTAAAGGATACTGGTGGTGAGCCAACAGAACCGCCTTTGCAACTTTCTGATGGCAAAGATGAAAATGATGAACATTCCGAATTATAATAAGCTCGAGTGAGGTAATTTAATTCATTAGTTTAATTAGTTTTTTTTTAATTCGAGAGTCAGTGTGGCTTGTTTGCATTTGGTTTCGGTGAGCCTGATTTTACTAGCGATATCATATATAATTATTGTGACTGAAATTTGAAGGTTTTATATAAAACAAAATGAATCCATAGTCTAATATTAAATTTGCATTTGTTTTTTTTTAATAATATTTTCAAACCAAAAGTGAACAAGTCAATGAAACTTTAATCTCAAATCAAACTTTAGCCGCCTTTCTATGATCCGTAATGACATTTAAAGTATATTTATTTGTGGTCTTTGAATTTTGTTTTTTTTATGTACTGAAAGCGGCTTCTCTTTGATGTTTTTTTTTGTATTTACGCATTGGCCCCAGTAAATAGTAGTTGACGTGAGAATGTATTTTATTTATTTTGTAATTCATGTGATATGTATAAAGGCTATAAGTTTGTGAGAGTATTATTATTATTCTGTTTTACTAATTCACACATAGTGTTGTTTTTTTTATTGAGATTGTCCTAGAGTCGTGAGTAAATATTATTTTCATTATTCCTAATAAATTTGTCGATTCCAAAGAAGATAATTCATTTATTTTCCATGTATTGAACTCATTTTCAAAATTCTGATTAATGACGTGTTCTGTTTTGAGATTAGACTGTTAAAATGTATTCAAAAGAACTTTGATTTTTATAGTTAAATAGCTTATAAAACTAAAAAACGTTTAATTTTTTCAATAGTTACAAATTTTTCGGTTATCAGGTAATACTTTTTTGGGTTTTGTGACATCAGAATTTACAAAAAATATATAAATTGGGTAGAGCTTTGAAAAATCATACCATTTATAAATTCAATAGTTTTTAATTGTTTTTTTTGTTGATGTTTGCATGTTAAATTGATAAGTTGATAAGTGCACCATTTAATTATAGTAGTTATCATAAACTTTACAATATAAACTTAGGGATGGGATATGAAAGAGTTAATAAACTTAAATTATTATTATCGTAATGAATACTACACAAAAAGCATATGTAATGAAAACTACTAAATTCATTGCATTATAGATTTAAGTGAAAATTGTATTCTTCGCATCTTTATTATTAAAAAGGTTTAAGATGTCAACATTGTCTATTCCGATTTAATTTATAGCATAATTATATACTATGTAATACATACGTAACACGTATTATTTATAACAGAGTAAGTAAGTTATGTATGCATTAGTAAAACGGTTTTTCAAATTAGGTCAAATAGTGCAACTTAAGTGAGATTTCTTCAATACCCAGTCGCAAATGAAAATAAATTATACATGAATGAACGTATTGTTGTTTCATTATCGCTGTTTTACCATAATTTACCTATTGCATTGTAGCATAATGAACATTTCCCGTGGTCCAAGTGGATCTAGAAAATAATAAATGTTCTGGATATTATTCGACACGTGGTTTTAGGAGCTTTAGATGCTCGCGGGCGATTTGACTGTGTGATATTGTCAAGGTAGTTTGGTGACGGATGTGAGTAGCATTAAATATTTAAGCACCGTGGCGATTTTCTAAAAAAAAAAATAGGTTGTTTGTAAAGTCGGCTTACGGACGATAATTTTACGTGATAACTTCATAAGAAAACATCGATGAAAAATTGCATACTTCTATGAATTTAATTTAATTATTATGACTGAATTATCGATGCAGTGGAAGAAAAATAGATGCGTCACAACCCAAACGCTTAGGTCTATCGCGCCTCTCTATCGCGTGCACCGCGCTCTCGCTTGCACACTAGGCTCAGGCGGAACGTGACAATGTGTCATGCTTTTTCGTGCGTGTAGCCGGCGTTCATCGATTTATAACACTTTATCACGTCAAATAATTGATAATCATGAATTAATATAACGATTTCAACCTCCACCAACAATACCGACCTATGCAGCTTTTATTGCAAAATATATCGTCAACATCTTCATAAACACAACGAAGATTGGAATTCTTTGCTTATTTATTATGTGTTACTGTTATGCTACTCCCATATCTGCGTGACGAAGCTGCGATTACTTGTCGAGTTAAAATTGACGTCAAAAATCATTCTGATAAAGGTACAGAATTCCCGTTCGAACACGTGTCTTTCCAATAACTTGAAATTAGCGTCCGATAAATTCCTTTGATGTGCGCAAAAACCACCGGCCCAGTTATCTTGCTGCGTGTATCGTCACGCAATCCGATAATATCTTCCCACATCTGCATTTAGTCTGACCATAGATAAAACTTCGTGCCAATACATGCAGATATGGGAGTAGCATTAAAGTATTTAAATTATAGCTATTGCTTTATACAGTATTGTAATGGTGTATTTTTTTTCATCACTGCTATTGGATAAATATACATATTTTAAGTGCAAAACCTGTTATATTTTTAGTGACTACATTTACATTCACGTCGGACTTCCATCTCAACTTTTTTATGTCAATACAAATACAAAAATGAATCATATACATAATGAAGTCCCGCCCGATTCGTTATTTTTGAAGTGAAACTATTTTTACATCGCCTCTAATTTTTTCGCCCATCTATCGCATGTCACATTACACCTGGCCGCGGAGTAAGGGCAATGTGAAAGTTGTTCGGTACAGCAGCCAAGGTCAATATGGCGACGCCCATGGCGCAATTCAAAATCATTCAATGATTTAAATAGATATTATGCTCAGTTTAAAAAAAAAGTTTAAATCCATACAATCTACAAGGTTAAATGCCTACGATCCGAAAAAAGTTTCACTTGCATCACAATCATAGATTGTGCAGTAGAAATTGAACCTAAAAACGCATGAATTCTGTTAAATATAATCCATAGTTATTATAGATTAATAAATATCATATGACAAATTATTTTTCATATCTTATAAAAAGTAGCAGGGATAGAAATTTATATATACCTATATTTATATAAAAATTGATCGTGTACATTTATAATTATTAAAAAAAAAAATGTTAGTATCTGTAATATAAGCTACTAGCGGCCCGCTCCGGCTTCGCACGGGTATAAAATATATAGGCTATGTCATTCACTGAAAAAATGATTAAAATCGATCCAGTAGTTTTGATTTATTCATTACTGCCCGTGGCCCGCACGCGTTAAATTTGGAGTAACCTCAAAAATAACAGTATTTCTCCACTATTTAATTAATGTTATTATACATATAAACCTTCCTCTTTAATCACTCTATCTATTAAAAAAAAACCGCATCAAAATCCGTTGCGTAGTTTTTGAGATTAAAGCATGCGTAGGGATATAAGGACAGAGAAAGCGACTTTGTTTTATACTATGTAGTGATTAGTCCTGCCAAAAGTTTTAACATTCCGTTATAGATAAACAAATAAATAATAGGATGTTATAGTAGTTGCTTCAGTTTGAATGTAGTATAATTGCAATCGAATGTAATTAATAAGTTTGTATTGTCTCGTTGATATGACTTTAAACATGAAGGTGCCTAAATTGATAAATAAAACAGTAATATATGTATGTTACATTTTATTTCTTGATAATCGCCCCGTTATATGTACAGATAGGTTAGCAATTTTGTTGAAACGTTTCATTACCCCGTGTTTTATGTAATGAATGATAACTACCTAATTTATGAATGCATATTATATATATGTAATAAACTATTTTTAGTAACCGCATTTAGTCACTATAGAACACGTCCTTGGATTATTAAATTAAAACTAAATTTATGACGGTACAAATCTAAAGCGTGATTTATAAAAAAAAACATAAAATTAGTCAAAATCACAAACAGACGTTGATTCTTGCCAGAGTACTTACATTCTTTAAACATTTTCATTTCGGAATACGGGACTGCAAGATTTTTATCATTCAAGTCACATGCTCATATCATATATCATATCATATAATATCATGACAGGCACCTACAAACCCATTACTAGCAACTTGTTTCAAAATCTTTTGTTTTTTTGTTAAGTCCCGAAGGAAGAAACCGCCGCCCGCGCCGAGTGCGTGCTGGCGCCTTTCTCCGTAAAAACGAAATGGGAATACAAAATAATCCGGTTGTGGAACAGAGATAGAATACTGTTATTCCGCGTCACAGTAGAGAAGTTTAAATGAATCCATTGAATCCAGTTTGGTTGTTGTTCGCCGGGCATTCGGTTGTGTGCTCATTCGTATTTTTTTTCAGTGATGTAAACAAAACTATAACTTTGTGTGATTCCACACACTTTTTTGACAGAATTAATTGTGATGCAAGTGGTTGTGATACATTTGGTGCGATAAACTGTAATTAAGTGAAATTGTGAATGAAAAGGTAAGAATAACTAAAAATGCAACTCGTTCCCTCTCGCGTCCCTCTTTGTGGAATGCACTTCGGTCTGCTCTGGCGCACCTTACCAGTTGCTACACTATCAAATTTACTGTTCAATCAATATATTACGACCATGCTTTCATCGGAGATTGTATGTCTTGTCGCTTCAGAGTTAATATCTAAAATAAATAACTTAGGTAATAAATTAATCCAATTCACGTATGTGTAAGAATACTATGTTGGAGTTTACACGTGTTTTTGATATGGTTCGCTGTCCAAAACATATGTTAAAATGTGGTCACTTGAAAGGGAATTAAGTGAACATATAACACTGGTTTGTAAAATGCTTGTTTGTGAGACTCCTGAAATATTTTTTTAATCTTCTTTACATAAAACTATAACAAACATTATGTATCTTAGTAAATATTTCATTTAGTACTTGTCTAAACATATATAAAAACAAAACAATATTTTAACCAAAATGTATAAATTTAATGAAATTGATTTTTTTCTTTAGTTACCGCTAGGGTTGTAATAGTTCACAATTGTTTGTTCTTGTCCTCTATATCTTTTGTACATAATTAAAATGTGTTTAAAATTCAGATAATAGGTATTTGTATATTTTCTTTTTAAATATTAATAAAACAACTAATTACGAATTCATTACAAGCTAAACGGAATCAATATAGAAAATATATTAGTTGTAAAAAATACGTTCGGCTTTACTCTCTAATTAAATTACTGCTGATTTGAGCTGAACAAGTGATTCGGTTCTTCTGAACAATGACTGACGGTTTTAGATCCAGATTCGGTATGCGAGCACGTATGAGGTCAGAACTTAGAACCAGTGATTATAATAATAGGTTATTAGTACGAACACAATATACATATATCTGTCATTGTAATACGCTGTCTTGTTATCGATTACAAAACAATATTGTTCTCTGTCTCTGTACTCAGTAAAGACATAAATTATGCACATGGAATAGCGTAGACCATAAACGAAACATCCAAATGTATTAATTATGAAAAAAACTATATGATTCGATTTGTTTTAACCACTATTGGGCAACAATAACCGTGAATATGGGTAACATGCTATTAATAATTGTCATTAAACCCATCTTTGTTTAAAAGATAGCTAAGTACTGGCAAATGTTAAATAAAAAGAGATGTCGTCGTTATATGTTGTTGGTAACCCATGTTTAAAATAAAATTTAGATAAATATTGTATTCTCAGATATTACAAAACTCTCGATAATGGTATCAAAACATTTATTGATAATAAAATGCGTACGTGATTTGAGAAACATAGCCTTTTGTAGTCGGTATACTGTAAATGATGGCTTGTTGATCGACATAGGTTCTGAATCGGTCGGGAATTCAAACTGTGTCGGAGCTTTCGGCGAAGGAAACATCATGATGAAACCATAACATGGTGGTAGGGCTTTTTCTAAGTCCTCCTGACTAACTACCATCCTCAAGTTGAAAATCTATCGCTAAACACTTCTTGGTGTGTTCCGACAGCTAGCTGCATTTGAGGCAGTCTTCCTCCAGGTTTAGTGTTTACCATAATCGACCACATCGTCATTTAACTTCTGGTGAAATTGTGGTCACACGATAAACCTATACCGTGTTATTACAAAAAGTTAAATACGCATCGAACACTTGTTTCGAAAAAGTTTGATCATAAAATAGTGTTTTACCTTTGTTTAGAAATAGACACTATTTAAATTTAACCATTGTATAACACTTGTCTAAGTTCACAGTTCTCATTTTATTGTTGTGGTTTATTTTATTTCTATTTACGGGCAAAAGAAATTTCGTAGTAAATTATGGATTTCGTGTGTATAATTAATTTGGAAGATGTAGATAAATTAGCCAATTTTGAAGATACACAAGTAAATGACAACTACTACAATATGACATTATTGACGTTACACAATGTATTTATTCTGACATTATACTGGTGTTCCACTTTACGCAATTTGGGGATATTATTTTAAACTTATATATTGCTTATTTTAATAATGACTTCATTTTTTTAAATATAAATGTCACAATAATTATAACCAATTTCACTTAAAATAAATAAATATTCTTAACGAAGATCTAAACAAAAATATTATTAGAAAATTGGAACGTTTTTTCGTTTCTATTCAGAGTTGTTTGCGTAAAAAACAAAAACCAGGTATTTAGCTAGAGACCGCTTAGACACTCTTTTGTAATACTTTTGTAAAAAAAAACAATCGGTTCAAATCAGATCCGTTAAGTAGTATTTGAGTTATACGTGTACAAACTGACAGATAGACAAAGAGACGTTGCTTTTTGTAATTTGTAAGACTAAGGACTAAAAACAATTTTATTAAGACAGGCTTTATAAATATATGTGCAATTAATAGATACAAAGCACATCCACACACTCACAATAATAATTTATGAAAAAATTGGCTTGTGTGGAATTCGATCCTAAAACACTGTAACTAGAACACGGTAACAGAGGGGAAGCGATCGCTTACATCTCTACGTTATCCGTGCAGTCTATAATATATACTACGATACATTAGTTCTTACAAGACTCTTTTCTCTTTTGTTTCTCAAACGATATTCCTGGTTAGTAACCATTGATGAACTTTAATGTTATCAATTTTTTTTCATGCCATCGAGTCGACGACTTTATTTATAACTCTCTATTCATCAGACGTCTCGCTCCTAACATCTACAATGTACAATATTTGTATGATCAATACAAATAATGTCTTCATATTAACACATGAAGAAAAAATGTTGCACCCTTTATTATGGTCCAATTTCAACCACTAGTTGACTTCTAGTTTGCATAAAGATGTGATAAGACTAAAGTTGATAATATAAAAAACACTATTTATGTTACGCTTCAAAGTCCATTTTGCCGTCGCTTATTTAAATATCAAATTTAGAAAGACTGTACAATCTCGCCTAAGATAGTATCGGATATCAAAAGTGGAGATCATAGCCTCGAACAGCTTTAATTATACATAAACAAGTTCTGTGTAGGCTCTTCGATCGGCTACGACCATTACTTACCGTATCAAATCACTCGACCGCGTGCAATCATCATTATTAATCAAATGTAATTGAATTTCTGTCTGTTATACGATATTGAATATTGGCGCGTAAAGGGCTTCGAGTTCTGGTATAATCCATACATTGTATACATTTTCAATATTATATATACTGTCTTGTAAGAATTTTACTACCGAGGTAAATCTTTTTTCTGGGTAAAGTCACTTCAGTTTTTGCATTTGCTAGGGCACTATAATTGTGTCTAACGGAATAATAATCAAATATAACACTTGCTATGGTGGCATAATTAGGCTTCTCTGGTAATTGGATCAGATGTGTGTTTATCTTGTAATCGAGGAGATTACGTCTAGTTTGGGACCAACATTTACGTGATAATAAAGTTTTTTTTTTTTTTTTTTTTTTTTTTTTTTTTTTTTTTTTTTTTTTTTTTTTCGAACTGACCTACACTGCCAGCTTCTTAGGCTTTCACAGTTTCACCGGACTACTAAGGGGAGCGCTTAAGGCACTCACCCGATTTTATATAGACGACTAGCACAAGGGCGCACGGCACGCCTCGGCTTGGGCTGTCGTCGAAAACCCGAATCTAACTAGCTAAGCTAAACTAAGCTAAGCCTATCCGTATCATACCTGTATGGGTTCGTGAAATAT
The DNA here is from genome assembly GCA_035772565.1 of Antheraea assamensis. Lineage (NCBI taxonomy): Eukaryota > Metazoa > Arthropoda > Insecta > Lepidoptera > Saturniidae > Antheraea > Antheraea assamensis. Next base: position 835,306 of record JAQQSE010000181.1, on the reverse strand, counting down.
ACATGGTTACCAAGCATGTATGTTTCACGATCCCGTACACGTATTTTGTATCTGTCTATCTGAGTTCTAAACTATTTCAGTTCGAAAGGGCAAAAAAACAAACAAAAATAGCCCACCACTATGTGTACCTACAAGTGAGTGTGTGTGCACGTGTGTGGGGTGATCGGTGTTATGTTGTAGACGAGTGTTTGATCAAATCGGTGTTACTCTGTTCGCGCATGCAAGCTGCTCGAGGGCTCCATACCGGAGGATCGGACCTCGGCTAGAGCAGTTGCCGAGGGAGGCCTAGGACTGTGTGCTGGGGCAAAATTCACAGCCAAACCGCGGCGGCGTGATCTGTGATTACGCGGGCGTGGGCGCGCACACGCTGTTCTACGAGTGACGAGAGGGTAATCTAAGTTACCTAACGTAATATCATCGGGAGGGTCAGTAAAAATGTAACGCGGACGTCTTTTATAACGCGGCGCGCCTGGCAGTGTATCGTAAGTCGCGGCGGATACCACTAACGGATTGGGATGATTCATGGCTCTATCGAAATAGCTAGTTGTGAGAGTTTTAACGTACTCCCAGATAGACGGCATCTCCAGGTCCCTATGGAGGTCGACTCTCCGGATGTACCATGGGGCACCGATCGCCTTTCGTAGAAAACGGTTCTGTATTTTTTGTAAAATCTTAAAGTTCGCTTTTGACATATGCGCGAAAACGGGACAGCTATATGTCAAAATCGGACGAATACACATTTTGTAGAGTGTGAGCTTGTGTCTGACGGACATTTTGCTCTTAGCACATAATAACGGATGCAGACGACCCAAAACCATAGCGGCTTTGTTTCGTACTCTCACTGCATGCTGCTTAAACGTGAGGCGTCTATCTAACGTGACACCGAGATATTTGACCGTAAGGGCCCAAGGAATCTCGGTATCGTACAATTTGAGAGACTCTATATTACTCGGACGCGGACGCTGAACCGGATCGAAAAAGATCGCAGCGCTTTTCTCCGGATTAACCTCTATACGCCATCGAAGAAACCATTCGCCGAGTTCTTCGATGGCCCTATTCATACGGATAGCTAAATGCGACGGCCGCCAATCGGAAGCGTAGATTACTGTATCATCAGCGTAACAACCTACCTCGAACCCCGGGGACCGAGGTAGGTCACTGATGAACAGGTTGAAGAGGGAGGGCGCGAGGATGGACCCCTGGGGCACTCCTGAACGTATCGGGTGGGGCTGGGATAACTCACCATCCACTCTATAGCGGAAGGTCCTATCTGTGAGAAATTCGCGGATGATGTGAACTAATCTATCCGGAATACTAGACTTGAACAGTTTGTAGACTAGCCCGTCGTGCCAGACCTTGTCGAAGGCCTTGGCGACGTCAAAGAAGACCGCTATTGTACGTTTCGGTTTAGGCTTGGCCGGACTGACCTGGGGCTGGGGGTCTGCATTAAATTTCGAGAATATGTACTCCGTGAGGCGGTGTACTTGGTTCGTGCACGAGTGTTGTGCACGGAAACCGAACTGCTCAGGCGGCAGCAGATTCAACCTTGTTATCGTGGTCTGTAGGCGGTTCAGAAGGAGCCGCTCGTATAACTTGCCTAGTGTATCCAATAAACTGATAGGGCGATAGCTAGCGGGAAGCGTAGCTTTTTTGCCGGGCTTGTGAATGCCTATCACTATGGCCTTTTTCCAGACGGCTGGAAAGTGACCCTGGGACATGGCAGCATTGAAGATGCATACCAAAAGAGCTATGATGAAGTCAGGAAGGAGCTTCAGTACCTCGTTCCTGATTCCATCGGGACCTGGGGACTTCCTAAGCTTCAGACGCTTGATAGCGGCCGTCACTTCGTCAAAAGTAACCGGGGTTAGGGTATCCGCGCGAGGAGACGCGAGAAAGCTATCTACCGCGGATTTTATCGATTCGATATGGACAGGGTCAGTGTTAGCAGTATTTGGAGAACATTGCTCCTCTAAACTCGCGGCGAGACACTCCGCCTTGTCTGTACTATCAAACGCGGGAGGCAACCCATGACCTCTGTCTAACGGGGGCATCGATGCACTCTGCTCTGATTTGAACTTACGCGTGAACGTCCAAAACGCCACGTGGGACGGCTGGATATCCTCCAGGAGTCTGTCCCACCTGGCGCCTCGGATTTCTTGAATACGAGACCTAACTAACTTCCGTAAAGTACGTAAACGATCGCGATTATCTACAGACGGGTAAGTGTCGCAGGCTCGAGTCGCGGCGTTCTTTTCCGTGATCAACGCCCTCACGTCGTCAGGGAGTATGAAGCGGCGATCGTTCACCGCTTTGACCTCTCTCGAGGTCACCCTGACGGCGGTCTGAAGGTGTTCGACCAGGGAATCGATGGCCAGATCCGCATCGGCTTTAGACACCAACACGTCCGGAATTCTATTCAGACTCTCCGAGGACGGATTGTCTTTTAAATAACTACATAATTTCGTGTAATCAGCTGCGCGCACGGGCTGAAAATCTATATCGAAGTCCGATCCTAGCTGCAAGATAACGGGGCGGTGATCTGAGTCCAGTTCATGTACGACTTGTATGAGTCGCACCGGAAGCTGGACATTTTTCAAAAGAGCTACATCTAACACTGTCGGTCGACAGTGATCCTGATAGTGAGTGGGTTCCGGCGGGGCTATGACGTCAAAAGCGAGATCGCCACTTAGTTCGTCGAGTGTCGCCCCGTTGCGGGAAGTACTCGAACTGTTCCAAATGACGCTCCCACTGTTGAGGTCCCCGGCTATGATGACAGTGTTACTTAACGCGAACAAAGCCTCCAGGTCGGACCTGAGAAGCTCTAAACTCGGCTTTAAGTATGCGGAAACTAACGTTATATCGGGGTGACCGGTCATTCCTAACCTGCACACTGACACTTCCATATTTGTGAGAACGGGCGGGTCTATCGGCATGCAATATAAACAACGCTTATAATAAATTAGAGTGTCACCCCCGCGGGCGACACGGTCGTTTCTAACTAAGTTATAGTTCGCGATTCGCGGATTATTCATATTCGGCTTTAAGAGCGTTTCCTGAACTAATAATATATCTATCTGCCTATCGCGTAAGTAGTCGGCTACTAAATCGCGTTGCGTGCGGAGACTTCTCGCGTTAAAAAACGAAAGACAAAGAGCGCGTGGTTTAATGTGATAATAAAGCAGTCACAGCGGCTCTTTATAGTCTGATGCATTTTGGAATCAGGCAATCAACAGGCGAGCTGAGACTAGAAGCTGGCATGATTTCGATGTCGATCTCTCATTCGTTGTTGTCGTGTCTTATTGTGCTGCACTTACTAGTAGTCCTCGGGCCAGGAAGAAAAACGCTAGGTCACGGTCTGTTAGTAGTTTTAAATGCTGATAAATCAATAGTTCTTTATTTTTCTACTAGACATCGGTAGTACGAGATAATTCCCGAGGTGTTTCTATATACGATGCTTTTTACATCTTCCAAAGTTTCTAATTAAAGTCGATTATTAAATGCACAATACTTCGTTAAGAAATCGTTGGTTCAAATTGCAAAACTTTAAATATCGGATGAAATTTCATTAGTGTTTGTGATTTGAAGACATGACTTCAGTCACCTATGTAATTAAAAAAGCTCTTAAGATGGATTAACAAAGCATAGATTAAAGAAGCGAAAATAATTATATTTTAATTAGCTTAAAGAGTTGCTTATATGATGTAGGTAAGCACGAATTATAGATTTTTTTAAATTCATCCCCTAGTGGGTCTAAATATGGGGAAAAAAATAAGTTGGATTCTGTGATGTTGTTGATAACGAATACAATAGTAACTAGTATAACGACTAGTTATGTTATGTATACAAAACCGATTTGATTGCTGCTTGTTGGAGTAATAGTCGTGGCTAAAATGGGTCACTGTGGGAGTGATCTGAGCAAATTCGGTTATGAGGAGAGTATAAGATTCAAATTATGAGCCTTCAATCATGTCATTTGGCATATAAGGAGAAAATCGAGATACTGGATAAACCTTTTCAGGTGGACTTTCAATGGTGTAAGCTTTATTTCAACATCGGTTTTTGCTACAACATCATTTAAAATTTACATCATTGTAAATAACGATTAGGTTGAAATGATCCCCGTTTGTCTAAACCGTGTTATATGGACTGCTTCTGTTTTGGTCAAGTTTATTTGGGACATACAAATTCACGAAGCGTTTAATCGGCATAAGAATAAACTTTGATGCTAACTGCGTAACTTAGCATTAGTATAATTAACTTTATGCGAATTCCAAGTTTTCTGATGAGCCGAAAGCTGTCGAACTTTGAAGGAAACAATAAATGCCTTATTAAACAAGATAACTGGGAAAGTAAAGGAGATTATCATTATGAGGGTTGCGGTTAGTATATCTAATTGTATTAAGAGTTTCTTAGACAGTACGCCGAGAAGTTTTGTGAAAATCCTTTTCTTGAATCAGAAGTTGGATCTGTTTTTACTGGCGCTCTATATACCAAGTTTCTTGTTAAAGTAGTAAAGATAAGTACACTTAGCTTTGTCGTTTATTATATAATTTTATTACTACGACTCGCATATAAAAAAATGGAGTGGTTAGTAAATGAGTACAATTATGGCTGAGGATTCGGAAGTTAACTGGTAGGCTTTTATTAAAATATACGATATAATTACCAACGTAGGCGGTCGATTACACTTCAGATGTACTTCTGATGAACACCTCTTATCCACTTTATGGGACCACCGAAGGGGTTGTGATACAAAGGCAGGTGAATTTCGCATGAATAATAGTTCGGAAGCGGAAGGCTCGTGCTCAAAAGATCTCACGTGCTTAATGAAGCATGATGGCTTCGTCAGTTTTTATCTCATCATCTATGTGGAGGGTTAAATTTTAAATAGGCGTTAATAGATATCTGAATCACATATAATCTACGTGAGTATTAAGGAAAGCTTAGAAAAAGAACAAAGGATATTTCGCATTTTAAGAATTGTTTGAATTGGTAACACTATCGATTGATATTGAAGTCATCACTCTTAGGTTGGCGCGGTGATTATACCTGTATTTTTTTTCAGAAGTCTTTTGGCTTTGTAGTGATACTTTTACCGACTGATTTTGTTATTGTATTAATACTTTTTTCATTTACTTCGATAAATATTAATTCGTAATATTGCTTTAAGCATACAAATAAAAAGTATACTTTCTAAAGAGTTTTAATTATTTTAAGTGTCTCTCGGAGCGGTGCAACATTACACTAGGAAACAATACTCTTATTATGTACTTATGGTATTGAAAGTATCATTATAAAACGCTTAAATACTTTAGACCCATATCTTGTGAGTAATTCAGAAATCAATAGTTCCAAATGCGTATTTGTTTTGAAATTGGATCGCGCTGTCATCGATATCAGAGTCCCCGCGCTCCGACACCCCTCAGGGACCACACACCGCTCTGTTCCGGGTACATTTACAGTTCTTGTTACCGAATCCCACAAACCATTGATCGATGAAAGTACTTATTCACAGTGTAGATTATTTAATGGTACAAGTCGGGAGTAAAGTTTGTTCAGCTTCTTTGTACACCTCACGTTATGTTCTGGTGGAAAATATCAAAAACAATAGTATTCCTTCATTAAGAACTTCTTTTTAAAGACAGTAGTTCTTAGGCTAGTCAGTACAGGTTGACTTCTCTTGAAAGCAGAGTTGGAACATTTACTTATGTTATTTATATGCTGCTAACAAAGCTCGTCGAACCAGACCACAGCAGTGCGAATACTGCTGCTATGCGCTTGAATCTTCCACAGATTCTGCCACTGGCCTTTGTTAGTTAATATGGGTGCAGTAATACCTCATAATATTTTAGTAAAACATAATGTGTTCGCTTTAGTGCTATTTAAAATGCGTAAAAGACGATTTCGTGGATATAGTTTTAATTTTAGTTTCACTATGTTATGATGAGGCTGGTATGACAATTGTCAAAACTCCTTAAATAAAATAAATGGGTATATAAAGTTTTTATTATAATATTTTCGAACATCTGATTTTATCTACTCCAGTCGTGCTTTTTTAAATTTTAGCAGAGGGACTTTTATTTCCGGCTTCCTTTCTCCAGATTTCTACCTTTCGTCACTGGTAACTATATGTATAAAATTCTGGGTATCGTCGGGTTGAAGGGTTCATTTCTATATCGAGTAACAAAATAGAGCGGTAGGGATTTGTACCTGACTGAGTCGCGATTGTCTTCACAGTGATTACCTTTTAGTAGAGTTTTGGGATCTGACAGGATTTATTCAGCTACCGAGAGGGTTATAGGTTAATTAGGCATCGGCGACTATCGATGGTTTGGAAATATCTCAGTGGCCGCTATTACACGGTGCTTACGATGAATTACAGTACAGTTATTTTGCCGTCGTACAATAATTTAGTTTGTCACATATTGGGATCAACAAGGATCTATCTAGCTACCGAGAGGGTTATAAGCTAATGTCTGGTGATAGATTGTAAATCTATCAGTGGCCGTCTTTGTTTTAATTTTGCACTGTGCTTACAATGAATTACAGTGTAGTTTTTTTGCCACCGTACAATAAAAATAAATAGGGTCACCACAATACACGTGTATCGTACGATAACCATGATTAAGTTACAAAAGAATTTATTGAATAAATAAAGCATATTGCTTGTTAGATGTGTTACTGATGGAACTTAACTGCCTTCTCACTAATGTGTACAAATTTACACGCGAGTGACAAAAATGTGGAAGCTCGACTTTGAGTGTATGTACAATCTGCAATTCACACCACAGTGGCACATTCCTGTTTATCTACCAAAAAACTAACTTGTTTTGTTTCATTAACATAATACTTTGTTAATTAGTCCTTTTCAGACTCTAATTTTGCTGTGATAAAGTAATCTCTAGTTTTCCTTTAGTCTTAAATTTAAATTTTAAATTCTTTTCTAAACACAAGAAGTAATCAGTAGGTTCGATATGTCCAAATATCGATAAGCGATGCATCGAGTTTCTTAACCTCGATGTTATCAATATTTTTAAAAGCCCAATGTGACTGTAAAAACCATAAAGTCAAAGACTATTCATAATGCAATTATATTTGTTAATAAAATCAACTTGGAATGTGTATTGTTAAAACAAACATGTATATACTCTCTTATTGTCTCCAAACAATCCCGGCACATTAAGAGCAATTTCGGCCTTTGAAAAAAATTCGTTCGACTGACAATAGGTAAATATCATGGCTATTTTGTATAACTTAGTTTAAGAAACTTGCATAATTCAAAGTAACTGAAATTGAAAACAACTTTTATACAGCTCTCAATATTTAAGATTTTTCGGTATCGATATAACTAAAATTTGATTATATCGTTTTTCCGATATATCGTTGCAAGCTTAGTTGGTAGTGAATTTTTTGTATTTTTGTTCCAGTTAAATATGGAATCAGATTCAGCTGTTGAATTCCAGTGTTTTCTTTCAAATAAATGATATCGGTGTATGCTATAGTCTTGTCGTAATACATTATTTAGTTATGATTTTATTCGGTACTTTATCTAAATATATAAGAAATGTTCAGCAAATTATTATGGCTCTTGTTAAAAATGAGAAATATCTTCTGTAGTACTCATAAATTCCGGGGAATTGGCTATTTCAATTATGAAGAGAGAATTTAACTTAATTACGAGTAAACACTAATTAATGGATCTTGAATGATATCACAGGTCAATCGGTCATCAGACCTAGCTCATCTGTGCGGTGTGATCGAGTTGAAAGACGATAACAATTGTAAGGAACATTGTTGCGCTTTTGTTCACCAGTCAGTGGGATAGAGCGTAGAGAAGAATTAATATTTCGATGATATAGCAATTATAAATTATCTTCGTATAAAATAGGTTTTGTACTCGAAAAGTGCGACGAGTAAGTTCATGTATTAGTTTCTTCCAGATTTGTTTCGCACGATATCTTCTTTTAGCGGTACAGGAAAATCTTTATAATACACTATGTTATTGTCGTGGTAATATGCTTTGCTAGATTTCCACAATATTGTGCTTCAGTTTGAATCTATTGTAGAATTGCTACATTCAAATCTACGGTTAGACTAGACGACCCGGTGAACTTCGTATCACTTACATAATTTTTATAAAATGTGGTAAAAACTTAATACAACATTTTTATTTACATTATAAATGCAACACAGTTCTGTACTTAATTAATTTGAAGCTTTCTCATGTACCATTTTTATTTCTGAAACAGAACTGTTTTGTATTTCAACAAAACACACCAAAGATATCGAACCTCATACTACAGCTATGAAACAGACAAATTTCTGAACGCACCTATAAATATTTGACAAACGAATGACATTTTTTTATTTCTAAAATGACAAAAGACATCAAATGGAACATAGCTAGAAATATTTGTATTTAAAAATTAAATATTGTTTTTTTTTTTAGTATTTTCCTTTACTTATTATTTATGTTTCTCATCGATTAAACCTTCCCTGAACTTTCACAAATATTTCAAGATCAAAATTAACCAAATCGGTCCAGCCATCCTCGAGTTTTAGCGAGTCAAAAGAACAGCAATTCATTTTTATATATAAAGATTATAATCTCTTCACTAGTTTTTACGGTTGTTCGCGGTATTTCAGTTTATCGGATGTATGTTACCTGTATGATTTGTTCTCATGGTTCTCGCGGCTATTGTGTATTAATATTGGTTTGGGTTTGGATTGGTTCAGTAGTTACGGCATGAAATCGTGACAAAAAAACAAACTCATATTTTATAATATTAGTAGGGATTGTTTGTCGGTATTAAAGCTTTGGACGAATTTAAACTACACGAAATAGAAGTCGACAGCTAAGTAAAATCGTTTACCGAAAGGAGTTTCTTCGACGTGATATCTTTTTTTGTATTCTTGTATAATCGAATAAAAAGTGCAAGATCATACCAAGAAATTGTTCACTTTGAAACATTCGTTAACCTCGGATATAACTGGCCGCCTTCTGGCCTTCAGGAATCGAGAGATGGGATTTCTATTTATTACGTTTCACTGCCACCAATAGCTTTGTAATAAAATCAAATTGAGTTATGATTTGAAAATGATACGCTGTTTGAATTCGTTTTACCATATTGGTTGTTTAAACTTCCCTGCTATAATAGAAAGGAGATTTGCTTGAATTACTTTATGTGTAGCATTTGTTTAAAAAACATAAATGTAATATTGTTACAGTGGACTACGTTGATAGGACCAGTCATTTAGAGTGACTAGTACATTGCGGTCATTAAAGTCATGGATACTAACTATTTTTTGCACTTTGTGGGTTTGCATACTGCATACCAATAAGAAAACGTAAGAGAAAAAAAGCAACAACCAAAATAAATGCGTTAATATGTGGTACAAAATGGTTGGTTATTTTCTCACCAGTAGACGTTTCACCACTTGTAAGCTATTGCAGAAAACATATACTTAGTCGGGCCATAAATACAGTTACAATTTAAAAATAAACAAAATATTACATTTGAATTTGGAATATGTCATTTTTATATGATTGTTCATTGAGTTTTCTCATTTTGGCACCAATACATTGTACAATATTTTGCGATATTAAAATGGAGTGGGGTGATAAAGAGAACCGAATCGCTGTAATTGCATTACACAAAGTAGGTATGGAGCCAAATGCAATTTTTAAAACTCTCCATACGTTTGGTATTAGTAAAATATTGGTGAGAATTTTTTTACAATTGAGCATCATTTTAACAAACAAAATGACCCTATTTATGCTCAAAGCTCTAAGGAGGCTTCTCAATTAGTCGACAGAGTGCAATGTGGTCACTATCCGACTTCAGTGATGGTTTGGTGGGGTATTAACTATGAAGTAGTGACTGAGCCATGTTTTTGTGAAAAAGGTATGAAAACATCGGCACAAGTGTATCAAGGTACTATTCTTGAGAAGGTCCTGAAGCCCCTTAACAACACCATGTTCAATAACCAAGAATGGTCCTTCCAGCAAGACTCGGCGCCGGGTCATAAAGCTCGGTCTACGCAGTCTTTGTTGGAAACGAACGTTTCGGACTTCATCAGAGCTGAAGACTGGCTGTCGTCTAGTCCCGATCTTAATCCTCTGGATTATGATATATGGTCAGTTTTAGAGAGTACGGCTTGCTCTAAATGCCATGATAATCTGGAGTCCCTAAAACAATCCGTACGATTGGCAGTGAAGAATTTTACCTGGCCAAAACGTTTAAAGGACGCTATTGCAGCCAATGGAGACCACTTCGGAAAAGCTTTTTATATTTTAAATTGTTTTATATTTACGTATTAAACTAACACACTGTAAAAGTAATAAATGTTATTGGCAATAGAATTTTTATTTTTTCCTTGTTTCAGTATTTATGGGAAGACTTTCATTTTCAAGTTTCAAGTGCATCATAAAAGCATTGTAAATTTATTTAGTCCTAATAAATGGGACTTGCAACGATAGTACAACAGTACGGAGCATGCTTATTGGATAAATATATTGATGTCAATTACATTATTTTAAGATGTATTATGAGAAAAAATATTCGATATAAATTACTCTCAGGTTCGGTGTTAAAGAAAAGGCTGTCATCAAAAGGAATGGAAGTAATAATTTTTATACTCGCGCGTGGCGTGTGGCATGCGGGCCATACAATTGTTTTACGGCTGGTTTTATTAAGAATGCCCTTATAACTTTTCTCTACGTTATAGGATTCATGTGTGGCGTGGCCTTTATTCGTTTTTTTATAGATATATTATAAAGCTATTACCACGTTTTATTCGAACTTGGAAGAATTGTATATTGAGCTAAGTGTGGTCTAAGAATCAAAGTGATTAACAAAAGATAAAGATTATTTAAGTCGCAGATTTCAAAACGAAGTATAAATAATAATAATATTTTCTACGTAAGTATGTAAAATGCGACCTGCTAAAGTGAGTTACACTGACGGGTCGAGAAAAGAATGAGGAAAGTTTAACATAAAATTCTAATATAAAATTCATAGGTTAGGAAACATACTCAATACTACGTCCCCCAGTCAGTGGTAGGGAGGTTTTCAAATTACTACGGTTGGTCACAGGGAGGAGGAGGAAAACAGTATTTATGAATTACCACGTGAAAACTAGAGGGGAGGGGGTCTTCTTATATACTACAAATGGTCACTAAGGGGCGGGAGGGGCTAACACATTGTCAAACATGGGCCACGTAGTATGGGTACGTTCTCTTATCTACGCTGCCGCTCTAAATAAAATGGGCGCATCTAACTGAAAAACAAAATTAGCCACACAGTGAAACACAAAATGGGGAAAGGTCGAGAAATATGTAGCTTGCGCTTTTAGCAAAGTAAGACTAACTCGTTTATTTGATCAAGTGTTATTTAAGTTGTAAGTTCATAGGTGAACATCCGTCCTATCCTGACATATAGTTGTACCGTTTTTGCGCATATGTCAAGTTATAACTTCGAAAAGTTACAAAAACTACAGAATCGTTTTCTTCGTAGGGCAGTAGGTGCCCCTTGGTACATTCGGAGAGTCGACCTCCACAGGGACCTGGATATGCCGTCTATCTGGGAGTACGTTCGGACACTCACTAGTAGCTATTTTGAGAAAGCCGTGAATCATCCCAGTCCGTTAGTGGTATCCGCCACAACTTACAACACCATATCCGATGCGCTGCGTTACAAAAGACGTCCGCGATATATTTTTACAGATCCTCCCGACAAAATAACGGAAGCTAACTTTCAGTACCCTTCCGTCCATCGAAAGCGAGCGTGTGCGAGCCCACGCCCGCGTTTTCGCAGATCACGCCGCCGCGGCTTGACTGTGAATTTTGCTCCAGCACACTCGTCTAGTCTGCCGCCCTCGGCAGCGGCTCAAGCCGAGGTCCGATAAAATATCGTAATAGATAAGTAAGTAGGTAAATAAGTAAGTAGGTAAATAAGTAAGTAGATAAAATCGTAGTCCAGGTGAAACTGTTGAGACCTTGCCAGATCAACAGTGTAGTCAGTTCGAAAAAAAAAGCAGACTAAAATGCCGTCAAACGCTTCTTAATCAATGTTTGTTTTGTTAATCGAGAGAACAAAAAGAACAAAAACTATGTATAAAAAATAATTGCTAGTATACCACATGATATTTCATAAATATAACATTGTTTGTCTGATTACCATAAGTTGTTTATTCATGGAGTTTTTATGCTATTCTTTTTAATATTGTACTATTAAGCCCACCAGTAGGGGACGCTGCAGCACATTTTTAAAATACATTGTCAGATAATGTACCCATAACTTAGAATTTAAGTGAAAGTAGAAGTGAAGTAACGACCGCTGAGGGCGTTATATAGTGGGTTAAAGTTCCAAGTATGTTGCTGATGGTAAATCCCATTCGGCGTACTGTTTTAGTATATACATATTTAATGTACACGTCACATGTTAAATTAGGTGGCGTGCGTGTCGTACCTACAAATATTTTTAAAGGAGCATTTCAGTAATTCTACAGCTTCTCCCAATTTTACACTTCTTTAATAGTATTGGCTCATTGTATGGCAGAGACGTGTTAACCAGAGGGCTCTCGAGTTCCCTGGAAAACTTTGTGCACTGGACACCACGGTACTGGAATTTAGACTTTGAACTTGTGTCACTTACGGTCCATTGCTGAGGCAGCAGCCTTGCCAGCTCTCAATATATTATCTGGAATGGGACGGTGCCTAAGTATCGACAGCCATATCAAGGGCAGACCACTCTAAGACATAAACGACACCTTGACATTACCAACATTACGCGTCAAACCAAACATAGTATAGTAAGAACTTAAGTTAAACATTTTTAGTCGTCTCCCCTTGTGTAGTGTTGACCGTTAGCTTTCAATTATTAATAATAAATTCGCGTGCATCTAATTCCAAATGCGTGACACATGTCCGTCGCGGAAACGTAGGCTATGTGCGAAACCGTTTCAATCAAACGGAGGAAACGTCTACAACGTCCCTTGTTATAGCGTGATGGATTTTAGTCAGGTTGTCTATTGAATAATTAAGTATTTCGTTCGCCTCAAGTACTTGTTCTTAGCTACGTAGTATATAATTGTGTGAAAATGGAACAATAATTTTCATTCGAGTTGGTCAGATTTTCGTACACATACGAACTGTTGAGTTTTCTTTTGTAAAAAGAGATAGTTCATTATTGTTATTAAATATAATCATTTAAATTACTCAGAAATTATATTGACTCCCCGTTCTACGGTAATGAAATTTATTTTGATATATCCCTAGCTTAAACCTTAAAATAATTCCGTTTCAATTTCAAGATAAAATATTATGTAGGAAATACTTTTTGGTATGTATGGTGTAGTAAATTGTATGGGCTTGTATTTGATAAAATAGTTTTTTTTTGTTGTAATATTTTATAGCTGATTTTTCTCTATTTTATAATCAATTATTTACGTTAATTCCTTTATTTCAATGGAGGTTATTTGGGAGTGTTATTTATCATTGCTATTATTTCATGCCAAATTTAAAGGAATTTTGATTGGTTTATCTATATAGCTCTATACCTTTTTTTATTAGTATTATCTGTTTATTATCTCCAAAAATATATCCACGAATACATTTTATATTTATGTATCTGGCGAGTCCGCATTCTAAACCTAACCTATAATTAAAATATTCGTACAAATTTGAGTTTTATAATATAATCGTCACAAGATTTCGGTTCCGATGATTACGTACGTTTTATCCTTGGCGTATAGAACTCGCTTAGAATTACAATGTACACGCATCCTTAACAGGTATAATGTAATAATATAATTATACGCGTGCTCTTGTAATCATTATGTAAATGGTAACTCATTGTTGTTCGTTTTCATGTAGGGCTGCCATTACCTGAATTGTTGATGGCTGACAGTAACTCCAAAAATCTCTGTACATGTCGATGAAATCCCGGAACTTATTAGAGTATACGTTTTTAGGTTTTCCTTTTTATTGTTAATTAGTTAATCCATTTTTCTTGCACGATTATTCAAACTAATACGAATCCGGGTAAAATCGTACGGATGACAATACTGTTTTTGTGTTATGTTGATTGTTTATATTTGTTTTTTTTTCTGAGTCACCTTTGTGACAAGTAAGTGACGATACAAGAGGATATAAAATGAAAGATATTAAAGCAATTATCTAACTATAATATCACTTGGGAAGGGTATCAAATACGAATTTAGTATTTCGTGCAAAACGAATCGTTTCGTGAATATAGGACATTTATGACACTTATCCACGAAAACAGAAAACAAAAACAAAATGCATTAAGAAAATATGTACTCAACCGATAGATTTCGGACGGTAAACGAATCACAAACGTCTATGTAGCTTTGACAACTTGTAGCTGTGTCAAAATGTTTATAGAAACACTATAAGCCCTCAGCCTCCATACTATCCGTTGTTCGTATCCCTCCCATCCGTACGTAGCAAACAATAGGTAAGTTATCGTACAAGACGTTTTTTATAGGAACACTTTTGGATTACGCCTCGTACGGATTACTAACGCTAGTAAAGAAAACGAATCGTTTTGGGAATTGAAGGAAAAGTCGCTATAAAACAGCCTAATATAGTGTATTTGTTTAATGTCCACTTGATCCTCTGGCGATTATATTAGAATTAGTCCTATTTCTAGGATAAGATTATTATTCCGCCACATTTTCACGTAAAATGTAACCTATACTAATAGTTATAGAAATCTTAGATAGAATAACCTTTAGTTTTGATGTTAAGGTGTTATTAAAAATAGTTTTGAAACAATGGAATATGTATGTAATTCGATTGCAAAAAATATAATCGAATAAACAATTTCATATACAATACACAGATGACTTGTTCTTGGTATGTGGTCATATCCTGAACGATGCGAGCAAAAACTTGCAATGTAATCCGACCGTATATAGATTGCTACATACCTACTTCGGGAAACATCTAAACGCGGTCCGCGATATTGTGAATGGGTCTTTCAAGACATCCAGTGAGCGGTAAAAACGCATCGGAATTTTAACCATACATGTGAGAACGTATAATCTTTTAATATGATGAATTCTGTGGCCCGGTGCTAAAATGGTTAAAGTAAGTTTTCGTAACGAATGAGATTTTATTAACGACTTATTAAAAAATTATGATATTTCATTGTGCTAAATGGTTGTAAATGTAACGACAATTCCTTTTAAGATACCGTGCTAAATACTCGCGTAATGTGTGCTGATATTGTTAAATACAGTTTCATAAGTGTTTAAAATTGTTGCCAAGCCAGTACGGATTTTTCTATCACTCAACTATTATTATTAAATCTTTTTATAGATATTTATTGTCACGAAATAGCAATAATTTTATCTTATATTGTAATGACAGAGGGACTTCCTTTGTGCGCGCATCACTCAAAAAGTACTGGATAGATTTTGATCATTATTTTTTAGTATTACATCCTAGACACTTGGTACTTATTTATAAAAAAATTATCATAATGGTTTCATCTGATGTAAAGTTATTAAAGATTAAATAAACTACGATTTTTATAAGAAGTATGAGTTTTCTTGCTGTGGAGAAGTGGGGCAAGCGGTGTGGTTCGTATGTTTTTTTCTGTGTATAGAAAATGTATCGTTAAAATAATAAACGACGCATACGAAGTCGCGCCTACCAGTTATAGTCCATTGAAATGTTACATTTTTTAGGCCTTACCTTGCGTTTTTTAGAGGACGCAATTTTATTTTTTTGATGTGTAGGGGGGGTCAGTGTAAAGCTAAAATCAAGTTTGTGGGGTCGCCACCCTTGCCCCACGGCCGCCATCTTGAAAATAGGGGTTGAAATGGTTATTACGATTTATCTCTTAAACTATTTATCTGATAAAAAAAATTATGAACATTTTTTGTTGCAAATTTAATGCTCTACAACTTTGGTCCAGTATCTTTTTGTCGTAGAATTATAAATAAAAAAGTTATAAAAGAAAATGTTCAGAAATTCGAGAAAAATATTTATTTCGATATAACTTTTTTTTTATCATTTTACGAAAAAATGATATCAGACCATTTTTGTAGATCGTTTTTTAAGGAATAACTTTTATAAGCAACATTTTTTAATTAAGTCAATAGCTAAGGTTTTACAGCGGTCCGAAGTGAGTATTATTTTTCAGTACTCTTAACTATATGCATATATTATTCGTGTGTACTAATAATGTGTCATCAGTTATTTACTTTTTTTTTTATTTTGTTATTATAATTTTTTTAATTATTAATTTTGCAATATTAGTAATAATTAATTATTAACTCTTTTCCACTCCATTACAGAATATTACAATTATTGATTTTTAAAATAATTTTACACCTTGCTGTTTCTTCATGCTTTTTCAGGATGTGACACAACTTCAGCTCCTTACAATATCAGTAAAATGAAATTTGTGAAAACCCTGAAAAAACATATAGAGTTTGCAAGTGGAACGGCTTTGTTTCTCAACAAGAGAGTTGACCCTGCTTTGCTCACTGTAATTGGTGAACGTTTTTTTATCCATTTATACGGTGGCAATAAAGATGATAATTCTCTTGACAGCCTAAGATACAAACAATTCGTTAAGGTAATGACAAAAAGTACATTTAACTTATCTTCCTGCAACACAAGACACAGCTCGCTTTCATACTTTCCGAGTCTACCATCAGGTCCAGTCGTGGCTTGGTAATAATAATGATCCTGAAGACTGGGGCTGGAAAAAATGTGGAAAATTATTGATGCCAGTGCAGACCTCTCAACCTCCAGCACCCCCCGAGCTTCTAAAATTGACAAATTTCATTTTACCGATATTGTAAGGAGCTGAAGTTGTGTCACATCCTGAAAAAGCATGAAGTAACAGCAAGTTTTAAAATTATTTTAAAAATCAATAATTGTAAAATTGTGTAATGGAGTGGAAAAGAGTCAATAATTAATTATTAATAATATCGCAAAAATAATAATTAAAAAAATTATAATAACAAAAAAAAAAAGAAAATAACTGATGACACATTATTAGTACACACGTATAATATATGTATAGTTAAGAGTACTGAAAAATAATACTCACTTCGGAGCGCTGTAAAACCTTAGCTATTGACTTAATTAAAAAATGTTGCGTATAAAAGTTATTCCTTAAAAAACGATCTACAAAAATGGTCTGATATCATTTTTTCGTAAAATGATAAAAAAAAAGTTATATCGAAAAATATACATTTTTTTCTCGAATTTCTGAACATTTTCGCTTATAACTTTTTTATTTATAATTCTACGACAAAAGGATACTGGACCAAAGTTGTAGAGAATTAAATTTGCAACAAAAAATGTTGATTAATTTTTTTTATGAGATAAATAGTTTAAGAGATATATCGTAATAACCATTTCAACCCCTATTTTTAAGATGGCGGCCGTGGGGCAAGGGTGGCGACCCCACAAACTTGATTTTAGCTTTACACTGACCCCCCCTACACATCAAAAAAATAAAATTGCGTCCTCTAAAAAACGCAACCCCAAATGTAACTTTTCAATGGACTATTAGTACTAAATAAACTTGCAAACTATTCGCTGAAAAAGAGGAATTTTATATTGAGCATTTTAAAGCGTAGTCACAGAATTAATTCATTAGTATGAATATCTATCGACAAAGAAAAAGACATCTCATTTTTTAAATATATCTGTACATTTAAAATGTTTTAAGATTAACTAAAATCTGCTTTCAGGTATCTATAGGTAGGTATGTTCTGATATCTGCACTTGTGAACTAGTACCATTTCTAGGTTTAGAAATATTTTGTACTTCTGCCTGGAATTATTTGGTCGCAGACATTTCTCAATGCAACAGAAAATCGTTCGATTTTAACGTTATGTTATAATGTTCAACCTGTACCTGAAAGAGTTAAATCTGTAACTGGTAACCGCTTACATTGAAATAGTCAATAACGATCTGAAGATGGTCCGTGAAGGAGCCAATTACGAGTGATCGATTGTGGTCGGTGCACGTTTAATTTGCAACATATTTTGATTATTTTTAACTTTTATTCTTGACATCTACATACCAACAGTGTCTGAGGGTTCAACCAGCTTCTTTGTTGTTTCAGTTACTAATATTTCGCAATGTTTTCGGTTCTTTTAGCACTACTTTCAGATTTCGATTTTTAACTCCTCTGTGCTTATTTTTTAAGACCCAGATTTCAAAATGGTGGATTATGTTTTTATTTTATTTTTTTTAATTTCACGACATCGTACATTGTAAATTTTATGGTTTACTAAAAAAAAGCTAGTACAAATGAAAAAATAATATAAATATACATTTTACATAACAAATATAATTTTACAATGCGTTATTTTTCAGTTTTGTAATAAATCAGGCATTTTTTAAGCATATGCTGCCAAACAGTCTGTTAACCTGTGCCTCATGAAGACTACATTCGTTTGCAATGGAACTTAACTTCTAATGGTTTTGGACACTCCATAGGTTAATGTACACCTCAAACAAATAAAATCAAACGTTACCCTGAGATGTAACAACATCCTAACAATTCCAGGCAAAAGTTCATAGCAATATCGAGCCATGTAAAAATATATATATAGAAACCGTACATTTTTACTTGTGTTAAAAACCACAGTTATAAATTCAAGATAGCAAGTAGTAGCGTAAACTCGTCAGTGATCAATATCTTTAACTGGTTTTGGTGGGATGGTTCGTAAGTTACGAGTATAAGTGATTCTAAGATTGGTTGAATAAGAAACTATATAAATATTGTTGATAACTTGGTTTTAACTTTCAACGGCAATGGTCATTAAATTTGAAAAATATTTTTATTATCCCTAGTTCTTTTCGCAACGCACTACTCGTGCTGATAATAATGTTGTAAGAAAGTTTTAATGTGTGGGTCGAAAAAGTTTTCTTTGCTCGGTACATTTCCAAACTTTTTGTACGAAATCTTTTTCGAAAGTGAGGTTGCTTTGCTGAAAAAGAAATGTTTACTGGTTTATCTATACATATAATAAAAATTAAGTATCTGTATGTAATATCAAAATTACAAAGAAAATTACAAGCTACACATATCTTTTAAAATGTTATTATATAGACATTGTCAATATAATTCAGTTTCTTATATAATGTAAGTGAGCACTGAGGGGTTATGTAGTGGGTAAAGTTCCAAATATGTCGTTGATACTAAATCCTATCCGGCACACTGTTAGTATTTACATATTTAATGTACACGTTACATGGTTACTGTAGGTGGCGTGCGGTGCGTTTTTGTACATCTTCCACAATTTTAAATTCTTTTAATACAATCTCAAAAACAACTATCGAACCACAGGTAACAGCTAGGATTATAATGCAATAAGTATAAGGTTTGATGGTTGTTCAATGTATTCAAAATACTATAAAAAGATACCCTCGTCCATTGCATAAACACCAAAATTCAAATAATTTGGATATGTTTTTACAAAACCGTATACACCTATTAGCTGATCGCTTCGCCTGCGCAGGGGTCTACTGGCGAAGAAAATGAGACATTATCTTCCCTTTACAGGACGACACTATAATGAAATAAAATGGCAATCCAACAACTGGACGTTAATCTGTCAGTATTTTCTAAGATCTCCATACTATTTTCTGTCTCTCATTTTTTGGTATGATGATCTTTTAACCTTACATTTTCACTTTTCCCTAAATAAAACACAATAAAAAAAAATCCATATAGCTGTTGGAACTCATGCGCTTACATATATGCCTCAGTGGTATTTTGATATAAGATTTACTATTACAGATAATCTGTTAATATTTTGCCCATTTAATTTGTTATACTAAATCTTCAAACATGGTTGTGGGATTTGGCTCTAATTAAAGATATCCGTCAATATGTAAGATAGTAGCTAAGAAATAAAGATGTTTTAACAGTCTGCAGGTAATATTTTACATGGCTGTAATCTATAATATAAAAATGAAACGTTGAATGTGTTGCTAAGCGCAAATCTCGAGAGCAGCTGAACCGATTTCACTAATTCCTTTTTTAGAATATTCCTTGAAGTACGGGGATGGTTCTTACGGAGAGAAAAATTAAAAAAAAATGCCTGAAAAAGTCTAAAAACAACACTTTTCTATACTCCCATACAAACGACTCGTAATATTACTTAAAAGTCAATTTGAACTTTAATACCATACCATAAAGTTTAAGTGTTAGTGGAGAGGATCGAAGAAGGCAAAACAATTGAGTGGCGTTGGTATCGTATAAATATTAAGGTCAATATTTATACGATGGTAACATTTAACATTATATAGCGTCCCAAATAGCAGAATAAGTATTAAAAAAATAAGGAATCGACTGTTAGGCGGTAAAAAGTTCGCTGGGTCAGCTAGTGATTAATAAAAATAATCATTTGTGCGATCGAAAAAATCTTAAGACCACGAGCTACATAAGTACAAACTCAAAAAACAACTACATAGAGATGTATTTACCACCTACCAAATCAAAGTCTACTTTTTTTTTACTTGTTTTGGCACAGCAGAAGCATTTGCCAGGGTCGGTGTTTTATTGCAATAGATGTTATAATACAATTTATAGAATGTTTTCGAATGACGTAACATTATTAAAATGTGCGAAGTTAAACCTAATGAAGACTTCATCCAAGTAAAAAAGAAAAACAATGTCGAATAGAAAAATATAAATTATTTTATAGTAAATTTAAACCACCTTCTACATTTCATTATAGTTGAAGATCTCGAAAATTATAAATTGTCATTTAAATACCAAAGAGTTTCAATTTACTTTTCTTGAATAGTTAAACGTGGTCATGTTTTGTGACGTCAATAAACGCTACAACTATATACACGTAAATGCGTTACAAAGATATTGCGGTTAAAGAGAATGTGTCTCTCTTGATTATAACGTCGGTTTTCATGTTACCTTTTATAGCAGATTAGTCATTCATTTATTCCTGTTATTTACTGTCCGAACATGAACCTGTGCCACCTTTAACGTGGTCAGAATATATGATTGCTTTAATGCAAAGCGTCGTTATATGAATGACGTACTGTGGTGTCTTACAAATTTTATTATCGTCGTAAATCGTAATACCGAGAAAGCAAGTACCGACATTTCGCCTAAATTATTGTTCGTATCACAGAGAACTTTTTTATATGCGATACGTAAATAGGAATTTATTTAACGGCATACACTTATGTCTACACACGTATTAAAAAGTTTAAATAAAGTTGATAAACATATTCGAAAAACGTTGATGGATACATTTTAAAAAAGGAATGCCACAGATACTGTTATTGAAATGAATACAAAACTATTCCGTACTACATAGTACATATTCTGTATTACTTACACTTTAAATTAGTAATAAAGAGGAAGAAAATTAAATCGACATTGTAAAACTAACATCAATTAAGCCAAATTGTTTGTAAATAAAGGTTTAAGATTGAGATATTTTTAAATTATTATGGTTTATGGGCACGTGGCGGTTTCGTGTTACAACAACGTTCTAATTTTAAAAATATGTTTTGCTTTTTCACGTGCCTGTGACAGAAATAGATTGAAATACTAAGAGCTTTCCCATTTCTCCTTACTATTATTATTAGTACAGAAAATAGTTATATACTCTAAAATTAATTACATAGAATTAAGATATCTATGATGAGTTACTTTTATTTTGTGTTTTTATTTCAGATCTGTCAATCGATAAACATGGCGTCGACGTTATGTCTTCGCCTACTGTTGGTTGTTATTGCTCCCGTTATATCCGGTAAGTACAAAATGGATTATCAAATATAATTCTCGTCAGTCTCTTTGGCCGCTTTGAATATAGCCGTAAGTTCTGGCTTGCGCGTAATATGGTTAAAGACTTTAGTACAAAATAAATTTAAAATATGATTATAGGCAATTATTTATCCTTAACTAGACAACCCGATGAACTTCGTATCACTTACATATATTTGTGTAAAATGTGATTGAAACTGTTTTACAATATTTTTATTTACATTATAAATGCAACACAGTTATGCACTTAATCAATTTAAAGCTTTCTTATGAGCTATTTTTATTTCTGAAACAGACAAATTTCTGAACGCACCTATAAATATTTGACAAACGAATGACAATTTTTTATTTCTAAAATGATAAAAGACATCAAATGTTTCACAGCTAGGAACAACATTTTATATTTGAAAATAAAATTGTGCTTTGTAGTATTTTCCTTTGCTTATTATTTATGTTTCTCAACGTTTAAACCTTCCCTGAACTTCCATAAATATTTCAAGGTCAAAATTAGCCAGATCGGTCGAGCCATTCTCGAGTTTTAGCGAGACACACGAGAACAGCAATTCATTTATATATATATAGATATAGATATAGATAGATTTATGCCTAAATTTGTGTTCTCCGCAACTATATACAGAGCGGTCAATCGGACATTGATTTTATTGCAAAACCATACATTGATTTATTGTTACGATATAAAATAGCTTTTTTCAAAGCAACGAAATTGTTCAGACAGTTAAATTATGATAGAATTGTTATATGAGAAACGTTTCCTTTATTATAAAATTATCAAAAATTGTGCTCAGTATTCTGTTTACATTGTACGGGTTAGTTCATTAGATTTATTACATATCAAAACTTTTCTCATATCACAAACGTTTGAACATTCGACTTAAATTTACATAGCATAGTTTAGAACGTTCGCCTGAGGCAGGTGTGAAATGGATTCCCATCTCTTCCGACAGCTGTATAAAATCACGACCGGTTGTCCACATTAAGTACTTACATTAAAACGTTTAATCTTTCAATCGTTGCAACACATACCTAATTATAAAATTAAATAGAATCTTCACTTTAAGTTTACGCATCTCTTTAAATTTTATTTCCAAACTAATTGATGAAGCGGTCTTCATTCTCTATTCATTTGAGCTTCAACGTTTCGAAAGACCATTACTCGGATTCAAATGATAGTTTCGTTTCTTAAACATTTTTCGCTTTTTTTTTATATATCCATTGCTTATCAAATGTAGCATGTTGGTAAATATTTTTAAAAACGTCAGCAGTGAATGCGGTGTGAAATTGTATCAACTAAGCTTTTTTAGTATTTCGTAATTGTAACAGGCGTGACTGGTAAGCTCCCGGATACCGCAGGTAGTTGTGCACACAAAGACACGGGATTGTAGTAGTTGTAAACAGAAATAGATTGAATACATTTAAAGGGTTCCGTATAAAAATATGGGTACATATCAAGCAACTCTTACACTCTTTATAGTATTGATTTAGTTTTAAAATATAGTTACTACATGAAAAATATAAGATATTTAGACAAAATCTATGTTCATATCATATAATATTAATATCGTATTGGGACAATATAATCAAAACGAAATGTAATACAAATGCTCACAATAAAACATCAGTGTTTACCTGTTTTTACATTATTCTGCAAGATTTATAGGTTTTTTTACAAAGTTTATGATCTAACATCTAAATAAAAGTCATGTGTTTGTCACATTGTGATGTATACTAAATCTGTTTTTTTTTTTCAAATTTTATACTAGATGTAAATATATTAAAGAGGACACTGACCATAAGCATAAAATTTTACAAAAATCGGTCTTTCACTTTATTAATATAACTACTATAACTCATTGAGTACGATGAAATTTTGTACATGAAAAATATGTTATTCCTCAACTGATTGGAATTAATACACTATAATACTAATTTCATTAAATGTAATTATTATTTATTGGTAACCGATTCTGATGACATCTTTTACACGGGAAGCGTATAGTATTTCACAATTGATAACCTATAAAAATGATGAATAATATGCTCAGAAGTCCGAAAAAAAATGCGTGAGGTTCTATGGACCCCCGGTCGGAACGAAGTTCCTTTCGCTTTTCGGTAGACGTTTGCTATACAGTCAATATAATTAAATAAATAAAATATATATATTATGTATAAAATAAACAATATTAAATTAAACACTTAATGACCTGGGATAATTAAGTTAATAACAAACAAAAGTTTAAGAAATGTATAAATCTTAATTTATTATTATTATTTTTTGCTATTGAAATAAACATTTGATGAATGTATATACTGTGTGTATATATACACACACATACTAATATAATATAATATATACTTATTATATTAAATAATCCATATATGCATGCATAAACACAAGTGTCGAAAAAAAAGTCTTATTACCCTTATTTCGGTCTCGCTTCCGTCCGCTCAGAGCGTGTATCGCGCGATAAGGAACTTCGTCCCAAAAATTTATTCTCAACCAAATATAACGAAATATTACATACAACAAAAATTTTCATTTTAACAATAGTAGGCCGTTATAAGCTTTACCAATAGTTATAATTATTATAAAATATGACAAAAACTAAAATTACGAGATGAAAATAATTCTAATTCGAGACGAAAAGCTAGTTAATAAATAAAATGACATTGGGTAGAATATGTGTAATGTGTCTATGAAACAGTTACAAGTGTCGTAAAGTACGAAACTGTGTAACAAATGGCGATTGTTCTGTAACATCAGTGAACCCCAAAAAGTAATTCGGTTGTTTTGTGTGTGTGTGTGTACAGAACAAATTTTACGTTTGCTCGTCATTATGTTATCCAAGTATTTGTGTGAAGTCATTAGTGACTACCTACTCGTGAGGGATTTTTATTTTTTTATATTTCGTATCCGTCCAGTGCCTTTCTGATTACAATAGGATTTGGAAAATAGTTCGACAAATAAGTAAGGAGTAAGTTCTTAGCTGAGTGCTGCCGGGCTTAGTCGACTTTGGAAATATTTCCTTGAGTATATATCTGATGAAAATAGTAAATATATATTGTAATGTACATTCTGGTACATTTGTTGAGCGACAAAATTCCTGTATATGTTGTGTATTTTCAACGGCGTCTTTTTTGTGTTGGATTTCAGTGTAGGATCATGTTATTATACGAAACGACAAAAATAACTTAAAATAAGTAACGGTGGGCTGTCTTTTTTTAAATTGTATACTAGCTGTTGCTCGCGGCTTCGCTCGCGTTAATTAGACATGACATATCTCTCCGCAACAGTACTTTCATTTCTCGATGAAAGGTACCCTATGTCCTTTTTTACAACGTATATGTATAATGTCATAATGATCGGTTAAGGCGTGAAAGCGTAACAAATAAATAAACAAGCAAACTCACATTCACATTTATAACATTATGGCAAGGATTTGTCATTAGTAATTAACCCCTGTAACGTATTTACTGATTTCAGTTTACTTTTGTTATATTTTACAGTTACTGCTCAGACCCAATGGAAAAGCTCGGTGATATGTAGTCCAGATACTAATTTGAAAAGTCGTGTATCCTGTAGTATAAGTTTAGTCAAAATTGCCTTAGTACTTTCGGTTAGAATTCCGGCTACTACACATTAATCTGTATCGCAAACTAGCAATCGGTTGCGACGTTATCCGTGTCGATTCTCAATCATATCTAATATGTAAATGCGAATATGAGTTTGTTTGTTGCGCTTTCACGCTTAAACTACTCAATTGGTGATCGTGAAAAAAACGAGCAAAAGATAGCTACAATTTAAAGTGTAGTAATAATAAAATACAACCAACTGAGTGGCGAGTTATGGTAAAATGGATTACATCAATATTATTACATGAATGACATAAGCTTCTTTTAGGTTCAAAATTTTATAAAAGGCCGTTTTTAGAATCCGCGTATACAAACAGACAACCCGACAGGTATGCAAATATACATACGGACAGACAGATACACAATAATATTAGTGTTTTTAAACTAACAAACGGGCAAACAAAGTACTCAAAAATTCTCTTATTTATACATTTTTTCACCTCCCGAGTCGCCACCTGCAGTTAATTGTGGGAATTTATTTTGACAAGATATTGCAATTTTATTTATTTTTATAGATCAATTGTCTATTTTTATTCTTATTCGTTACTTTTTTTTGAACTTAGCTATTGGCGTGCCTTCGCAACTTCACCGGACTACTAAGGCGAGCGTTTAAGGAACTTCGCCGCTTGGCAACAAGCTCAAGGGTGCCAAAGTGGCCGAATCTCGGTTGGACTGTTGCCTTGGATGCAACACCGCGGATCTGGTTATGCTAAACTGAGCTAACTATTCATACATATAAGAGTTACTACTTACTTGACGTTACTTAAATATGAATAGGATTATAGATATATAAAGAATTCAGTAATTTATGAATACAGAGATGTGATGTAATGTTAACGTAGCTATGATTGTCTCTTAGAGTTGGTATGTCCTTGAGTACATGAAATTTCTTTTTCTGTACTCGATTTCATCTTCCTTGAAATGGTATATGATATTAAAGTGATATATTCGCAGTATTCCCAGGAAAATAATTCCAGTGTTCAAACGAATGCGTCCAAATAAAGAGACAGTATCATGCGAATTTCAACACATTTTTATTGCTCACGTAAATATGATGTTTAACGATCTAAAACCTGTATTTTTGACGTTTTTAGCTTTTTTATACGCGTGAGCATTTATGTTAACCGGTTTATTTTTTGATACACTTTAGTTATGAATCACTTTTTAAAAGGAATTTTTGTTCTTTCTAGTATCCTGATTCTTAACGTCTGTGACTGTTCTTGTGTCGTTGTTAAATAATACATAATAATAGAAGCAATTTTATTATGAAACTAGCTAATACCCGTCCTATTTCGCTATGTGAGTTCTTTATTTTGATTTGGGGTAAAAAAGGGTATACAAAAGAAAATTGAAAAAAAAAAGTGGCATAAGGCCAGTGGAATAAAAAAAATATTACTTTGCGTGTATCAGGGTGCACAAGCGGAGGAAGTGGGAATTCTTTGGCTTATATGTATTCACAATTCTATAATTATATTTTATTTTCAATTAATCTTGTATATAAGTAACACATTTATTATTATCATTTATTTCATTACAATTAATGAATAGGTCTTATTAAACAATATTTTTTTTACAAATAAATTTCTATCTTGAATATTTAAGTTTATACGTAACTTTGAAATTTGTTTTTCTTTTATAAAATATCAAAGATATAATAAAAACTTTAATAGTAACTTTTTAGGTCTTTTGACGCTCTATAGAAAAGTTTTTATCAGCTTTTTCGCATCAGTAATAATATTAACAAAGTTACAAACTTGGAAATTTTAATTCTTTTAATTTAAAAATGTTGTGAATATCATCGATATAACATATCATTGAAAAATAATAAAAATATGACTAAACGGGTTTAGAATTTCAAACTATTGAGAATACGGAAAATATCACCCATATAATTTAGTTGTGAATTTGATACATTAAAATAAAATACTAATTTTTGCACTATCGTGAATATTTTGATTAATAAAAAGGAAAAATGTAATTTTACAAGTTTGTAACTTTGACGTTATTAATGATACTGAATAATCAAGGACTTTTCTATAGAACGTCAAAAGAACTACAAAATTGCAATTTCAGTTTTTAGTTTTGATAGTTTAGGCGCAGAATATCAAAGTTCCGTAGAAACTTAAGTATTAACTATAGAAATTTGACTCAATGAATTTTTTTGTAGAAAATTTATCGCTTAATGAGACCTATCGATTAATTTTAATAAAATAAAATTTCTTCACAGTTTGTGAGTGACAAGAATGTAAAAAAAAACCTATATTATTTATATGGGAAAAATTAAAGATTGATGGAGGACCTCTTAAAATTGAAATTAAGAGCTGATCTCTAATCAGTATTACTCTATGATTCTTTGTAAATTTTTGATAAGCAATCATTTTAAGATCTTCTAGTTTACAAAAGAATAGTTTTATAGGTATTTGAAATTATTTTGGATACAAATATAAATTTATCTTATCTTACATGAGCTTAAAGTAACATTTAAAGTACGAGCGGTGGCTGTCTGGGACTGAAATCTCATAAAACAATATCCAATAACAAGAATAAAAGAAGCGCAACATCTCAATTAAGAATTGCACATGATAATAAACCCTAAATAAATGTATATAAAGTAGAAACTTACATAACAGGCACTTTCATGCAGACTCCTTAAGAATGCGTCACTCGAGATCGAATCGTGTGGGTAACAAGGTATCAAGGACACCATGATTTTTTTTTTATTATTATTTAGGTCTGCCTTTTGGTATGCAAATAAAAATAAGATAATGGTCCGTTCCTTATGATCATTCTAAACACAAGCTGGGAATAAAAAAGCATCGGATGCGACAAATTTAATTATAGATATTTTATAAGAAATAATGTATTATTTATGAGAAAGAACTGTTCTATTTTTGGTGAATTATTTTCATTTAATAGGATCTGGTAAATAAAAAAAAAACAAGAAAGTGTAAGTGATCTTACTTTGTAAAATAGGGGGTCATTTGTACTTAAAAAAATGATACCAATAAAGTCGCTGAAAAGAATTCACAAATTACTTATTTGTTATCGGTCCACGATAATTATAATTTAATTTGTGCTTAATTACAGTATTTATAAGTAATTTCAGAATTACGGGTTGAATAATTATTTATAATTATGTTATGGTTACTTACTACTCTACTACTAATAGAATCTTTAGGCAGGGCTTATAGTGCTTCACTAATTCGTATATGTATGATTAACTTAGCTAGGTCAGATTAGATAGCTTCGCGTTGTTGCATCTGAGACAACAGCCCAAGCCGAGGTTCAGGCCACTTTGGCACCCTTGTGCTTATTGCCAAGCGGCCGAGGCCCGAGCGCTATAAGCGCTCGCCCTATTACTCCGTTGAAGCTGTGAAGGACTCCTCAAGCCAACAGGTATGGTCAGATAAATAAAAAAACTTACAGCGAAGTACTAACTAACTAAGCTCTAATATTGAACCAGGAGGTTCCGGATTCGACCCATGGTGATGACTATAATTCTCAGTTCTGGGTCTAGGAATCAAATATATGTATAGCAGCTGTTTGGTTTACTTTATCAGAAGCTTTGCTTCGTTTTTATTTAACTGATTTGGTCTTATGTCCTGCTAATTATATATTTTACAAATCAAGCATATACCATATTTTCGCAATTCGAAGGGATAAACAACTTCTTCAGAGTTATTTTTCAGTTATAAGCCAATGATAGTTCAGCGTCGAACAGTTTTACGATTTACGTCTTATTGGGCACTTTCTTTTACAGAAATTGATATGAAATTCGTGAAGTACACGGAAGATATCACAGCGCCAGTCGGACATTCTGTTACCTTCGAGTGCGAAGTGGACGTACCGGCTGAGAAGTTAGTTTGGCGCTGGAGACCAGCCGACGGTCCTGAGGGGAAGTGGGAAGACGTGTCTTCAACTACTGCGAAACTGCTTGTCTCCAACGAGTTCTTAACCAAATTATTAGTTGAAATTAAAGAGGATTCACAAACTGCATTTTATCAGGTACCTGGTTTATTATTTTTTAGTGTTTTGTTCACGTTATTTTCTTATATATTATTGTTATATAAATAAAATGATAGGAGTCTGCCGGTTGTGCTCGCATCATGCAAAAACTATACGATAGATTGCGATATTTTTTTTAGTTTTACTTCTTTCATACTTGGCCCTTATCTAGAAAAAGATTATTACAATGTCTTCATTTAATATTATAAAAAAAATAATTAAACAACGATTTTATAAGCACTACATGTACAACGATGTATGTTTTCTTACCGTGGGAAAGTGGGACTAGCCGTGTGTTGCTTATGTATTTCTTCTGTATATAAAACATATTGTTAAGGTAATAAAGATACGACGCAGACGAAAGTCGCGAGTATTAGCTAGTAATTAAATAATAATTTAGTCCAAAAATAAAAGTAAATTCTACTTCGAAATAATGGCGCCACCTACAACTCCAGGTGACCGATAAGTGAAAAATAGTCATCAAAATCGGTCAAGCCGTTTAGGAGGAGAAAGATTACGAGCTCATGCATACCCGAATGATACATAAAAAAGATCTGTGACAAAAACTTTAAATTTGTTTTCATAAATTGATTTTCGAAAACGGAGAGTGCAACAGATAATAATAAATCCGTGCAGAGTCGCGAGCACAGCTAATAATTGTACAACTATACTTTCGTATGTATCTTTATATATATGACTAACAAAAAATATTCCGCACGGGGGTCAAAGACCATTTTAACGTTGGCAAGTAGACAAGAATGTATGTTCAAAAGTGAGCATGTTTCTTTCGCTCTTATTATTCAGAAGCATATATAATTGCATATGAGACTAGTTGCTACCCGCGTCTTTGTCTGTGTCGTTTATTATGTTAATAATATACTTTATTTACAGAAGAAAAAAATGTATACCACACCGCTTGCCT
Organism: Antheraea assamensis; assembly: GCA_035772565.1. Taxonomy (NCBI): domain Eukaryota; kingdom Metazoa; phylum Arthropoda; class Insecta; order Lepidoptera; family Saturniidae; genus Antheraea; species Antheraea assamensis. The sequence continues at coordinate 804,928 of JAQQSE010000181.1, read as the reverse complement.
CACTTCTCCGGGGCAAGAGAACACACGTCGTTGTATGCGTAGGGCTTATAAAATTCATAGTTTCTATGCTCTTCTAAGCTATCGTTATCATTTTGACGTGATAACGTCTTATTAATCGATGAACGCCGGCTGCTCGCACGAAATAGCATGACTCATTGTCACGTTCCGACTGAGCCGAACGTGCAAGCGAGAGGCGGAACAAGTGATAGAGAGGCGCGTTCGGCTTGTGACGCATTTTTCATCTTCCACTCCATCGCTATTTGAGTGATTATAATTCAATTCGTTAACGTTTGACTACAATCTCATTTGATGTTAAATGACGATGTAGTCTAAGATAGTAGTCACGCTAAACCTAGAGGGATACGGATTTTATAGTGCAGTGGCCGGAATACCGACAGATTTTCAACTTGAGGATGGTAGCTAGCCAGGCGGACTTAGAAAAGGCTATGCTTTCATCACGATGTTTTCCTACACCGAAAGTTCCGACTCAGTTGCTAGGAGTAAGTTAGTAGTAAGTTGTGCTTCTCTATGGCCAGTGTGTTGTTTTTAAACAATATACTGTATAATTCAGTACAGTGCCCTTAAACTACCGCAATTGTACAAAAATATGTGTAAATATCTGTAATAAGGACTGTATGCATTTTAAATCAGTTTAAAAATTAACTTTTCGATAACAAATTGTTTAATTACAGTGCGTGGTTTTATATGGATCGGTGATTCTGGTGTCAGTGCCCTCTCGGCTTAGTATCGCGAGGTTAGATCTTAGTCAAAATAGTCCGGAGAGAAGAGTCATCACAGCTCCACTACACAATACTGTCGTGCTGCATTGTAAAGAACCGATCTCTGAACCTCCCGCTGATCTAAGCTGGTGGAAGGAAGAGTCCAAGGTAAACCCTTAATTAAAAAATGAATAAGTAAAACTCTTTAAGAAATTATATAATGTAATAGAAAAAATAATATAATGGGTCTTCCATGCTGCAAAATTCTTTCATAGTTAATTTTTGTATATAACATTCCATTTATAAATGGAATATTGTCTGTCTATGTATGGAATAACAATTATCTTGATTCAACTTACATTTGTATAAAATCTTGAAGTTATTAAGCTAGGTGATCTAGACCAAATTTAGTATTCAAGTTTTTTAACCTATCGTTTCCTTTACTATGTTTGTTATCCGTGTCTCTGTGGGACCTTGGAATTTGAAGTAAGCACGGCAGTTAATTGGTTTTGTTACTTTTAAAAACGATGGAAATTAAGCCTATAAAATGTATTAATTTTAAAATAATTTATTATTGGTTTCTAAAATTTAATTCACACATATCTCTTTTCTACTGCTTTCTTTTCTTTGGTTCACTCTTGGCTCGTGAATAACGAAACAACTTCTTTCGTTCACAATAATTATTAAATTACAGAATATATCAAAGCAAATTTTATTTTTTAAATCTAAAAAGAATAATAATTTCAGGGTTCAAGAAAGTCTTTAGAGACTCCATACGGTGTACTCTTTATTGATAATGCAACGGCAGAGGATAGTGGCACTTATGGATGCCAAGCAACAAATGTACTCAGTGGACAAACGGTAGACTTACCTGAGAAGACGCATTTAAAAGTACAACGTGAGGAAACTGCTGAAGCTAGGTGAGACATTACCTTCTGAGAACAGTCCATTTCAATTCATGCTTCATATTTATGGGGGGACTGTATTAATGACTGGTTACAATTTACCCTTTACGCTGTCGTGGAGTAAAATTTTAAACCTACAGTGGGATTAGCATTCAAGTGCATCTGTCGAAATACACTTTTTGTTGTTGATTGATTACTCGAGGGTTATCGTTAGCAATGCGGCTATTAGAAAATGCCTTACGGGTTCAACTATGAATAATTTGCCATAATGTTTTTATTTAAGATTCCTCGAATCTGAAGAGTATGTAGGCGTGAGAGACAGTGAAGGAGTAATAACAATGCCGGTATCGCCTAATGGGGTTCTTCATCTGTGGTGTGGAGCAGTGGGGTCTCCACCACCGAGGATTACTTGGACATGTGAAGGGAAACCTGCATTGCAGCACCGGCATGACAACACGCTGACTATATCACCCTTCACGTCTAATCATCAGGTGTGTTTTTAAAATTGCCTCAAGGAAGTTTGTACACTTCAAAGACAGCTTCTAGCAACAGTTGGAAATGTTAAATTTCGCAGGGTATTTATTCCTGTTCGGCAAATGGCATTCGTCGTTCGTGGAAAGTGATGGAACTACAGTCGCCTCGATGGGAAGGTTCTGTCGAAAACGTAAACGCTACAGAGGGTGGTAGTGCTCATGTGAATTGCGGCATGGCCGTTGGTTATCCCACTCCGACCGTATATTGGGTTTTGAATGGTGAACTGTTGAAGAATGGAAAAGGAATGAAGACTACAGGTACGTATCTTAATAACGCCTAAAATATTATAAAAGTCTAAAATGGGATCGTTGAATGAACAATGAAATTTTTTGATACTACAATTTATTTATGTAATTTGATTTTTTATCTCACTTCTTAGCTGTCTTAGACTGTGTATACAGATTGTATTTTTTTAACATTAATGATTTACTTTTCTTTAAATTCAATATTCATTCACGTAAGTTTGACGGGTCTCTTCAACATACTGATTTGTTAATCTCTCCCTAATAATTGTAAAAATATGGTCCGAAGGGTATGTAGCAGCACGTACAGGGACACGATCTGTTCTAAACCATTCCTCGGGAGTATTAACTTCCTATGACTTCAAGATTAACAGTCCTTTAGATATTTATTCTACATAGCTATAAGGGAACGTATTCATACTAAGTGACGCGTACAGGAGGGGAGAGGGAGGTCTTCAAATTTCGACACTTTGGTCACAGAGATGGGGGTTTTCTTCACGTATCCTTATAATATCGCCTAAAGGAAATCTCGCGCATTTTCCAGCCATATTCAAATATGGGGTACAGCGTTTAGCGCTTTTCAATAATAACAATATATTTTTTGATAGTAGTATACCAAATATACAATTTTCAGTTGTAACTATGGGTATGCACGCACTTTTAGCGTCACGTGACAAGCACTATATTAATAAAGACAGATAATTATTATAAATCGTATTTATGAATTACTACGTGAACACTAGAGAGGGAGGAGGCTGTTTCTGTCTGCTCATATACTATAAATGGTCATTATGAGGAGGGTGCGGATAAAAAACTGTCAAACATGGGTCACGGGGTATGGGAACGTTCACCATGTTTGCAATGAATACTTTATATCGGGTAAACTGTATGGCAGCTTGGAAATATCGCTATTATATCGCTTCTTCATGCTCCAGATTCAGATCTCAGTATAGATCATTTGGAGAAGCGTCATGCCGGTATAGTCCAATGCTTTGCGTGCAACCGGCTCGGATGTAATTACTTAGCTGCTATGCTTACCGTTGTGCCCCTGCAGATATCTGATCAGGTAATTATATACAATTTATTAACTTATCCTATCCATCAAAGCGTATGGCTAGGCTGATCATAGATGGAAACAAAAAAGTTTGGTGATATTTCATGTGGTTTTTTTTAATATTTTGAGGGTTTCAGCGTTTGGCCACAATCTAAAGTGACGTTAAACCTAGAGAGGGCTGGGTCTATAACTGCCGGAACATACCAACATGTGTTTGGATTTACAACTTGTAGGCTGTAGCTAGCCAGACCACCACCATTCAATGGTTTTATTACGATGTTTTATCCTTCAGAGTTCAAGGTTTTTTTTCAAAGTTCGACGCGGTATTCGAACACGCTATCGATTAAGCCAGCATCGATATTATGATATAATGGTGTAATCATACTGAAGCTATCGTTACTACTGAAACTGGCTCTAGTAGAAGCCACAAGAAATCTTATATTATCTACAAACTTTACTCCCATCTGTTTTTTGTATATTCAGGGTTGGAATTGAAAATACGCTAAATTACGTGTCTTGTTTGTTGTTTCTGAGGGAAATATATTTCGTATTAAACTTCGTATCGTATTTAAACTTTCCCATGCCATTGTGAAGCTGTGAAGCTTAAAACGTTAAATTAAAAAACGATGCCCTCAGTATAGAGTATACATCCATAAATTTCAAATAGTTCTTGATTTGATAAACCGGGCGATGACGGGTCAGTATGTAGATTTGAGGAATGTTTCTGAATTTTCACATTTATCAACTGAGTCTTGGTAAGCGGTTTGAAACAATACGTGTTTGTTTGTTTGTTTTTGTATTGAGCAAAACTGTTTAATGTAGATAAATTTTTGTACATGAGCATGTGGTAACTCGAAATGATTTTACAGGATTATTCTGCTGAGGTACCAAAAACTATGCAGTTTTCATCTCAACCACCTAAGAGGCACAACAAGAAGAACCCCAAGAAACAGAAACGTAAGGAACATAGTTAATTTATTTGTGGATACAAATAATTTATACTCTATGGTTTGGTACTTTTTGTACCGAGTGCTTAGTACATTTGTAAGCTCTTAATTGTCATTTTTACTCCATATATTAAAAGTAATAATACGTACGCGACATATAAAAATGTATGCCAAATCCAACCTTATTCAAAATTAAATATAAAGAACTCTATCGAATTGGTTCACGTTCGGTAAAAAAGAAATTGTCTATTGTAAGATGCAAATTTTAATTTGTTAGGGAAGCTGGCCAGTGAAATGTCTGAAATTTGACCTCTATACCATGTACTATGTCATGGCCCAAATCTATATCATATACGTCCTTACAGGTATAATGACTATTTACAATAATTCCTTAAATTTCACCAGTAAACTCCACTGGTGATGGGGTTGAGCGATATTAGAAAAAACAGATGCCAACATTAATATCCGTAAATAAACGTCGACGTCCAATGAATATCGAAATTAAAACATCGATGTTTGAAAACTGCGATATGTTCGTGTTTGCTAAAAGACAAGAAAGTAAATATATATCGAACTCCCAACACCCAAATTGAGTTATTTTGTTATGGGTGTTACCTCTAGTGTTGCGAAGTAAGATAATCGTTCGACTCTCAGAAAACTTGTTTGTTTTATGGCTTACGTACTACCGAGCTTTAAATTCTGTACTACCAGTGTTATGAAACGTTACAAGTCCACGAGCTCACAAGCTACACTTCGCAAGAAGTTTTTTACAAGTTCTCGTAATTTACTTTTTATCAAAAATACTAGTTGATGTGAATTACACCTATCAATCCTATCTATGGCCCTAAGGTGGGTTTCTTAGAGGCTGATGTATTAAAAAAAATCGATGCTTCGATGGTATCGATTATTCACGTTACGTTTTGTAACAATTTTGTTGTATGTTATGTGAGTTTTTTTAATAAAAATTGCAGCGATTATGAAACCGCCGTCGCGACCGAGCGTGACCCGTCTCTCGGATCAGAGTGTAATGGTCACGTGGTCACACGATAAAGTCGGTTTGCCGATACAATTTTTCAAGGTGAGTGAGGTTTGGAAGTCTATTGTCATTATTTTATCGTTAATCGAACTGAATTATTACAATATGATTTATTATCGAAATATAGTTTTCTGTATATCATATACAGAATATCATATATAATATACTGTATATCATATACAGATATATCATCTGTATATCATATATTTATGTGTCATATAATATTTATTCTATCTTATTTATTTGTATTTCTATATTTTTATTTTATGTTACAATATAATCTGGTAATTGGGTATAAACCAATGTATCTTGATGCATGCTATGGGTGATTACTTACAATTAGTAACTCAGTCATATTGTTATCTAGAATTTTCATTAATTATAACTATATCTTATTGTGATACTTTTTACAGTCTATACTACTGAACAGATTATATTTGATTTTTTATTCGTAATGAATAAACTCAACACATGCTTAACTAAATTTAAAAATTATTTCACTTATAAAAAGCTACATTATCAGTGAATAACACGGGCTGTATTTTCGTTTCAAAATCTAGATTAACGCGAGCGAAAGCGTGAACAAAAGCTAGTCTTTTACAAATAAATAATGGCTGTCAACTTTTTAATTAGAAATAATATCACCTTTATCTGTACACTGCACACTACCATTTTATAATTAATTTTACTTAAGTATATTAATTTTAAAAACTAAAATTACTTAAGTTTAAATTATAGAAACTTTGAGAAGACATTATCAATGAGATTCTTACTAATATCATAAAAGTGAAAATTAAAGTTAAAGAAAGTTTCTTCGTTGTGGAATTTTGCATACACGTTGCCATGGGCGCAGAAAAAGACATAGGTACATTTTATCCAAAAAAAAAGTATTGCTCCAGACATTTACCTAATGATTTACTCACGTATCACGTAACTCACATCTGTGCTCACGTAAAACCGCTAGCAAAAGATAGTAATTTAATAAAGTTAACTTTAATATTATATTTTTGTTAAAGGTTCAGTACAGGGAGGCGCCGAATACAACAAACTCTACCAACGCTCAGTGGAATACAGCCAACCAAGACATACCGCCCCACATACACTCGTATGAAATAGACGGACTCGCGCCTGATAAATATTACAAGTGAGTGCTACTTAAATAAAATTACACTGATTATAATTCTCATTAACATGTTCATAAGTGTTAAACGGATTGTTATGCTACGACCACATTATCGGGTCTCGGCGAATGTTTGTATTATCGCGGAAGATGTAACCAAAACGTACGCAGTATACACGAAGTTTTTACAGAGTTCACACAAACAGATATGCTGACAATTTCGTGGTAAAATAGCGAATAAAACGGTCTGTTCGTCTGGCTACACTTTAAAACTCTTAGTCCGCGGCGAGACGTTGATTGTTTTATTCGTACAATTATGGTGGGAAAAGACGTTTGAAGTAATAAAAGAATTTTAAATTTATTTAAAACTAGTTGATGATTATAGATATACTTTGCGTACAACATTTCTTTAGTCTTTCTTAGTGCTTATAGAAATCATAGTTTCTTAAAGTTTCAATGAGGATATTGTAATAATTTTTAGATTAGGGCCAAGTGTTGAAGGAGTAAAACTAGAAAGAAGATCAAAATCTGTCCAGTCGTTTTTGCGTAATGCGCGAACAACGGCACACCTCTAACATTCTATGTATATAGTTTATGAAGTTGCATCAATTTTATATAACTATAGCCATATCGAAAGAAAATATCAGAAGAACTTTTAAAATATATTAATGCTTTTTTTTATTGAAGTAGTTAAGACTATTTATAGACATATAATATAACACGACTGCGTATCTTCCTATGCTGGTCTTTCATAAACTTAAAACCAGCGATTATATGAGCCACAGCAGTTGTTGCACACTTCGTCGAAGACAGATAACGAACTTTTGTCGCAGCAACTCGACACGAACATTTAAACATGCCCGTTAATGTGGCTCTAGCATTACTAATCCAGGTAACATTTAATTTACTATGAGCTTATAGTAATATAAACATATAGTGTACTTATTTCCATATACAAGTTATTTTTGGAATACTATTTGTATAAAATTTTGAGTTTTTGGACTATGTACATATTATTGTATATTGGTATTTCACCTTCAAAATCAGCTATACATTTTAAGAATAAGTTTTTGTTACCAATAATACAATAAAAAACCAACTTTAGAGAAAAATCATTTGACTAGGCACCAATGAATGAGTTACAGCGTAGGCAATTTTTATTTATTTGTGTTACAAGTCAATGCGGATGACTTGTTTCTCATGAAATTAGTTTTATTGTTTTACAGAATTACGTGTTTTATTCATTTAGATTAATCGTAAACAGTTTTTTTTTAATTGTAGTTTTGTCCTTTTTACTTAATTTCTATAACCCCTTAATCAAATTACTTTTGTTAAATGTAATCAATACTCCGGCAAGTCTTTTATCGAACATTAATAGTATCCCTTAAAGCAGTATAGCCATTTTCGAACACAAACATAAAACTATTAATTTACAGATTAAATTAAAAAAAAAATTAAAATGTTCTCAATAAGAAAGTTTTCGTATAGTTGATTTTGCAGGCGCAAAAACTTAAATTTCTATTCGCTGTTCACTGTAGGTTTCGCATAGCTGCTGTGTATTCCAACCAGGATAACAAGTTAGGCAGGAGTAGCGCTCGGTTCTTCCTCCAACGGGGTGGCTTCAGGAGTCCGTCAGCTCCGACTCTGACGCGAGTCGAGGCCACTTCACCCCACACTATACAAGTCGATTGGACTGTAAGTAAATAACACTTAAGGATTACGCATTAGAAATATTTAACCGTTATTTATTTCTCTCGAAACAACAGATAATTTATTATATTTTTATTAATTCAATTTAAGTCGTTTGAGGACGATTTAACAATCGGTTCTATTTGTTATCATTGACTAGAAGTGGTTATTATTACATATATAAATAATGTAATACATTATGCACGTAACGAATTACAAATTTTGTATTATTATTCTGCTCTTCGTTATCTGTTATTATTATCGACAACAATAATGCTTAGCAGGTGTTACCGCGGTGTTATGTGCGCACCAACAAGCGTTTTGCAGCGACCGAAATGTTTGAAGGAAACAGCACGTCTTGTTGATCACATTGAAAGTCACGATATAAGAAAACAGATATTCATTGCATTGTCGTGTCATTGTTATAAATTACAATACAATACAAAACAACAACTTACCTTACGATATAAAACTACAACTTACCTTACGATACAAAACAACAACTTACCTGACAGCAAGTAATTGATAACAGTTTCTAATAACGATTGTTGTAAAATAACACAACAGCATTATTCATTTGTGATATATATTTGTTATTCACGCCTAAACCAATGACTATGAACAAACACGACTTAGGAACAGGTACCATGGTGTTTTTTATGTGAATCGTATTTCTGTCCTATTTAATGTTATTAGCATCGTGGTAGGTCTTTATCTAAGCCCGCTTGGCTAGCTACCAGTTGAAAATCTGTCGCCAAGCACCTGTTGTGGTGTGTTCCGACAGCTGCACTTGAGAGCCAGTCCCCTCTAGGTTTAGCATATTTACCTTTTAGACCATATCATCATTTAACATCAGGTGTGATTGTAGTCAAACAACACTAAGAAATCCTAGGTGTTTTTGGCGGGATATTAATCTGTCATGTATTGGATTTTATATTTTATTCATAATGTCGTCTCTATATTTTGTAATATCGGTGGTATTTTACGTAATATAGTTCGGTTATTGTGAACAAGTGAAGTGGACATGGATTGGACAGTGACATGGATTCTAAAATTTCATAAAAACTCCCGGGAAAGTTCATTATCACAAGACACTGTTAATACTTATTATCTATTTGACAATGGCAGTAATAATCTACAAGATCAGTTGCCAAAAATAAAATGAAGTAATAAGAAAACCTATAGTGTACATAAAAAAAAACGTTGTTATTTCTATAAAAATATTTTTCCTTGACAGTGGTCGAAAGGGGATGGGGTGGAAGCAGATGGTTTCTACGTATATTATCGTGCTGTATCCTCGGCCGGAGCTTATGAGAAGGTGGATGGTCCGGCCACCGCCAGGTCCTTAGCCCTTCACCACTTGGCACCGGACACGCGTTACGAGCTCAAGCTGCAGGCGTATACTGCGCAAGCGCCTTCAGATTTCAGTGCAATACAAGTAACATATTTTATGATCATTGGTTAACTATTCCATGTTTCAGGAGCACGGGTTCATTGTTTAACTATTCAATCAAGTGGTCTATTATACATTGTTTGCGCTAGAATGTTCCACGACTATAATCCCATCTTTGTCTTTCATATTTTGTCCTACTCTTCCCCGCTCAGCGTCTCTAACGTAGCGTAAATTACATTAGCGGACAAGTGACAACTGGACCTTTACTTAGCTATCTTTAAAAAATATAAAAATAATTGTATTACGTGAAATAATATTCCTAAAAATCAAGTCATACTGTTTTTATGTATCGGGAAAAAAGAGGCCTTTGACACGTCGCGAGTGCAGCAATCATGCAAAGTCTTTTAAATCCTGTCCTAAACAAGGTGTAGTATACAAATTATAAGATTATAAGAAGTAAAACGATAGAAATGTGACATCTACCCGGTAGTTTTTGCGTAATGTGCCCACAACGTCCTCTAGTATTCTATTTATAGAGACTAGCTACCCAGCCCGGCTTTGTATGGGTTGACCAATACCCATAAATGACCAAATTTTCCCTTGTACAGTACGACCATGCTATGAAATAGCATGGCAATGGAGCAACTGAATTGCAATCTGTCAATTCTGTCAATATTTTAGAAAAAAAAACCCTATTCTCTCACCCAGATTTTTCCCTTTTTCCTACGATTTCTGAAACTTTTCTCTAGTAAGACAATTACAAACAAAACAAAAGAAGGATTAATCCGATAGGTGCAGTTGTTCCGGAGCGATGCGCTTGCATACATTCGGCAATTGATTTTTATTAATATATATAGAGATATGTATATAGCAGTCTAGTGAGTAAGTTCAGAGAACAAATCGTTTGTTGCAGATAGCGAAGACTGAGAAGGCCGCTGGCGGTGCTGGAGGTGTGGGGAGTGCGGGCGGCGGAGGTGGGGTCGGTGCGACGAGCGCTGCGCCCGCAGAAGCGCCGGAGTCGCGGCAGCCGCGCGACGTGGCGGTGCCGGCGGCGGGCGCGGCGGGGGCGGCGGTGCTCATAGTGCTCGCGGTTACGCTGTTACTCTACTGGCGTGCGAGGCGTCCTGCCGCTAACAGTCAGATCACATTTCATATATTCTCAGTTGTTTTAACACGTTCCGTGCCACGTATACCACCGGTGGTACACGTTAAGTTTGATCTTTAGGCCACGTGTACCATTGGTGGTACATTATTTTAAGATAGTCATATATAAGACCGCCGTGGCTGATACGTTGCAGACGTTGAAAGCATTCTACTGACCATTATTCTCACATGTGAACTAAGAGTGGAAACCGTGAGGTTTCCTCATTACTGCTACACCCGCTCACGGAATGACTTGTACAAGCGCCCGGACCATCCCACTCTTCGCTCTTCGAACGGGAGTGATCAATAAGAGCAGTTTCATATGACCCTTATTGCACCTAGATGGCACGCATTGTCCACCCTCGATGGGGCGAACAGCGGGGATAGTGTACCTCACTCAGATACCACCCACACGGAAGAAGACTTCGGAACCAAGCTTTATCTTTCGGCCATGTGTACCACACACTTGTGATGTGATACTTCCTTATATTGACACGATGTGATAACTACTGAAAATGAATATCATTTTATATCATGTTATATCATTTTTTAGTCAAAATATCAAATGGCCTCAACTACATGTCAGCCAAAATTGGCTTGACACGGAACGTGTTAACGCAGGCTTAATCATATTATGGGGTCAAGTAGGGATGAGATACTTGTACCTCGGAACCGCAGGGGGTGGACCCACAGGCGAATACAGTTCCCTCGTGGAGCCTTAGCCTGCCTCCCAAGACCGTCAGTGCGTGGTGAAGAGCCACATCCTACACGAGGTGACCCTGTCTAGCAGAACACTACGGATCTAGGCTAGAGAGCCGATAAACACTCCTGGGGCTCGGTTCCAGAACCGGGTCGGGGCGTATACCCCGGCAGACGGCGCCCCTCGCAGTACCCCTCTGCTTATCAGAGAGGACAGGGGATGGGGTTAGGACGGGCCTGCTTCGGTTCGCCCGTCTGAGGGTGGAGGGAGAAAACCTCCTTAAAAAGTTACCGTGGGAGAAAACCACGTAAAAAAGTTACGGAGGGTAGTGCCTTCGGGCGGCGGGAGGGAGGAAACCTCGGTAAAAAGTCACCGTGGGAGAAAACCACGTTAAAAAGTTACAGACGGGTGTGCCTTCGGGCGGTGGGAGGGAGGAAACCTCGGTAAAAAGTCACCGTGGGAGAAAACCACGTTAAAAAGTTACGGGTGTTGAGGAGACAACCTCATTAAAAAACAGACGTGAGGCCTTCGGGCGGAGGGAGGTAGAAAACCTCGTTAAAAAGTTACCGTGGGAGGAAACCACGTTAAAAAGTGACAGAGGGACGGCCTTTGGGCGGAGGGAGAGGGAGAAAACCTCAAGAAAAAGTTACCGTGGGAGGAAACCACGTTAAAAAGTGACAGAGGGGAGGCCTTCGGGCGGAGGAAGAGGGAGAAAAACCTCATTAAAAAGTTCCTGTGGGAGGAAACCACATTAAAAAGTGACAGAGGGGTGGCCTTCGGGCGGAGGGAGAGGGAGAAAACCTCGTTAAAAAGTCACCGTGGTAGAAAACCACGTAAAAAAGTTACAGGTGGTGGTGGTTGGAGGGGGTGACCCCTCGACTGCCAAACCGGACCAAGGAGGGAAGGGGCTGGGGACCTGACTTTCCATTGCACGTTGGTTCGGTAGACGGGTAGGCAGCTTGACCGGGCTGTCGTCGCGGTCAGGGCGTTCGCGCTGGGCCTTGTCGCCGGGGTGGCATGGTGCTTGCTTGTTCGATCCCGTGCCGCTCCATAGCGCGGCAGACGGTATCTTGTGGGTTTTTTTAGTCAGTAAGAGTCTGATACCCCACAGCTCCCCAGGGCTGTGGGTGTCCAATGAAGGATTTCTTCCCACATTAAAAAAAAAAAAAAAAAGGCTTAATCATATTATGCCTTTTTTGGAACGAAGTTCCGTAACGTGGCTTGCGTTACGAGATAGAAATCGTCACGTAAGGAAAATGCGTTATGTCTGATCCGTGTGATATTTTCGCTCGTTGCCTCCTATTGTATACATGTTTATGTATGCGTAAGTGTGAGCATAGTACACTGCCGGTTGCAATGCAGATACAAGAAATGGAAACTGCAGCACGTATGTGTAATACAAACTTGGAGAAATAAGCTAATAAAATTGTCTAAAGATAATGAAAATACAGGTTACAAACAGAAAAAAAAGAAAAAGATTCGTATGAAGGAGTATAACGCTTTTTCCTAACGTGACGAAAATATACAAATATAAAACATGTAAATCTCCATACCGAATTACATTCGGAGTTGAAGTAAAAGTGTCAGATACTTCGTCTCATGGCTGAATATTATTTTTAACAAAATCAAAAATACTTTATTCAATTTAGGCCCTAAGAAAGTGCTTATGAACGTCAAAACTACCACCGGTTCGGAATACATCCCCAGTCGTCGAGAAGAACCGGCAAGAAACACGATCGGGTTTATCTTTTTAACATATGCTTATATATTTTAAATTCATTATACATTACAATCGATTTTAGTGGATGCACAGAAAGGAGTCGATTCCAGACATCACCATCGTTCACATATTGGTCCACTCTATAATAGCCCTTTGACACCAAAACCCGCTTAACATGGCACTTAAACTTATACGAGTAGTCTGGCAAATCGGTAATATGCTTTGGGACTTTGTTATAAAACCTAACACTATTACCTTAAAAACTGTTACTGGTTTTACTGAGTCTAAACATGGAACGGCCAGTTTGTCACAGTTTCTAATCTTTAAATCATGCCTGTATTTTACGAACTCCAGCTTTTCAAAGTTTTTGCGAACATACATTAAATTATCCAGAATGTATTGGGAAGGCAGAGTTAAGATACCGAATTCTTCAAACTTAGTCTTTAATAATTCACGAGGTCCCATATTGTATATTGCTCGAACTGCTCGTTTTTGCAATAAAACTATGGTGTCTACCTCAGCTGCTGTCCCCCCAGCAAAATACCATAGGACATTAAACTATGGAAACAAGCGAAGAAGACTAATCTTGCTGTGGCAATATCTGTAAGCTGGCGAATCTTACGTACTGCGAATGCAGCAGAACTTCATCTGGCAGCCAATTTTTTTTTATGAGGACCCCATTGTAATTTGGAATCAAGTGTGATACCCCAGAATACAGTATTATTAACTAACCCTATCAAATCCCCTTCGATCTTGATACTACTATTAACCTGTGGAACATTAAGTAAAGTAAATCTCATACAATTCGTTTTATCTGTATTTAACTACTTAACTTTAACTTGCATTATGTTGTATATATATTTTATTTTATCGGTAGCATTCTGCGTAATATAGTTTTAATATTATTATCCATAGTGAATTTTAATAACAACAAGTAGCATAGCTTTGAGTTGCCATAAAAACTTCTAATACCATTTTGCTCAAAAATATTCTAAATATTATCCTTATGTAACATGTTCAGAACTATGTATAACACGCATTGCTATTATGTAAGAAGAAACATTTATTCATATTGAGTATTTGAAACGATTAGATTATTTTAAACTAGTTATTACCTGCGATTTCATTCGTGTGAAATTTAGCAAATAAAAATTTGTGTTCAGTGTAAACATGGTTGTGGGGCGCGTGTGGTTCTGGCCACTGCTTCTTTTGTTTATTATATTTACTCTGAACCCTATTTTGTTTTCAAAATAAAAGTTATTCTTTATAATATCGACTATCTGCCCATGAAAGTCCCGTTAAAAGTTCAACCGTTTGCCAGCGAATGTCCCGTTATATCGGTTCAACCTATTGCCAGAGAAAACCCCGTTCAAAATGGGTTCAAACCTTTGCCAGCGAAAGTCCCGTTAAAATCAGTTCAACCGTTTCTCCGATAAAATCTCGTTAAAATCCGTTCATTCGTTTTCCAGCGAAAGCCCCGTTAATATCGGTTCAACCGTTTGTCAGTGTAAATGCCATTAAAATCGGTTCAACCTTTTGTCAGTCGAAATCCCGTTAAAATCGATTTAACCGTTTACCAGCGAAAGTCCCGTTAAAATCGATTCAACCGTTTGCCAGTGAAAGTATCGTTAATATCGGTTCAACCGTTTGCTATCGAAAGACCCGTTAAAATCGGTTCAACTGTTTGCCAGTTAAAGTTCTGTTAAAATCGGTCCGATCATTTGGAGACTAATCGGAACAAACGGACAGAGAGACAAACATTTTCTAAATTGTTTTTTTGTTATGAGTGGCATATATACTTTCATTTCCATTTAGTATAAACTAGTTATTTTATCGTTACAAACGTACATTTCAATTTTATTTACTTAGTATAGATATAGCAACCACGGTTATTTTAAACCTAAAAATGGTTTTCTCAAACTGTCATATATTACTGGTACTGACTGAACGACCGAACAAACTGTATTACCGATATAATTCTAAATAGTATCTTACTAATATTATAGATATTAATGTGAGTTTGTTGCTTTGTTACATTTACATGCCTTAACAACCTGATCACCATGACATTTTGTATACACACTTTCAGGGATACAAAAATCGACATAAAGTAACTTACATTCCCAAAAAAAAAAAATCCCTAGGGATAGGTTGAATCTAATCTTAATACGAGTGAAGCCATGAGCAAAAGCTAGTTTAGACTATGATGGTATACAAGCAAGTAGTAGGAAAAAGAATCCTATCATAATTTTATAATAATGCATATACATATTTCAGAGGAGAACCGTTCTGCGCTAGAGACTAGCGGAGGTAATGGCTACATTCCTGCTAAAGTACCGATAACTATAACAACGAATCCGATGCACTCCGAGGTAAGTACTTCGGTTTTAACTACTATTGTAACGTATAACAGTAAACCTTTGCTTGTTTAATAAATTTAAAATTGTCTATGGTATGTCTGTACGTAAGAGTAAAGTGTGAGTGAAAGGATTTATAGGGAGGAAGGGGTAAAAGAGAGAGGAAAAAAAATAGTCACAACTACTACATAACTTTTGCGTTTTTGTAATATTTGGTTGACTGGTGTAAATTCTTAGTACTATGAAAGGTTAAATAGAATGAGAACCGTACACTTTTTCTTTTTGGTTTCTATTTTTTTTTGTCAACCAAATTTCCAGTAGGTTGCCTATTGTCATTGTCGAGTAGGTAATGATATTACAAGTTTTTTGCGATCATTTCAACGAAGTAATAGTATAGTGGCTCCCTTGTTATAACTTTCCACAGTTTTTGTGCCAAGTCAGAATCCATGTTCCTTGGCATTATTTCTCATCCACTTCACTTGTGCCCAATAATATATATGTCTCAGTATATTCACGCGAAATGCCACGAATATTATAAAATATAGAGCCAAATAACAGAAGATTATGAATAAAATATAAAATCCACTACATGACAGACTAAGATTCTGCCAAAAACTGCAACCATAGACTATATACAATAATTGTAGACAAAAATAGATGATATACGCAAACAAAAGTAGTTTATCAACCAAGATGTTGTAAAAGACATTTTCAACTGTCGCTGTTTTCGACTCTGTTAAACCATTTTTTTAATAATGCTAAGTTTCAAAACACATTATCAATTTGTCGGATAATAAGTTAAAGCATTCAGTTAGACAGGCTTAAAACTCAAAAGCTGAATAATAGGGACATCTAGAAATGGCTCCCTTTACAATAATAGTGAACAACTGTAAATAATTACTTGTATTGTTTTAAAAATATGAATGTATTATCTTATTTTGAACTATGAGTATTCAAATGGTTTCCACGCGAACTCGTGGTGTTTGAAGGTTCAGATTAGTTGCATAACATTTCATTTTACGCTGCTTATTTTCTCGTCTAACCTCGAAAGTTATAAGTGAAAATGAATAGAATACAACATCTTTGTTCGTAGGGATCTGACGCCGGTGTAGAAATGTCATTCCTACACAATAACAACACTGGAAATAATGATGACACACTACCACACTCGAGAAAAAACGGACCAGCGAATCGTCAATATGTATGAAAAAGTTTATATCGTGTTGCTGCGAACAAAACAATACTACCATTTTGGTAGTTTATTTCAAGACGCTGTTAAATAATTATTATCACCATATTCATTGAATGCGGACTTATGACACAGTACAAAATTGTATTTATATTGTTTATTTAGTGTACTTACTTTTTATAATGTAATTTTACGGTGAGATGGATTTTTTATTGATCTAAAGAGTTAATGTTTGTTATTATTTGGATAAGACACGTATACTTAACAGTGCAAGCACTGCGCAGCATAATAAGTATAAGTAAATCTTTCATATAAGGGTATATACCCATACTACGTGACCCGTTCAGGTGTGGAGGAGGAAACCGTACCTATGAATTACTACATAAAAACCAGAGGGAGGCTTTTCATATACTACGGATGCTCACCAAGAGATGGGAGGGGGCTAAAAACTGCCAAACATGGGTCACGTGGTATATATGTTCCCTAAGTGACTCATTATTTATTTTTTTGATGATTTTCTTTAGTAAATCGTTTTTAGGGATCTGATATTAATTTAAAGACTGCCAATATATATGACAACTTTGTAATACGGGGCATTTGTTATATTTTTTTTATATTTATTTCAGTGATTCATGAATCTCTATTTGGTGTTGCCATGAAATGTAAAATCTACTAAGACATGACAAAAAAGGCAATGTACTTAAGGACATGTTTTGTTATTATTATTTATAAAATTATCATGTATATTAATAAATAAGAAGTAATTTAAGTTTTTTTGTACATTTTTGTTTTTTAATTATTTATTATATTTAATATAGGTTGTGATGGAAAGGCAGGCATTTATTTTATTAATTTTGAAATCTCGTATATGTCAATCGAAATGTGTTTCATAATTTTAAGAAATCCTTGCATTTCATTACTGATTATTAATTAAATCGTAAAAAACGTAACTTTTTTTAGTCTGTTTAACGGATTTTAATTATTTACATGTACTTGATAAATTGATCTTAATACAGCATCTCGAAAAAATGTAGAATGTTCTAATTAAGGAATAAGATCGTAAGTATTATTATGTGGATCTGTTTAGTAATCACATTTAGGTATAAGAACTTTTTTTGTATGATTTAACAGACATTTGTTCGTGGATTAATTTGAAACAAAAAATGAAAGTAAGTTAACCCCTGGATTGTCCAAAACCTACATTTTCAAGTTCCATACAAACGAATGTAGATCTCATGAGACACAGGTCAACAAACTGTTGGCACCATAAACTTAAAAAAATCCTGATTTATTACAAAACTTTAATCAATAGACAAACTATTTATTATAAAATCATATTTTTATGTAAGATTTATTTTTTAATAATTTTTCATTTGTACGATCTTTTTTACTAAACCATGAATTTTATAATGTACGTTGTAGCGAAATAAAAAATAAATGAAAATATAATCCCCAGCTTTGAGATCATAAAAAATTAGCCGAGGAGTTAATTGTTTTGGAAAAATAATTCTACAAGACAATTATTCCATTTCCATTCTTTGTTTCAAATGAAAACCATATACATACGCTTTTATGACTCGTAAATAAGACTGAATGAATAGTGTGTATTTGTGGTGTATCATCTTTTTTTTTTATAAAATTGATAATGTAAGGAAGCAGATTATAAAACTTGTAATGCAATAGCGGTGTATAGAAAAATAATTATACTTATTTAACTTTAGTTGTTGTATTTCATTTATATGCCCATATATTTTACTCCTGTGAGTTATATTTACGGATATAATTGTCCGAAATTATGAATTTAAACATATAGTTTATGAGTGTTCCAATATCGTTTGGACATTGAGTTTCTTTTGCAGGTTCGTTGCTAAACAAAATTCTACGTACACATACAATTCATCATGTGTACGGTGCGTTAAAAGCATTTGATAAAAAGAGCAAGAATGATTCCTCTACTTTTTCCTTTTCTAACTACTGGTTGAACTCAGAAAAGGCATGTGTTTTAATTTTCCTTTGATGTTGACGAATTCTACTTTATTGAGATATCGATCGTTTTACGATTTCTATAAAAACATTTGTTTCCGTATCATTTCTGATACCCAACGGTATAAATTATTTGCTAGCTTCAACTAAGAAACATTGTGGTCAACGTGTAACCTTGTGAACTCGTATGACATACGACCGTACTTCTTGAGACTTGACAATTTGTGACTTAATATTTGTATTTTGTATTCAAATGCTCAAATACAATCGTCGTCCTTTAAATTTTTAACTTATATTGTTTTTGTAAACAATGTTTAGATATTATCAATATAGTTCTCAATTGTTCGGAAATATAATCAATATTGCCTTTTCTATCATAGGTTTTTTTTTATATTATAGGGGGCAAACGAACAGGTGGGTCAACTGATGGTAAGTGATCACCGCCATCCATAGACACTAGCAACACCAAGGGAGTCACAAGTGCATTGCCAGAATTTTAAATATGTGGGCCTCCGGCGCTCTCACTGGCCGAACGAAACGCAACAGTGCAAACGCTGTTACTTTAACTGTCGGCTTTCTGTGAGAGGGTGGTACTACCCCGGGCGAGCCGACCCATTCATGCTGAAACCAGTAATAGCTTCAGCGTAGCTCTACCACCTACACATGTTTTGAAGTAAATGTATTTCCACACATGAGGAATAAATTTAATTTATGAGGTACACGGTTTTATTTAATTCGTTTCTGTGGTTTCGCTACCTGAGTACGCCAACCGCACATTTTACGATTGATTCCCTCGTTACATATACATATATCTCTCATTTTATACACGAAATTAAAGTATCTGTCTGTGATTTCGAATCACAGTGTTTTTAAGCTCATATGGTTATTTACATAGCTCGAAAACACAAATAACCAGTTTTCAGAAATTATTGCCTGTTTGTTTGTTTATCCGGACTGGTCCTCGAAACGGCTGGACCTATTTTGACTAGACTGTTATAGGCAAGTCGAGGACTTTCAAATAGTTAAAAATGTAAAAATTAGACAACATACTTCAACTATGCTATAATGGCTTGTTTACTTGGTTAGCTATCAAACTCAAGTTGAAAATGTAGGTGTGTTCCAGCAGCTGCATTTCAGAGACAATCCTTCTCTATGTTTAGCATGCTTAACATCTTAGTCCATATTATAATTTAACATTAGGTGAGATTGAATGAAGTCGCCAACATCGACTAGTTAAAATTTACGTCATTAATTAAACCAGAAAACGGTAGACTAAATGCAATCACTCTACATTTTTGTTTACAGTAAATGAACTAGGTTTAAAAGGTATAAAAAATATTAAATTAAGCATCAATTTCAAGTGGTGATAACGTAATCGAAAACAACTTTTAATCATGATGGTTCTAATAAGTGAACTCAAGTCTCCGGCAAAGGGGACCATGGTGACAAAATAGTGTACATTACGGGTTTCCAGACACTTGCAGTTCAGGTTTCATTTTCTCACGACCTCTTGAACAATGTATTTACACAAATGACACTAATCAGGTAAAGGAATGAAATAACTTTTTAATTATGCTTCATAATCTAAACTTTAGATTTTTTACTTTA
Source organism: Antheraea assamensis (assembly GCA_035772565.1). Lineage (NCBI taxonomy): Eukaryota > Metazoa > Arthropoda > Insecta > Lepidoptera > Saturniidae > Antheraea > Antheraea assamensis. The sequence continues at coordinate 784,589 of JAQQSE010000181.1, read as the reverse complement.
GATTCTAAAGGATCACTACATGTGTCACGTTAACCTTTTTAGTTTGTATCGAGTTCGCTTATTGGTAAAGATTAAATACAAGTGCTTTAGTGGAATCATCGGACGTTGCATTGTAGCGTACATTTAGGATATTCCTAGGACATTCCTTAATGCCGATCCGGATAGTTACCACTCTAATATTTTGGCATACGTATACTTTTTTCTATAAACGTTCAAGAAGCAGACATAGATTTCACGTAGATTTAAAAAAAATATATCGCTTTAACTGTGAAAAGATTTTCAAACATTATAAAAGGAATTTTAAAGATAACAATTGTATAAAAACATAATTGTCTACTAGAGAAATTAATAATATAAGAGAAATAATAATTTGTTCATAATAAAGCTTGAAACAAAGGTGATTGTCAGTATGTACCATACGTATGAATGTGACGTATTGCCATAGACCTGCATCTAAGATCTGTCAATATTGAATAACTAAGCAAATAATAGAAACAAGATTCCGTACAGATTCGCATAAAAAAAATTTCACGCTACTTTACGTTGATCTATACCTTTATATACACATAAAAACATACATGTATATCTATAAATAAGTGGGTATGGTAAGTCCATCATCGATTATACAAGAATTGCACTGGCATATAAAAATCTTGAAAATATTATCTATGCTCCATACGGACTGAGTACTCGACAAAATTTAACATAGATAACTTTAAATCGATAAAAGAGTTGGGGTAAGTAGCAATATCAAAATTAGAATAAAAATAATGAACACGACCTAAAGTTAATCCAGGTGACTTCCCATGAAATAATAAAGGTAAAATATTTTCATGAAAACATCTGATGGTATCCATATAAAATAGGTGAAGATAAAATAGTTCAATATTATTTTTTCCTCTATTTGTCACCTGATTTTCTTTATTTTATTATTCTAATCTGTGCTTCTCAACCTTTTTTTACTCAGTAACATACTAACACACTCTTTGCAATTTCATGACATTCTTATACAAAGTTTCTGTTAGTACAAAATGAACGAAAGTAAGTTTGTAAATCTCGTGATCAGAAATGTTTGTGACACACTAATGTGTCGCGATACGGTGGTTGAGAACCACTGATGTAGATGTTATTGATGTGGTTTAAGCATTAAGTCAATAAAAAAAATGGAAACAGTAATTTTTTTACCTTTAATTTTTAAATAAAATAAAAAAAATTAAATTGGATTTTCTTGTATAAATATGAAATCGGTTTTAACATGTATATACATCATAGGTTGGAATCAAAGTAAATACGTGTATTCAAAACGAAAACAAAAAATACGATTCCACACATTAATATTCAAAGGTGTGCGATAAAACGTCTCCATTAGAACGTCATTATTTACGAACTTTTCGTTCGCGAGCGTCATGTTTTTTAAAACATTCTTGATTTATGTAAAACGTATTCATAGCAATTAGCCCGGGAAGCTAATTTCCATTACGTAAGCTCTTTTTATTTGTTTGAAAATGCTTTTTTTAGGAACTGTCGTTTTACGTGACAGCAGCACAAAGTTTTAGACATCATAAATATTATGACGGAAGTACGTCTATTGACGAATGGTGGACGGTTCTTTCTTTTGTTTTTTCAAATGCTAGTAATTCAGTTTTTCTCGGATACTATTATTACCATTTTGAAGTGTGATGTCAACCCATATAATGTGTCTACGTATTTTCTACTTTTTTATATTTTTTATGTCCCAGACAGGTTGTAGCGACGGGCTGTCTGTAATGTGAATGACGCAGACTTTACTAACAACCTTGAACCGCTATAGTTCGAAGATACATTGCCTCATTGAGCGTGTTTTATCGTCTGTCTCACCACGAGTGTTCTGAAGAGTTGTTTAACCTCATCCTATCTTCTCCTTTTCACTACAGAACTACATGTGTAGGCTGCACAGATTTACAGTAGCAACCATTCCGGCAAGAACGATGAAGTTCGATAATTCTTATCTCTGTCGTACTGTTAAGATGCAGAGTCGTCTCCTGGGCAGTGTGTTCCCTCCCTCTTACGATATCGGGTCCTTGAAACTGTGCGTGAAGAGGCACTTTTGCATGTCGGCATGATGACGATAACTACCGTTGTTATTTAATACCGACACTCGCAGCTGTTTTTGCATTGTATCGCACTTTCCACCTGGTATCATACAGTCATTTTGCCTAACTAGCATAAAAATAGACAAGTGACAAACATGCATGTAGACCATGTAAGGTGGTCACTATAATCCATAACTAGGAATGTTAACATCTATAGTACAACTATCTTTAAGCTAATTATAATTCGTTACTAACCAACTTGGAACACTTTGGGTGCTGGTATATTTTGTCAACCACGCCCTTCGAATTGGAATAAAGAAGTATAAGCACAGCTGCTTTGCGGGAAAAATAGTCAACTTCTTCAAGTGTTCTAACAAGCTGGTTATTCTTGTTAGAACTTTTTAGGAAATTTATATAAGATCTCAAGGCGCGTGGAATGTCTTTACATGGAGTTTCTAGTACAAATCGTGACGAGCCGAAGACTTAAAATATCGTTGGTCATCTACAACCGTAAACCTGTGATTGGTCAGTTTGTGTCATGCTTCGAGTATTTGACTCAGACCAAAAAACCGGCAGCAAGGAGAAAAAGGGGATAGTGTTGAGGGAAGATGAGAAGGGGCTCGTTTCGTCTAACCTTCTCGACAGTGTTTCTTAACATGTTTTATGTTTAGCAAAATATTATTTTAGCAAAATGTTATTTTATTAAATGATATCAAAGTTAAAGACGCAAAATTAACTTTATAAGTAAAAGTAAAAATTACGATATTACAAGTTAAAACTGCAACTAAAAACTTTTGTTGGACTGTTAGACGCGTACTTGTGAGTAAAGAACGGCACGAGGCAAAGTAAAGGAGAAATATAGTTTTAGCTTGGCATGAGATCAACATAACATTAACTTGTCTGTTATTTCGTTCGCGTGAAAATATTTTTGTAGTCTCATAAGAAATACATAGGACGTCTTTTATTCGAACAACGTTTTTTAAGCCGGCTTGTGTGATGGTAAAATTGCCACGCAAGGAAAAGGCGTTATAGACCTCTGTCTCCATCGTTCTATGTGACTTTCTTTTTGTGTCTTCTTCTTTCTATTATATATAAATATGTGCCAGCGGGCAAGTGTCGAAATTCGAGTAGACGAGCATCGTGCGTCAAAATGTCTTACTACTTACTAATATTTGCTGTTATTATTGCTTAGTGCTTACGCAAAAGCGTTTAAGTATCTTAAAGCCTAAATAATACTCCGAAACGCCCTTTGTTTGACAGTAAAAGTGATTAACTTGAACAAAGAACATACATTTCAGTTCCATTTACATGTATAGTTATTATTATCTTCAGTTTACATTATTATAACTTCAAACAAATACCACATTGAGTCTTTGTTATTAGTTAGTATCTGAAACTGAACTGAAATTCAGTTCAATTTAAAATGGAAGGCGCTCATCGGAACTCATAAATTAGCAAAATATTATTTAACTATAAACTTTGGCTACAAGACCTTTTAGGGGATCGTATTAAGGGAATAAAATATGAAGCGAAACAAAAGTTTTAATGGGAAAAATTCAGTCTTATAAAAATATTATTATGATGAAATTCTACGTTACGTTTTAGTAAATAACTTTTATATTAGCAGGTCGTTAAAATAGAACTAACATTCGCTATGGTAGTTTGTGCGACATTGCTGTAACATAATTCTTTTAGTTACAACAATATCATTATTAATACAAGACGTTGGATGTAAGATGCCAGCAAAAGACAGACTCGTGTATTGAAAATTATTCATAGTTTATGTATGTCTATTTAAAATCTGATATGTATGAAAACAGATTATTTATGGCTGATTCAAGTTACATTTAGTATGGAATGAAACAACCGTGTACAAGTTTATAAATTGAATTTTATTATTATTATATAGTTAATCTTTGTTGTTTAAATTAGTTATATTTTTATTTCGAACGGATTATACGAGTACGCTGTTGGCCTTATGGCCCTTCAGAGCTTCACCGGACTAAATTAGTTATATTAAAATGTAAACTACCATACAATATCTTACGGATGTTATATCTATCGCTTGGCTATTGAGTAACAACCTAAGTAACCGCAGATCACGCCGTCGTGGTCTGTTGGTGAATTTCGGTCTCGCACACTTGTAGCCAGCCCTCGGCAGCAGCTCAAGTTTAGGTTCGATCCTTCGGAGTGGAATCCTTGAGCATGTTGCTCGCGCGATACTGTTACACTGAAAATATTCACTCAATAGCTTAACACACACAACATAGATCGCCGCCTCATACGTGCACACACACAGTTAAGTACACATATGGTGAGTTTGGTTTTGTTTTGGGTTGGTTTTAATTTTTCGAACATGGTTAGTTTAGTTAACTGAGTAGACAGATACAAAATATATATTCGAGTTCGTGAGGTACACATACTGGTACACATATGTGTTTCGCTAATTCGTATATGTGTGATTAGTTTAGCCTGTTTTGCTTAGTAAGGTTCGCGTTATTGCATTGAAGGAAACAGCTTAAACTGAGGTGAGGCTAGTTTGGTACTTTTAAGCTTGTTGCCAAGCGGGTGAGCGCCATTAACGCTCGCCCCAATAATACGTTGAAGCTGTGAAGGCCATCAGGCCAATAGCGTATAGTTAGTTACAAAAAAAAGCCTTTTTAGGGGATATTTACAGATAAGACTACTTAAAACAACAGAATCTACATAAATAAGGGTTAAACATAGAGACGATGAAAATGCTATTCAGACATTGCAAAATTGTGAATATTCTCGATAAGGTTACAATATCTATTGTATGAAAAAACATAGGTAAGATTGATGAACTCAAAAAAATAGAACAACCAGAGTCCATGCGAGAGTTGACATATATTCTCATATACGTGCTACATGATTATAATATTTACTACAGTACGTACTTCCAAACGCCTGTGTGGAGGAACTCTTTAAATATGATGTATAGTCCTCGTGAATCTTTTTGGCTGCTCCGAATATAGCCATAGTTCGGGCTTGCACGTAATATAGTCCAGAGTTTAAAACAAAACTAAGTTAGGAATCTAAAATTGACATTTATGTATCCTTAAGCTGTTTCAATGTTATACATATAATATAATACAAATTTGTAACTAAATTTCCGGTCCAGAGAAAGACCGGTCAGAAAGTTTGGCGCGGACTGTATAAAGGGGGGTCGAGCGAGTTTTAAAGAGGAATACTTTAAATGAAGTACCTCCTTGATCTTGTTTAGCCATAATGATTTTGTGCCGTATAGAGTGTAGACGAATTTCCACAATTAAATCGCCTTAGCGCTATCAGTAGACTTTCTTCTTTCTCATCTGTAATAAGTACAATAAAAAAGCTAATCCTGTTTCCAGTGTTTCACTTATATCTAGGACTGGTAGAGGCTATGTTTATTTTAGTTCCTCTTATATAATGATATTCTTTAGTGCGCGTTTACGGCAAATTAGTCGTAACACGTAGCACCCACTTCGGTGATTAAAACCGGAGAACAATACGGAACCGCTGATAAGTACAGGAAAACTAATTAATTTCGCTCGGGGAATAATTATTTCGTATTCCGCGAAGTTTTTCCTCCTCTATATAAAAATATAAACGTTGAAATAGGTAATTACGGATAGTCTGAATGCCTTGTCGAATATTATTTATTGAACCATTTCAATACTAATAATCTAACTGTACTTTTACTAAATGTGAATATGAGTTTGTTTGTTTATTACTTTTTTGCTTTTTCAGGCTTTAAGTACTCAAGCGATAGTTATAAAATTATACATACACATTTTGTTAGGACTTAACGTACCTTTTATCCACGGAAAAAAATACTGTTCTTGTAGCATACGTCACGCCTACATTAACATTATCCTGGTCATTTAATTAGATTATCTATTTTTAGCGAGCATATGCCAAATTAATATAGGGACACACACATACATGTAGTGCACGTTATGGACATGTTGGTGTCAAGTGTCACTCATCGTTTTCCGTTCCACACTAATCTTCGCCAGTCCGATTGTAGCCGTGTAGACATAGTCGTACGCATATACACTATATATAATAAGATCTGTGTCGTACCTAAAAATAATAGATGAATTTGATGTGTGTGTTAATTGTAAATTATCAATACAGGCTATATTATCTTCGGTTGAACTTTTATTAAACTATCCAATAGGACCACACATATATTGGCGGGCCAAGATTAAGACTCAATATTCTTGAAACTTGAACTTTAGTCATTCGCAAGGTCAACTTCACAATCATCATCATCAGCCTGTAAAAGACCCACTATAGGGTCTATATATATAAAAATCACTTTCCGAAAGAATTGGTATAATCACCACGACCGTCTACGACTTATCGTCGATTTTAAACTCCAACAAATCCATAGTTATATATTTATTTTCCCACATATATACGGTGGTGCTACAAGAATATTTTTCAGGTTCAGAATTTAGGTTATTAATTTTTTTTTTTTTAGGTCCGAGGCTGGAATTACCGACAATTTCCATGTGGCTGTAGGTTTGCATCAGGGATCAGCTTTAAGTCCTTATCTATTCCTTCTTGTCATGGATGCAATAACATCAGACATACAGGAGGAAGCACCTTGGTGTATGCTATTCGCTGATGATATTGTTCTTGTTGGTGAAAATGCTGCCGAGGTCCAGAGTAGGCTGGAGAAATGGCAACAGAAACTGGAGAATTTTGGTTTAAAGATTAGTGGGATGAAAACTGAACATTTGTTCTGTGATTTCGGAGGTCCATCCAGTTTTTGTCATATTACCTTAAACGGTGTATTCTTACCAGCCTGCTCCAATTTTCGGTACCTCGGCTCATTAATCCAAAATGACGGTGGAATAGACAAGGACGTGAGGAATAGGATAAATGCAGGGTGGATGAATTGGCGAAAGGTGTCTGGGGTGGTTTGTGACCCACGAATGCCGTTGAAACTCAAGGGGAAGGTGTATAAAACTATAATAAGACCAGCCGTGTTATATGGATCCGAGTGCTGGGCTACGAAAGAGACGGATGAGAAAAGATTACATGTGGCAGAAATGCGAATGTTAAGATGGATGTGTGGTGTAACACGGATGGATAAGATTAAGAATGAGTATATCAGAGGAAGTTTGAAAATAGCACCAGTGACAGAGAAGTTGAGGAGTAGTAGGTTAGCATGGTACGGGCATATTATGAGAAGAGATGAAAGTCATGTAACAAGAAAAGTTTTGAGTTTGAAAGTGGACGGATATAGGAGTAGAGGAAGACCGAAAAAGGTATGGATGGATTGTGTGAAAAACGATATGTGTATAAAAAGTGTGAATACTGAGATGACATCTGACAGAGGAGAGTGGAAAAGGAAAACATGTTGTGCCGACCCTACTTAGGTGGGATAAGGGTAAGATGATGATGATGATGAATTTGATGTTTTCCTTCACCGTCGGCCGATAATGTTACCAATTTTATATTAGTAAAAGTACGCGAATTCCTACAAATCCCCAAATACATGCTGGGATTTAAACCTGTGGACATCGCATCGATATTTTCACCGGTCAAATTACTCCATTACGACTTATTATTCGAGATCAACTTATAACTACTTAATCATTTTTGGATGGTCAGATGGTGACGTTTGGAAATATTTGTCTGTATAATTGCTACAATGGTTACAATAAAATGCTTTGTTATAAAAATGTATACAATAGAAAGCTAAAGTAGATCGATTTTCTGGCTGGTTCTTCTCGATGTCTGGGTTGTTTTACGAGCCCTTTTTATTTTGACTCGAAAATCCCGAAAGAATACCACCAATGTTTAAAAGAATATTTGTTAATCGGTTCAGTTGTTTTAGATCATAAACGCACTAAGAAACAGACAGCCGTTACCTTCTTTGATATGATTCTACTATAAAATATAATTATATAATTGGTGATCGTTTAGATGAGATCACAGGAGAGATCCTTCAAAGGTTCTTGCTAATTCATTTGAACGGTATTATTCATCTTGAAGAAAGTTTCACGTCATAAATTAAGTGCGGACTAAGTTTGCGGTCGTAAATCTAAGAGGTCCGCCCCTCGGCGCGCCTGTCTCTTGTGACAATTCCGCACCCACGGTTTTGGATGTCTGTTGTGACCATAATTTATTGCACGTGTGAACATTTTTTAAAAAAGATTGGTGTAAAAATGTGTCTATACTAAATTCGAGTTGAATTTAATTTAATTAAGATATATAATACAATATTATTAAAAATATTAGTAATAATCTAATATCAGTATAATATGCTTGCCAATAATCCTACATTTACGAGCACGAATTTAGAATGCAACTATATAGCATAATCATAAATTTATAGTTACTAGCTGTCATTATTAACGACAGCAGATTTGTTTCACAACATCGACGTACATTTATGGATTCTTAAAGAATAGTAAAATATAATTAAATGGAACATAAATGATTATATAAACATTAAAGACATATCTTATAGAATGTGTACTTTTCGAAAAGTATATATGAATAAGAACGGATGACGACTTGAACATCGTTTAACCGATCACCTTGACCGCTGTTGGCATACCCGAGTATTTTTTCAAGGAGACAGTTTGATGCTATCCATTTCACTCTAACTCACAACTAACCTCACAACTAACGTCACCTACGTTGGGCTATATTTTATTGTAATTAAGTTTTTATTGTAATTAAACGCGAACGAAGTCGCGAGCGATTGGTGTTCTGATAAGTCGCTCTGCGGCAAAACAAAACGAAACAGCCGGGGATTTAAACACGACAGTTATATAGCTTCGAATTCGCTCGTATCAAGACTTACGCAAGTATTTAATTATTTATTGGTTTGTTCATAATGTGTTGCGGATTCTGATTTGTTTCCATTGTTATAAGTTTGTTCGAACTCCCATCGCGTTGTCTAGTCTGAAATTGGATTTTCCCTAAGGAGAGAACTTTTGGTAACAATAAGAACATTAGTTTCATTTAATTTATTTCGCATGCCATAAATGTATTGGATTTATTTCATATTTGATAGCGTTTCCTAGTTTTAGAACATAAAAATAAATATTACTTTTTTGCTTGGTTCAGGTGAATGAATTGAACTGAAATGTTGAAGTATCATTTTATAACAGTTATAAAGTAAACATGAAAGTTGACACCTGAAACCAGTTTTCATGTATATATCATCCATAAAAGCATTGTGTGGGCGCTGTTTTGAAAATCGTATTAAATCTGAGAATTTTATGCATGTAATAAAGCTGTGCATTTATTATATTAATATGTGCATAACTGTATGTAGTATATGACATTGTACATTCTAAGCAATGAATATTAACTAGGTTTTACCGACGACTTCATCAGTAACATCATCAAAATGAAATGATTACCGCGATATCTTCTGTAAAATGATAGCACTGTTATACTACTTCCATACCTGTGTGAGGAAGCTTCGGCTACATGTTAGGTATAGAAGAGCGTTCGCACACCTTTGTCATCCCAATAATCATTCGAAATTAGCGTTTCCAAGTTCTTTACATTATAAAAACCGCGGGTTCTGTTATCGTGCTGTTTGTATCATCACGCAGCCCGATAGTTTGTAGCGCATGACGATAATGTGTTCCCACGTCTGCATTTATTGCGAATATAGACAACATTTTGTGGCCATACACGCCGGTATGGGAGTAGCATTAGCAAATACAAATAATTTTCATAAATTAATAGTTTTTACTCGCGATTTGCTCGCAGTTAATGTAAATGTAGATTTAACCTATCCTTCGGAGAAAAATACTGTTTTTCTGGACGAAAGATACTCTACACTTATTCTGACAATGAGTGTGCAAAATTTCATAATGGTCGGTTGACTATTTATAGCGTGAAAGTTTTAAACAAACAAACATACTCACAATCGCATTTATAATATTAATAAGGATTGTAAAACATATTTAAATTGTCAGAGGTATCCTTTCGTTTGGTAAAAGCGAAAAAGAATGAAAAAATTGAGTAAACCCACAGAAGTTGAACAAGTTAATCGCTTTCTTACTTTAAGTTGTCTCTAAAGGGGTAAATCAATAAAATATTTTGATAAGCCAACTATTTTCAGTCAACCGAACCGAGTTCAAGGATTCGTTCTATTTTTCTTCATTCTATTTTTGTTTACTAACTATTGATGAGCTTTAATTGTATCAATAAAAAATGTTGGATTTTTTTTCCATACCATCGGGCATCGATCCCTCGAAACATTCATTTATAAGTTGTCTACAATATTTGTACAATACTCAACACAGTTTTTACCTTGTACAAAAAAAACAGATAATAATTATCGTTTTTTAACATATGAAGACAAAACTTTGTCGTATGTTCGTATGGTTGAATTTCAACCAATGAACGACTAGTATTGATTCTTTTTATTTTCCAATGGTTGGAATGTTTTCCAATTTGCTTGTAGTGTTTGACGTTTATAAGCGCCTAAATTGTATACAAGTTTGATTCGGTTTTAAGATATTTTTTATTTGCATTTTTTAATTAAAATATCATTATTACACCTGCTTTTTATCAGCCACGTCTGCGATTTTACGTATATAGGTTAATGTATAAATAAGAACGTAGTAGCGTCTTTCCTTACAAATATAATTTGTGTTATTTTCATTTTCTATATAAATTATTCATTCCGGTCCCATCGCGTCGCTCCTACCAAAGCCTGCAATCACAAAATTAAATTAGTTATATATTTGTACATACTACATTTTATTTCTTAAAATATAAGACACAAACTGGATGTTTTCATTGGCAACACTCACATATATTAAAAGCTTTTCTTTGTAAGTGTTACTAACATAAATCTTCATAAACAAAACTAGGGTTGTCACCTTTTATTGGAGTAAATACAGTATATCGGTTATTAAAGGTAAGAGAAAGTACACTGTACATACAGATTCTATTGGGCAGTTTATTCACTCGGGCGATCAAATTCGCTTATTTTTTCACGATTTATAGAAATGAATTCTAGAAAAATCGAATTACGAGACATAAACTAATTTCACGAACTTTATTATTCATATATAGTATAAAACTGCCCATAATAGGTAGTGTACAGTGCTTAATTATAAAGTATGGGTACTAATCCTGACTATGGAGCCTAATAATACAGTTACTGTGTTGTGTGTAGCGTAAAAGTTAGGTATATTGTCATAAACCTAGAGTTTTTTATATTGTACACAATTATTTACTGTAATAATTATCTAAAATACGTCTAAGATATCGTTATAACTTTTATAAATCTTTTAGTATTTTAGTTTAAGAAAAATCTTAAGCCTGAAGCTTTATTTTGAAGAGACGATGGCTTAGTGGTTTTAGTCTGTTCGTATATCGCGACGATTGACGTAGAATTCTTGCGAATGAGTCGGAGCTATCGTTGATGGAAAATATTGTGATGAAACCATTGCATAGTGGTATCTTTTTCTAAGATCACCTGGCTAAGTACCATCCTAAAACTGATAATTTTTCGCTAAGCATCTATGAGGGTATATCCTGACAGTTACACTTGTGAGTCAATTCTAGAGCTAGGTTTAGCGTGTTTACTATCTGGGACCACATCATCATTTAACATCAGCTGAGACTGTGGTCAAACGCTAACACCTACAAGGTATTGAATAAGTACCGTCAATGAACACTTGTTTTTAAAAAATACATTTCCGAAAGAGGTTTGCTTAGGTTATCAATGGGAAATTGAATAGTATTTGAACAGACGACTATCGATGCGGTGTCCGAACGCACTAGTAATGTTAGAAGCTATTTTTCTGGTACCAGATTATGGAAATAGATAAAGGAAGGAAAAAAATATATATTATAGTAATATTTGCATGTATGCATAGAGAAATTAAGAAAGAAAGAAATTGCGCATAGAGAATAAGAAGCGAGCAAATACTGTATGAAGTTTAGATCAGAAAGTAAGTTTAATGCGGGTGAAAAGTGACGTGCCGCGGGGTATTGGGAGCCGGGGGCGGGTTGGTCGCCCGACGTGAGCCGAGAATTACAGGGAAGGGACGTGCTGTGAATGCCTATGTCAGTAAGGTATTATACCGCGTAGCTTGAAGGCATGGTAGGCTCAGAAGTAATATTAACAACACTACAATACTACTTTTTGCTTGGAGCTTCGCTGATTTTAATGTCAATTTGATCTGTCCCTCGGGAGTGGCATATCTTTTCCGGATAAAAAGAATCCTATGTACTTTTCTATATCCCTGGCAACACGAATGCAAAACTGCATGATGACCGGTTGCCGAGTTATGGCTTAAAAGCGTAACAAACATCAAATTTACTTTCGCATATGTAATATTGTTCCTGAGGATAATTCTCGAGTGCTGTGAACTGTTTTTTATTATTATGAAATTGTATATAAAAAAATTAAAAGCGCGGGTGATTGTTAGCTATTATAGTTAAGTCATTACATTTCAAAATAAACCAAGTCAAATTTTAATTGTTCATATTAAATGGTTAAGTTTTTTTAAGATTTTCAGCTTTCATATATCGCGAACGGAGTCTAAATTTAGCTGTTATTTTGTATGTATATATATAGTATATCTATATGTATAGTATAGTATATAGTGTGTGTATATATATATATATATATATAGTTTTTATGACTATCAAATTTTACATTTATAAAATACATTTTTTTATATTTGAAATATAATGAAGACACGATAATGAAAATGAAAACACATTTCAACATTGCTTACATATATTAACTAGATTTCGAACTAGTTTCCTTAGGAGAAAAGGTCGTTTACTGTCCAAATATGAGTATAATATACTTATGAACATTACCAGGGATATGAAAGTGGCAAATATCTCTTTACTCGTCTGAAACCGTAAAATAAGGAGTTAAATTTTATTTTATGTGAATTTTACATAGATGCATTGCGCGTACTCGTGTTCTAGAATAGTTTTTATAATAAAAAAAATTAATAAAGAAGACGCGTAGGAGCATAAAGTTAACAACTGCGATACAAATGCACTAGGTATACACCTTTACTGTTAATCAGTATCGATTTTTTTGCCATTCTAAGGGTTATTATTTATTGTTTAAGTGGCTATTAAAAAATAAATCTCTAGGAGAGCATGTGTGTTTTAGTTTTTAGTTAAAAGCGGAAAATTTCGGAGTATTACATTTTTCAGTTGTGGCCCATGGACTACAAAGTGTTGAAAAAATAATGTCACTATGCCGTCTCCAGAAATTATACATATTAATTCGACGGTATTTTATAATGCTACACAGTGTTCCACTTTACTGTACGTATAACGAACGATATACATATCACGATTATGACGTGAATCACGGTAAAGCACCAATAGATTTTACGTTGCATTATACATAAATATTTTATGCTCGACGAATTTTCGAATTACTCGCTAATAAATTGAATGGTATAATTCGATTCTGATGTCAAGTGATATATATACCTATTTCAAGTTTACGGGTTTAGATATGGCATTCAGACACACTGGACTGGCAAACGTCAGCACGGCAGTGCGACAACTTTTTAACTGAACCATACATTGTTGGCCGAATGGACCTTTATAATTACACCGGACTTGCTTAAATCACTGAGTCGTATGGCAGCAAGCTCAAGAACGTCCAACCAAAACCTCGGTTTGGACTGTTGCCTTGAATTTAACATAGCGACTTAAACTAAGCCAACCAAGCTAACTAAACTAATCATACATGTATGTGTACTAGAGAAACACGTGTGCAATGTGTGTACTTTGGCTAAAACTAACTAACTAAAATCAAGAAAATAAGGGAAAAAGAAATAAAAATCCATTCACAATGTTAGTACCTTCGCTGTGTTTGTGCACGTGTGTGGTCTTCAGCATGATGTGCGTGGTAAGATAGTGAATACAGTTACTGTATGGTGCCAGTGGCGTGCTCGAAGGCTCAATTTTGGGAGAACGGAACTAGGTTTGAGACGCTGCTTAGGGTGGTAGCGGTGAGTGTGCGGGAGCGAAATTCACCTCTAGATCACGGCGGTGAGATATGTGGTTACGCGGGCGTGGGCGCTCACATGCTCTGTTTGAAGAATCGGAGTGGTACGAATCGTTCGGTGCCGTTATTTCATAGGGGCATTGATAACGATCTTCGCAAGTTTTTTAAAACGCTTGGCGCCCGGAGCATGAACCTGCGTCTTCTAGCTTCATCGTCAATAAATTGATTGATTTAATAATAATGGTTATTATTATCGTACGATGGCGGTGCGTTAATCACGGCAATAAGTCATTTGCGTGGCCATTTAAAAACAAGCATGTCTTAAGCCTATCGCTCCCTTAACGACCTGCAATGGTGTCTTATCGGTCGTGTTACACAGATTATCTTTTTCTTTGGAATAGGCGACTAGGCATCCACGGGCTGCTGTACATTTAGAGTTTCTGGAATAATTTAAACAATTCGAAAATTCCACTTAATCGATTAATTTTTATAGGTCAATAATTAAAAAATGTATAAATGGAATAATACTTCAAATTATTTGTATAGTTCAAATTATTCTATTCAGAATTTGAATCATTTCTTATAATTCAACTCTTAGTTCTTTCGCATAATCCTAGTAAAATTAGTACACACATAAATTAAGACTAGTGAACAAATACATATAATGTGTCCACGGCTTAAAATTTAAGCGTTGAAGGTACAGTTTCATTTAAGCTTAAACCAGTACAGACAAGACACATGGCCACGTAAATCCGCATACAAAATATGAAACGCCGAGCTAACCAAGACGTAAAGTGAAGACATGCGAGCGCGGAGAGCGGTAATGTGCTTTGTCTGTAACAGCTTGTAGCTTGATTAAGCCATAAATATGCAGCCTGCCCGCTACACATGTACGCCTGGTACAAACCCTCGTCCCGACATAGTTTCTCTATGGTACGACCCGTTTGAATTTTATTAATTTTCGGTTAAAGTGGGGCGTCTCGGACGAGGCAATATTGTCGATAAAGGTTGCCCAATTTTTTATACTTATCATCCCATATAGTGCCTTTGGGATAATATGAGCTAGGACTGGGCACTTTGTAAAATTTGTTACTGTTATTATATATGTTCTATAGATTAAAATTATAATTGAAAGATGTATTATATTTGTAAATATAAGGAGTTATATGATGGATAAAATTGTGTTTTAGATTTTTAATTACCATGACTAAATTAAAACTAAAGCTAAATATATTTTTTAATAAGCTTATCTCTGGAAGTAATAGTACGATTAGAAAAAAAATGCATTTTAGAGCCATAAAGGTTAAAGTTACTAGTTTTTAATCGCAGTTTCGCTCGCTTCATTGTTTATTTGGTTTATCGGTTATCTTTTCTGGATGAAAGGTTTATTTGTGCGCCAATGGCAGTGTGTCTGAAAAATTATTAAATTTTAAGATTTTTTTTTATATGATGTAGCAGTAAAGGCATGAAAGCGTGACAAGTAAAAAATAATAATATCAATAAGCATTCTCCTACCCTAATCTTGTACAGTAAAAATATCTATCTCGTACAAATATTTACCTCGTTCTCTTGAAAAATTTGTTTGCTGGTTCAATATTATTGCTTGCATCTTTTTATTCCTGAATAAATTATTCTTCGAATGTTGTATATGGATGTAATTGAAATTGCGAAATATAACTTTACAACAAATTTCTTGAAAATAGTTTAGAAGTACTTACTTGTCAAAATTCTACGTATCTCGATAAACAATTTTGAAAGATTTACTATTGGTCATCCAGTTGTCTTGATAATACCATAGTTAGTTGGTAGTGGAGTTAGTAGACGCAAGAATCGTGAAGTATTAATACCCTAAACAAAAATAAAGAAACAGTGTCGTGGAACTTTCGGTTGGAACGAAGTCCCTTTCGTAGTGTGTATATTTTTTCTTAGTCAATTAATTGGCTACAAAAATTAAGAGAGTCGTAATATAAACATTTTAGGTAAAAAATAAATTATTCACATATTGTTGCACTTTAACTCTGATACTTACCTGGCTTCATTCTTATTATCTTTTAAGCCACTATTACAACGCATTATTGATGTATATTTACCAATAAAAAGAGTTATTATTAACTGACAAACCTGTTTAGAAACAATTAGAAAAGAGATTACGCAGCAAGTGTTTTAAAAAAAATAAACATAAGAATAAATACACAACTACATCCAATACGCTACGAAGCAGCTGACGCGTATGCTGTCAGCTGTGTACAAACTATACATCCGTAGCGGGTGCGAATTTGTTGGCTGTCTTGTTGGCGGTCTTGAACCAATAAGCGAGAGTCTGTGAATGGGCACAGCCAATAGCATATGCGCTATGGATAATCGTCAACATTATAGAAAGGATCGTAATGGAATAATCTTACACTTTTTTCGCCTAGCCCCCATACGCCAAATACGTACCGCGCGATAAGGAACTTTGTTCCAAAAATAATAAATAAAATTGGTTTACAAATAGAGTAAGAGATACTAAAATGTTTTATTTGACGTATTTATATATAGATACCTAACATTACCACGTTTCATAGAATATTCCAGACAGAGGCGTTGTTAAATCCTGCGGATCGTCATTTAATTTGATATTTTATTTCGAAACAACAATGTTGGGTCAAAAAGTGAATTATTTATGTGGACGGTGTATACGAGACTGTCATATAAATATTATACAAACGTTAATACATATTTTTCAAATACGTGTGGCTTTATCCATTTTTAATATAACATGTGAAGAATCTCAGAGGAATTTTAAGCAAACAGCATTATCAAAGACCTTTTATGTGTACAAAAAAACATCGCTATTTTTAACGTAAATTTGTTTTTGTCTATTTATTTGCCTCAGTATTAATAATGGTCGCTTAGAATATTAGTAGTGGTTATGCTTTATTTCGAATTTTATTAATTTATTTAATGATGAAACTGTATACTTTAATAAGTATAAACGATTTTTCGGTATAAGAAGTACATTGTCGTTCATTAGTGAAAGGAAAAAATTGTCGAAAAACGAATTAACTGACTTTCTTATTATACGTTTTCTTGTCTTATCTCTTTATCAATATTATTACTCGTACAATAAAAATGTTATATTTGTTTGTAGAAAGAACTATAACAACTTATCCGATTATAAAGATTTTTCATTGACTGGTAACCTACAATATAACTGAGGCAATTAGGCTTTGTTTTTTTGTTTAAAATTTCATATTGTAATCAACGAAAAAGAAATTGCAAGCAGTCCGATAGTATTCAATAAAACTAAAAACGTACCTTCTTCAAAGTATAAAATATGGACATTGTTGTTAAATAGTTTTCATTGCATCTAAAACAACTTTTGAGAGTTTTCAAGGGAAATAGAGTACCGCGAATTGTTTCTTTAGAAACTTTAAATTTAATTTTGATTGCAATTGTAAAACATTTGTTAACCAGTAGGAATTAATATAAATAATTAGCAATATTGAGTGTTTATATGTTGTTTATTATTATTATTATTATTATAGACTAGTCCCATAATTCAGGGATATAAAAAACATCCAAATTTTTGATCCAAATCGGTAGCAAATGGCTCTACAGAAAAACAAAAAAAGATATTTTAGCTTCACGTGTTTAGTTTTTGGATTCGACTATGAAAACATCGAAAAATCTGTTTTCCAAATTTTTGCACAACTTAAAAACGGTCCACATGTTCAAAAATTAATTTATAAGCTAACCATAATGCCCTTTTACGAAACTGCTTACTGTCGCCAAGCTTTTAATTCATCGTTTTTACTTTTAATTTAAAGTTAAAAAAAAAAAAAACTTCAAATAACCTCTAATTCTCTGATCAAAAAAATTACTAAAGTTATAAAGCGTAATCTTATATAATAACAGATATAGTAATATATAATTAAAATATCGTATCACATTCTTAGAAGTATTGTTGGTAAATTATTTACCTTGCGAATAGTATAGCGCAATCGTGTGGATGTTTACGTCGTGTAAATACTTGTGTTAGTGGTGCATCTACGTCGCATCCACTTCTTGGCAAACACTAGGACTCTAGACGTATGGCAATTTGCTGTGTGATATGTTTACATTGCAAATGCTGTTGTAATTGAGACATATATAATTAAAAATTCTGTTTTATTTTTCGTAATTATTTAAATTACTCCTATTTTACTTGCTATCGAGGATTTTAATGGAATTCGATTTTATAGTATGTGACAATAATGGTTTTGTTCATCTATACCTGTACTTTATTTATTAGTAGTAATTATTGTTTGTATTGTGAATAATGGTAACGTGTTTGTACACTTTTTATATGAAAAATAAAATTGATGTTTTTGATTCATATGGACTCAATTATTTACGTCGCCGCGCTGTACAATCTACAGCTTTGTCTATATATGTATCTTATTGTTGAACATATAATTAAGTATCCTTTTTTATGTGTTTGAATTATAGTTTAATAGGATAAAGTGAGTGAAGTGACGAGTGAAGTGACGATGAGTGAAATGTAATCTTATTTCTATTTGTATTTTTCGGCTATTATTTTGATACTAAAGTTTTTGTTACATTTTTATCTTTTAGTGAAACGAAAGTATATCAAAGAGGTATGTGAATTTACTATTCTATATATGTATATATGAAAATATATGTATATTTTCTACCTTTATTGTTTATACTCATCACTACATATTATAAAACAGAGTCGTCCGCCGAATCTGTCTGTCTGTCTGGATGTTCGTGATAAACTCAAAAACTACTAAACGGATTGTAATACTTCACCAACAGATAGAGTAATTCACGGGGAAGGTTTAGGTATGTCATTTGTCAAGGTTTTTTTGTAAATTGGTTGAATTATAATGATAATTGTTGAAAGAATCGGAAAAAGGTAAGCCGCCTGGGAGCTTTCGTCGAAAACGCCGACCGCATTACAATCCGTTCGGTAGTTTTTGAGTTTATCGTGAATATCCAGACAGACAGACAGACAGACGCGGCGCATGACTTTGTTTTATAATATATAGTGAATAAGCAGTTGTTAAAATTGTTAGAACGTATTAGTTTAATGTTTATATTCTCAACTTTATAATATCAAGTGAGTTCGCTGTTTAATTGTACTAAAAAGCGACTTTGTATAGTGTATACTCGGGTTGGCAAATAATAACTGTCTTTGTCTATAGATTACAATAACGTTTTTATGAGGCTTCAATATGACTACGTAAAAAGTATAAATCGCGACTGACGATAAAAGTTTTTGGGTTTCTCTTTCTATTGTTTTAAAGGAGCGTCCTAAGATATTTTTTAATTTTTTGCTTCAAAGGCGGTGAAAGAGATTTTTTTTATAACAGTTCATTACACCATTGAAGACATCGACGTAAAATTTGGTTTACTATTTATTTATTTAAATTATATAATAATTTGTTTAATTTGAACTATATGAAAACTAGTAACTAGTGTAGTTAGTGAAAACTGTGTTGCAGTTACAATCGGTCATCTCTGATAACATATTTTAAATAATGTTTTGTAAATTAAAAAGACGTAGAATCATAAGTAAATTGGAGAAAATGTAGTAGTTATACGTTATATAATAGAATACTAGAAATTACAAAAAGCTATTGAGCAAGCGTGAGTGTATGTATATGTGATAATGTTGTGTGATATTTGTATGGTATTTTTTTTTTTTATTACTCCTTGTTGACCCTGGGGCCTCTACAGATTCACCGGACTACTTATTTCTATGAATTAGAGCATATTCATTACTTATACTACTGCGATTTATAAAAAAATCATTTTAGGCGTAGTCGCTATGTATAAGACAGAAACTCTTCGGTTTCCTCATAAGTAAGGTTAGGTCTAGAAGTTAAATAAGATTAATTCTTTACATTTGTTTTTAATTAATAGACGAATATTAATATCGTTATTGATTTTATTTCATAATACAGACCCCAAATAATTTTAATGGCGACTAATCAGTTCTGTTCTTCTGGTATCATCAAGCCAGTTTAAGTTCGCCTTTATGATGCGTAAAATACCATCATCATTTTTTGCCAAAGCTGCGAGCTCATTGACGATGTTCACCGCACGTTGGCAGAATGTGTTCGAAGTGAAAGTATAAGATCTGGGCTCAATGCTTCTCGTTAATTCCATATTGGTATATATAAACCATTGCTAATTTAAAATTTGTATTATGTTACTTAGGCGATATAATAGCGCAGACGACAAAGACTTAAAAAAAACACAGTTTAAATCAACTGTTGGAAACAATTTTTTTTTTCAAGAGATTTGTTGAACTTGACATGTAATATAAATAAGTAGATGAATCCTTATATATAATTGTAGTCCGGTGAAGCTGTAAAGGCCGATCAGGTCAATAGCGTAGTTAGTTCGAAAAAAAAACAAATATAAACAATAATATTAATCGTGAAATTTAATCCTGCTGTACTTTTTACCAGCCATTGTTTGGCTTAGCTGGAATATAATCTAGGAAATGAATAAAGCTTTCAAAGCTAAATCTGAACAAATAAGTTTATTTCATAGGTGACGATACTGTTCAGTGTTTTCGGTGAGCGCTGTTTAATTAATGTTGAACGGAAAATGTTAATAAAATAGCTTTGTGATTTGTTTGTTTTTAATTGGTTATATCTATAAAATATTTTTATTTTCGGTCACAGAGAAATATATATAATAATAGAATGTAGAATGAATAAAATTTTCGCTGCGATTCATCAGTTTTTTTATACTTTATAAGTTGTGTTGTCCTTGATCCACGATCACACTAAAAGTTGAGTAACGATGTGTCCTAGGAAGATAATGCAGTAAGCCCAGAGGTCGACTAGCTGACAGGATCGATTCTACACACTCCTATATTACTACCGTAAGTAAAAGGGGTGCATCCCGTAGTCCGGTGAAACTGTAAAGGCCTTGCCAGGTCAACAGTGTAGTCAGTTCGAAAAAAAAAGGGTGCATCTCTAATTGAAAATAAATCGGAGGAAAGTCGAAAAGTCTGCGTCTTCAGCAAAATACATCTACCTCATATTTTTGATCAAGTATAATTTGAGAGTAGCAGCGCTTAACAATAGACTAACAAAAACTTACTGTTAAATATAGCTTTATTTCTTGATTCCGAATACATATATAAAACTTAATTATGAAAAAAAGCCAGATATGGCCCTCTCTTTTTTTGGAAAACAGTGCAGGCGTTTGCCGACAGATTTTAGTGACTTGCTATGTATGATTTTTGGATGTTTTCTTTCACTGAAATCTCAGGCTCGAAAGTTTAATTTTTGGATTAAAACCAACGTCAATCAGTCCATCAATCCTTCAGTAATATCGTGAGTTGTCTAGCTGTCGACTAGTAGCTATACCTAGCGACCACATGAGTGGTTATGTCACGACCTTTGTTGTCACACTGTTACTATGGACCAAATGTTGTTTGGTCAGTAGTCGAGGTACTAGACCAATTTAACTGGCGGAATGTAGATTCGATTTCCCGAGTTTTGAGTTCGGACATGTAACAATTATTTTTTTGAAATTCGGTTTGATATACTAAATCTTATTGGTAACGCTATCGGCTAAACATCAGTGGTAACATTTTGAGAAAACCAGAACGCTTGAGAATTATTTTTGTACTAACGCTACACATGAAAAAAAATATAAAACTGTATTTTCTTGGTGAATTGTCAATACATCGTAAATTGGTGAGGCGATTATGTCCACACCTCTCTTCGGAAATAGGGCTTTGGCTTAGTAGTAGGACACTTATGGGTTGGTATTATTGTCTTGCGCATACTACATATTTAATGCAAGAGTGAAATATTTTCCTAAAATCACATCCAAGATACAGAAATCCCTATTTGTATTATAAGTAAATGTTAACCGGCTTTGTGTAGTTCAACTGAAATGTTTGTTTTTGGTTTAAATAATTAGAAGGCGTTTTGTAGTTTAATGTAGAAAGTTAATTATGAAAAGGATAAAAAAGGGATGGTGGATAAAGATCCACAACTTTCATGGACGTTTACTAACTTCACATTTGTGACTGACGGAAAATAAAAATGTAATAGGATATTGATAAATTTTTTGGTAAAACTTTGCCATAATAATTTGGACGGGACTTGCAAAACCTTTCTTCGATAATAAAAATAAAACAAAGAATTACAGTGTAAACAAGCGGTACAGGTTGTTTTATGCATTGGATTATTTCACTAAACAAATATTCTTTTTCCATTCATTCTTAACCTAGTGGGAACAATTTTTTTTTTCTACGATCCCAACTTTTACAATTAGAAGTACAATAATAAATCTGTAGAAATAATCTTTACGATTGGTAAATATTTAATTAAAATAAACTCATGTTTGATTTACGTGTATACATATAATAAATTACACTTCAATAAAATGATTACAGATTTTTCAAAACTCAATACACCGTACATTCTCCTGATGTCTGTCTTCCGAGTTCACTCTAGCGATGCATCTGCCAAGCGAGCGCAGTTAAATACGCTCGAACTCACCCATAAAATGTAGTTAATTAAAATCTAGTTAGCGCACTAACAAAAACTAATTTGCTGACTTGTAACTGAGCGCCTAAGTTCATACTTGTCGTTCATTTTGCTGTCGCTCTCTGGACTGTATAATGTTATCAAATATCGCACAAATTAGTTTTTAACTTATATAGATATTCTCAAATTTCGTATCGAAGAAGTCAGTTTAGTAAACCAAAGAGTTAGCAGGTGAGTCCGGACACTACTGTGCGGACACAATGGCGATTAACGAACGTTCGCATTCTATACAAAATTGACGTTTTTGGCGAAATAAATCTCATGGAGCGAGAACAAGGCTTATTCTAATTTACGCCTGTGTTACCAGCAATATCAAATTGACAATCTATCTCCAAGCACATAAGCACATCACCTATAAAGGATGTTTTCCGGTTGCTGCATTTGAGAGCCAGTCTTTCTTTAGCTTCACAATTGTTAGATCACATTATGATTTCACATCAGATGAGATTAGGGTTGAAACGTTTGCTTGTAATATAATGCAATATTTATTTAATTTACCTTTACACCGTCACTCATGGTTACTAGTTTTTGTAGGTTTGACAATTTTGTCTAAATTATATGGTACAAAAGGTATATTTTCGCATTTCTTGAAATTACATTATTACCTTCTGCTTACAGTTTCGTTACCGTTAGTGTACATATGACCGATCCCCTCAGGAACAGTACTTTTTTGTGTATGAAAGATACCTACTATATGTCCTTTCTCCGTACCCTTAACAACATGTATGATGATAACTGGTCAGTAGTTAAGGTGTGAAAGAGTAAGAAACAAACAAAGTGATAATCAAATTTATAATATTTTTTAGGATTAACATTCAGACGGTTAATGTTCAGATATAATAATAATACTGTCGTATATTGGTGACAGTAAATATTAGTTTTGATAATAAATTTCAGGCATTTTTCGCGATAGAGGAATTTAATACATGTGGGAGAAGACTTATTAACCCTAGCGATACTTCTGGATCTATTTTATGGTCTGTTGTCAAAGTATCATTATCAGGATGGAGTAAGTAGTAGTTAGATAAATTCCGAGAAGTCACGGCAGCCTCCACGTAACGCCGCAACGGTAGGTAGGCGATAAGAAAGTTTTTCCGTTAAACCTTACAATTTATAACTGGCGCCTATCTATTCGATGTCTGTAAATCGAGGCAAAAAAAATGTATGCGATCAGGAGGAGGCCATATATCATGAACGAAGTTCAAGCCAAATAATGTTTATAAGAAAGGAAAGTAAAATCAAAAAGTCTCATTTTATATTTTAAGAAAAATATATATTTGTAAAAAACGGAAAATAAAAATAAGTTTCGCACGCTTTCAGTATTGAGGTTAGAACGAGAAGAGAGAGCTAACGCGAATAACGCTTTTGCCTTACGTGATGATTTATACCAATCAACTTATATCGTCTGCCGTGTTAAGGAAATTTCATGCCGAAAACATGACAATCATAGTTAGATGATATAGGTCAGTATAACGTAAGCAAATGTTATAGCAAATTTCTTGTACTTTAAGAACGATAATATGAAATATACGATTCGCCTTCCTGAATATATATTTCGTAAAATCAAAGGGGTAGTTTAATTTATAAAGCAGAATAATTCGGCTATTTAATCTAACTTATTGGTTCGTGGTAAACTGACTGTCGACTAGTGGTAAAGTATGTCTTCCTAGGGACACATGAACTTCTCAAAGAGTACCCTAGAATATAGACGGTTTTAAATATATATTTAAAAACATATATTTTATATTTCGTGGCGCTTTAAAATCGCCATCATGTAGTTTATTTATCTTTAACGTTGTAGAGTAAAATGACTGTATTATATTTGAAGGTAACTCAATTGAAAACAATAATGGCCACCAAGACATGTACAAAACCATCGGTAGTCGTCATTGTTATGTCTTAAATTGGTAGCTTAGAACTGGTTTCCGAACGCGGCAAACTAAGAAGGGATCATTATTATCTGTGTGGTGGTCACGATTCAAGCCGGATACAATCACCGTGTCCTACTACTGTATGGAATAGGCGATAAGTGAGGCAAAGCACTTAGTGTACACTTATATTAACTTAGCGATTTTATACAAGGTCCGACTCTACCGTAGGCGGACGCGGAGTTGACGCTCCAGAAAAAACTCCGAAGGTGTTTCAATATTAAAGAAAAGTAGAAAAGTAGAGTTCAATTATAACACAAGCAACTCGTACATATAAGGAATAAGGAAGGTAGGCGCCATAATCGGATAGTGCTACCTCTTAGTAGTTGTAATGGGAAGGTATTGATTTTAGCTTCTATAGTTTCAAGTGGTTTATTTATAAGTTCCTATCAGGATGAATAAGGTAACGGTACAAAAAGTCGAGACTATTGTCCTAATACTAAAGCACAAAAATTCGCCAATAAATTTAGGCTACAGTTGGGAACCGAGCCCGGGAGTTAGTACGCGAGAGGATTTATATTTCACCAAATACATTGTAGAAACGTTGAATAGATAATTTAACGTGGTAAAAGACGAGATGGTTTTTTCATTCGTACACCATTCTTGCTAACTGTAATGTTTCCTTTCCGGGGAAATACATTCCATGTTGATGTGGTGTTATAAAAAAAGTATTGTTAGCATTTTGAGTGCCGCAACGATATTAAAAAAGCAATGACTTTCCCCGCAGACGCGATTAAATTTTCACATCTGCTAGCGTTGATGGAATGCTCCGTTACGAGCTTTGGTTCGAATCACAGAATTGTTCCTTCCATAACGATTGTATTTTTTTAGTGCCGATAAAAATGAAGAAAGAGAGAGAGAGCAGTTTCAATTAAATTTTTATGAAAAATATTCAAATGCCGTTCTCGAATAAACCATTGTTTGGGAATTTATTCAATAAATTCGGCCGTTACGTCACGGTGCCGACACCATTTGAAGATGGGAATTTTTATAACGTCTAATTAATCTCTCACGCTGGAAGCGCTTTATTGAACGTTTATATATATAGTGAATTGCCTCACATAGATAAAACTTTAACAAGAAATAAAACTGATTTAAATATGCACCAGTACGTACTTCCCCATAATTTTACTTTACCGGTCTTGAAATGTCATGATCTTATGAATGTCTAAATCAAAATACATTTACTATTCGATTTTGAAAAATTCTCAGCATAATTATTTATAATTGGAGTTAATTCTTTCATATTGAAAGAGATTTTAATGTTTGATTTTCTCTTGAAATTGATGTCGACATTTCGATATTATTTGCTCCAGGTAAAAATGACAATTCTCTGTCTCATCTACGCGTGAAAGACTGGTCAAAATCAGTTCAGCAGATATTAACTCAGGCAAACAATAGACACATGAGTTATATTTATACATCTAAATTAAAAACCAACTTTGGATACGTTTGTTACATTATCAAATTTATATAATAACAATAAAACCTTAACTAATACTATAAATGTGAATGCAGGTTTGTTTGTTACATTTTCACGTCTCAACTACTCAACCGATCATTATGGCATTGTATAGTGTATATACACGTAGTCGGGGGTACGAAAAAAGACCTCTCAGCCGGAAAAAGAGTATTATTCCTGGGGGATAAGTCAAACCTAAATTAAAGAGAGCGAAGCCACGGGCAAAAGATAATATAGCACTCGGGATAACGTAGCTTATCTTTTATTAAATAATAACCTATAGAATTGGATTGGTAGTTTAAGCAATATACATTTCTATATTCAACTCTTTACAACAGTAGTGGCCAAGCCCCGCGCCCGCAACCTCAAATGCGCCCACGGTTGATGCATAATGCGTCCTCTACATGATTTCGAAAATACTAATATAAATATGACACTTTTCTAAACTTTTCGTAATCATATGAAAATAATTTTATTTCTATCTATTTTAGTGGTTTTTGTATTTGGGTTTTGAGTTTAGGTTTATTTTATTCTCTCTCCAACCACCTTAAAAAATAACCAAATATGCTACTACTCTGTAAAAATTTTCATTGCGCACCTGCTTTGGAATGATTTGGTTACCACTGCTTTACAATATTAGAATAAATACAGATAATAAGATGTGAGAATGCCAATTATAACTCGTAATTAAATCTAAGTAAACAAAATGTCTCTTCCGGCAGTAGTGATACGGTGTCGTTCCCACGTCAAGTTCCCGCCAGACCTTCGTTAATGTAAACAATTGCCAATAACTGAGACCTCTCTAAAATTCAGATGTGTATCGTCCTAAAGCCCTTATAATAGACACAAAATAATTTGAAACGGGTGGAATATTTGGCACTTTAATAAGTCTATTCTCTTGTTACTTATAACACAGTTTGCTGTTGTAACTTATATTAAGTATAGAATATAAACTTAAATCTTTAAGAGGTAAATTTTACAGGTAACTAGAAGATAACATCATTACAATGAGAATACTCACAGTAATATATTTATGTTTATGCAATTTTATTGTAATTCGGTGAGGGTTTGAAGGACCGTTAGGCCAATAACGTAGACATTTCGAAAAATTAAAGTGAAACCTTTTTACATCGCCTCAAATTTTTTCGTTACATCTATCGCATGTCGCATTACAGCCGCCTGCGGAGTCGGAGTAAAGTGAAAGGCGCTCGGCTGAGAAGCCAAGCTCTATATGGTGGCGCCCATGACTCAATTCAAAATGATTCAATGATTTAAATAAATATTGTGCTCCGTTTTTAAAATGCGTCTATCATTTGAATGACTGTATTTATTACATATTCCGTACTCTAATGAGCTGATTGAAATGAATCCTTATTGTTGGATATTTGTCTACTATAAATTTCCCATTATCATTCCCATTTTCCAATTATTAAGTTATGATTAAAAACGCGATTTTAATATCCTAAATCCAAAACATTTTTCGAAAATTTTCAGTTATATTCCTACGATCCGAAAAAAAGTTTCACTTGCATCGTGGTTTCATAAAACTACACAATTTTTTGTGAGGCTTTTTATTCATGATTCAAAGTTCATTCGTCATAACATTGGAGCCACACGGCTTTGGCAAAGGATGAGTAAGCAACAACAAAAGAGTGACTAATTACATCAGTGAATGATTTAAGAAATTTACCACACGGCTATTTCATTCCAAACTAAGTATAATACGTGTTATCGTAACTAAACTTGTAATTGATTTATCTATTTACTTGGAAGACTAACAGCTATAATATACAATAATTAATCATTACAATAGACACATCATGCCATTTACTAGTCTTCGCCGATAATAATGTACCAGACATGTAGGATTACTATTGGTTGCCCGCGACTTATTCGGAGTTTGTATCAAAACGTATTTTTTATGATATGAAACTATTGTTGGTTTAATACCCGGCATACTTCCAAGGAATGTAAAGTGGTCTCAGGCAGTCTGTCTATACTAATATCACACAGTACAAGGATTGTTTGTTTTTCTGTTTGCTTGAATGTGCTAATATGTGAAACTATTCAACAGATTACAAGAATTCTTTTTGAATTTTATAGTCTATTTAATAAGGGAGCTTAAGGGCTATCTAATACAAAGCTACGATTTTTAAAAGCTCAGCAATTACCATACAAAATGTAAGTCTGATAGTACGCAAAACAAAACGAAGTAATAGTGCGTACGAACCATGTAATTTAAAAACAAAATGCAAATTAAATCGCGGTGTACACAGTAACAATATAAAATCAACTTCACAAAGCAGTATTCCTCAGGGAGGCTATAATAGGTTACTGCTCCAAAGGAATGATGGAATGGCTCGTGCATATAGTTTTTTTATAGAAAACTTCGAGTCGTTTTAAAATCTTCAACGTTAGAGGCAGAAAGTTAATAACCAGTTCACTAAAGCGTTCGAATATCACATTGAATATACCTCTAGGAGTGACAGACCAAGGAGGTCATATTTGATAACGCAAAGATAATTTTTAGTTAGTTATTGCGAATAAAATACTGACACTGGCAGATATGCCTATCATGTTGACAATCCAAGAAAAAAAGTTATGTTGTAGACATGAGTGAATAGCTAAAATTCGTTAACTCAGTAACACACATGCCCAACAAACTGTACCAGCGCGTTGAGTTTACAGAGTAATTGCCTCAGGGCGCAGTCTATTTGTATAGCGGTGCTCTGTTGTATGTAGAGAGAAAAGGCAGGTGTAGTCTAGATCAGAGGTTCCCAAACTTTTTTTTCTCATAGACCCCTTTCAAAACTTGACTGGTTCCGGTGGACCCCCTGCAGGTTCAATACTACCATATTAAGTCAAGCCAACATTGTTCGTTCTTCACACTATCGAAAATAGAGCAATTTTCATAGACCCCCGCTTACTAATTGTGCACCCCCACTTCTTTGTCAGGCCAACGTACACCCCCATCGAGATTCTCGTAGACCTGGGGTCCACCTGAACCATTTTGTGAATCACTGGTCTAGATAATGTAGATAAATAGTAACAAAAAGTATGCTACACAAAACATAATACTTGCTATAAATCGTAATAACTTATTCGACTGTCTTTCTTAGCGTACAGTACTAATTTCCCGTTGTTTGAATATAGAATTAACGTTTTTTTTTCTCTAAAATTAAAAATGTATTCGAAACTAACGGCCATCTCTGATTTCGCACGGGTTTGGGGTAAACAACTTTTAAGACACCACCTATGAAGCGAAAATATCCGCAAGTAACGCAGAAGATATATTTAGAATTATATCAAGAAAATTTCGGTTACATTTCGTTGATAATAATTTTATAGAATGTACCTTGAAATCAGAACAAAATTATTTAGTGATAACATCGAACAAGTAATAAAATTTCCCGAGATTTTGGAGGTAACATGGCAATAATCTTACACGCGTCTCTCGAAAGCTCACGCCACACTTGGGGGGCAATTGAAGAAATTTTGACCGTGTCGAACGATGAATAAAAATACCACATATACAAGCTATTATTATTGGTACATATTCGACACTATCTATTTTCCAATATGTGAGGGGAATGGTTACGTACTTGATATAGCTTTTTCATCAATATTCGGGACAATCATTCAAATATTTATGCTTTAGATAAATAACGGCTCATATCTTACATAAATAAAATGTTTAAATACGAGGTTCTTGTATGATTTATTAAAGTAATTGCAAAGAACGTCCTAAGTGTGGTCTTTAGGAGCCACGTTATATTTGTATAGATGGCATTTACATCAACTACGTTCCCATGAAAAGTGCTAGGTATTCAATTTAAAACAATTGATAGGATAATGAGAATATTGTTGCTACAGATCTAATTTTGAAACATCCCAAGGGAGCATCCATTAATTATGTGAGAGGATCAGGGGGAGGAGAGAGTTAAGCTTAAGCTTACTAAATCTCACGTGGGAGAGAGAGGGGCTTTCGGTAAATATCACGTTAATTTTTTTTTCGCCCTAAAAATAGTGTAAACATGTGAGAAAATCAGATTAATTTAAAGTAAAACATGTTTCTAGGCTAAACTATGCCGAAATTTGACACGATTTTTCTATATGTTTTGTTTATCCCATAATAAGTATTATTTAATGTTATCACTGTGATTGAAGATTACGATCAATAATCTCGAATACTAGACTTAATAAAAAGAATAAAGAAAATGCTATATTTGTTTACTAAATCCAATGCATTTATACTAATAACACAAATTTTGATCAATCGCACGTGAAATTAGACGAGGGAGAGCGGGTCGAGACAACCTCACGACATCTTATCAGTCAAAAAACCCTCAAATACACCTCACGTAATTAATGGACACGCCCTAAGAATTATTTCATTGAAAGTTATTTAATGTGTTTATTTATAACATTATTACTGAGGAGTGAGGACATGAAAGGTAGGTTTGTACAGTACATTTTAACAAACGTAAGTGTTATAACATAACAAAATTTAATATCACGTATTAATCGACGATTAATTTCAAAACCGTAACCGATAAGTTCTACCGAGTTTAATCAAATAGACGTTAGCATAATTGGAACTTCGACTTTCAAGAGACGTAATGTTCCTTCAAGTCGGTTGTTAGGCACTAATTGGGTGTAATTTTAGGTGTTCGGCTCAGATAATAAATTACAATTTCACTAGTTATTAAGTTCTCTGGTTATTCACTAATATGTTAACTGTAAAATTGTTTTCAATTAATATAACGTTTCATTTATATTTTATCTTTTATTTCGTTTAATATATATATTCTATTAGATCATTTTTGAAGATTTGGCTTTGAGAGTTCATCACAGATGAAAGAAAGAGGCTTTGTTAATCTTTTTACATAACTTTTCTTTCGTACGGAATTATAATAAAGTAGCTTAATACAGTAGCTATAACAAAGTAACAAGACATAAAATAATGTAAACAAATTACAATTGTTTAATTACACCTTATATATATATATATATATATATATATATATATATATAGATCTTCCATGAAAATAAATACAATAATATATTATCAAGGCTTTTTTGACTTACAATTTTTATATATAACTTTCTTATGTGATTGAAGGCAAGCGAATAAATGATAGTAAATAATCACCGCCGTCCATGGACACTTGCGACACGAAGGGCATCACAGATACGTTGCTGGGCTTTGAGAAAGGAGTAGGCTAGTTTCTTGAAAGTTTGTAGGATATATTCTTCGGGAAACGCTACCGTTGGGATTTCATTTTTAATTATAATATCTAATTCTATTATGCAATACCACTTCTGTATATAACATGTGACTGGTCGTTCGAAAACGGCTACAATAATTTGGTTGATATTTTACATTTAAGTATTGTTTTATTTTCAAATTTTATATTAGTAGGTATCGTTAATGAGATTTGTGTTTCGTTTCGAAAAACATCGAACGGTGTTCGGTCGCCCGGTTTGTGATTATTTATACATGAGGCAGAAGGAAATTGTCACCTTGCATGACAGCCGATTTCCATTTATTGATTCACCTTTCTCATCCACTATTTTTATACACGCATGTCTTGTATTACGTTTTATCAAATAACAAACACGAAAATCTACAAAGGATTTGGTAACAACGTAAAAATGCCGAACCGAGTTAGCTTAATGGAAATAAATCGCAGGATTTTTTCCAGTCGTTTTATTAATAAGAAATATGTTACAAAACTACGGAATTAGTTTTCTAGAAGTAATTCCAAATGATTAATCCTAACTAATCCTACTAATATTATAAATGCCGATGTCAGTTTGTTTCTTACTTTATCGTCTTAATTACTCAACCGATTATCAAGAAACGTTGTCAGGGGTACAGAAAAGTACAGGACACTTTTATACAGAAAAAAAAACTGTCCTCAATTAATAATTTATAACTGCTTTAAAACTAGTGAAGCCGCAGGCAAAATCTAGTTTAAGATATATTACACATGATTAGGATGTTTCCTATGCTCTTTTGGGTATTCGAATTGATTTCATTTTACATACACGTTAGGATGATGGGGTATGGCGATTATGGACGACTGAGTAACATATACAAAGTGTAATTTATTTATTTAATCTTTATTGTACACCATTACAAATAAACACTATAAAACATTACACTTATATGATTAGTACAAAGGGCGGCCTTATTGCTAATAGCAATCTATGTAATAATTTAATTGTGTAATATTTGCCATAGCGAGTCCTAGCCGTGTAGGCCAATCGGAGTAGTAGGAACTTGTATCCGACTAGGTCACCATAACCAACACATAATACACTTGTCACAGTTACTCTCGGAGGTCAACATGAGAGCAAAAAATATAAACAGATAGTAGATCTCTCGACGGTGACCGTTCATTTTGCACCATACACACCATGAGGTACAACGGCGTCACTTTTACGTACAATATGATATTACATATATATAAGAAGTACAACCAGTCTGTTATTACGCTATAGAAAATTTTATCATAACAAATTTCATAAAATTTAATCCAATGTCTTCCGAGTAATACGCGTACAAATTACCAGACAGGCAAATGTACATACAAAAATTTCAAAAAAACCTAATATTTTCAAGAACCTTGTAACCTGTCTTTTATTCCAACGCCCCTTACATTATTTTTTATCAGATATTCTGATATATATTCTGAGAGAGAGAGAGAGACAGAGAGAGAGAGAGAGTTTTTGTGCTTTTTATTTCTGGAGCTTTGACTTTAACAGTTCATCAAAGAAGAAAGAAATAAAATTTCATAAATCTCGTCACACACTTGTTGTGTGACATGTTTTATTACAAGTCTAGATTGTCTGCTACTATGAACTAACACAGAAGTAGCACATTAATGTTAAACACGTTATTTAAGTCTGCTACATAAATAAATATAGTAACCATTACGTCTAAATTTAAAAGTCCAAAGATAAAAACTTCCATGCATCTATCTATCTAAAAGACGGCCAATGTTGGATACTGGCCTTCTGAACAGAACTCCACAACGACCAATATTGGATTGTTAAGAATATAGTATGTTCCTATAATTTTCACAAGGTCTTCTTAGAGCTCTCAGAATTGCTAAACCTAAGTAGTACTTACTCATTGAGCTAAGAAAATTACCTTTGAAAAGGATGTTCGGTGGATTTTTTGCAGTCTTTCTTAGGGTTGCTCATAAGTTTTAGGGTTCAGTGACAATTAAACAATAAGCGGAATTCATAAAAAAATATTTACATGACAATGTTTCATAGGACATTACAGCGTTTTTTGAACTGTTTTGGTCATAACGGTGGAAGTCTTAATTTAATTAACTAATCAATACCTGCAATTTTGTCTGCGTTGTTTATTGTCTTAACAATATATTTTATGTTCGAAGGAGAAAAAACCCAAATTGAAAGCAAATACATACTTTTTTTACAAGATTTTTCAATGTTATCTGTTTGCATCTACTCTTCCACGCATGCGTACCGCACCGCTTATCCTACTTCACATATAGCGATATGCGTAATATTTATAACATTCGTATTGTCTTAACTTAGTATAGTCGTGGTGGTCTAGCGGTTTGAGTAGTGGGATATCGACCCGATGTCGGCAGGTTCAAACCCTCGCCTGTACCAACGAATTTTTTGGAATTCGCGTACATTTACTAATTTAAATTGGTAACACTATCGGCTGACGGTGAAGGAAAACTTCGTGAGGAAACGTGAACCTGAGAAATGTTTCTTGTAGTACCACCATATTTGGGAAAAATATAAAAACTGTGGATTTCTCAGAGTTTGAAATCGCCAATTCGTCTTGGGCTGACGTGATGATTATGCCCATACCTTCCTTCGGGAGGAGGCCTTTGGTCCTGCAGTGGGTCTCTAACAAGCTGAGGATGATAACTTGATATTTTTACATCTTTACATAACATGAAATTGATATTAAAAAAAGTATTTTCTTTTGTTTAAGGATCAAATGTGTTTGCTGAAGAACTAAAAAAAAATCTGATCAGAATCTAATTTCCTATCTAGAATCTAATTTTTGTGTGATGTGCACAAAACTGCAGACTCCATAATTTTATATATATATATATATAATATAATGCAAATTACAAATAAATTGTATATACGCAAGTGGTCAACTTGTTTATTCAATAAAATATGAATTAATAAAAGCGAGTTACATAATAATACCGCATTGTGAGTGAAAAGGGCCCGTAATGGAGGGACAGCGAAAATTCTCTCTATTCAAGGGTAAGCCGAGCCCGACAAATAAATTGTTACGATTTTTCTTCGACGCCTCTAGAATGTTGTTTTGTATTTTACAACAAAACGGAGATTGAATCATAAGCGGTAGCGTTATATCCTCTCGTTTGAAATTTAATAACAATATTATTTTTTTATATTATAGGGGGCAAACGAACAGGTGGGTCACCTGATGGTAAGTGATCATCGCCGTCCATAGACACTAGCAACACCAAGGGAGTCGCAAGTGCGTTGCCGGCCTTTTAAATATGTGGGCCTCCGGCGCTCTCACTGGCCGAACGAAACGCAACAGTGCAACCACTGTTACTTCACGTCTGTTTCCTGTGAGAGGGTGGTACTACCCCGGGCGAGCCGACCCATTCATGCTGAAACCAGTAATAGCTTCAGTGTAGCTCTACCACCTATATATAATTAAATAGATATTGGTCCTTATAAATTACACTCGCAACTATATATATTTACACAGTACATATACATTGCATGATATGTTACCTTCTTCAGACCTTGCATACACTAGCTCGACTTCATAATAAAACTACATAGACACATTTGTAATTTGGTTAAGGAGATGGATTTAAATTATCATTGAATTGACTCTCTATTTAAATAATTTTATGTATTAAATGTTTGTTTACGCTTGTCAGCGCAGAAAGTACTAATTAAAAACCGTATTCAGAAATGATCGTTGTTCATTCCAATGATTCGTTATCCATTGATTCGTTTTCAGTTTAAATAATAATAATAATTTCTTATATAAAATAGTTTGCTGCATGATTAAGTTAGCTGTTAGTCGATAAAAGCCGGTGTATCACACTGTTTGGGAAATCGATTCGTAACCATCGCCAAGTACAGCGGTATGGGGAAACTCTACCCGATTGTATAGAATTTATGATACGAGATAAAGTGTTCCTGAGTATCTGCCGTTTTTACAGATAATTTTTATTTGTAAGTAACAAGCAGCTGATGTTCGCTTTCGTTGTGCATTTATTAACTTTTAAATGAAATAATGGGTTAATGGAATCAGAAAAATATATAGCCTGGAATATCTACGAAATATTCAGCAATTAATTAATTATCATAGTAATATGTGGATACATTTATTAGTTTAGAAGTCGCAAAGAAACTATAAATTTTCATTATATATAAATAGATAAGAAGATAGACGACAATAGGCGCAAAAATTTCCCTAGAGTCTAGATAAGTTAGGAAAGTAAAACAAAATAAACTGAACGTTTTGTTCATTTCGTTTTACTATCCTATTGTCATTATATTTATGTTAAGTTATGAATTCCTGACTTAATAAAATTACTTCTACGTATTTAACTCATAAATACCTACGATGTACCTAACTTTGTTTGTGACTTTATGTTTCTCACCGAAAATATACTACCGTCAGCAAACAAATATTCTATACTATATCGTATACCTACGTAATAGAGTTTGTGAATTTGTTTTATTTTTTGCATTTTTTTTTCAAATTGTCGCCACTATCTAGTTAAAAATAAGTTTCAAACTTTTGCCTCTTTCAAAGGTATTTCTATTAAAAGTAAATACACTGAACTTATCTAATCGCTTTTAAACTGAGTTGTACATATATATTTATCGTTCCGCTAGTCTTTACTTGCGTCTTTAACCCTTTAGAACGTTAAGAGAAATATATTTGACCTTGCGATACAGCGATATGAGCGTGGGTGTGCGGAGACCCTACCCACAAAATAAAAAACTAGCTAATATATCTTTTGCGCATACTTTTAAGAAAAATTCAGTTGTCTAGTACCGACATGTTTTATTTTTACTCTTTATTTTCTTAATTTTGTAGTTTCATATGTAGCTTAAATATTGTAGTTTCGATACAGCCATGTTTTTACACACCCACTTGATGTTAAACCGTACGAATCGTTTGTACTGTGGTGACCTAACAAGTGATATATATGTCAGAGATTGGCTTTCAGATTGTGTCCGAATAGCCTGATGTCCAAGACTATATGTCAAGAATAGCCTGTTCTTCTGAACATTCATTAGCATTTACGGGTCTCGTGAGCGTTATCAAGGTAGAATACGAACACAAAACGTTCACGTTGTTTTATAGTTTAATCTTAGTTTCCATAATATCAAAATAACTAAACGAATAACGACTTTAATTAAATTTTAACACATTAATTATACAATTCTATTCGAGCAGCGGGTTCGTGACATCGAGCCAACTTCACCACCTATAATATAATAGTGGCACGCTTTGATGACCGTTTTGACGTTTGTCAAAGTCATGAAGTTTCGTATAAATTAATAACTACATTTGAAGGAGCAAATTACTGTTCTTTATTATCACTATTGGCAAGAGTGACTTGCAGTCGTAAATTTATCAAATGTGTAATTTTAGGACACAAAATTAATTTAGTACAGATTTGTAAATTATATCCATTTATAACTGTATACTACTAGGTGCCCGGTCGGGCTTAGCACGGATGTCAATCCAGGCATTGAATTACCTTGTACCGCCATCTGTTAGAATCTTATCGAACTATTCTCCTTAGTATCGTCTATCCGTTTGTGTGCTTATAACTCGAACACTACTGAATTAATTTAGATGATTCTTTTATAAAATCATAAGTTAATTGTCTGATCATATTACAGTAGTATCTTGTTACATTAGATAATGTATGAAACGAGTTTTGGGGTCAAAAGTAAATTATGTAGTTACCAAATGAATTCCAGTTATTGAACTGAACGTATTGACGTTCCTATATTTTACTGAAACTAGTAAATATATTAACTCATATAATACTGCGAATGGTTATTTAGAATATAAGTTATGAAATAAAATCGGTGATATTACTAATATAGCTCCTGTATTTAAATCACGGAGATCGCTTTTATGTGACACAGTAAACTTAAAGTGATAAATGCGACATACGAAATATTATTATAATGTAAATACAAATTAAGCGAATTGAAAATTCCGCAGTCACAATTCAATTTATAAGTTCTTCACCACATTCAATTAAGTGACGGTGTTATAGGTAATGAATATTGTTTATCAAAATTGACCTGGAATAAATATTGTGGTATAAACAAGACTAAAGTAAACGATGGCAAGTTAAAAAATTTCATTAAAACAATTGTAGTTCATGCGAGTAAAATCACAGGCATTACGTTAATGTCGAGCCTGTCAAATGTAGAACTACAATTAAGTTTCGCTACACGACGTTACATTACTTTGTATGGTACCTATTAATGAAATTTATTATCGTTCTCACTGAAAAGGAGAAGACAATTCAAATTTCACGCTCATTCATAAAGAGAAATCCTCTTGAAAATCCGCTAAAAGCTAGATCTTTGATCTTTAACAGTATCTTCAGGTGGCGGATGTCGCACTTCAACTCTTTTTATAATCCTCAAGCAGTTTGTACGAGCTTTGATGTGGAGGATTTTATCCTTGTTCCCATACAGAAAGAACAACGACAATGGCTTGTCGTTAATAAATGTATAAACTTGTATAAGAGAGAATTACATATTTTCTTTCCTTGCATGTACGTAATAAGACGTAGAATTAAAGGAATGACTTGTTCTTGAATACTTATTTAGTAATAGACATTGTCCACTTATATGAAAGTAACCTAATAAATTACTTACTTTTCTATTTTACAAACAAAGATATAGCATCTCGAAAATATATTTATTAGCAGGTCTCATAAAAAGAAAAGTATTTTTGTTTAGGAGAGCAAAACATCTATATGGTTTATGGGTCTCTGTGTAAACATAAATGTTTTATTTCTTATGGAATGATTATTTGGCGCCATTTACCTTAATTTTCCTTAATCTTATAGCCCATCTTATCGTCATTTAATCTTATGCTATGCTTTTTCCACGGTTATATTATTTACGAGTAACGTTTGTTTCATTGCAATTGGTGTAAGACTGTTAGAAGTATTATTTCTATTGTGAATAAAATAATAATAATGTTTTCAACATGACTCCGATCCTTATAATTCTCTTCTTTTTTGATGTGATAAAGTATTAAACGGGTCAGTATTAACCAATTAGTAAGAATGATAATTATAGCTATTTTTTATTACAGCTATTTTACAGGTGACAAATGAAAACGTGCTATATTTGAAAGAAAAGG
Source organism: Antheraea assamensis (assembly GCA_035772565.1). Lineage (NCBI taxonomy): Eukaryota > Metazoa > Arthropoda > Insecta > Lepidoptera > Saturniidae > Antheraea > Antheraea assamensis. The sequence continues at coordinate 746,159 of JAQQSE010000181.1, read as the reverse complement.
AAGGGTCTTATTTAACAGTTTCATTTATATCCTAATAAAAAAAAAAGAATTCAGCTTAGCGATTTTCTTTAACACCTCGATCTATTATGTAATACGTGTCATATGAAAAATAGCAGTAATTTATTCACGCCATACGAAAAATAGTGACATAAATCAAACCTGTTATTGATTTACATAAAATGTTGTAAATTTATGTGATAACATGAGAATATTTTAGTTTAGTGAATAGTCAAACGCTTTTATTCTTAGAGCAAGAATTCTTTACTGATCAAAATCAAATGAAAAATAATATAATCGACTTAGGGCCTGAGGAGGTGCTTGTGAACGTCAAAACTACTACTACTTCGGGAAAAAACTAAGTCATCGAGAAGTACCGGCAAGAAACTCGATCGAGTTTATCCTTTTAAACGTACATATTTTTCTAGTACACTAAAGGTACAATCGGTTTTAGCAGATGCACAGAGAGAGGTCTTAGATGTCTGTTAACGAGATCTCAATGACAATTCAAAATTAGTTTATGTTATTTACAAAAATTATGTGTAATTGAAAAGAAAATTCATATTTAGCTTTATGATAATATTCTTTTTTAATAATAATGGGGAAAAAGAACAAGAAAAGGAAAAAAATTAAGCGTAATCATACAACACAACATGAGAAACATGATGTACCGAACCTACTTAGGTGGGATATGGTTTAAAAGATGATGATGCACAGAGAGAGATGTTAATTCCAGACATTACCATTGTTCATATATTGATCCACTTATAATAGCCATATAACACTTGAACGCGCTTGACATGGTGCTAGAACGTACAGTCGCGCAAATCTTTAATGTGTGCTTTGGGATTTTGTTGTGAAACCTAAAGCTATTGCCCAAAATCTGTTTCTGGTCTTACTGAGCCTGAAACATGAGATGACCACTAGTTTTTTAGTAGTTACGAAAGTAATTTACTATATTTATAATTTGTACGTTGATATTATGTTGATTATAATATTATTCTTCACATCGACAATAGTTTGTAATAATTTATAAAAGAAAAATAGAACAAACAAATCCAAATCAATACGCTCGTCGAAGAAATAATTCCTTTCCTATAATTATCTTAATAAATAGTGTCCAGTAAACAAAAATTAAGTCGGATATAAGAGGATTACCCTAACGAAGTGGACGGACGATACTCCGGAGGCTTTACGTGACACGTCCGGCTTTGTCTCTAATAAACCCGATGAGCGGCGCGGTGACTCTAGCGGGCCCTGTTCGGCGAATGTCGCAATTAGTGAAGCCTAGTGAGGTCATATGAGTGTTCACGGTTTTTTTAACTTAAAACAATCTTAAACGTGCATAGAACTAAGTTCTATCATCGGAGTTACTTGTGTTTATAACATGCTGTCATTATTATGGTATAGTTCTGAACATTTCATATCTAAGTAGTCTAGTCGTTTGACCGGTGGAATATCAATCCGATGTCCGCAGATTCAAACCGCGGCATGTACCAACGAATTTTTTGGAATCTGCGTACATTTACTAATTTAAATTGGTTATATTATCGGCTGACGGTAAAGGAAAATATCGTGAGGGAATCTGAACCTGAGAAATGTTCTTGCAGTACCACCGTATGTGGGAATAATATAGAGTTGTGAATTTCCCAGAGTTTGAAATCGCCATTACGTCGTGGGCTGGCGTGGTGATTATGCCTATACTTTCCTTCGATAAAAAGGCCTATGGTCTTGCAGTGGGTCTCTTACAGACTATTGATGATAATTTCACACCTCATCCTATATTAAATGATAGCTGTGCCCGTGACTTCGTCCGCGTGGAACGGAATACAAAACATAGTGATTAATGGAACAATCTGAATTTATATCTGTATATCTTGTATATTTGTAATGTAAAGTGTCAGGCTAAAAACTAATAATGGTGACACCCCTTTGTCACTTCAATAATAACTCAAAATTAGGGCTTCCAAGTTACTGTGATGTGTGTAAAAACTGTGGGCCATGCTATCGTGCTGCATGTTATTGTCATACAGTCAGATAGTTCGTAACATACGACGGTAATGTGTGCTCACACCTAAAGTTATTGCGAACATGAACAAAACTTCGTGACAATACACGCAGGTATGGGAGTAACATAACACTATTCTAATTTAACAACTGTAAAACAATACTAACCCCTGAACTGTCCAAAACTATAAATATTTAAGTTCTATACAAACGAATGTAGACCTGAGGCATAGATCAATAGACTGTTGGCAGCATACGCTTAAAAATACCTGATTTATTACAAAGCTTTGAAAAATAACAAATGATGAATTGTAAAATAGTAATTTTCATGTAAAATGTATCATTACATTATTTTTTCATTCGTACGAACTTTTTTTACCAAACCATGAAATTTACAATGTACGATGTAATGAAATTAAAAAATAATTGAAAACATAATCTGCCATCTTGAGATCTGAGTCTTAAAAAAGCAGCCAAAGTATTTTAATATTCATTCATATATACTTCACATAGCTCATTCTTATTATTATTTTTATGTTATCCTTTCTTTTATTTACACTACCTGCAGTCTTTTTTCTCCACGGTACCGCTGGCAGACAATGCAAGCTGCCTAATGCATAAACCAAAAAGTATTCATTAATTTAAAGCGTAATTAAGAAATCGGAATCAAGGTAAATTTATGAAAATTATTATTCGAAATAAACCTAAAAACACAGAAATTATCTCATAGTTATCTTTTTTTTATATAGATTATAGGGGGCAAACGAACAAGTGGGTCACCTGATGGTAAGTGATCACCGCCGTCCATAGACACTAGCAACACCAGGGGAGTCGCAAGTGCGTTGCCGGCCTTTTAATATATGTGGGCCTCCGGTGCTCTCACTGACCGAACGAAACGCAACAGTGCAAGCACTATTACTTCACGACGGTTTTCTGTGAGAGCTTGGCCTCAGTCACGCTTGATGTGTTCGTGGATGTTATTCTTTTGTTCGCGAAAACCTTATTCGTTCTTCTTTTGAAAACTCTTATATTGTATGAACCAGGAGAAACAGATGCATACAGTGAGATCCATTCTATTGCCCTCAAACTTTTTGAAAATCATATTATTATTTTTGGTAGATTAGGTATGTATAAAAGTAATTATAAGCAAACGGTCGTGATATAATTAATTCAAAATGGCACAGGAAGGTAACACGAAAGTTGCTGACAGAAGAGGAAACCATGCCGCGTCGCGGCGCGCCGGAATGTGCATAAATACATGCTTATTACTTCACCAACATGGGAACACCATTAATTTTGCTTTTTGAATAGCGACGACGGAACTGCGGGCCGTAATTACATGCCTGTAATATTTTTTATAGTAATAAATTCACTTTCCTAATCACTTATCGCCTCGCCCTAGTAAAATTTATATTGAGTCACATATGTTATATGCACCTCCACCTATGGGGATATTTCGTCCGATTTTATGCTTATCTGTTCTTTATTTGTAACTTAATTAGTGTGTGACTTAAGTTTTCTTAATCGCTTTAAATCTGCTGTAGATATTATCTCTAAAACACATTACCTACATTATCTACAGATTATCTCATTTGGTGCATAAGCCATATTTGCGCTTATTTTTATCGCTAGTCCAATCTATTTATTTTCTCTTTTGGGAATCTTTTTAGATCCCCACCTCGCAGGGATGCATAGGTGCGAAATACCAGATTTGTACTGAATAAACCCTCTCGATATTTTTCTTGCACCCTTGAGCCGAGTGCACAACTGCTTCTGCAATACTTCTAACCGACCCGGCAGGTGTTTATCCCTTAGTAGAGCCTCGACTTAAGATGGAAGGCCTAATATTAGACTCTTCCCTAGCGAATAGGTGGAAGGCGCAACGAACACTAATGCGTCTTAACCACATGGGCCTGCAAAAGAGTTGCCCAGGTGACAGACTTTGTTTTTTTTTATTAACGTGGGGAAATCCATTATGGATACCCAACCTCCCGGGGAGAGAATGGGCTATATCCGACTCGCACGGACTAAAATCCCACGGTGTACCGGCCACCGCTTTAAGTTGGGGCGGTATGGGACCGTCCTGAGCTATCACTATGCCGCCTCTAGCGGTCAGCCCGGCGAAAGATGGCCGCCGGGCTCCGTTCCTTATAGCGAGGTACACTGGGTACACGACCAGCTACCTCCCCTCGTCCGCCGAACCTGTGCAATGAGGAGATGTGCCCCCCGGCCTCCCTCAGGTCCGGCTACGGAAAAGTGACGGACTTGCCCGTGCAAGTCCAACATAACCTAACCTAGCATGTCACAAAATAGTAATGCATGATTGGATTTAACACTCACTGGCATACGTTACACCATCGAGATGAGAGATAAAACAATTTTCGCCATTTTATTTAGATAGGCTCTAGCATAACTGTTTTCTGCTTATTAGCGTTAAGATATACTTGTGGTTACGAACATACATCATCATTTGAGTGGCTTGATTCATTGTATATTTGTTACAACTGAGCAAGCCACTTTACTGTACAGTTCGCTATACTGTGCAGCTCGCTGTATTGAGATGTTAAACAAAAGATGATAAACGTTCTAAAACCTAGAGGGAGATTGTTTTACAAGGCCAACTGTCGGAACCTATAGGTGTTAGGAGACAGATTTTAAATTTGATGGTGTTAGCTAACCAAATGGGTGTAGAAAGAGCCCTAATACCTCGCTATGGGTTTAATATAATATTTTACTTCACAGTAAGCTCCGGCTCGTTCGTAAGGATTCGAACTTACGTAGATCAACGCGGCGTCCAAACACGCTCTAATCACTCAACCATTATCGCTTCTATTTAAGATCATACTATAAAGACTCAAGATAATTCGCAATACCATTATAGAATGTTTCAAACAAATAATTCTTACAATATAATGCAGCAAGTACCAACAACAACAACAACCAAGTAAAGACACGAACTAAAACCAGCCACGTGTAAATATAATAATTACAGTTCTTTTATAAATTCAATTGTCTGGTTGATATATCGTCATTACTTTCATAGTGGAAAAGCAATTAAAGTTCAATCTAACTTTTGTATAAAATAGCTGTGTAAAACTACGAATTTTTAGTTTCCTGTTACGCTAGTTGTTGTTCTATTTGATGGAAATCGTAGTTTAATTTAAAAAAAAAAAAAACAGAAATCCATTTGGATAGAAATGGAAATAGACCTTTTTAACCGGCTTCAAAAAGGATTAAGTTCTTGATTTGCTTGTTTATTTGTTTCCACTGAATTTCGTCATTCATAAATCGATTCGGAAAATTCTTTTTTTTATTGAAAAGTTAAAATATTAATATCTGAAGCGCGATATAAAATAACGTAAAATTTTAAAAGGATTTGTTCCTAAAATTAAAAATTCATACGCAATTAAAAGACGGTACACTGCATTGTTAAATAATAATATTGTTATAGGTTATATCAAGACTCATTGCTACGAAAGAACATTGGATAAATCATCGAGCGTGAGAATCAGGAACACATATATTGACATTGAATCGCTCCGATTTTTATAAACTAATAATAGAGTTCTGAAAATAGGTCCTTCTCGAATCTTGTTGAATTTTGGGGAAATTGACGTTTGTCTTCCAGAAATTTCCAACATTTTTCTTGACTATAATCCTAATCGTTATAAATATTACAATGCGAATGTGAGACATTCATCCGGAAAAAAATACAGTTACAAGGGATAAGTCAAATCTACATTAACGCGAGCGAAACCGCTGGAAAAGGCTGGTACTATTATAAAGAGAAAAGATTTCATTTTTTTGTTTGTAATGAATGCACTCAAAAATACTTAACCGATTTTACAAATTCTTTCATTTTTATTCGAACTGACTACACTGTTGACCTGGCAAGGCCTCTACTGTTTTACCGGACTACATTTACAAATTCTTTCACCTATGGAAAGCTACATCATCAACGGGTAACATAAGTTGCGTTTTATTTTCAAAATCTACATTAAGCGAGCGGAGCCATGAGTAAAACCGAGTATAGTATATAAGGGTGTGACAGGGCAGATGCCCTCTTCAGATGAAGAGAGTTCTATTTTGGACAGAAGTAAATATAAAGGAAAGAGAAGGAAGAAATTTACAAGCAAACTTTTTTTTTTTTATATTATAGGGGGCAAATGAACAGGTGGGTCACCTGATGGTCTGTGATCACCGCCGTCCATAGACACTAGCAACACCAGGGTTGTCGCAAGTGCGTTGCCGGCCTTTTAATATATGTGGGCCTCCGGCGCTCTCACTGACCAAACGAAACGCAACAGTGCAAACACTGTTACTTCACGTCGGCTTTCTGTGAGAGGGTGGTACTACCCCGGGCGAGCCGACCCATTCATTCTGAAACCAGTAATAGTTTCAGCGTAGCTCTACCACCTACCAAAGCAGCTCTAGCATGATATACGACATATATAGTGTCAGATTATAGTGATATATAAAGTGTATATGTTTACTTCTGGTCTAAATGTATTATTAATATATGTGTAAAACCACAAAGTAAAATATTAATTAAGAATTACACACATATATATAATATAAATCTAATTTAAATGAATCTAGTGACAAGTGGAAATACCACAGCTTTATTACAAGCGTAGTTGGAAGTTACGGGAAATGTTCTAGTTATAGGAATATAAGCATTTTGCACGGAGTTCAGAGAGACGGGCTTTAATTAATTAAACTTCATGAAACTTGAAGCCGTTAAAGGAGACGCCGATATTGTATTTTTAATTATGCATATTAAAAACATAGTTGTACACGCGGCTTCACATGTCTTTTATTTTATTTCAAACTCTTAGGACACAAAAATTAAAATCAAGTATTTAGACATGAATGAAGGTCATTTGTAAGTTTACGCAGTTATTATATTCGTAGTCATATTATTACTAACATTTTGCGATTTTCGAAGATGTTGCTAGTCATTTTTTATGGGTTATCAATTTCCGATATAGTTTCGTTTTTTTTACATCATTTAATACTGATATTTTTATAGGATATATTTTGTGGGATTTATATGACACCCGTGTTCTAAATTTCATTGAAACCGGTCTAGCCGTTTTTGACTTACACTCAGACATACAGCGGACGTAGGGACACACTAACATTACTTAACTTTACATTCAGTATAGATTTTACATTTATAATAGATGTTTATCATAAAATATTGAAATACAAAAATGACATGTACAACGGGAATTAAATATCTATTTGACACTAACTGATACCCGCGACTTCATTTGCGTTGTTTATTTATTTCACATGATTTTACAAACGACTTTTTAGCTTCAAGCTAAGGATATCTTGTATTATGGTTACTAAGCTGATGATTTAAATACACACAGATTTTTAACACTCACATATAGAACTGATAACTGCACATCAACCAGAAGTAAGTCATGACCGTGAAACTAACGAGTGACCTCTTGGCATAATGTTAGGGCTTACCACCGTTGTGCCACGAATTCATTTACTATGGTCAGTTTCATAAATTTAGAAGCGATGTTGGCTCAGTTGGTAGCGTTTTCGGACACCGTATCAATAAAAGAAGGATTGAATCTTTGCGACTAAGTCGAGGCTTTCGGTGCAGAAAAACCTGGCGATGTGGTCATAGCATGGTGATAAGTCATTTTGAAGTCCGCCTGGCTAACTACCACCCTCAAGTTGAAAATATGCTGTCAAGAATCTGTTGTAATCAAAGTACTAGTTGTAATCAAAGTTTTGGAAAGGTATTGGAATATATTCTAAAATCTAAAATGATAACCCCTAAGGCTTCAAATGAAAACTTTGATTACAACTTATCAATGACAAATTTCAAGCTAATATCAACATTCGCTGGAAGATTCTCGTCACGGCGACAACTATTAGATATTCTGAAGGCACCGCCGGTTGCTTATAGTGATACTGGCCGGAGAAGCAACGTTGGCGGATACGGATAATTTGTGCCTCGATCCGCAGATACGTGGGCGGATATTTCGATATAAATCAAATGTTCATATCTTCATGATTACATATTTAAGTCAGCGTACCGCTATAATGAAAGTTTCTTTCTTAAATATTGTAAAAATGGGATACTTAAAAATGCAGCGAAAGATGCTTGGCCACAAACGAGTGTTTGCAAATGTTCTATTTGGATATATCCACGGCGAAATTTTCTTTATCAAAAGTCTAAAGACATTGGCATCCATAGTTATTTGGGATAAGGGCTACATTTAACAAAAATGCTACACACGTATTTGGGAACAAAAATTAAGGACAAGCCAAATCTTTACAAAAATATGTATATAAATATATGTGTAAATATATGTAGGTACATGGCAATGCTATAACTGACAAGTGTGCCTTGGTGACTTGAACTACACAGTACGACTGCTCCGCAATCATATGGATGTAAGCCAAACCATAACTAAAATGGAAACGACGATATCACTTCTCTTATTCTTATTGTATTACATACAATAAAAACGGACGGGATAATGTCCATTTTATATCATTTTTTGAACACAATGTTAATCGAATGATGGAATGGATGGAACTAATGAATGGTTAAATGGAATTACTTTTGGTAAACGGATATGGGTTAGTAACTTAAAGTTGTGTATACATTATATCATGGCGTCAGACGAATTCTATGTTTATTTCCAGTCTGAAGAGTGCAATTAGGAACACATACCACTTAGGAGTAATCTATTGATGACTGACCTTAGTATTCCGATTATACAGAAGTAGGCCGTGGTAATTACATAATAGTAGGTGGACTCATGGAGTATTCTAGTTCTTACAAAAAAAAAAATTAACTGCACAAGAGTGGTTTTTAATGTAAAGGTAACATAATAAAATCTAATTACGGTCTAGCACTTCGTAAACGTCACAAGTATGTTTAGAAACTTAAGCGATGGTAATGGTGTTATACTGTCATAGACGTTACATACGGATGAGATTAGGTATAATTATTAAAATTCCTTTGAGGACAAATTTCAATACCCATTTCTTTTTATAAGGAACTTTGTGCAAAATATCATATAGTTCTAGAGTGCGTACGCGTTATCCGTCAGTCAATCTTAAGAATTTTACAAAATAGATTTTTGTAAGAAACAGAAAAAATGCATTTGTTACAGACTAGCTTTTGTCCGTCAGTTGGCTCGCGTTAATATAATTTATTTTATCTGTGAAATGTTTCCTATGTTCTATTTTGTACCGTTGACAATCTGTATGCACAATGTCACGATGAATGGTTGACTAGTTAAGGTGTAAAAGACAAAAACAACCAAACTCACATCGCATATTTTATAATATTAATAAGAAAGTAAGGACAAAAGGATGGAATTACTATGTAGATATCTTAGATATGTATCTCGCTTATTCTTTGGTAGAATAATTATAGTGACAAAATTTGTATTTAGTTGAATTGAAGAATAATTTAACGGGTGACGGCATACGACAGTTTTATTCAACTAGATCGCGACTACTATACAGGTGTTAACACAAGCGATAGTGGTACAATTAATTGCGTCGAGTTCCGGGATCAGCCGATGTATATCCAATGTCGAAGTTGGTTGGTTGATAGAAATAGTTAGAAAGGTTGGTTGGAATCTAATTGAGTGGTGGCCACCATGCACATAGTAATAAACCGTACCCAATGACTCTAAACTTATGCAATATTTCATAAAACAGACGATTTTCGATGAATTGTTAATATCGCAGTGGCCGCCGTTATTGAATTTATATACAAAATAACACAGTTATTCCCTAGATACTTTAAAATAAAAGTCATGTAAAAAGTTGAATACAACAGGAATTTGGTTTAATTTTTTATTTTCTCTCCCTCAAAATATATTCAAACCGTTTACGTAATCACGTGAGTGTAGACAAATGTAATAAAAAATGCGCACCTTTCTCAGATTACGATAACGAGCCGCCAAAACGCTAAACGGGTGCTACGTAACGAGCACGACACGGCTATGTTTAATTTAAATACAATTTTTTATAAACACACTTGACATAATCCCAAGGGTAGCGGTTATACAGGGACGAATTCACACAGTTGATTCTAAGCCAATAGGGTGAAATTGTATTGTTACATCCAGTATGGGAACTGGGTACAAATAAACAACGAATCGACTACGAGGACCAAAAACAATAGGGTTCTAAAAATAGTCAGTCTCGAACATTGTCGAAACGTTCGAAGAATGACGTCAGCCTTCGAGAGTTTTCCATCCTTTTGTTATTTATATAAGCGTGTCGTGTTACATTCTAGTGCTGTTCTATTTAGGAAAGGAGGAGTGAATACGTAGAGAAAATAAGGATGATACCTTTCAGCGGGCTGTGACTATAGTAGTATAAGGTGTAAGTGTAACTGTAGGGTGATTGTGTAATAGTGAGTCTGATTCATTTTGTTTTGATGCAAACGGCATTTTCATAACCATATTATTGCGGTTAGTATCACCGTCTGAAGAAAAAACCTTTTGCATCCGTCAAGGGCGTCATATATTATTTATTTAATATAACATTGGTTATTAATCTCATACATTTCCTTGGGAAGAGGTCTACGCCCAGTAGCAACAACTCACAAGCCGCAGTCATATTTATTATATGTGTAGTTATCGAAAACGTGTAGCATTGACCACATACATTTTCATAAAAGGTGATACATTTATATAGATATTCATTAACTAAATTTAGAGTTTTATTGTATTATTTGCTGTGAAAGGCTTTTATTATTTACAGGGACTCACCTCGGCTTCGCATATGAGCAGTGTATTTGGCGTTACAGGTATCTAAACGATATAGATCTATCTTTTGTCGTTTTCATATTTACAATTTATTAATGTTATAGAAGTTGCATAAGAATTTTACACAAATAACTTTTTTAAAGTGAAACTTGTTATGAGAGAGTTGTAAAATTCTGACCGGCAACCTTTTTGTGTGATTAATAGTGGTGGGAATAAACACTGTGTCAAGTACAGTGTTGAAAACCCCGGTTCTCGTCCAATCATCGAAGTTAAGCAACGTCGAGTGCGGTCGGTACTTAGACGGACCGCCTGATGTTGATTTTCTATTGTATTTTTTATAAAGAAGTGTTCACTTCTTTTGTGTGGTCATAAAGATACACATTTTTTTTCTATTGTGCGTTATTTTGTATCTATCTTCTAAGATATTCATTGAAATGATATGCTGTACAGGATACTTTATAACAAAGAGGATAAGGATTAATATTGTGTTGTTCAAAATAGTGCCGTAAGTAACAAATTATTTTTTAATAATACACCAACAGTAAAAATAGTTACTGTGGGTTATTTTTTAGGTGATAAACATTTACCATCCTGAACTTTTCTGTGGGATTTTTTTGTATCTTACGAGATACAGGTTTTGTCAGCTTTACTAATGGAAGCGCTTGAAAATCCCATTTTACGACTTCATTCCGAAACGTAGACTATTCTCTACTTTATCAAAATCCGCTGCAAAGTTTAGAAAAACTAACAGAACACACAGCCATACACGGAAAGCGAATTTAGTTTATAATATTTTTGGATAAATATTTGGACACTCTGTTGGTAGATAGAACTATTAACGTTAAATATGACATCGTCATGCATGACGTCATGCTTTAGTAACTGTCCCATTTATGTTACCCCGATATTACTTATATTTCTCTACTCCACGTTATATGGGAAATACTTTCATTCGCGTGTTTCGTGGTTACTTCCCGCTTTTATATTATTTTTATCGTACTCAGCTGCGCTGAACTGTGTATAAAGGCAACCCAGGCGAGATACGCTATTAATATGATAATAAAAATACTGTACAATGCAGTATTGAAGCGGTACAAACGGAAAATACAGCGCAATCGATGCAATGAGGTTTACAAGTGTAATCGCTTATCAAAACTGCAACGTGCTTATTGTTCAAAGATAAATAAGTAGGCATGTGATGTAAACTGCTGATACTCATTTAAATACAAAGCGTTATATATTTTTTTATTAAGTAAATTTACTTGAATTCATTTGCTATTAAAGTGAAACTTTTTTACATGACCTCGAATTTGTTTGTCCATCTATCGCATGTCGCATTACAACCGGCCGCAGAGTAGGAGTAAAATGAAAGGCGCTCGTCAGAGCAGCTAAAGCCAATATGGCAGCACTCATGGCTCAATGATTTAAATAAATATTGCGTTCAGTCTTTAAAGAGATTAAAAACACGATTTTAATACCCTAAATCCGACAATTTTCAGTTAAATGCTTACGAACCGAAAAAAAGTTTCACTTATATCGTGGTTTCATAAAACCATACGATTTTTTTTATAATACTGTTTCTCCAATTTCCTTTTAAATGAGTAACTTTTTCAGGAACATCTTGTGACAGTATGTATCTTTTGCTCTACGCTTCACTAGTGATAATGTAGATTTGAAATATCACTCGGGAACAGTATTTTTTCTAAATGAATGGCATTTTATATTCTTTATTGTTGTTCTGACAGCGTTTATACAAAATTGCATGATGATCGGTTGAGTAGATAAGGCGTGAAAGCTTAACAAACAGACAAATTCTCATTCGAATTTATGATATTTGTTAGGATTAAGAGTGTCATTATGTTTACATATATATTTTACTTTACATCTTTGGAATAATAATAGAATAATCAAATTAAAGGTAAAATTACATAGTGTCATACTGTTATAAAAATACATCATACCTATAGATTATAAGCATGCTTGAAACATTCTTGAATATAGGTTATAATTATACCGTTCATAATTCAATGCATTAAAGCGCAGACATTTAACTCAATTGAATTATATTTTATTAGTATCAAGTAAGAAGTACTATAAACGAAAAATAAATAAGAAAATTGGACAAATAGAATGATCGAAAACTTAATAAAATAGCGACAACCGTGAGGTTCTCCAGAACATTCATTATGTGTACGCTAGCGTTGTGAATTAGGTTATCCGGTACGATATTCCCCGAGTGGTTTGACATGGGGCTCATAGAAAAGAGATTGAAACATGCTCTTCAAAGCTATGATAATGCAGTTGTCAATAGGCGACGATAATCATTTAACGTCAGATGTGCCGTCTGCCTGTTTGCTGCATTTGGGTATAAAAAAAATAACTTCAAATTTTGTAGCCATACCTGTACATAAATAAGATTAAAACGGCGTGCGATAAAAAATCTGAAACCTTGAAAGTAGGTTAGGAATTGTTCCGATAGACGACAATCATTTATGGGAGTAGGGTCTGTTCCCGCGGGTCCCATCACTTCAAACGAGGGACCTAAATATGGAGCAACGGTACAGATTTATCGAACTTTATAAATTCGTCCCTAAACGGTTTACGGGGCGTGATATTTAATTCGATAAAAGGGTAAAAATGCTATATTATTTTTATTTTTATCCTCAAGTACTTGTGGGTGTGTTTATTGCGCTTGAAAAACTGTCCAGTTTATACAGTTGTGAATCAATGGCGGGTTATAATGTATATTTGGTTGTAATATATAAGCTACCTAAACTTCTTAAATTCTATCTGGTGTAACTAAGAACGGATGAAGTTAATTAATGTCGCATTTAAGCGGAAACGAATATAGAAAAGAAATTAGTAAGTTAATGTAAATATTTGCGATTTTTTTAAATTACAGATTATTTATTTATCTCTTGGAGCGCATTTTTAGATTAAATTTGTATACTTTAGCATGCCATTGTTTTCTCGACAATAAATTAAATTCAAAAAGACATTATATCAATTAATAATTAAACATTTTTTTTCGATTACTAATTTTAATAATGCTAACGAATTGTTAAATGATCTTTTATACTTTTTTTTACTACAATCTAATCTGATGTTAAGTAAAGATGTATCCTAGGACTGCGTTAAAATTATTGGATAGTAGATTTAGTCGGCGGTTTCGCTCGTGTTAATATAAAAATCACCTATCTCTCGGAAGCAGTACCTTTTTTCACAAAGAAATGTACCGTATGCCTAACAACATGTTTGCAGAATTTTACGATAATCGGTTGAGTAGTTAAAGCGTGAAAGAGTTACAAAGAAACAAACAAACTCATTTTAACATTTATAATATCGGCTAATAAGATTTATATTACATTTTCTAATATAAGTAATTATATTAAATACCAATGTGAGCAGAAACGATGACGTGCCAAGCCTATATGGACTAGGTTGCACGATATACCTGCTAGAATGCTCTACCAACCCCTACCGTACCTTGCGGTATTAAGCTATTGAATCGAATATTTAAAAAGAATACTAATAATAATAATACCAATGAATACTAAAAGAGTGCGCACTCTCAAATTCTATCTTTTATTTGATATCAGGGTCCCGTAGACCGTGTCAGGAATTGTCGCAATTGACAGGGATTATTTATGCGACGCACATGGTTATTTCCCGCGGGCCCTATCAGTTCGTGCAAAGGACCACAAGTGCAAAGATTTATTATGATAGATTTATGTATAGCCTCAAAAATATTGTGTTCATGATTTTATGAGAACAGATTATTTAAACTAATATTATCGCCAGCGTTCAGAGACTATATAGGAACTTTATTCAAATTTTAAACGTTATCAATATTTCACAATACGATATTAATGGAAATGACTAGCTAAATTACATTATTATATTCATTTGAGAGTACAACAAATACAATTTGTTTGATCTTTGTTATATCAAATCAAATCAAAAATACTTTATTCAGTTTAGGCTCTGAGAAGGAGCTTGTGGACCTCAAAGTTACCATTGGTTCGGAAAACAACCCAGTCATCGAGAAGAACCGGCAAGAAACTCGATTTGGTTTATCTTTTCATTAAACATATTATAACTCATATTTTAAAACATAGTTATAAATAATTACATTCGGTTTTGGTGGATGCACAGAGAGGGCGTCATTTCCAGACGTCACCATCGTTCACATATTGACCCACCCTGTAATAGCCTTTAGACATTAAAACCTGCTTGACATAGTGCTTGAACTTAGTATCCGGCAAATCGGTAACGTATTTTGGAATTTTGTTATAAAACCTAACACTATTACCTAAAAACTGCTACCGGTCCTAGTGAGCCTAAAACATGGAATGACCAATTTGTTATTATTTCTTGTATTTAGATTATGTCGCTCCTTTACGAAATCTAGCTTATGTAAGTTTTTGTGGCCGTACATTAGATTTTCAAGTATGTTTTGGGAGGGCAGAGTTAGGATACCGAACTCATGGAACTTAGCCCTTAATGATTCGCGAGGCATAATCTGCTGAAATACTATGAAAATCACATTTTCTAGTATATCTGTAATATGTATTTATATATGTCTAAGAAGTATCTTCACTCGCGTGTGGACTACATAGGTATTAAATATTTTCGTATTATGCAATTTAATGTTGTTACATTGAATTTGTAATATTCATATTAACTAATTAACCGATAATAATTAAATTTTGCATACTAGTTGTCACAGCTATATAAAAGGGTATATAGGGCACTGTTACGTAAAACTATGCGTACATATTTTGAATTGATTATTACAGAAAAATAATAATAATAAGCTTTAGTTAAATCTGGCACCAGGTATAATATTTCAATTTTTCACGTACAACCTTTGCTATCTTTTGCACTCCCTTGAAGGTTGAATCTCGAGAAACCCCTACTTAAACAGTGCCGTTAATATAAAGTCAACATACTCCCCAAATTTCACATTTCTATCCTTAATACTTTGGCCGATGATGACTTTGTCAGGACATTGCCTTTTTCATATATATTGTGGACCAAGTGATTATTAGGGGACTATTTGTACTGCCCGGACAATATAAATAATGACAATTCAAATTTGGCTACGTAGTGAATACTAATTTAAACATAATTATTTATCACATTTAGTATTTCTTATTAGTTAATACTGACTGCTTTTCGCACGGATTGATGAGCATGAAAAAATGAAAAAAATTAGACACACGGAGCACGCTCAATAGTTTGTGGGCAGATCGAGAATGAAGATACGCAACAATTCTACAAGTGATCTACGACAAGCTACAAGGAACGAGTTACAAATATCGAATTTACGGGTAACAATTCTACGAGTCACCGGACCACGTACGATTTATTGTATTGTACAATATAACGAATTTATAATACAGTATATAGAACTGTCTTACCAAGTACCTCATTTTATTCGCAATACATAATCAATTACTTTACGCAAACCGTGGAATGTAGACGAGTGTAGTTCAGTTTAGTGACGTCAACTAAAGACAAACTTTGTCCATATTTGAGAGAACTTTCGCCAAAATGAGCCTTCGGTAACGAGATGGGGTCGTATTTATACGCAAACTTATTATTAAAGTGCTTTTATGACCGTTCCTTACCAACCATTTGCCTTATATTTTCTATGTTGCTATTATAAAATAACAAGATATGATATTAAGATATATATATAAGATATATTGTACGTGGCTGTTATTGCAATAACTGATAATGTAATGCATTATTCTGTTGTTTATTATCCTTTGTATGTTATTATTGTTAGTAATGATAATTGTCGATCGACGTTATCGGGGGTGTGTGAGCAAGAAAACATTATGTGAGAACCAATAGGTGTGAGGGTGAGCTCATACTCGGAAGTCACAATACGAACAAATTTAAAAATGATTACGATACAAAACAGCAAATTAATAATTAACCAAAAACAATTTATAACAACGATTGCTGTAAAATAACAATAAATAATTGATATGTACTCGTTATAGTCGTCTCTAATTAGTTAATTAGTGACAGTGAAGATTCTTATATGATTTTTTTTGTCTTACGTAAACTGTGTACGTAATGTATACTACGAAGGTGTCGTAATACGTTGTGGTTCACCTATCTTTATGATACCTATTTATTGTAGACATAAGAAAACTGTCAATTCTCCGTGTTACAATGTGCACTATTTAGAACGACTCATTTGCAAATGCACAAATAATTTTCTGATAATTTGAAATGTTGTGAAAATAAATGACAAATATTGGATAGGATTTCTCTGATATTCAAAGTGTTTAAAACATATATAATATGTCTTTTAATGTGATAAGTTATTGTAAAGACAAAACTAAACATAAAGGTCGACATAATATCTAACATTAAAATAGGTTACATGTTAAAATGAGCTCAAACGTAATGAAATAACTGAACAAAAGCGATATTGTCAACATACAGCCTGAAATGTCAACGAGGCGGGTAAAATTCACGTCGGCTGTTAAAAGTTCCTACTTTTCAACGAAGCTTTGAATTTATTAAAATTCCTTTAGGACTTGTTTTTTAGTACGATTGTATAGTCGCTAATTTATAGAGTAGATAAAAGTTAGTTATTTGATATCAACAGTGGTCTAATTAATGTCTTCAATTTATTTATGGTAAAACTAAGAAATGTTATAATCCACCTCTTGTAAAATAATCACAGTAATACAGTGTTCTAATTAGCTGTCAAACATAATTGCTGTAGTACTTTTTTATGTATTGATATTAAGCTTTACTAATGGATGCCCAATGGTCTAAGATCGACCATAATAAGGAGTAAAATTGACATTATAAGTAACTGATAATAAAACTATAGTTTGTAAAACCCAGAAGTCAGACTATTTAAAATGTTAGATGAAGGGATATTTGGTTTTATTGAATAAAAATTGCAATATGTACGTACTGTATTGGTTATTTATTATTAATATTAATCAGGTTTCAACTATAGTTTTACAAAACATAACCGACGTTCAAAGGATCTCAGAACTAAGGGCAGTTACAATAGATTGCTAATTTTTAGGGCTGAGTTGAAAGCTTAGTACGTCGGTGTGTGTTGTTTCCCACGAACGGAACATATTAGTTTGAGCACTGCTACTTTGTGAGAGAAATAAGGTTGGGTAGCTATGTTTCCGCAATCAAATCTTACGCAGGTTTTACCAACCTTTACATAAAATGATGATTATTTTTGTATGAAATTGATAACCTCCGATATCGTTCGACCAATCACCAAAAAAGTACGCTGACCTAAACGTTTTTTTTATGCAAACCATTTTAAAATCATTAGGTCGTGCTACAGAACATTAATTTTGATCACCATAAATATTGATTCTGTGCAGATATTTGAACGCAGAGAATAAATTCGAATTAAAACTCGAGTAAAAGAAATAATAAAAAATTCGTGCGCAACCGAAAACAGTGTTAAATAATGTAGAATTTATTCTTTATCTATACATCATCCATTGTATTACCACTAGTCGTTTCCGTACATCTCAACTCATTTCAGCGAACGAGAATATAGAATAAATCTTGTTAATAAAATTTGTGATAAATTAAAACTAAATGATATTGTATGAAGAGACATGAAAGGAAATTCTTTTCTTATTTTATTATTTTTCAGGGCAGATCAGTCTCAAAGAGACTGAAGGATTGAGAGGTGGTCCTCTCTAGGGATAATCGACCCCTGGATTTTTGAACGAATTAAAGTATTCAAATCTTTAAGACTTTTTAACCTCATTAACTCGTAAACTAGCTGATTCGTCTGCGTTGTTTTATGTATAGAGAAAAAACAGAAAAATCCCTTGAAAGCAAAAATATACTTTACTTACCAAATTTAAATGTAAACAATGTTATCCTTCTATTTCCCCACTTCTGCGCATTTCGATGGTAAGAAACCACACATTGCTCAACTCGTAGTGTTTATAAAAATAATTGGTATAATATTAAATGAAGATTCGCTATAATTTTTTTTCTAGATAAGAATCATGTGTCTAAAAGTAAAACTAAAATAGACGGCTCATAATCGGTTCAGTAGTTTCTGGGTCTCTATCATTATATATCATTATATATATATATATATATATATATATATATATATATATATATATATATATATATATATATATATAATTATTCAGCTCATAGACAACATAATAGATTAGTTTTTAGAATAAATACTTTATATAAGGATATAGCTTCACATACAGCTCTCTATTTCCAAAATATGAAAGCTTTTATTATAGTAACTAAACAGTTTATGTACATATATAGGTATTTAACACCCAAATACAAAACTGCTAATGATGCTTACCATACAAAAATAGTAATGGGTGGGGATTAAATACGCGAATCTTTCCTTTCAACAATATAGCGCTCACTGTGCGCTACAGCGCTACGGTGCTGACTCTGTTGCGGTTCGTCACATGGCATTCAGTGCTTGAGTGGCTGAGAGGCGAGCGTTATAGGTAACGAATGCTATCCAATGTTGCCACTACTTAACTAAATCTAGTCCCATTTTAAATTTGGTCACATATGTATAACGATTCAAAATAATTTCGCTGAAAACTTTTACATACTCTTAATGCACTTCGTAAAATTTGGATTAAGATATGAAGCTTCATAAGCTTTTTAAAATAAAATTAATAGATACAGAATTATAGTGTGCACTACCTTTACAAATCTGTCGCCAAGCATCTGTTTGTGTGTTCCGGCAGCTGCACTTGAGAGCCAGTCTCCCTATAGGTTTAGCGTGACTACCATCTTAGACCACATCATCATTTAACATCAGATGAGATTGTGGTCAAACACTAACCTATAAAGTATAAAAAAATACATACAAAAAATGTAATATGAAATGTCATGTTTTATAACAACTTTAGTCCGCGACTTTATTCACATGAATGTTGATTTTAACCGGGAACTCCATGGACTTATTTGAATTAGCTGTCATCCATTTTTGACTAGTATATTTATTGCTATTGCTGAGCACCTTTATAATTGCTTATATCCTTCCACGGATTTAATCCTTATATTAGTCTGAAAATTACGTTCAAAGTATTTCAATCATTGTCATCTGATGCGCATTCTCACGAGAAAATTCATGCACTTACCATGAACCCTAAAAAGCTCGCAAATTGGGCCGCGTTAATGACATTACAATATTCATTCAAATGTAAAAATAAAAAGGACATACATAAGCCATAGCAAATAATAGTCAGAGAAAATGTTACTTTTCGTTATCAGAAGAAAATTTAGAATGAAATAAGTAGTATCACAGATTACCTCCTACAAACAAACAAATTTAACCTCCTTAGAATAGTTATATAGATAAAAGCATAGATTGTGTTGAAAACCAAAAGTAAATAATCTTTAAGTTCTCCTATATTTGTGTTTCTTTGTCAGATGTCATACAGAAGTGGCGAGCAACAACCGCTGTCAACGTTTGGACTTTTACCCTTGTCATGAGGTGTCGCCCATACATGTTTACCTTAGAAATTGTAAATGTACGAGAGAAAAATATTGTAGTTCTATTGGAATAATAAAGATTGTCATTCGTTAAAAACAGTAATGGCTTTCAGGTTAAAAAAATAACTAAACTGAATTGAAATTTTTGTTAGTTCTAAACCGTCGATAACAATGACTGTTGGAAAAAGAGAATTCAGAAATTTATTGCTTTTGGGGCGCTGCAAAATAAATAAAACTACTAGTAAATTTTCTATAGGAAAGATTAGTATTTTTATACGTATTTATAAAATTGAAGTATCTATCGTTTGTTCTACCTAGTTTCAAAACGGCGAACCTTTTCTGTGTGTTATTTAGACCATATTATGCAATACGCTTTTTCATAGGATCTAAGCAGACGCGATAAAATTTATCAGAGGAGACGTAAGTAGCTAAAAGCTTGTAGGATTTAAGTAATCATGATCAAAATTGTAGTAAAAACAACACAGGACTGTTCAAAGTTAATCGCGATTTTTTTTCAACGAAACGTAGTACCCTGTTCACGAAGATAAAAGTCGCGGGTGCCAAGTTAGTATATAATATGTGCTTAACATACAATTATATTAATGATTATAGTATTGTATACTAATTAATGTGCTCTGCCAGTAATATAGATATTGGGAACAAGGCCGTGTTGAAGGTTAGGGACGTAACGTGTGGGCGTAGGTATTAAACACAAGCAAGTTACGGAACTTGTTCACATGATTTAGGATATTAATAACACAATTGACTTACTGAATACAAGAGTTTTGTGAGTCGGTAAGAGTGGATCGATTACGTCAGATATTCGCGCCGCCCAATTGGCTATGTAATCCTGAATCCCAACTAATATAAAAAATGTGAAACTTAGTTTGTTGTTACGCTTAGTTATTTTGTGTACATTTCGTTGGGAGTACACACAAAGACACACGGTAAGAAAGAAAACGAAGATTTTATGTTTACATTACTGTTGCATAACCTTTAAATGATATGAAAATATTATACAGGCCTTCTATTTTCCTACTGACGTTGGCTTAAGTGTAGTGCACACGGATACGGCTTACACTGACGTAGCATCTTAGGCCTGTTTCAGAGTACAAGCGAGTGTGGGAGCTTGCGCGGGCGCGTGTAATTGAACTGTACGTAGACGCTTTTTTTTTTCGAACAGACTATACGCTGTTGCCCTGATGAGCCTCACAGCTTCACCACACTAATAGGGGGAGCGTTTATGGTGCTCGGCCGCTTGGCAACAAGCTCAAGGGTGCCAAAGTGGCCAAACCTCAGCTTGTGCTGTTGCCTCGGATGCAAATACGTAGACGCTGCAAGCGCCACTTTAAATTCTAGCGGTGCGGTGTCTACTACATTTGAACTACACTCACCCGAGCCATCATCCGCACTCACTTGCACTCTGAAACAAGCTTTATAATACAGTTAAGCTTTGACTATAGAAAAATAATATGATTATATGTATGTACCACTATTGTGGGCGTTGTTTCGTGTTTACCTAATTTATATCTATATTATTTCCATTTCTAGTATGTGATAGTATCTACAATGTCCACGAGCAAGTTATAGGTCCAATTTAATATTCATAACCGCAAAGTTGCCAACGAGAAGTATGGAAGTTTCTAGAGTCGAGCCTGTAATGCTCAATGACAAATATTACTAGTTAGGAACTTGTCCAGCCAGCCACTTAGTAAATTATATAAATGTGCGCAATATTATTATTGAAGTTCAAGAAAAATGATAAACCGATGTATTTAATATTTGTACATATTTAGTACTAACTGATACCCGCGACTTCGTCTACGTCGTTTATTATCTTAACATTGTATTTTATATACAGAAGAAAATCGTAAGCATTGTACCGCTTGTCATACTTCTCCACAGTAAAAAAATACACGTCGCTGAATGAGAATTGCTTATAATAATCGTAGGTAATATTAAAAACTGTAATAACATTGTATTAATTGAAGACATCGTGATAGTTTTTTAGATAAGGACTAATTGTTTAAGAAGTAAAATAAAAACAATTAAACGAAATCTATCCAGTAATTTTTGAGTGGTGCGCGCACAACGATAGACCTGTATCATTTTATTTGCATAAATATACTGTCGCATCCGAGTCATGAGTATAGAACGTTAACAACACACAAACATCATAGTGACGTGTACAGATCCTGGATTAGAGGGGATGATGTTTATAAAAATAAGTGTTTTGTTAATCGGACTCCTATATCGTTCTGATCACTTTTAAGTTATACTTGCCTAGGAACTATACTGTGTATTTGAGATACCTAATCATGCAATTATTTCTCAGTATTCTTCACAAGTAGACCAGCAATCGTCTCGAGTTACTAAATAAAATGGGTTGCAAAATAATGTATTAAAAAGTATATATACAATAGAACCTTAATGGCTAATTGGAAGTCATTATTAATTTCAAAAGTTGTGGCTAAATTTTAATTAAAAGTTTAGAGTTTTTCCGCGTGACGTATTTTGTGCTTTTTGTTTTATGGAATAACGGGAAATATAAAAATTCCTTGTTTCAACTATATAAAAAGTGAAACACTTGGTAAACGCTTGGTTGAAACGAAGTTCCTTTCGTACTATATTTTTTTAGTCAATTTGTCAATGAATGCGTTATAAAATTTAGAGAGTCGTAATTTAAAAGTTTTAGGTTAAATATAAATTATTTACATATTATTTTAGCTTAACTTTGACACTTACCTATCTGACGTCATTCAAACAACCAGCTCCGCAAGCGCCACCTCCTTCCATCAGCTCTTCTTTGGCGGATAGAGCCGCTAAGAGGGTCTAGCTGTCGGGCCCTCTTTGCCGCTTCCTTCTGCGAGATGACGTCCTCGCAGAAGGAGGTCATCACTTGCCATGCCTCTTCGCTGCCAAGTGTTTTTTCGGCCATGTTCAGACAGAGTGTGCTGCGCGGTCTCCTCCTCAGCACCGCATACATGGCATGCGGCGGTGGGTTCCCTGCGAGCGATCTGGTGCAGGTACCAGCCATGGCCATGGCCGGTGAGTACCTACACCAGTCGGAACGTCATGGAGTCCCACTCCCTACTTAGCCATTCCAGCAGGACCGGGCGGACGGCGTCATTAGTGTAACGCACAAGCCGCGCGTCCACCAGGTACAGCCTCCACCTCTCCATTGCCCCCTCCCGGCCTTCCTTCCTCTTGGTCTCAACCTCCCTGGGAGCCGGAGGGAAGTAATAAATTTTTATCAATTGTTTATTCCTCCTTAGAGTTTTATATACACGGATGACATAGCTTTATTCTTCGCCAAAATTAATAAAATACAAAAAAAAATGTGGCAATTGAAGAGATCTTTAGAGTTCACCATATAACGCGTCTATAAAACCAAAATAGAATAAATGACATGCAATGTCGATCCCGACGATGTTTCTCTAGCAAATAATGAAGTTAAGTTGAATTATCAACTTTTAGAGTGAAGAAACTTGAATACATATTATCAGTTATATTAGTAATGCATAAGTATAGAAACTATTTTTGGTTAAAATATAGTGTGTATTAACAGGAGTCCTTGGTGAACCGATAATGAAATAAAAGATCTACAAAACAACAGTGACATCAGTTTTACTCTACGATAGCGAATTGGCTTCAAAGGTAATCTATGAATAAATTGCAATGTGCACGTTATGTTGAGGGGTTGGAGTTACCTTTAAAGATAAAGCGCGTAAGGAATTTGTAATAGGTAGTGCTACGATAACATCAATCACTGAAAAGCTTACCGAATCCAGATCTGGATAGTACGGGAACGTTAGGGGAAAACCCATCGACCGTATTGTTAGAAAGTGCTTTTCCACGGTTGCAGTAAAAGACGAAACGAGGTAGGGACTCGGGGACTAGTTAAGAAATGTTTAAAAGGACATTTATTGCTACAACCTTACTAATAAAGATCTGATACTTAGGAGCAAAGAACATCTCTTGTTAAAAAAAAAAAACAGGATGTATCGTAAAGACACGTGACAGAAGTGAAACTTCGGCATTACATGGAATCATTTTAATTTATAAAATACCACAAAATGTCAACGTCACGTGGTGTTCCCGAGCAGTCACCCATCCAAGTACTGATCGCGCCCACTGTTGTTTAACTTTCGTAGTCCAGTGAAACTGTAGAGGCCTTGCCAGGTCAACAGTGTAGACAGTTCGAAAAAAAAAATGTTTAACTTTGGTGATAGTACCAGAAACGGTGTGCTCAATACTATTCGACACAGTGTTTACCCCTACCATTTTTCGTCACACAAAAAGTTGCTGATCGGAATTTCAAAGCCTTCCCATAAGAAGTTTCACTTCATAACAGACCCCGTGTAACGCGTAGAGAAGAAAATAAGCAAGAGTGTTAATTAGAGTAAGAGTCTTATTTACATACTTTTATTTCCTATGCAAATAAATCAATGCAATAGTTTGGGTCTTATTCGTATTCTTTGATACTGAGATTGAATAAAAATGGATATAATTCAAATACTTTAATTAAAAGGCTTGATATTTCTATAGCGAATTCCATATTGTCACTTATAATTATGAGCTGTTTTTAATCGTAATTTTGCCATTAAAATTTAAACTATACGTTTAAGGCATATTTGTCAGATGTCACCATTACTGCTTTCTCACTGTAAAGGTGTCATGTTAATGTCATGTAATATCCCGATGAAATTCTAAAAATCCCCTTTCAATCAGCGAAGGTCTCCTTAACATTGATTAGCTGTTTCTGAGATTAGACTAGAAAAACAGCTGATAGTTCCGTTTTATTTTTGTATGTAGATTTGAACTAAACATTTAGAGATTTCGATTTAATCATGTCTTTCTGATACATGTTACACTTTACCTATACCTAATTTAGGCGATTTTGCGTTCACAGTTAAACTTTCAATATCGCCGGTCTAACTATTAGTTGGTTACTTCAGAAGAACAAGCATATATCTTGTAAAATTGGTAAATATGACCTAAATTGTACGCAAAATAAACCAATCCAATAATTCAACAAATCTAACGCTATCTAAAGGAGGCATGAATAAAAAATCTCTACGTAAGAGCCAGACGTGAATTGACCAAAGCGACTAACGATCCACTTACGAAGATTTATAGAGATAGGCGGACGGGGCAAAAAACGCCCGGGCCCCGTCTGCTCTGCGAGCGGATCTAATGGAGGGTTCTGTTATGTGGAGACGAAAAACATGAGTGTTTGGATTGCATGCAGTTTGCTTGTAGTGCTTCGAGAATTGTTGGGATACTGGTTGATTGTACTACGGCTTTTTATTTGGGTTTGATTGAGGTGAGCTGACGGATGGAAGTGTATGTCGAACAAAAAATATCTGTATAGTCCTCGTAAACGCTCGTTTTGTTAAATGAAATACGATTCCAACAAAGCATACGTTAAGGTAAAATATTTATACTTCACTTTTTAATTTTTACTTTGTTTCTATAGCACGTAAGTAGTACGCTGTATCTCCGGCCGAAGAAGAAATAGAAGAAAAAAACAAAGAACTCTTGGCAAACTTGATCAAGATCACTGGTGCTGTTGTGACAAACAAGATATGAATTATCTTCGATTCGTCATTTCAAAACATTTGCATGGTGGTTGGGCTTTTTCTAAGTCCGCCTGGCTAGCTACCACCTTCAAGTTGAAAATCTGTCGCTAAGCACCTATTGGTGTGTTCTGGCAGCTGCACATGAGAGCCAGTCTCCGTTTGTGGTTAAATACTAACCTATAACGCATGACAAGGAAAACACCACCTTAGGCAAAAATAGTATAAAACCGAAGACTAAAATTAACCACCCAGAAAGAAAGAACAACCAGAACACCGTAAAGAAAATAAAACAAAACCAGTATAATGAAGCATATTATGGTAATAAGCGGAAGATACTACAACAGAAAATGAGAAAACCGGAAATCCTTGTGATGCGCGCAAGAAGAAATCTGAAGAATGACAAATTAAAAACCCAACGGATAAGACGGATAATAAACCAGAACCCGAGACACTGAAAAGGAAGCAGGAAGTGAAGACACACAAAAAGACAGTAAGAGATAAACTTGGAACAGCTGGAAAAGAGGAACAGGAAAACACGATATGGATAAAACAGGAAACACAGAGGAAAATACGAACGGAAACTGGACTTAGTAACGAAACAAAAAACCAAACCCTGAAAATACTAGACATCGGCAGACATTATCCCTGACCCATACTCGTTAGGGGAACACGCATTTAAAAAAAAAAAAAAAAAAAAAAAAAAAAAATACTAACCTATAAAGTATTTAAAAAAAATCCAGTTGTTTGGAAGCCAATATTCCATTTTTCGATAGATTTTTAAGTTCAACTTAAATAATTACATGATACATGGAACCTCTTTACTTATAGTTCACTCGTATTCATTATATGCTTTGTAGATACTCTGCTGAGTTAGAATAAATATTTATCAACAAATAGAGGCCCGTAAATGATGCTGTTTACAAATCTTCTTGGGGAATTTATAAACATTTACCAAAATTTGTGGACTATCTATTCACTTCTAAATTAAAATACCAAATTGTGATCAACTAGGGTTCATATCTTAATTTAAAAACGGGTGAGTTTTTGTTTCCGATATTTGATATACTTGAATATTAAAAATTAATAAAATTAGTTGAAACATTACCATATCACACTGAGATATATAAAGTGGATAATTACTATTAATTAGAGATTCCGTAGCAAACAACGTAGCGTACAATTAGCTAATTAACAGATCGTATAACGCGATAGCTTGATTAGTCGTCGCACAAGTTCTGATTCGTAACGACAGTCTTGAATGTGTAAGATATATCTACTGTAACTGTCACAGCTATACAGAAGTGCCTAAATGATTAATTTCAGTAAATTAAGCAGATAGACGAACAGAGCAGCAATGATTTATATTTATTTATTAATCTTACAATTACTCGACAGGAGATTGAGGATAATTTTGTTTGGGAATATGTGGTTAATGAACTCAAGCGTAATACTGTATATAATAATCGAGTTTAGTAATACTTTATCATCTTTTATATTGTAACATAATTTTTGTTATAATAGACATATTTCACATTTCACTACACATCAGTATAAAATTTTATTCCTACAGCCGTTTGAGTATAGGTCAGTGATGGACACACTTCGAATAAATGTACTTTTACAATTATAATATATGTTAAGTAAAGTGGAGCGATTGCAACATCTTCTATTCTTCCGAATAGATGTGTTTATACACAGAGTAGTGCTTGATAAACCAATGGAGCATGATGCGAACATCAGCGAACGTACAAGATAACACTGAAGTGAGTTAGGGAAGTTTTTGCTGTTTAAGCTGTTTTTATTCGAAAGGTCCACTACTTATTACTCTTAATTTTTTAATACTGGTGGTATTTTTCGTAATTGACTTGACTTGTAGTGGCTTAAACTAATGAAAGGTAATATGAGTTTTGAGATGATACAAAAATACCCTGCAATGTACTAGTAAACCTAAACATCATTTTGCTACAGTATTGTTAGAATTTTGAAGATTAAAAACTTGAAGATAGAATAAATGCGCGTGACATTCGTGGAATTGATTAGACATTGCCATTAAATAAAAAGTTTATTGCGAACCTTTAAAAATGTAAATACTTAATCGCAATTTTGCATAGTCTTAAAAATAAGTTATTGCGTATAATTAAAACTCATGATTCTTCCTTTTGTCTTTAACCATTAGGGACCAAATCTCTTATATTGCGCATTATTACTGCCATTATTAGATGGGCAACTATTATAAAGTGTCTTGAGATGATTTCACCATTTTAAATAGATGGTGGTTTCCAGTGAGTTTTCGTTATTAATATTACAAAATATAATATTATTGCGGAATACCACCAGCAATGTCAACGAGGTGGTAATGACAATACAAATTTATTTACAAATTAATGTATAATTGAATAAAAAACTTATATTTCGATTTACAATATTTTTTTAATTATAATGGCGGAACAGGATAAAATAAAAAGGATAAAAAACCAGTGCCAGTGAACCCCCTGAATCAGATTTGTAGGAAGAAATCCTCATGGCTACGACAGACCTCCAACCAGAGAGCCTGTGGAGGAGCAATACGCGGGATACATAGTATACAAGCGCGTCATTTGAATCCTTACCAACTGTTATCGAAAAGTCAAATATTCCGATTTGACATACATACGAAGTTAGTACTAGGAAGGTTTCATACCAGGCAGGTGGCCGATCATAAAATTGAGCCAAATCATATATCACAACATGACAAACATGTTGTGCCGACCTTATTTAGGTGAGATAAGGGTAAGAAGGTTGCGTTATTGCGGTATAATGCAAAATCTTTATAAATAAAAATAAATCGCCGAATATATAAAACCGCATCACTGTAAAGCGACTGCACCTATTTGGCTATTTTTATTTTGTTGTGTTTGTAATTGTCCGGACAAGGTTTGTAGGAAGTTTAAATATCGCAGAGAAAAGTGAAAAAATTGGTTTAAAAATATTCATATAAAAACCGAGTGATTAAGACAGAAGACAGTAAGTAGATCTTAGAAAATATTAATATAATTGACTGATTAACATTCAGCTGTTCGTTGTCATTTCATATTATTACATAGTCGTATTGTAAAAGAAAGATTAAGTCTCACTTATTTCTTTAGTAGAGTCGTGTAAAGCCGATCCGGGCAGTAGAAAATAAAAGTTATTACATGATATATTGAAATCCCACCACGAAACCCCCAAATTAAAACTTATGAAGCATTTAAAAACAAATTCAATACCATTTGTAAACATGGTCGTGTCTGTGTTGAGACAAAGATTTTAGTTTCAAGCGATAGCATTAATTAATTAAGGTCTTTTCATGTAATTTCTCAGCGGGCTCTCTCAGTGGGAATAATATTAGATTAGAATCCTCCGATTTGCTTTTGGTTGGATGACATTATTACTATTGCCCTGAGGACATTTTTTGTTCGCTTTAAGTATATTCTCAATTTACAAGTTAAATGATTAAATTAATAAATTGGACGTATACTATAATAGTCATATTATCTTATATCTATAATGAAAATTGTTCTAGAGTATTTATTTTTTGGATCAAATTGAACCTTTGCCATTTCTTAATGGCCAACGAAACGGACGGGAATCAGCTCGTATAGTTATATAAACCTAGAACATTTCATTAATTTAATTTTCTATAGATTATAGCGGTCATCTACAATCTTATTTATAACTGCGATTATACTGATATGCGGATAGATGACAGATTTTCATCCTGAGTGTAGTAAGCCACGCGGGCTTTGGAAAAATCCCTACCACCATGTTCAGCTTCCATCATGTTTTGACTGTGAAGGCAAACATCGAGCGGAAACCTGAACCTGAGAAATATTCTAGCAGCATCTACATATATATGGGGAAAATAAACTGCTTATTTCTCAGTGTTTTAAATCATCATTGTTTCATAGGTTTTCGTGGTGATTTTCCGAATCTTGCCTCAAGTAAGTCCTTGGCATTATTATAATTTTAAATCCCGTTTATATTAGCTACTTAAAATATTTGCTATAACTAGATGCCACTATTGGTAAAGTTTCCTTTAGAAATAGGCAGTTCCTATATTTTAATTTATTGGACATGTTTATGACTTCCTTCCGAGGTGGCATTATTATCCGTGTAACTGGGATTGTTCCTGTTTCCAACACTTTACAGAACTGTTGAATTATCGTGACTACTAAATTAATATAAATATTATAGAAGCTTTTACGACTTTTAAGACGTTTGTCAGAAAAACGCAGATAACATCGTCGCCAGTGTTCGTAAGTTTTAAAGCTCCCCAGTATCAATTTGTTAGGGGAGGGAGGTTTGTTAAGGATGAATTATGTTGTACTTTTTACGACGCATGAGAAATATCGTTATTTTTATATAATATACGTTATCCATTTATTTTGAGCCTCCTCATTAACAATTGCAGATTTTTTGAAGTTTTGCTTACAGACGATGTGACCCCAGTAAGTTAGGAACCCCATATGATTGTTATTGCTGACTGATACACGCTTCATAATTAGCTAATTTAAAAACTGTGTAAGTGTTCCAACAACTGCATTATAATCTTCATGACTATATGAAATTCAATGGAGTAATTTTCGTAATAATTTTCTACATACAACAAATCCTCGTGAATAGAAACGCATAGACGTAATATACTGTTATCATAAACCAGTCGGGTTCATTGAAACGGGTTGCGTATTAGATGGACGCTTCATGTATGGTTGGCGTATTGTCCGAAGTCATACATCGTTGACTCTGTCGTATTATCCACCGTGTATGACGGTGTTCATTTGCATCATATAACACAATGCGATATGCTTCTTCCTATCATATAATCTGGCATACAAACAACGTCGCTGTGTGCCACTTTATCTTATGTACACAATATTCCTGTTTACTGTTTAGACAACGGAGCTTATTAATTTTTGTATGCATTGTACTCAATCATATCGTTCTATATTGTAAATATGTCTAATTATTTAAATATTATTGGTGAAACTCGATAAGTCGAACTCTTTGGAAGACGCAATAAAAATTCACATTATAGAGCTTATGACTTATAAAAGTTTTTGTAGGTAAATGTTCAAGTTACAGAAGTAGCTTCTAGGGAAATATTGATTATTTTGAGGTATCGAGGGCTCAGAGAGCAATGGAGGTAATTTG
The DNA here is from genome assembly GCA_035772565.1 of Antheraea assamensis. Taxonomy (NCBI): domain Eukaryota; kingdom Metazoa; phylum Arthropoda; class Insecta; order Lepidoptera; family Saturniidae; genus Antheraea; species Antheraea assamensis. The sequence goes on along the minus strand of JAQQSE010000181.1, from coordinate 715,129 downwards.
TTACGAGTTACAGAAGTTTATGATTTATCGAAGTTTGACTACAATTACTTTTAGCAGATAGTTTATTAAAAGCTTTCTTTTGATGTTAATAGCGAACACGTAAAAATAAATTTATATTGTCAAGTGCAAAATAACTCTGTTGTATTCGAAAAATAGTTTGCTTTGTTAATCAATATCAGAGCTGCTTTATTTTGTGAATCCTGAGAGTTACCTAATACGAATACGCGCCAAAACAATTATTCACATAATTATGGTAATTTTTTGAAATACGATTTCCGATTGGTTGATAGCTGTAGCATTGGATCGTTTATTGTTTTTGTCGTTAGCACAAAACCTCTATGAGACATTTACGTTCCGTCATAAATATGAGATAGACGGGTACTACTAGGCAGCAGTTCAATAACGTCAATAACCGAACATATATGTAGCTTCTTTCAATGTTTTTGAGCGGTAGTTTATATTATAGATAATATAAATATCATGATATTTCTCAATTAACTATACACAAGATGTCATAAAATAATAATTGTTAAGAAATAAATAAAAATCAATAGCCGAGATGTAAGAGCATTATTTCTGAACGGCTGCAACTACTAATTTTTTCGTTGTTTCTGTAATTATCAGAACATGGTTTGTATAAAAGAAAATATTTGAAAAAACTTATGAAACGGGAAAAGGGATTAGTGAATGAGACAGAAAACAGAAGACAATATTTTCAAAACTTTGGCAGAATTGACAGACTTAAGTTCACTTGTTTCTATTCCATTTTATTTTTTTATATGGTCGTACTGTAAAGGGCAAATTCGGTCTTATTTCCTTTTTTAATGCGTGTGCAGCCGGAGCGTCCGACTAGTTTACAATAAAAAATAACACGTAATATGTGAAATAACTTAATTTCAATTATATAAAGATTACGTCCATATTTTTCATTTACTTGTTTAATTAAGTAAAGAGCGTTAAGTTTTATTAATGTTCTAACATGGTTTGCTTATTGTATAAGTGAAAAGTTTGATCAAAACAAAGATGCTTTAACAATAAGATTAGTTACGCTCAAATGAACCTTTATATTTTGAATTTATAATAGAATTTAATTTAGATAAATTAAAGCTTTGTTGTTAGTGTGTACTGTGCACGGAGTAAACAATATAATTTTATTTGTCTAAGTAGGTGATGCTACTTGCTTGTTTCATAGTAATTTATTTCGTTCTCGTGAAAATGGATTTGTTGTTTCATGGGATTATGTGTTTTATTATATTTGTTAGCAGTCTTATTTTTGAAGTGAAAACTTCTTTAGCAGCGTTGAATGCTTTAAAAAAGATTTGGTAGGTACAATGTATTAATTGTTCATATAAACTATGTGTATGTCACCAATGATCTTGACATACTCGTGACGCGTCACCGATGACCTCGACATTCTCGTGACGTATTGTGCTTACGCCAGACTAGCGACGCATATTATATCGGCTTTTGAAAAATGTAATATTGATATTTTGTATTGAACTTGTGCAGCCTATCATATGATTGATTAATTAAAAAATGGTATATTAATATTGCTCGGATTGTCAGTAGATGTAAAAACCAAATTAAATTTAAGTTAATTCTGTTAAACTTTACCACTACTGGTCATTACTTAAGGAAAAGCATGATAAATTGTATATGTATACTACCTATATAATACCGAGAAAAGTTCTATATTTTTAAAATGAAATTGTCGTGGAGTAACTACAGACAGTTCAATATTATTTATATGTGTAGATTTAATATTACTTATGTAAGGTACATGACTTTGCTCGCTATGAGATGTAATTTCGATATCAGTATAAATTATATGTATATAGGAGACAGTAATTGTGAGTTTTGTTGGAAAAGGCGCCGACAAAAAGTCGTTGAGCCTCGTTCGTAAAGCTCTGCGCGGATTATATAGATTTTTATTGGTTTCCGTGGTACTCACGGTGGCGGAGGATTTTCGGAATGATAGCCGGAAGCCGTTTAGCAAGGTTTTGTTCGATGATACCAATGAATTTGTTTATGTCGAGAAAACAAATAAATGTATCGTTTTTCTTTTGTTACCTTTGTTTAAATTTAACTTAAGTTTAGCAGTTATTTTTAGCAGTTAGTTTATAAAAAAAATCTATTGATGAATTACGTCGATTGTAATTAGAAACGATGGGTTAAATTGATTATTAACTAACGCCTATCCGCGACTCCATCAGCGTTTGGGAGGACTAAATTTTGTTCGCAGCTTCACTCACATTGATGTACATTTCATCTATCTCTTGATGGAAATCTCTGAATGGAAGCTGTTCTATGTTCCTTTCTATACTTCTGGAAACGTGTATGGAAAATTTCATCATGATAGGTTGAGTACTTAAGTCGTGAAAGTAGAACAAATAAACAAAGCTATATTTACGATTATGTTCGTGGCGAACCCTATTTTCCTAAGTTACTCTTTATAACATCAGCTATCTCCCGGTGGAAGTCTCGTCGAAATCGGTTCAGCCGTTTCTGAGATTATCCGGAATAAACAGACAATTTCATGTTCATTTAATAAAAAGTTGTTATTTAAATGTTACAAACAGACATTTCAATTTTGCTTATTGGTATAGATTTTATTGTGATATCTTAACGCATTCCATCCTAATTGTTGATCAAGAAAGGAATCGCGCTGTGCGGCAGGAGCACGAGGCATCGAGTGAGCAATTTCAGTGTAAACGTTCGGCAACCCGATTTCTCTGTTCCCACATTGTTGTTGTATAACTTATTGGACTTGATGGTCATTCGTTAGTGTTATAGCCTAGCATCGGTAGCATTCACATATTATAAGTTTTAGACTCTTTTGTAAGTTAAAATAAATTAAGTTTAAAGTAAGTTGTTTTTTTTAGGATCTGACCTTTGTAATTCACTTATGAGAGTACAATAGTAAAGTAAATAATATAATGCTAAATATTGTTTCACCTTCTTCAACTTATCCTATTTAATTAAGGTCGGGATAACATGTTTTCCTCTTCCACTCTCATTTATTAGAAGTCATCTCAGTATTTACACCTTTTATAAACATACTAGGTGTAGGTGGTAGAGCTACGCTGAAGCTATTACTGGTTTCAGCATGAATGGGTCGGCTCGCCCGGGGTAGAACCACCCTCTCACAGAAAACCGACGTGAAGTAACAGTGCTTGCACTGTTGCGCTTCGTTCGGTCAGTGAGAGCGCCGGAGGCCCACATATATTAAAAGGCCGGCAACGCACTTGCGACTCCCCTGGTGTTGCTAGTGTCTATGGACGGCGGTGATCACTTATCATCAGGTGACCCACCTGTTCATTTGCCTCCTATAACATAAAAAAAAAAACTGTATTGACGGTTTTCTTCGTATCCTTTATTTTTTCATATAAATCATGAATGTATAGTTTTTTTTAATACTTATACATAACAAATTATATGACAATTTTTAATTAACCTCCTTTCTGTCTAAGATGATGGAGGGTGCCATCAATATGCAGTTGTTAAAATATCTTGAGGGACACAATGTTATCGGCACCGCAAGCTCCGACTCTGTTGCAAGGATTCGAACCTACGTCCAATTTCGCGATGTCCGGACACGCTATCAACTAAGCCATCATCACTTCAAATATAATTTATGGTGTTTTTTTTTTTCCCCTTGTTCCTCAGACATGATCCGAGCCCTTGTCATTTTGCAAGCGTCCTTTCTTTACACAGTGTATTTTTTATGGTGGTATTTTTTAATTTTTTAATTTATGGTGTTATAATTTATAAGTATATAAACGCGGATGAAGTCTCGCGTCAGCGAGTTTTTCATATATGACAAAAACAAAATAAAACTTTAGCTAACGTAACCGCAAATCTGAACTCAGACTGATAAGTTTAATTAATTAAAATTATTAACTTGCAAATAATTGGTAATTTTGTATTGCACAAACAAGCGTACACCACATAAACCCGTTTCTAAACCACCTTATTAACGAAACAATCCCTGGTACTCAATGAACAAATAATTAATGGATGCTTCAATTGAAAATTCAACCCCATCCCGGACATATTTGTCTCGGAAGTATCCGCGGTACGTGAGACGCGGATGGAATCTATGATGGATATCCCACAGCAGGGAATGACTAATGAAATTCCCCACAAATGGTGCCATTCTCTTAATGCGTTCGGATGAGCTGTTGTGCACATTGTTAGAGGAGTGTCGTCGCAAGAAAAAACAAATGATATTACATACCAGTCTTCCTTCCATTGAGAATGTTATGCATCATTCAGTTACTTATTTTAACAGACAGATATATAAACAAATCTGTGCAGAACTCCAGAGATTTAAATCGAAGAGATTAGAACGTAATGCTCTGTGACAATCTTCGTATATGTATGTGCCTTTGATCTTCTTGGCTTGATCGACAAGGAGTCTGCCATTAAACCTTTCAATATTTTGTAAAGCATATAGTCATTAATCTCAAGGCATTTCAGGGATTTTGAAATTACCACGACTCTTTTACTTGCACCTAAACCGTGATTGATTAACCTTTGCGACATTAACATTGTCATGCAACGGAGAAGAGAATTGACTCATATCAAATTGCGGCCACCTCTCCCTCCCAACATATTGTTAATACTGAATTTATTTACGCGAAAACAGCAAAATTGACAATAAAAAATAAACATAGAATAATTATTTTTTTCACTTATGCCACGTGAGCAGTCTCGTGATATATAAAGATTTTTAAAACCAAAGAAAATTTGGAAGGACAAAATGTACAGGAGGATTTACGAGGTAATAAAAGAAGGCAGAAGATTTAGGTGATTTTTATATAGAAGGTTACCACTATTTTGGTTTGTGAGTAACGTGAATATATACATTATTGGAGGAAACACCAAATATAATACCTATTTATTTCACATTATAGCTGCAATTTTTATGGAAATTATCGGGTATCTAGGAAAGTGGGATGGTCATATGGTAGCACGGTTTTATTTATCGATTAACTAGTTATTTAATTTATTTATTGTGTCTATGATAATATTAGGTTTAATTATGACAAACTTGTCAACTTCTCCGAGACTAAATTACTTTATTACTTTTCCTAAATTATATATCATAATATATTGTGGGAGAACACAAACGGCACTTTTACATACCCGATGAAAGTTTTCGTTTCAAGACCTAGTTAAACAATTTTATTTGAGACTAGTTTTTTATTTCATAGTTAATTTACTTCACTAATCCAATCGTTAAGACTGGAGCATAGATGGAAACATTTGTAGATAAGAAATCGTTAGAATATCCCTTATTTTTCATCATTATTTACAGTCAGCTGTGTTCATAATTCTGTATTCATTATATACACTTTTGCAAAAAGAAAACGGGCAAGAAATAATAATGGCGAAAAAGGACAAGAAAAGGAAAAAAAAACCAGTGAGCCTCCTGAATCAGATTTGCAGGAAGAAATCCTCATAGCTACGACAGACTTGGAACCAGAGCCTGTGGAAGTGCAATACACGGACATATCGTACACAAACGCGTTAGTTGAATTTTGTATATTATAGGGGGCAAACGAACAGGTGGGTCACCTGATGGTAAGTGATCACCGCCGTCCATAGACACTAGCAACACCAGGGGATTCGCAAGTGCGTTGCCGGCCTTTTAATATATGTGAATCCGTACTATCTGTTACTGAATAGTCGAATATTCGCGTTATAGTGGTACTACAACACATCTACAAAACGTTATTAAAAGTAACATAGTAAAGCATACTCAGAAGGATTCAAGCTTTGATTTTGGCACGAGGAGGTCATAGGTTCGTACATTTGTAGTTTTATTTAATTAAAAAAAATGTGTCTTCATTTCTAACCTCATCTTATTGTTTGGGCGTGTACATCAATTTTATGGACTTCATAGAAAATTAATGAATAAATTACCAAAATTCAGTTCAAGCATATTAATTGTGCGTGTGTTAAATGATTGTACGTATACAGACTACGTCAAATAATTAAATGTAATTTAATTAACTGACATCGACATTAGAACGAAAATTTCCTTAGGTGCCCGTTTTTTTGCAAAGGAGTTTCGTTAGTGCAAATAGAAATTGTGAAGGAAATAGAAATAGATGTATTTCAAATTTATTCCATAATTTGTACCAAAAGATTTCCTTTCAAAATTTCAAAACTGTAAATACATGAGAAATATTGATCACCTACTTCTCACACATCAAGCTATGGGTAAACGATTGGGTTAATTTATAAAAAAATACGTTCTTCATATAATTGAAGAGTCGTTAAATACTCTTTAATTATTGAAGCAACTAATACTTTAAATAGAGAAGTTTTCGGTTTGGGCCCAGTTTGATATTTCAAAGGGTTAGCATTATTAATGAGAACTAAGTCTAGACCGGTCATGCGTAATTAAACAGGCGGCGAATAATTCATGGTAATCTTGGATAGACGATTTAGTCGGTCCCTCGGCTGATGCTGTTATCGTGCAAACGATCGTTATCTCGACTACATTATTACATTGCTAGTAGCTTCAATTATTCAGTATATGTATGCTAAACTAAATTTTAATTTGGATCCATTAAGGTAAAATACATTATTATAAATCCTGACTGAAGCATGCCCAGTGATCAAGCTTTGATTTAGGCACGAGGAGATCACACTCATTATTAGGTTTCTACATTTGAAACTTTATTTACATAAAACAACTATTTTTTTCTCCCGAGTATGATAGTATTAATGAAAACAAGAATAGATTAATGAGAAATTAAGCAATATTGAAATACAATGATGAAATATCTACACAAATAAATAAAATAAAGGTGTATGTTTGTAATTGGATTGGATTGGATTAGTACATGGCTTAATTGTTTTTATTTTATTTACTAATTATTGTATGTTATAGCTGTTAGTCCTCCAAATAAATAAATAAATTAAAAAAAAATATCAGTTTTTTATTAAATGTATATAAAAATATACACGACACGTATACCATCATCATCATCATATACCAAAATACGAATTTTTCAATGTTTTTTTTTTGTCTTTATGTTTGTTCCGGCAAATCTCCGAAACGTATGGATCGATTTGGACGGGACTTTTATCAGAAGATAGCTGATGTTATAAGGAATAACTTAGTGTACTTTTATTTATCTTATTTAGTGTAATTTTATATTTTACAAAAGAATAGATTTCCACGTAAATATAATAAATTAAAGAAGTAGTTAGTGTATCGGTTCACTTTTGGAAACAGGGAAATATGAAATCATAATAATGTCTCTTTTGTATAGGTATAATCAGTTCGAGTGCAGTTGTTCCTCCGGCTCTATATGTGAAAGTTCGTGCATATTGCGACAGCAGTAGACTTCTATTAATACCTATTCTACTATTTTATGCAGAACGCGTTGTCGCTTAAGTAGAAAGTAAATACTTCAAATTTAGTTCATTAGAACTTTCGTACTGCTAAACGTGGAGAAGTTAAGTTACGTAACTCTATTAATATAACTAGTCGTATTGAACGTTCGATGCTTATAGAGAAAACTGTGCAGAGAATATTATTAATAATGTTATGGAAGCTTTAACTGCCCGTCAGAACTGTAAATTTGCTTAAAGTTTTTTCTACTAAGACCAGTATAGCGTGCAGACCTCCGGTTCATTGTTTATTGATAATTTTATGAACTTCTGACCTCAATTCGCAACTGATATTTATTGCTGACTGACTTTTATATTTAAAAGTATTATCTAATTAGACCAATCACTAGGAAATGCATTGCCTTTCCTATAATTAAGGGTTTTTATAATTCTAAACGTTAAGTTTATTATAAAATTGAAATTTATATAAGTCCATCACTGTATACGATGCTATCATCATATCAGCTAATTTTAAATAATTATTTTTGTTTGTAGCTAAATAAAGAAGTAGGTATTAAATTATTATAGCTTTAGCTAAATGAATATAACTATTACTTTCGTTATAGTAACTGAAACTTCTAGATAACAGAGTAGATAAGTACTACTATGCTTAAATTTAACAACTGTAAATAGTTCGATTTATTTGATTTTAGAAAATAGAAACATAAAAAATAGGCTATGTATTTTATTTCAATTCGATCAGATCAGAAATCAATACAAGCAAATCAGAAATAATGACAGACTTTAAAATACCAGAAGTAATACAGTTCTGTAATCTATTTATTTATGCCTACATATGGAAAATACAAAACGTACAAAAAAGTAGCATTGAAGTCAATTTTTTTTTTTTATGTTATAGGGGGCAAACGAACAGGTGGGTCACCTGATAGTAAGTGATCACCGCCGTCCATAGACACTAGCAACACCAGGGGAGTCGCAAGTGCGTTGCCGGCCTTTTAATATATGTGAGCCTCCGGCGCTCTCACTGACCGAAAGAAACGCAACAGTGCAACCACTGTTACTTCACGTCGGTTTTCTGTGAGAGGGTGGTACTACCCCGGGCGAGCCGACCCATTCATTCTGAAACCAGTAATAGTTTCAGCGTAGCTCTACCACCTAGAAAAATAACGTGTTAATACGTAGATAGGTAACTTGCACCTACCTACCCACCTATAAACCTACAAATAAACTTTAATTATTTGTTAATTGTACGTAAAAATATTTCTTTAGCACCTATTTTCTTTCCTGCTTTCGTGGAAACGAAACTTCGTGCTAAAACTAACGTTAATCTAATAACTATAAAAATAACAACTGACAGGTTGTCAAAATAAATGGAAATAATATTTTTTTTATTACTTTATAAGTTTCAGCGTTTGACCGTATTCTCATTTGATGGTAAATATGCTAAACTTGGAGAGGGGATTGGCTCTCAACTGCAACTGCCGGAACACACCAATAGATGTTTGGCGACAGATTTTAAGCTTGACATTGTTTGCTAGCCAGGCGGACTAAGAAAAATCCCTACCACTATGCAAAATGCAATTTATTCTAATTGTAATTGAAATATATTCTCTGATTTTATTTAATTAACGACTGAATAATCATCTATAATCATTTGGCGTATCTTTAATTTAACACTTTATCGAGAACTGTTTATTAAGACTTCGACGTAAGCTTCTAACAGCGGCAGCAGATGTAAAAGGCATTAATCAACCCCAAAACTGTCAACCAACTCTACAGTACAGTGTTAAGGTCTTTTCCACCTAATTTAACTAAGGCAATAGCATTAAATCCCGTAGTAACAGTGACCTAGTTTGTGTCATTTATCGCTATAACTCTGTATTGAATATTAAAATAAACTTGGAATATTTATGATGCTGTCAATTTGACCGAGTATTGATACATTTGTTTCAAATGATGATGGATTTGTGGTGGCGCGACTGAATTCTGTATTTAAATCGAATTGTACGATGAATCCTATATAAACCTATGAAATAGTATGTGATGGCATCAGGTATGTAAATAATAGTTATTTTTCTACGCTTGTACTTAGTTTGCATGAATAATTTAAATTAATATGCGGTGTTGCATGCAAAGCAATAGCCTAACAAGAGGCGCGCCTGTGCGTCCTTGAGGTCGTCGTTATATGACTGTGTGCCTTAAGCGCTTCCCCAAAAGCCCAGTGAAGCTGTAAAAGCTCGTCAGCAAAAACAACTTAAAGTGAAAGCATAGCAGACAAACTCATAATCACAATTATATTATTACTAGATTTTGCTCGCGGCTCCGCTTAAGTTAATGTTATTTGATTTATTCCTCGGGAATAGTTCTTTCCGTGCTTCTGATAACATGTATCAAAATTTCAGTATTGACTGATTCAGCATTACATTGGTGCTTACCAATGTAAAGTCGCATAATATTTAAATGGTATATAAATTTCATTTTACTTTACCAAAACTTTCTAGTCTGTATCTCTTACCCGGAGTATTTGGTAAAGAAGGAGCACTTTTCATTATTTGCTCTTACTGTCGAGTGCAATGCGGTAGATGGCACGCTTCGTATTATAAGCGTCAATAGCAGTCAGGCGGTTAACCGCAGTCAACTGTCGCGTACTGAACACATATTCTTAGGGTCGTCGCAAACGTGATCTTTGAAATTATATTTAGAAGGCTATGGTAACATAATGTACTTTCGAAGTGGGACTAGAAAGAACTAGGCTTTGTTATTTTTATAATTTACAGGTTTAAGTGTTTCACCTGAGGAGGGCTGGCTATATATCAAAGTGTCTTATTAAGGACGTTTATAAGGTTATTTGCTTGTAAAGGGAATGATGCTACAATGGTTGAGGCGAAGAATCTTAAAAAAAGAAGAAGAAGAAAAACATGAAATTATAAGGGAACATAACATACATACCAGTTCACGGGCGGAGAGAGGTCTTCAAAGTACCACTTTTGGTCACAGGAAGGAGGGGGAAACTGTATGTATGAGTTACAATATGAAAACTAGAGAGGGTCTTCTCATATATTACGGATAGTCACCAAGGGGAGGGAGGAGGCAAAAAAATTGTCAAACGGGAGTTACATAGTATGGATGCGTTCTCTAAGACGATAATAAATTTTTGTCACACAACCAACGAGATGGGCGATTTTTAAATCCCTATCGTTTTAATTCCCGTGCCTTTTGTAAAGAGGTAAAAATAGAACAATATATACACAGGTGTATTCGTGTGACAACCCTATGCACGGGATGTCCACGTCGTTGCCAAACCGACTCGCTCAAACGCTATTGTCACAAAGGATTTATTTTTCTACCTTCAACTGAACATGCGGGGTTACGAAATATAATGCCTGGTATATATAACGGCTTCCCACAATTATATAAAAATCATGCAAATGTATTCTGTTGGCTTTATGTCACCTGTATTTTAAACAGGCAGAAGTTAATTTTATTCAAATTGTTGTATTTTTTTAATGATATGAGCTCATTTAAAAAAAAAGGTAATGGAGTTTGAATGTCCACGTCGGTTAATTCAGGTTCACGATGCAATTTTTATGAAGAAACAAGATGCGATTGTGGCGCTATATTTGCTTGCTTTTAATATATGCAAATTGTAGGTATAAAACTTATATCCCACTTGAGCAAGCCTCAATAGATAAAGTCATTTACATACAAGTCGCAGTAAAAATAAAATCCATTATTTTTCTTTTCTATTAAACATTATTCTCGCGTCTGTTTGTGTGTTCCCTTACTTCTTATAAGCTACGAAACAAATCTTAATATAGTTTTCACATTCGTCTATATGGACCCCTGGGGATCGATTTCGAACTTCAAGGGATCCATGTTAGAGAAAATAAAATTTGGGGGTCGGCGAGCTGTAAATGGATGTCGACAATAGTGAATTCCATTTAAGCCAGTCGTAATTAAAATTTTAACTTACTATAAATAGAATAATGAAATATGATAATGCGTTTGTACTCACTTAATACTTTTTTTACAATAAATACATAAGAGAATACTTCTAAAAGGTAAATATTTATGAAATTTGATGAAGATATGGAACTAGATTGAAAATTTCAAGATTAGATGCATCCATCAATCATGGGAATATTTCTGATCGATGGTGAGATGGTATTGCCCTATAAAATTCTTTTTAGGTAACCAAGGTGCCAAATCTTTGTTGAAATTTAATTTGAACGAAAGTGTTTAATTATTATAAATTCCATAGAAAAAAATATTTTATTTACAATAATACCTTGCTTATGTTAAATTTTATTTAGCTCGTTAATTGGTTTGTGGTCGGAGTCAAAGCTATTAATAGATAGGGGATCTACCCAATACGGTAAATATTGGTAAAGGGTCTACGAGATAAAAAAGTTTGGGGACCATTTGTCTACAGATTATCAGCCGGAAGGTTTACATGTATAACACATGTATAGTATATTGAATATCCAATAGTTATTAAAATAATTCTATGGGTTTATTAACTTCTCAATGGTCCGCACAAAATAGGATGTTGCAGACGAATGACGGCTTCTGCCAGGGGAACTTTGCTACAATTTTTTGGCCTCTGTAACTAAGTTCCGGCTTGCACAAAATATAATAAAGATATGAATACAAAAGGAAATTAAAATATTATTATAGGAATCTAAAATTGACATTTATTTATTCTTTAGTTGTCTCGATGTTATACGAGATGTAAGATTTTCTAGCAATTCAAATAAAACACGTAGTTAAATTTACATAATTTATATTATTTTGTTTTTTTTTTTTTTTAATATCAGCACAACGTTCTCTCTTGAATCAGAAATCTTCATCTCCTTTCTTATTTTTCTACATTGACATCTTACGTCTATAAGATACGTCGTCTCTTAACACGAATCTAAAATAAACTAAACAACACCTATTTCATTTGAAATAATCCAAATTGCATATACATATAATATAATATGTATTTATAGCTAAATTTATATTCTGAGCATCTACTCGTATATTCAGAGCGCTCAAAAAGTTTTGCAAGGACTGTGCTAAATATGTCACGTCAACGCGACGTTATTTCCTTGGATTTAATGTTTTACCAACATTTGAATTACAATTATTTCATCGAGTGACTGAAAGAAATAGGTAAGACTAGTGATTATACAATTTATGAAGGAATGATACACGTAAAGTGTAGAATAACACACGGCGGAAGTTATTTTAGCTTATATGCGCAACAAAAATTTTACTGAACAATTAACTCATATTGATTTTAGTCTTTATGTGTTCAGTTCGCTTTTTCATTGTTAATTTACACTTTTCTACTTTAAGGATAATAGCACCAGTCTAAACTTTATACTAACACACCACAATATAGTATATATTTTCTTTGTCTTTTTTTACTGTTGTCTGTTATTCTAATTTAACTTTTATTGCGCTAAAACAAGTTTCACTTCAATAAAAAGCTACGACGTAGTTACAGTACTTTTTGTAGTAGAGATTGTTATACTAATAACCGTAGTAAACTTCTAGGGCGCGGCGCAGCGATTATTTCTAAGATTATGATCATTACCAAGAACTATAGTTTTGGATGATTTTATTTTATGTTATTTGACTTTGGTGGCATTTTATTTAACTCAATTTTAATAATAATTTGGTTGGTTTCATGATAATAGCGTGGGGCTCGAATTATGAATTATTTTAGACTCCCATAGCATAATTTTAGTAAATATCATACAGTTTAATGTTAATCCACATATTAAATATACTTACAAAATAGTTTAAATACTTCATTCATCTTATATTGAAGAAGACAAGATTGTAAATTTAATCCCTCGGCTGATTTGTTAAGACCCAGATTTATTATGTTTCTATTTATTTTTTATTTCACGACATTGTACATTGTAAATATCATGGTTTAGTAAAAAAAATCGTACAAATGAAAAAAAAAAAATTAAAAATACATTTTACATACAAAATTATAATTTTACAATACCTAATTTGTTATTTATCGAAGTTTTGTAATAAATCAGCTATATTTTAAGATTATGCTGCCAACAGTCTGTAGACCTATGCCTCATGAGGTCTACATTCGTTTGTATGGAACTTAAACCTTTATGATTTTGAACAGTGCAGGGGCTAATCATTGTAATATGGATTATGAATAAAACGTTGACACTGGCAAATGTGTGAACCGCACCTTATCAAAGAGTAGGAAAAAAACTATCAAATAGGCTAGGCGTAATAGGAATTTAAAATTTTATCTGTATTATTTACCTATTACATTATTATTAATAGGATTTTTATCATAAGTTAGGTTCGTTAGTTTTTTAAATTGACTGGACTGTTTTATTTTCTTGTTAACCTATTAATACTTCGATAATTATACGTAACATCCTAGTACAAGGATTTCGATTCGATAACTATTAGTTCGAGTTAATTTTTTATACTAAAAAAGTGTTGCGGTATCACTGGTGTTTATTTTTTTGTTAATTTGACTCGCTGTTAACATATTTAAGAAAGCTTAAACAATATCTGTTTGAAGCACGATTGTTGTAAAGGATCCGTCCACTCGATCCAGCTGTGCTATATGATATTTCGTTGAAATAGGTTTACATAGGAAATTTTACAACCCGCAAACCTTCAAGAAACGAGCTTACTCCTTCCTCAAAGGTCGGCATGGCATTTGTGATGCCTTTCGTGTCGCAGGTGTCTATGGGCGGTGGTGATTACTTACCATCAGGTAACCCGTCTGTTCGTTTGACTCCAATCGCATAAAAAAAATAGGCATTCACAACTGGGCCCTTGTAATATTCGGATCTCATCAAATCGTTCCCGGTCTATCCGCATTGGGTGAGTGCCTTAAGCGTTCCCCTTATTAGTCCGGTGAAACTGTAAAGGCCTTGCCAGGTCAACAGTGTATAGATATAAAAAAAAAAGTTGCTGGTCCGAAAATCCACACCGCGCCACACGGCCCGCCTGCACTGTTACTTCGTTCTCAACTAGCATGCTTTCTGATCAATATTTTCTTCGTTTGTTGCTACTACGCTAATATGAATTGTGACGTGTTGATGTAGATACATACAAAATCCTAACTAATAATTATGAATGCGAAAGTGTATTTCTTGGTAACGCTTTCATACCTTAATTACTCAGTCGATTATCATGACATTTTGCTGATCGTATACACGCTGTCAAGGGTACAGAAAAACTTACATGCAGAAGATATGTACTGTTCCCGAGGCATTGTACGAATCCACATTGACGCGAGCGAAGACACAAGCAAAAGATAGTAGGCTATAAAAAGCGAAAATAATGTCTATAATTCGATCTCCAGTTCCAGACATTAGCGAATAGAAAACTGATCTATTTAGCTTTGTTATATTAGAATAGAAAAAATATTTAAACAATGTTTTAGGTTCACTTTGTAAATAAAGTAGTACTCTAAAATAATACATTGTAATTGAATTATTAACAAAGTAAGACACAAATGTAAAAATCTTATCTTAAAAATTTGTACAGGGTATGTTGTGTAATAGTGAGCTATAAGCTGGACAAATGAAATAGTTTGCGTGGCACACGTCGCGTGGCGTCGTCTCGCGTTGTTCGTAGGCACCGCTGTGTCTTCTTGTCAATTTGTCATGTGTCCGTGTGCGTGCAAACAAATTGCTTTCGTACGTTGTTCCTATTCAAATAAAGATAAATAATGAATTCGTCTGTTTTTCTCATCCCGAGATGTCAGAAAACCGAAATAAGTTAACAAATTCGTGTATAGATTCTTTATTTAGATAAAACTAGCGACTTGCACGTATCAATTACGATGAACACTCAATAATAAACATATTCGATGTCACACAGGAAGAATGTAGTTCTCCACCGGTGAAAGTATTTTCACAATATCTTTATAAATTTTACTGAAGCGCCACCTAGTAGCGGGTTATAGTATTGTATAAAAACCTTTTTTTATGAAAAACATAATCCGCGTCAAATTTTGAGCGCTCTTTTAAATTCCTATAATAATAACTTTGTTTCATATCAAACTCTTGATTATATTATGCACAGGCTCAAGCTTACTGCTATCTCAAGAGGGGTCAAAATGATTGTCGAGAACTGTAGGTGTGTAAATTTTACGATAATCTATTAAACTGTGTCGCAGTTTATCGATTTCAAACATACCAATTATATATATAGTTAAATGACAAAAAAAAAGCCATGATGCATGTGTACTGTCTCTATCTTGTATATGTTGGGGGAATACTACTGACCTGCGTTCGTACTATTGACACGTACTAATGACTGGCTACTATTTGCCCCGTTCTGAAATACTATTGGCTGAAGGTAACAGCTGCTCATAAGCATCTTGATTATTATTGGTTGAATCTTAAAAGGCAACCGACAACTAGACACTGGACTTCCAACTGAGTTAATTTAGTTTAGCTTTAGTTTAGTTGTCAGATCCAAAATTCATGTTTAAGTTCGTGAGATACACGTCATATTTGGTACATGTATGACGTCATGGTTATGATTTTATCGATCAATCCACCATGACCAAAGAAATTTGAATAATAAAATGTTAGCCGGTACAGAAATACAATACTGATAATATTGCACTGGTCATGTTTCTTCATGTTTTCTCGTTTATATTGTTGGACTATTCACATCTACTGATAATTCGTAACCATTTACAGTATTGTAATTCTGTACCAGCTAAACTTTTATTATTCAAATTTGCTTGGTCTTGGTGGATTGATCGATCAAATCATAACTATGGCGTCATTATGGATGGATATGGATCATATTCTTATATGCACACCACTTTATGTTCGCCTCTACATCTTTAATAAAAATGTAAAAGCAAAAGTATACATTCGAATAGACTTTATTTAATTTAGGTATATAATAAATTAAGATGCTATAATACAGCTATACACGAAAATATTTAACTAGTGATGGTAAGTCATGACAGCATTACAAAAAAAATCCTAATATCGAACTGGATTCGTCATAAAACTTTATTTCATCGAAAGCTCTCAAACATTGCAAAGACTTCAGCCTACGTTGCAAAAAATACAACATAGGTCAAATTAATTTATACATATGTGTATAAATAAAATTGCAGTATCCGTAGTTTGTTCGGATTAGTTATCGAAACTGCAGTTCGACGATAGTTTTATTAGTAGATAGATATTTTTTTCAAAGTAGATTCATAACGCAGGCTGCATATCATTATTCTTTTACATAGAGGTATATAGTAACGATGTATTTTAAAAGGGGCGATTTAAAACGTTTAGTTGTTAAATAGTAACGATGTTAAATTGTAATTTAACTAGAAAATAAATAGCTCACATAAACCAATAAAACCATTTTTCTCACACGAACGAAAGAGCGGGAAGTAAATTTTCAATACTTCTTTTGTCTAATTTAAATACATCCGAAATGTTGTAGATATCGGAATGAATGTTGTATAGAAAACAAGCGTCATTCTTCTGTAAATAGTGATAATATATCAATGTCAGCGGTTACACACACTCTTCATTTGTGGCGATATTCCCCCGTTCGTATATAATTAATGGGCGGTTTGATTTATTATGAAAATAAATGTATCAGGAGAAATCTTATACGAACACATCGTTTACTCTATTTCAATATTGTTTATTGTTGTAATCTTTGATTATGTTTACTTTTGTCTTAGAAAAAGTCGGATATCTTTTTTCTAAATTGGTTAGCAAGCGAGGACTTTAGACATCATTTGTAAGGAAGATTTGTTAAGAAATTGGTTATCCGCTGCGGTTTCGTACGGGATACTAACAAAATAAATATGACTAAATCTTCTATTTACAACACGACCATTTAATAAAAAAATTGCTCATCGAACAAGTGAACGTTAATTTATCAATACTTTTGTAGATTTCTCTACAACCTTCAATCTCACTCTCTTTTTATACGAAGATTTTTTAATACTAATTTTTCCTTTACTCGTACAATTTTTCAAAGATTTCGTTTAACCCCTCGGCTAACTTAAGCCCCAGATATCAAAATGGCGGATCATGTTTTAATTTTTTTTTTATAATTTCAATTGTAAATTTCATGCGTTTTTAATAAAACAATCGTACTAATGAAAAATACATTTTACATAAACATAATAATTTCACAATACATAATTTGTTATTCTACGAAGTTTTGTAATAAATCTAGTATTTTTTGAAGTTTATGCTGCTAACAGTCTGTTGGGTTGTGCCTCAAGAGGTCTTCATTCGTTTGTATGGACCTTATGGTTTTGGACAGTCCAGTGGTTAATACAAATATTGTTATGACAATTACAAGTTCAAAAAAATAAGTTAGCTATATAGATTCAGCCGTTCTGAAGTGATGCGCTACGTATATTCATTCGGTAATAGATATCTGTTTATTCTGTGGTCCCATTGACAACAAAGTTCAGCGGCGTAAGACCTGGAGAAATTTGCAGATCAATTTATTGTTCCCTTTGTATCTACAGAGACATTTAAATTGTTATTAACGTAAGCTGTGATTATTCTACTATTATGGGCAGGAGTGTCATTTTGTCAAAATCATTTCACACTTGCTTTGATAGATATATTTTCGTCATAATATCTCGTCTAGTAAAGAAACGTGTATAGCCAGGTAATAATAAAATTAGTATAATTTAATAATGTAAAAATTATTTGGTAGATTTTTAATTTTTGATAGAATTATTCTCATTTTGTTCTAAGAAAATTACAATGACTTTAATGTTTTCAAGTAAATAATAGTAGTCAATGTTACTTGAAGTCGATGTGTAAGAAATTCATAAAATACATGGTATTCTTTAATTGTAGGATACGATGTTTGTTCCAGAGATTTTATGTATATTATTGATCTTCTCGATTCCTACAATAACATAGTGAATGTTTATTTTTGGGATTTTTATTTGGTTCGATTCTCAACTCGAATAAGATTTTTGGAACAATCTGTATATGCAGTTATTCTTATTTTTACAAAGAAAATAAGTTTCCTTAAAGTAAAATCGGCTATTTTCAAAATTTTAAAAACGTACTTTCCCTCTATGACCAGTTTGATTTTATCCATGCTGTATCTATATGAGATAGATAAGAAGGAAGATGTAGGTATTCACTGATACCATGCCTTTAATATCTTTCCGTTTTTACATATAACATTAATTGCGTTCATATTTGAATTTTACGAATGTATTTATTTAAAATGTAAGCCAGATCATAATAAAATATTTGGGCCAATAGATAACTTTATAATTAGAGAACTTATAATTAGAGCCCTGACGATTTTAAAATATTCTAAAGATATATATATGACTTAGAAAATTTGTGTAATTTGATCACCCCATGTAGATTCACTAATTCGTATATATATGCTTTGTATTTATCGCATAGCTTAGAATACGAAACAAGAATATATCTTCCCAAGACCATTCAAAGTTACATAAGATTTCGTGTTACACTTAAATATTTTATTAAGCAAATCGAACAATTCGGTAGCAAGTTGACACCACGTTGTACAGCAAATTAGTGTCAAAGTGCTGTTACAAATGGATGTCAAATTGACACTAAAAGTTGGAGAGCAACCGTTACGACCAAACTGCGATTAAGTTAGAAGTAGCGATTGTGGTGGAGATATTGATTCTATCGTGAGCCAATAGATGTGTTATATTATTCAATTACTAGAATTTAGAATTTTATACCAATGTAAATAGGTAGATGTGTACATGTACGTACTCTTGTTGCACACGTATTTGTCACTATCATTTGAACAAAATGGATATTGTGTAACAATTTTTTTGTTCGAATATCTATACGTATTAACGTTTATGAACAATATAGAAGTTGATACACTGCAACGCCACCTACCGATGAGTTATAGTAAAATGGATAACATAGACACTTTGTTAATAAAAACACAATGTGTGTCAACGTTTATGGTGATATGCCAGCGTTGGCATTTATCAATATCAGATATACACCAACAATTTTTTTTTTAGTTTTTATCATCCCGAAATATTTAAAAATAGACAATTTGTCGTTAAAAAAAATTTGCCCATCAACGTTTGGTGTTAATTTGACAGCCACCTTTTTGCAATAGACATTAGCTTGCTGTCAATTAGCTAAGCCGTTTGACATTTTATTGACACTTTTGTCAGCCAAACTGGGCACTAGCGATGAGAAATATGTGGGCAGCAAATGTTGCACAGCAAATTATGGTTATCAGCAATCTTGTTTTGGGCCAATCACATGCCTTAGTGGTCACTGTATAACAAATATCGGTCATGTACGAGTATATGTCCTATTAATATTATAAACGCAAAATTTTTTGAGAATGATGTTTGTTACTATTTTTCGTAAAAAGTACTGCATGATTTTTGTAACATTTTACAGTAATATAGTCTACACATCTAAAATAAACATGGGCTAATTATATAAACATATTGTTTAAATCAGCCAAAACAAGTGTTAGGTTAAGAAAAAATGTGCCATCTAAGAAGTAGTATTACCGCGTACGTTGAACACATTTAGTTACACGAAGATAATGTGCCGTGTCATAATTTGTTACCAATATATTTTACATGGTTCCCAAATACGACTTCATTTATACAACAATAGCGCGCAATAAAAACAGTGTTGTTTTAATATAGGCATTATGTCAGTCGGCGTCAGCGTGCTGCAATTTGCCGCATCACTGGCTTGACGATTCACGGCCTCCGAAATTACACTACGTTCGGGAATGTTCGGCTAAACGAATTCTGCCGATGTTGGGGAACTGGGAGTGAAAAAAAAATACAGTGTATTTTATTGCGTATCCATATTTTATGTCGTGCGAGTCGTGAGTCGAAGTATTTCGAATATACGCTTTTTTATTACGTTTTAAATTCGAATCGTAGCAGGTAACGGGCTCTTGTCGGTCTTTAGGGATTTTCTGGCCGTTTTTTTTTACCAAAGATTTTTATCATGAAGACGGCTTATAAATTTCATATTATTTTATTTCAGTATTTATCTAAATGAGAACGTTCTCATTACTGTCGGCATTAAATTACAGAGCTTGTTGGAGTTATTTTGAAATGCGATCGGATTTACGGTTAACGGAAAACGTATTCTGAAATTGAAAATTTAATTATTTGAAACGAATTCTTGTTGGGTCATGCTACGTACTAAATCGAAATATTTTAAATATGTTTTATATAACACTGATTCACTCACTTCTGATTGTTTGTCGGTATGTTCAAGCATGAAAAGTAAGCTGTAAACTTCTCTAGATCTTAGTATAATCAATTTAGAGATTTAGTCGTAAAACGGTAACAATTAAGTCGCTTCAGTTGCGCAGAGACATTGCCTCACTGAGCGTGTTCTACCATCTGTGCTAGGACAACTATTCTGAAGAGCTTTTCAATTTAATCCCTTCTTCTCCTTCTTACCTATCGAAATACGCGTGCTGGACTTTGGACCACAGTTTTACGGTAAACTATATTTTGCCACGAACTAAACAGTTCTTAATGTCTTATCTTTGCCGTACCATGAACCTGTGGAATAATCTTCCGGTCAGTATGTTCCCTTATTCATATAATATGGGGTCCTACAAGTGTAACTTGAAGAGACATTTACGCAGGCCGGCATAGCTTGACAAACGACGATCGACGTTATTTTTGGATTCTATTGTGCTTTACTTATTTACAACAGTCAAAACGATAAAGTGTCAATGATTATGAATGATTTTTTTACAGTAAATCACTGGAGGAAATAAAGATGTCCAGATACGTCTTTAGCGGTCGTATGTTGTGTATTTTTTTTCCAGACCACAAACACATTGTTCAAAATATAGTGTAACAAGTAATATTATCATTATAGGTGATATGTAGAGCTCTCCTGTAATCTCAACTAAGATCATTAATTCAAATATCAGTTTGTTTGTTTATAACGCTTTCATTATTTAAAAATTCAGCCGACCATCATGAAATTTTTGTGTCTATTGTCTATTGTCGTAGACAGAAAAGGACATTAAGTACTTATCATTTTTTTTTAATTATTGTTCATGAGGAATAGGTCATATATACAGCAACGCGAACGAAACCGCGAGCAAAATCTAGTTTAATCTAAGGAAAGGCTATATATAAAATTGCTACCTAATTCTAATTCACGCATGTGAATTTATTATTAAAAAAAACACAGCCACTTATTTCGAACATCGAAATCTTTCTAGAATAATAAAGAAAATTCAAATATGACCCAAACGACTCATTCGCTTTTCCCTTTTGTAAGCTGATACTCAAATTCGCATCTTATTAGGTGTCGAAAGTAATGGGGATAAGGTTCTTACGTTAATGTACAAATGCGAGCCTCGTTTCATTTGTTATTCCAAGGAACCTTAATAAAATATATTTGTTTGTAGAGGAAATGTCAATTTCATATTAGAATATAAAGCTATAGAATCATATTTTGGATTTTTGTATGGTGATTTCGAAATATTCACCATGAAAGTTGTTATTCTTATGTTCGCTTTTATTTACACTCAAATCATCTAATGTGTCCGGATGGATACGTTCGACTTCTGACCTAATCAAATACGGTCCATAGCATACTTGCTGCATCCGCTCCTCGCAGCGACTTACGCCTATGTACAGTCCTCAGAAAAAAATAACGAGTCCGCTAGTTTTACGCGATATAATGCATAGAGTAATTCACTAGTTTACAATGTATACTTGTACAAACTTTCCTTGAAGTGAAAACTTCTATAGTCGCGTTGAGCGATTGGTAGGTGAAAACTTATAGGTTCGCGTCACCGATGACCTCGACATGCTCGGTGACGTTTGCGCTAACATCAGACTAGCGAAGCGTAGTATAGCAGCTTGCGTACATGTTATATTCATATTTTGTATTGAGCTGTAAACTGTATAAAAATGAATATAATAAGTGCTCGGAATGCCAATAGATGTGAAAACCAGATTAATGTTAATAATCATAATCTGCAAATTACGAAATTTAAGTAATTCAAACTATAATTGACTTAAAAATTCAAAAAGGAATACAGTTTTTCCATTGTTTTGTGGTTTCACTTCGGCCGGGAGTCCTTATGACTGTCTCTGTTTTTTTAGCAAGCTAGACTAAATAAATATTGTTAAATTATATACATACACACATACTTACATAATATGTATATAATACGTAAACTGTAGTTAGTTTGAATGGTTAGTTTCAACATACGGGACCATATAGAATGCAACAGTTCAAGGCAAGGTTCAATTTGACCTTAATAAGTACATATACCTCAATCCTCAGCGTTAGCAACCTAAAGTGAGATCTTATTTAGATACGAGATCTTTGAGATTTGTTAGGCGGTTAAGAGCATTCCCACGGTTATAAAAATAAATAAAACTGGATGTGCCTTACGATTTCACTAGCGGTTAATGCTTCCAGCTACATACGACTCTCCCGCGTCATTACTTCATTGGCGTGTTTTCTGACCATATATTCTTATGATAAAAGTTCCACTTTTACGGGTCATAGGATTGTGTTTGATATTGCCTATGCTCTTCCTTAATGAGTGCACTATAATGATATAAAAATAATTTTAAATATCTCACTTGTAGTTCAAGAGGTTACCGCGTTCAACAAACAAAGAACAATCTCTGAAGCTTCACATCATTAGCATAGACGTGCGACATCGGAGTGGTATATTCCATTTCTTTGCAATATTAATTACGTCCAAAGAAACGTTTAACTTTATCTAAATTAGTTTAATACGACCTAGTCACGTGTATCAACTTATAAATTTGAATGTGAATATTCTATGTTTGTACAAATAGGGTTGGTTGTTTTGTATTTTATTCGCGGAACCCTTTCAGCGGCCCTGTGTACGCGTTAATCTTGCTTATTTGAATGTAGGGGGCGAACGTTCGTTGTTATATTTTGTGTTTTCCGTACACGATGCTATTGTGAATTAGTTTTTGTGAGAAACGAGGTTTCTTGGTTCTGTTTAGTTTACAAAATCTTGAAAGGTATTTATGAAGTCATAAACATGTAGTGGTGGTATATAAAGAATTAAAAAAAAAGAAAGTCCTTTATCTACTAACAAATGTGTCTTCAAATACTATTCAACTATCTCAGAGATAAGTCCGGCAAACACTAAACATTTAAAATAAAAATAAAAAGTTTTAAATAATATTGTTGACTTAACAAATCACTCCGTTTTTAGGAATCCTTGTTCATAAGGAGGAATCGCATAAAGCAGAAGAGACTAATACGTGAAAGTGGCAATAATAGTCTTTGGAGAGGGCTGGGTTGTCAGTAACAACAAATAAAAGAGAAAGTAACGGTACTCTCATCAAAAAACGACACTAATTACTTTTTTTCTAACTGAATATACGCTGTTGACCTGATGGGCCTTCACAGCTTCACCGGACTAATGGGCGATGGCGCTCGGCTGCTTGGCAACAAGCTCAATGTGCCAAACTGGCCGAACCTCGGCTTGAGCTGTTGCCGTAGATGCAACAACTCGAAACTTACTAAGCTAACTATTCGTACATATAGGAATTAGTGAGATACACATATAGCTATTTAAACAAATGTATATGAATTAGTAAACACACATGTCTAATTACACATACACTACTTACACTGTAATTACTTATTGTTCTTCCTACACAGTATATTATAATCTATTATATTCAGTATCCATATTAATTGATTATGTTTGTTCATAGTAATCTCCAGAACGGCCACTCCAATCACGAGAGGAATGCCGCGAAGTCATTACAAAAACTGTTAACGGCTAATGGCGTTTTAAAATGTTACTCCATTGAATGCGAATCAGGCTTTTCAATTGTATTTGAGAATCTGGTATTGTTTGCAATCATAATAAAAACACATCAATGATTTTTATTTTCCAGAACCATTTAAACGTATAAATAATATGGAACACATTGAAATAATAAAAAAAAACGTTTTCAAATGGCGTCGTGTTAGCATTTGCCAATATTAATTGATAAGTTATTTTTGAGAGACCTTAAACACAAGTTAGTTTATTATGTAGCAGTTGTATTTTTTATCCATTAATTTATATTATTTCTTCACTCTATATTATGTGACAAGTATAGCTTAGTTTTTGTGCTTAAGCACTTACTCACTTAAGTGAAGTAGATTTAAAGTAATAAATATCATGGAACATGAATTCTGAGATGTTACAAATTTTTCAAAAAAAGCGAGCATATCACACAAATCCCTTTGGATTTGAAATACGAAACACTTATTCATTTCAGAATATCATTAATAATTTTCGATAAACAAGATTTTTTTACATAATAGTGTAGTAACGTTGCTTCAGAAGAAATTTGTTTTGTATGAGTACTCAGGACGACGGACGTCATTACTTGAAGGATTCTATAAAGTTTGAGTTGGCCTTTTTATAGAACCCCATTGTACTCCGTTCTCACGACCAGTGAGTCAGTGCTGTTCACTTGTATCGAGTTAGCATATAGAGTGTAATAATGGGAAAAAGGAGACTTTAAAAAGGGAAATTGTTTATTTCCCTCTTATGTTTCTATGTACATGATCTTTCAAGTAGACAATTGATTTTTATGGTTCTTTCATTGGAATAATCTTTGTATTTTGGAAATGTTTTAGTAGATAAATATTACGCTATATTAAATTAGTATTATTACAGTAACTTTGTTTTTCTAATTAATTATTATATAACTAATGTACTTTTCCTTAGGAATAGATACATTAATGCAAGCAAAGCCACGAGCAGAAGCTAGTCTTATATAAATAAGAAGAAGTGTTTCACGAAGTATTTTTAGCGTTCATTCCATATCTTTAACCAGACCACGGTAATAACTATACTGTATGTATCACGTAAGCTTAAACTACCCTTTGTAATAATTCTACAGCTAACCTTCCATCTAGATATTTATCTAACATTAAGTTCGCTGTACATATAACGTTAAGTTAACGTAAACCTTAGAACATCCCACACAACCGTCATGAATATTATATTGCCCTAACAACAATGCTTAAGATATTCATATCTCGGTTCTATGTTAAGCAATAAATTCTCATTAAATTAGCATGTATACAGTCCGATCTGAGTATATTTAGTTAAATAAACATTAATATTTGCGAGCGCGAGCCCTTTGGTTTGTACTCGTTTGAGATTCCTTTCAGATGGGGTATTTCATTACACATTCCCGGAACCGGCTTCCGTCGACTCGAATTATATGTTCTTTGATATGACTGTAATGTTTTTGTGCTGTACATGAGTACAAGTTGTACACATATTACGCTTATGTAGTGTCTATGAATTCATACGAAACATGACGACGTACTTACTGTACACGCAATGTAAAAAAACTGATGTTGTCTTTTTCCCACACGACCATGCTTATGAGCCTAACAAATAGCGATGTGGTCTAAAATGGTAAACACGCTAGAGTGAGACTCGCTTTCAAGTACAGCTATAGGAATACACCAACAGGTGCTAGGAGATAGATTTTCAACTTGTGGATGGTAGGTAGCCAGGCGGACCTAGAAAACTACCACCATGCTATAGCTTCATCAGGACGTTTTCCTTCACAGAAAGCTTCGACTCATTTGTAAGGATTCGAACCTAAGTCTAACGATGTGGTGTCCGAACACGATAGGAACTAAGCCATCATCGCTTAAAACGTCTCGTGTCTTGTACTGTTATTGAAAAATGGTTTTTGCTGTATGTTAAAATTGCGTTATTGTGAACATGCCAGCTTTTGTTAATCGACCTGTATAGATCTATTCGGATATATAAAACTATTTACAGCCTATTATTAGGGATATGTTTGTATGATGGAAAATGTGTAAAAATCGCTTGGAAACTGCAAAATTTGGGTAAAAACATCCCCTTATAAAAAGTTTGTGCGTCAGTGAGACAAAATATAGTTGGTAGATCTTCAAAAATATTTACAGAATTGACTAATTGAGGTTCATTTGTTCTGTTGCCATTTTCTATCTTTGCCTGATCGTACGGTAACTCTAAGATTTATTACACCCGGTGCGGAGGTGAAACAGGCAGTTAGTTCGTAATAAAAATAAGCGTTATTAACAATAACATAAATCAGTTACCTTGGGTATTATGCATATTAACGGTTTTCGAGCTTTAGCGGTAACAAATATAATAGGATTCTAAGTTGGATATATTTAACTTGTAATCACATATACATTTCAAGTAAACTTGAGTAACAAACAATTGTCACCATTTCCATAAATTATATAAAGCGATTAAACGACAAGGCACCCACTTCACCAGAATCAGTACGAATTTACTTCTAAGAATAAATAAACATTTGAAGTCTCTCGAGGCGGATTTGATGGATTCTAGTTTATAACACGTTGGTTCTTCAGACTTTATACTTTCTATTTACGATGCAACTTTAAACTGAAACTATACCGGAGACGTCGAATAAAGTTAATGTATGCGAAAAGTTAAGTCTCTAGTTTTCATTGAGTTCTAGATAACAAAGTTATTTATTTATACTTTGTAGGAAATAATAAAATCACTTTCGATAAAGAAACACGTTAAGAAATTAAAAGGTGAAAAAAAAGGGAAAGATGTATGTATATTAAATTTGATTGCAGCTCCGTACGCATTGACTACGCGTTATTACTTTGATTTTCATAAACTATCATTTTAAGAATTAAATATTCTGCTGTATGTAAAATTCGTTCTCGATCTCAATCTCATTCAATTTCTCGCGAAATTTTTTGAAGTTATACTTCTTTTGGCGCGTTAGGGGAAAATGATCAGAGTAAATTTTTACGGTGCGCGCGCACACCGTCACGAAAAACCGACACCCTGAAGTTAGCTATAGTCAACATTTTATTCAAAAAAAGTATGTATGTATTAAATACCTATTTTCTATTGTTAGTATCGTTTTTTCTACAAGCGTAGAATAAGGCGAAAGATAAAATTTTTGGAAAAGATTTTTATCTTGTTACGCCAAAGAAGTATAAGTACACACACACTTTTATTTTTAAACGAAAACCTCTTTAGCCGCGTAGAGCGATTTAGATACAGGATAAACTTATTAGTTCGCGTCACCAGTGACCTCGACATACTCGTGATGTACGAGTATTACGCTTGCGCCTGACTACCACGCGTATACATACAATATTTATATTCTGTATTGACCTTGTGCAGCTCATCATATGTTTGATTAACTTATAATGTATGTATAAAAATATATATCATTATTTCTCGTAGTTCCAATAGATGTGATAAAGTTATGAAATGTAATTTAATTCAGGCTCTAATTATTTAATTTAAAAAAAAGATTATTTAAAAAAAAAGAACACAAATAATCCTTTTGTGGAGTATTGACTTCTGTCGGTAGTTCTTATGAACTACCTTGACTTTTATTGCAATTAAATATTGACGTTCAGTTTTGTAGAATGACGTTGGCATTTTTACCTTTTATGTCTTCAAGAAGTATCAATTTTGGAATGACATTTATATGCCTAATGTAATAATACGTGTTATGTGAGTTGTTTAAATTTGATTTTATAACTTTTCTAAGAGTCTAGTCCCATAGCTGCGCGACGAAGCTTCGGTCACTTGTGCCGCTAAAAAGTAACCTCAAAATTAATTCTGATAAAGGCGTAGAATAACGTTTGCACACCATTGTCATTTCAATAGTAACTCGAAATTAGCGTCTCCAAGTTCCTTTGATGTATGTAGAAAGCGCGGCCCCAGTTATTGTGCTACGTGTATCGTCACGCAATCCGATAGTTCGTAACGCATAACGATAATATCTTCCCACACCTGCATTTAGTTTGATCATAGACAAAATTTCATGCCGATACACGTAGGTATGGGAGTACCATAAGTACTAAAGGGAATTGGGGGGAGGGGGAGGTGAAATATTGTGAGTGGCGATTATGTCAGCAATATTTATTTAATTAATTTCGTTTTTATTTGTTTGAGAGATATTGTAAAAATATGTTAGTAGTTACGTAAACTTAGAAAGGGTGGAGGCTGGTAAAAGCTTTGCTTACATTTTTTTGACAAGCAGGAGAGGCAGGTTAACAATGGGTAATTTAACAACTCCGCGAGGTTTAATACTACACTGCAAAAATAGTTTAAATATATCATTTAATTCCATACACGCATTTCACCGTTGCCGATTAGAAGCGTCATATAAGGGAACATTAGGCTAATTAGAAGTGTCCTCTAAATAATTAGTAAAGTGTTCACTGCGTTAATAATATACACGTACTGGATACGACAACATCCATATATACTCGGACGTACGGGATTTATCAATCATGTTAATAGTATCATTCTTTGGATGGTGGAATACGACATTTATGTCGGATTCAGGGTGTAACGTCCGCAGTAGCCATCTAGGGATACAGGGATAAACCGATGTACGAGTATATTCAATAACTAGTGGGTAGTTTCTGACTCGGTCGCGACCACCAAGCAGAGTTTTTTTTTGTATGAAAGGGCAGCAAACAAGCATACGGCCTATCTGATGTTAAATAGTTGCCGTCGCCTATGGGCAACTGCAACACAGGACCATCACTATTGTCGTCCTTAAGGAGCGTGTTTCAATCCCTTTTTGAAGAGCCTCATGTCATAGCCCTGGGTAGCACCGTACCAGTTCCGTAACTCTTATCACAACGCTAAAATATTGAAGCTTCTAGATAGCCTTACGGTTATTGCTAGGTTTTAGAGTGTGTGAAGGAGCAACAAGCTAAGTATTAGGAGGTGCGAGTTTAGAACGAAGGTCAGGGAACCATATCAAAAAGTTCTTGAGAATACATTCTGTTGTATATGTGGTATAGATGTTAATAAGCCTGTTATAGTTTGGATTGTTATGTGTCAGGATCACAGATGAAACTTAAGGCCACCATGATAATGGTGACTGATGATAGATCGTAGATGGTCTGATAGTCACCATTGTTTTTAGACTACACTATATTTACTATCAGGTACAGTAGAAGCAAAAAAGTAAAGTTATTAATAATTGACATAATATAAAAAAGATGGTTGACGGATTGATGTTTGGACAGTAGTTTCTGTTTGTAACGTAAATACTCACTCATTAAGAAGTGATTCTTTGAAATGCAACTCCGAAGGGATAAGCCTGAAGTGGCAAATATTGTAGGGTGGAAAAAATGTTCACCTACTGACCTGAAATCATGATCATCTTCTTACCCTTATCCCACCTAAGTGTGGTCCGCACAACATGTTTTCCTTTTCCACTCTCTCCTGTCAGACATCATCTTAGTATTTACACCTTTGACACACATATCATTTTTCACATAATCTAGCCATACCTTTTTTCGGCCTTCCTCTACTCCTATAACCGTCCACTTTCAAACTCAAAACTTTTCTTTCCTTTTCCTTTTCATCGACTGACTTCAAATGTAGTGTATAAATTGCTAATAAAAGTAAATAAATATCAATTTCAGCATTTGTCATATTTCATAAAGTATGTAGATTTTTAAAATAGGGGATTAAACTTTTCATAGATAATTTTATTAAGAGTTACATTAGGTATTTGATTTCTTATGGACTTAAAGTTTAGGAAAAATAATTGCTTGTTCTTTTATTCTTTTAAATTTTAAGGTAATTTCTTAGGATGCATATAATCATCTACTAACGCTGGCGAAGCGGCGAACAGAATGCAGTTATTAATAAAGAATATAAAATTAGTTTACTTCAGAGCTGTAGTTGCTGCATCTCCCAAACATTACCCTCCCTTTACGTAGTCAGATAAAAATGGAATATTTCGCATTCCATTTGGTCAGATTGTGCAGCTGTCTTATTTATTACATGGAGAAGACATACTATTACGTTTGCTTCTGGTGCATCAGGTGCAATATGCTGTACGACTTTTATTTGAAACAGCTGTTCTAGTATTTGTACATTATTGCATTTCAATGATTGCGCTATTGAAACTGGTGTCCCGTAATCGTTCTCATTTATAGGGATAATGATGTCATCAATCTAGTTGAGCGACCTGTAAATCTAACACAAGTATTTTAATAGTTACATCAAATGCTTATCTATTAACAGATCTCCCTATAATTAAAAAAAATGTAAATAAGAACTGAAGGTTATTTGAAAAAGCCATCATAATATCTATATCGTTTTGATGGAATGTTGGAGAAAAATGATCCCGAGAAAATTCGGATAAGACCCGAGATAGAAATCAAAGTATGTATTCGAACGTTTTTATGTTTACTAGATTGAATAAAACAATGTTTCCGACATTGTAAGTATGTGAAATTTGATTAAGATTCTTCTGATTGCCGTAAACGAGAGAGTCAGAAATATGGCTTATTTTTATTTACAATTATTTTGTATTCTTGAAGCCTTACTTTGTTATGTACATTTTGTTATTTGATATTGAATATGACATTGATTCTAGACAATATTAATGTAAATATATATTATGCCGTTTTTGTTAAGGATGACTTAATTTCTAGAATTTTTTGTACAGTTACTTAGCTTTTTGGAGACAAATAATAGTTATTGTTAATACAGCAATTTTTAAATTAAAATATTTACAGCACCTTTAAAGTAATTCTTTTTGGTAGTAATATTAGTGATTTTGCTTCGAATTTACCTACTGCATATCCAGTTGCCAAGGTCACTTAAAACTTTTAGCTTGGCTTTCGTAGGTTGTACCAAAAATTGCGCTTAAAAGCGACTTTGTAGATGAAAATAATATGCTGATTTAAATGTTGACGATAAAGCTATTACACCATATGTCGTAAATTAATTAAATTCTTGTTATGTTTAGTAAATTACACACGTTCTCAAGCAAACTACTTTACCAAGCCTAACTAAAGGTTGCCCTTTAATTTTAATCTTTAGGGTCCTCTCTAATTGGAGAAAACAATTATTAAAACGGCCTCGGAGGCGACAAGACAACGCTTAGTCTCCCTAAGTTTATGAAGCATAACAAGTCATATTTTAGATTTAAATTTATTTTACCGTTTGAAATATTAAAGCAATTTGAATCAAGTGAGCGAATAAATGCTTAAAATTAACTATTCAAAAAATGCTAAACTTAAAAGTCTATAAAAACTGATCCCAAGGTATGAAAAGTTCCTAATAAATAAACTTACTATTTAAGAAGGCTAGAATATTTTTTTCCTTTACTTATTTCCTTGTTCTTGTCCTTGTTAATTCAACATCACTTTACATTTTTTAAAGTGAAAACATTTTATCTCTGTTGTGATTTGAAACGAAAAAGCGACAAAGAAATACATCTATAGTATTTAACATGCGAAAGAATTATATAATGTAATTTATATTTGTGTTCTGCTCATTGATACATATCTTTACATGTGTGCATCTACGTGTTACGAAGCCTTGGGAAAGGGCGTTATAACCAGCGTGATGTATATTTCACGTGTATCGTTTGTATGCATATATTATAATTTTTTTAAGGTTTTACCTATAACGCATTTGGATTGCACTTAGGTTTTTTTATTCATATGCATGTTATATACTGCCGTTTATGGGGTTTATGTGATGTGTATGAGTAGTTGTGTGAATATGTAATATCATTATATGATGAGTGAGTTATCGTAAATATTTTATAGGTTATGAGGAAGTCTGTTTTTTCAATCGCAGTGATTTAAAATGAATTCCTATTTTTAATTACTTCTTTAAAACATAAGGATATGTTAGCTTTGTATTATAGTTATTATGGCTGGCATAAGGCATGGTAGACAATTTTGTTTTCCTCTTTCAAAGCTTGTTTTTCTGTTTCCTGTAATGGAGCCGCGTATCTTTATCTATTTAGGAAACGTAGAAAAGCAATTTGTCGCTATGTTGAGCGAAGTTACAACTTGACAAATTGACAGAGAACGACACGGCAGTATTTCATAGCCGTATAAACTACTTCATTTCTTTGCGAGTAAAAGTCGGTTTCGTTTAGGTTTCTATTAACATATGTGTATATGTTATACGTGATATCGAATATGACACTTTAACTTACGGTTTGGGGATAATTTTAATCCGTTCACTTGATCGTGCCTACTTCATATGCGTTATACTTATATCACGTTTTGAAACTGAGAGATAGAAAATTTATTTGTATTATTTAACATCACCGCTTACGTTAGTTCTATAAAAGCATTCATCCATTTTCAATCACCTTAAGAATTGACTGAGATAATTTAATTAAAATAAAAGAATCTAAAACTTGATTCTTACTGTATGTGTTTTTCATTTGATTCAACAGTTGGAAGAACTCCAAAATCGTATACATAAGGATTGGACTGCCAATATATGGATGAAGTAGAGAAGAAATGCCATTCGAATATAAGAGACCGCGAAAAAGTCGCGTTAAACACTTGTTTTACACTCACTTATATTTGTCGCGTTCCAGGATCATTCGTGTATATCCAGGAGATATGACATTATTACCAAGCTACACATGGCGACTAACGCAGGATAGTATATCTTTCGATGGAGGCCGTTACTGTCGGAATTCACTGAGTAAAAAAAAAAAACAAATTCGACTGTAAAGACGTACATACAATTATTAATAGGGTCCAACCAAACATACTTGCTAAGTGAAGTTTACTTAATTGTTTATTAACTTTTATGTTATTACTTCATAAATACTTGGTCATTAGCATTACGTATTCAGCAGAGATAGCATTATAAACATTTTGTAATTGTTATCTAAGAAACAATAATATGTTCATATGAACCATTAAAGTTTCAACAATTCATTATCTTAATCCTATTCTCCTAATACTCATTATACATTACTTCGCAGCATATTGAATATATTACAAATGCATTTGAATTTGAAATTTGAAATTTTTATTGGAATCAGAAAAACAACTTATACAATTTTAAAAATGACCGTTATCAGCTGCATTAGTGAAACTGTGTCGCAGCCAATAGCGCCCACCTCCAGAGCAACAATTGCGTTCCTCAAAAAATAATAATAAAGATAAATAAAAAAAGTAAATATTTTTGAAAATTTGTGTGAAGTGAGGAAAGGGTTAAATGTTAGTAGTGTTAGGTGTGTTGTGTGTGCGTGAATGTGAGTGTGCTCGTGTGTGTGCTGTTTGTTTTTAATATTCAATTATGACAGGACAATAGAGGGAAAATATTTATTAGACACGATGAAAGTCAGTGAATACCATCCAGATGAAATATCTTCTAGGTTTTGACAACTTTTTCAGTTTCCTCATAGTTTAGTTTAAGGAGCCAATTTCTTACCCGCTTTTTACATTCTCTGTAAGTGAGGGGGAAAATATTAAGTTGTTTGTTAAGCCTATTGTACAGAACTGGACTCAGAAAATAAAATTGTTTTCTAGTTACAGCGAGAGTAGAGAAGACTTCAACGCATACTCTGTCAATTCTGCGTTTATGTTTATATGTTGTTGGATCAAAATTAAGGCCTGAGTGTTGACGTAGAATAGCATGTAGAAGAAAGGATTGTCTAACTGTGGGAATATTCCATATACTATATAATTCACTAGTTGAGAATCGCACCGATTTGTATGCCATGACTTTTAATACAGCTCTCTGAGCCCTCTCTAGTCGAAGAAATAAGCACTTCCCTGCTCCACCCCAAGCCGCTATGCAATAAGTTAAAATTGAGTGGGTAAGGGCATAATATACCGTTTTCAAAATATCGTAGTCCGCAGAGGCTCTTAAGTTCTTAAAAACAAATATTAGTTTCCTAACCCTACATATAAGTGCTCCTACATGCTTATCCCATGACAAAGTGCTATCAATCCAAACACCAAGATATTTGATGGTATGTAAACGTTCAATGATGGGACAGTTACATGACAAACTAGGTAATGAGGAGCACTTATGGGCAGTCAGAATATATGGTCCAATAGGCTGAGACGTAATTCTAGGTGCAAATGTAATAAACTTGGTTTTGTTTACGTTTGCCAATTATGAAGCAATCATTATCACATTTTGCTCATTATTTAGTGGCTATATATTTTTGTATTTGTATATTCATTTAAGCCAATTCTATGGTTTAACACTGTGTTGTCTAAGTTTTCTTATGAATATCTCATTATATACGAGTATATTTAAGTTATATATTCTAGGACCCTATTTGATATTCAATTATGACAATATTAATTTGTTTTGGAGTTCAACTTCGGTCTGGAATACGTCAATACGATGGAACTTCATCTCATATATATTAAAACATCTCTGTACATCTCAACGTCTCATATCTCTATACATTCTTGATAATTTAATATACGTTCGTAAAAATTTAGACAAGCTAGATTTATTAAAAGACCGAAATGTTTTGAATATTAGAAACAAGTACAAACCGGTAACAGTTTTTTAGGTGACAGTATTAAGTTCTATAATAATGCTGCAAATAACGTTACGGATTTAGTAGATAGTAGACGTTCAAGAGCCGTGTTATACGGGTTTTTATGACAAAATACTATTATAGAGTGCAACATTATATGAACGACAGTGATGTTTAAAAATAACATTCTTGAGTATATCCGTTAAAGAGCAAGCACGAATGTGATTGTGAAACGATTGTGAAAAGTAAAAGAAAAACAAAACAAATCATATACTAACTAATATTTTAATGTGAATCGGAATTTATTTGTTTGTTACGCTTTTACACCTTAACTATACATCTCATTGTTATTAACTGATTGTTACTGGTTGTCAGAGGACATATTGTATCCAAAGGACAGGACAGGTCTAATATACATTAACGCGAGTGAAACAAAAGCCAGTATACAATAAAACGATATAACTTGATTGAGGTTCTTGGTGGATCTTCTAAATAACTAGCTCGGTATTAGTTTTGATGTACATAAGCGCATTTTTACAGTCTTAATAAACTATTTTGAGTTTTAGTTTTGTTCTTCTATAGGTTCCTGTAAAACTAATTATAAACAGCTAGTCAGTCATATGAGAAAATATATAGTTCATTTAATTTTAACGATTTCTTAATTCAACTTAATATATAACATTGATTTATATATATTTCTTAATTTTGAAAGCTTTTAATTGTCCTTCAATTTCTACATTCAATTGTTTTAGTTTAAAGTTAAATTTATTCAAGTGTTAACAGTCCCGTTTGGGAAGCCGAACCACTACGGCCCGCTTGTAATGAGTCCATTGTATGTTACAGCAGGAAACCGGCGCCGCATGTGTGAAAACCGCTACGGGAAATTACGAACCGATACCTCGGGGTATTCACTTTGTATAAAAAAATGTGAGCAAGCACAAAAGCTCTTTCCCGTAAATATTTATACACATATTACTTTCAAACTACGTCTGTCTGAACAAACTTTATTTGAAATTGATAGTTTTTAACCCCTGGACTATCCCATACCATCAATGTTCCATACAAATGAATATAGACCTCATGAGGCACAGGTCAACAGAATGTTGGCAGCATAAGCTAAAAACAAATATGTATTGTAAAATTATAATTTTTATGTAAAATGTATTTATAAATTATTTTTTCATTTGTAAGAACATATTTTTTACTTAATCATGAGATTTACAATGTACGAAGTCGTTACTCTTCGAAGCTTTTCATGAGGGAACACATTGTGATGAAATCACAGCATGGTGCTTAGGCTTTTATTAGCTTGCTTGGGTAGCTACCACCCTCAAGTTGAAAATCTATAGCCAATCATCTATAGATGTGTTCCGGTAGCTGTACTTGAGGTCCAGTCTCTCTAGATTTAGCGTGTTTACCATCATTGGACCACATTATCATTTAACATCAGATGAGATTGTCACGATTTCTATTTTAGCGACAAAGGTGGGAAGGTAAGTTCTTGTTCAACCATCGGAGGAAAAGGTCGATAACAAATAAGTAGTGGTGCTAAGCTTTGAAGTGGATAAAGTTAATAAAAGGTGTTTAGTAAATTAGTTCTAAAGGACAAAGGTATTTTTATAATTAAGGGTATTTTCATAACAAAACTGTGGTCAAACGCTCCAACAGTACCTACGATTTAAAAAAATCTATCTGGAAATGTTACTCCGATCGCGCCCTTGGAACATTTACTAGAACAATAAAGAATAA
This sequence comes from Antheraea assamensis, assembly GCA_035772565.1. Classification (NCBI taxonomy): domain Eukaryota; kingdom Metazoa; phylum Arthropoda; class Insecta; order Lepidoptera; family Saturniidae; genus Antheraea; species Antheraea assamensis. Next base: position 678,684 of record JAQQSE010000181.1, on the reverse strand, counting down.
AACATCTAAACATAACTGGTACTTTGTCCTTGAGTCCGATTCTAACATCGGTTATTGATTTCCACGTATAATTAGCTCGCAGTGACCCAGATAGTCTAAATATTATAATTGTCCCAGTAATTTGGTTTGCTAATATTACCGAACATAGCCGGTCTGTTAGTCTATATACGTATGTTATTAATGATTGTTATTCGCTTCCCACTTATAGTAGTAATTATTTGATAGCGTGTTTAATTTGTACCGTCGAATGTTTGATTCAATATCTGGGACACTTAAACATAAATTGATTGTTATTTATTTAGATTGTAAAGTGGACGTGTCGTTTACTTTCATAATGTTTTTATATAGATTTAATGATAAGCAGTCATAAAAGAAGTGCAAAAAGTTATAGGCTACCTATACTGGACAAAGGGTATACTTATCAGTCGCCTCCCCGGCTTTCCTAGCTACTACTGTGTCCTCCAGTTCCATCCGAGGTATTGTATCCTCCTTCGAACAATTCCCAATCACCATCATAATCTTACCACATCCACTATTCCATCTACTTTCCGGTAAGAGTATCAGGCAGCAGCGCTCTCTTATCCACCTACTGCGCTCGCCATTCCACTTGCCAAGCGTGGCGAGTATAACAAATACATATATCCACTATACTAAAATGAAAGTGTGGTGAGGCCTATGTCCAGCAGTGGACGTGTATAGGCTGAGATGATGGACAATGGAGACGTCGTGACAATGCCGATAATAAAGTTCTTTTCAGACTCTTTTTTGCTGATTCTTATCGATGCCGGGCTTGTTTTCGTTTTTTTTTCTAAAATAATCTGTGATATATTTTAAAAGAACTTATGACCTTAAGAATAACAATTGAAAAAATGTTCAGTGATAGGGTATGTACAATTTTTAAGTTAATATGTTGTAAGACCTTATGTATTATTGCTACCTTTACTACACATACAAATTTGGCATACTTTTTAAAACAAATGACGTTTCATGTGACTTTACTTGCTATGTGATGAAGTAAAGAATTATGAATAATTATTCAAGAGCTGCTGCCACTCAACATACTGTAGCTGGGTTGCGGGTTGTTGCACGTTTTTTTATTTGAGCTCTTCTTATTCAATTTACTTATGAGGCAAGGTCGTCGACCGCTTCGCTCTGCTTCTCTTTACCGCTTTTATAATTCTCCATGTTTTGCCCTTCGTTATGGAACTGTTTACACGATTCTATTTTCCAAATGGTGTATAACTGATTTGGTAAGAAATCAGCATGGTTTAAATAAAGAAATTAATCTACCAGGTGGTTATTTAATTCCTAGCTGGGCATGTATTATGTTAATTAAACAGCTCATATATCATATGCACATAGATGCTTAATATTCAGATATAGAATTACCAATTATGCGTATCATATAAAAATCAGTCATGTGAAGATATCGAATCTGCGGTCATTCGGTTAATTAGTTCTACTATCACAGTTAATAAATCTATCTATTTGAAATAATCCCAATAGCCGAATGTATCTAAGTGCATCATTTGTGAACGATTGCAGTTATTTCGCTAATTCTTTTTTGGAAAGATATTCTTTATCGCGCGTTACACGCTCTGTTCGGATGATGGCAAAACCGAAAAAAGTGTAATAGGACTTTTTTCCGACACTTCTTGCTATATAGTCTAGTGTATGAACTATCTACATCGCCACACAATATATATATTTATGCCAGATCATTCAGTGTTTAATTTATCATTATTTATTTTGTACAAAATAAATGTATTTTATAGTATTTTTTTGAATTTAACTCGAATAATCAATCAATTAATATATTTTTAGTTGATAAACTTGATATTTCGTAATATAAATTAGAATGACTATTTAGCAAACGTCTACCAAAAAAAGCGAAATGAACTTCTTTTTTTTATGTGTTTATGAGAATAAGGTTTGGACCAGAGAAAATATTTGAAAATCTTAAACTGTTAAATTTTGTTTAAAAAATCTCTATATAAAAAAGGGAGTAAGTCAGAAAATAAGACTGAAATTTTTAAAATACTGAGAATTGAAGTTAAGTTGTTTTATTTGTCTTCTTATTTCATTATATTGTCGTACGATAAAAGGAAGTATTAGTTATATTATCTTAGTTAATGTACCTGTGGGAAGCTAGCTATATGAATAATTATCATTTAAAAATTACAAAACATGATTTATACTAAACAAATTACAAAAATATGTATTTAATTTAAATATGTATACACAAATATAAAAAGTTAGCGCAGAGAAAACAAAGAAAAATATGAATCTGATATAATTATATATTATATGAATTATAAAAAACAAAAATGTCCCGTTTAGTGTAATAGACTTTTAATTTATAAACTTAGGGTTGTTGTTTATGATCACAATAGGGATTTTATTAAAACTCTTTTAATTACAGCAAACTACGCCGTTGGCCCGACGCGCTGGGCTTTTCTCCTTCATCAGGCTTTATCAAAGAAGTTAAAAGAAGTATTTCGGTACACTAATAAGTAGATTAAAAATATTTGGTAAATAAATCGATTTCTTTTCCTGCATTAATATTATAGCCGAAATGTAAGGATTCGATTAAACTTGTACAATCAGAGAACGGTGGCTAGGACGTATGTGATTGGGTATAGGCGGCGCGGCGCGTGAACTATGAGTTTGGGCTTGAAACACACTTATATAGTTAACATTTTTTACTTCTCTCGTAAACACGTGATATTTTTACATCGATTACAATAATACCACGGTTAATAAACTCTTATTATATTTAAAAAACAGAGTTCATGTGAATTGATTATATGAAAATTATGAAAGAGTCGATGGAATAAGATATTTATGCGTCAGAATTGTAAATGTTGAGATGATAACGTAACTACAATCGAAAAGATTAGGAGGATCTGTGAAAGTATGAGTTAGTAGCAGCGACAGAGAAGTGGAGAGGTAAAAGTTTAACATGATACAGACATGCAAAATACGTTTATGATGAGAAGGGATGAAGGCTGAGCTTATTAGTGTTAAAAACGGGAAAAGAAGTTCGATAAGATTTATAAGAAAATTTTGTTATTTAACATGTTTATCACATCTTTAAAGGAGGTGTACTTTTTGATCTATCACTTTCCTACTTTGTCGCCTTTCATATACTGCCACTCATATAATTAGAACAGTATTCAATATGGAGATGGACGAATATATGTATAGGGAAAAACCGAAGAAGGTTTGGACGAACTCTGTGGGGAATTATAATTGTATAAAGATTATGTATACCTATATAACCGTTGATTGAGAAGAGTGGAGAAGATAAACATGTGCCAGTTCTACTTATATGGGGATAAGGACAACAATAAAAAGAGATGCCATGCGATAATGTCTCAGTACGTATTAATACACAGTTTTAATGTTTTCGAATAGTTCGTTCTTTAATATCTAGATATCAATTATCCGCGAACTTGTCTCTAGAGGTAAATCAACCCTTTCGAAATTCGAGTCAGGATAAGCAATAAACAACGAACGCACTCGACTATGAAATAGGTCATATCTTTGGCCCTCTATAGCTTTGCCTGAGATGATATCTCAACCGTATCGTAATCCTAGGTTTTAGGCCTAAATATATTCTTATTATAATTTGGTTTGTAAATAAAAATGAAAATATTCCAGTGCTAAAAGAAATGGACTGCGAGTATCCGAAGGCTGTACAAGAAATGACAGTAAAAACTATAGGATGTATAATAACGTATTTCAGTTCCCTGAGTTATAGCCTTGATTTATTTAAGAGTTAGTTTAATCTGAGCCATTTTTAAATAGTTTTTATTTTAATGATTCTCTCAATGAGTTTGTTTTTTGTGTTTAACAATTTAATTAATTTATGATTAGCCTATTTCCCAATTGTCTTTATTATTCTTTCTATTAGTCCTTAGTTTTGGTTGTCACGTAAAATGAAATAATCTATACATAAATAGGTAAAGAGAAAACGTTTCAGTAACTTTTTTTTGTTGTCTCGTGGCTAGTGAGGAGCTTTAGTGTTATCAATGAGAAAAAATTAAAACATTTTTTTTGCTTGCCATCGACGAGTCGAAGTTATAAATCTGATTCTCTAATCTACAATATTTATACAGTCTTTGTTAAAATTTTCCTAATAAATAATATGGAAACTATAAATATGAATGAATTATGATCGAATTTCGATAAGTAGACGGTCACTAATATTAGTAATATTGGAAAAGTACACTCAGTAAAATATTGAAAAAGTTCTAGTTATGTGTTCTAAGAATCTCTTTCAACGTATTTCCCTCCAGTCCCTCCTGTCGTACAATTTTATTAACAAAAATGACTACATAAATGTATATCTCAACATTTGTTGATACAGGAGATATGTTTTTTTTTTTGTGCCAAATACAGCAAACTGGCAGACGGCCCATCTGATGTTAAATGATTACCGTCGCCTATGAACAACTGCAATATCACGGGCATCATTGTTGTGTTGCCGACTATAAAGAGCGTGTTTCAATCCTTTTTTTATGAGCCCCATGTCACAACCCTGGGGGAACACTGTGCTTGGTAACTAATTCCACAACGCTAGCGTACGTAAAATAAAGCTTCTAGAAAACCTCACGGTTGTGGCCATTCTGTTGGACTGTAGATGTTCATCTGTTCAGCCATGGTGCGGGCTTGGAACGCGGAAGGGCACCATATTAAAAAGCTCTGCAGAACACTTTCCGTTTTACATGCGGTAAAGAACACACAGAGATCCAATTTCTCTGCGAAATTCTAATGATTTTAGGCCGCAGATCGTCAATAATGCGAATAGCTCGCCTTTGCACGGAGTCAAAAGGAGAAACCTGATAGGCTAGCTGATAGGGCTAGCAGCTTAAATGTGTGAGCGGTACTCCATATGTGGACGTACTTGTGCTTTATAGAGCACAAGTCGTTACTTTGGGGTGAAGTACTGCTTTGACTCACCGGTTGTGGATACCTAACTTTTTAGCTGTTAATTTGGCCTTACATTCCAAAAGAGACCGAAATTGCACATCGCTTGATATATTGGTCGTGGAGTTAAAATAAAATTTATTGAACCAATCTATGGCGTTATAAATATATCCTTACTCCGTTGGCCTAAGTGTGTCCGTGACCTAATCTAAAGTGGCAAGTGAAAGGCCTATTCAATAAATCTAACTAATAGTTGGAAATGTTTATGTGATTGAATGGTTCCGAACCTCCTCGCAAGTTCCAATCCCGAACTAATAAGCTACTCGATCAATGCTCTTGTAATTTATGTTCCGCTAAAGATTTTCATTACAACGAATAACTAGATATAATCATAGATTTACAACTATGTGGATATACCTATGTATCTTATCTTGATTAATTTTAAAATTAGTGAAAAATACAAGATCTCTCTTGCCATAAGAGGTGTAACAGTTTTGAAGATTTTTCTTTGAAGTTGATCCGAAAAACAACAATCAGTTTGATTTTGCTCATATGTACAGCCTAGTTAAGCCCGTGGTTTTGCACGCGTTTAGTATATCGTTATAGCTTATCAATCGCAGAATTACATATACTTAATTCAAACTTAAATAGACTAAACTCTTCGAGTTTAATCGGTAAACTAAAACATACAAACATATACAGACAGACGGACAGTTTTTACGTCATATCCGTGATCCATGCCATTTAAAACTATTCATTTATATAAGAAAGTTAATGATCAGATATACATACAGAACTACAGATTTACTGAATATGAATAAGCATTGTATATCGAATCAAGTATTGAATATTGAATGTTATGTGAATCAATTGAAAGCTAATAGAACTGTCAACAACATATTTTGTTAAAGGTCACAAGTATATTCAGAATCACGAAATAAGATGAGTCTTTTAGTAATCTTTTGTTCACCTATGTGCTACTGTTTTAAATATACATGAAAAAATTAAGACTATACGTATTTCACTAAAGGCACGGGCCACAGACTTTTTAACTTTTTCCCGATTTGTGTTTTAATGAAATACCCTGCAGTATTTGCTGTGAAAAAAGTAACAGACATCCACCTATGGTCGGAAATTATCTTATTTATAATAATAAAAATGTGAATGCCAACGAGGTATCGTTTCCTATATTACTGACCATAATTCCTCAACGTTTCCACAAGGAGGAGCACTTTTAATAGATATATAAAACGAAATAAAAATATTATTGATATCTATCGCAATGTATACCGGGATTCGGCAGAGCGCCAAATCATATTAAATTAATTATGACGTATGTTAAACTTGTAAGGCGAAAATTGATGCTTATATTGATTCTGTTGATAAGTGTTTATTCAACTACACTAATATATAATATCAAATATTTAGTTTAATAAGTTCGAACAGCAAATATCAATATGCTTATAACCAATCTCATGCAAAACAGGTCTTAATCAATATATACGTATTCCTATAGAATAAACGTTATGTTTACTTAAATTATTAAAGAATTTTTAAGATGTACAATTCTCTAGTACACTTTTTTATGTGTCTTGTAAGATTTAGCTAGCGTTACTAATTTAAACATCCAAAAAAAAGAACACTTTCTTACAACATCATTAGAATACATCGACTTTTTTGTACCTTATTTAATATACATATAAATCTTCCAGAAGATAACCTTTCAACAATTATAAAAACCATATTAAAATCCTCGTCTTTATTACTACAATATTAGTTTGGTTATAATCATGTTAAAAGCGGAATTTGTAAAAAAATAATTATTATTCAACTAATAATATACACTTTTGAAAGAACTTTCGCGACACCGTGTCCCGTAGTGTGGGGAAACGTAAATTCACATCGCGTCAGTGAAAACTATTAACATATATTCCGCTATAGTTATAACGTTATAAGCGACTGGTGTGATTTTCTATAGGTTTATGAGATTAGTTTAGCTGTATAATGCTGAAATACGTCTGGTTTGTGCGAATAATTACCATAGTGTTGTTAATCTTGAAGGATTATTATTTTCCTTTGTAATATTGTGATGTAGGTCTATACGAGATTTGTGTCGTCAGAATTTGTTAGTTTTAAATATAATCTGAGATATATAGCATAAGAAACTATTTCTATAATGGAACATATTGTTTTCCTAGGTGTAAAAAAACTTGATTTGATTTTTGATATAATAGTGCTTTAGAAGTATTTCTTTATATAAAAATAGGTAAAAACCATATACCATGATTGTGAAGATTTCTCTACAATTTATCAGGTTACCCGAATTAATAGTAAAAACTAAGAACTTGTTGATGTGTTTTAGATGACCTTTGTGTAGACCAATCTTCTTTCTAGGCTTAGGATGTTACATATTCTCTAGTCAAATTTACATCACATAAGTTTATATTGTGCTCACGTCATCATTACATTAAACCCACTACAGGCCCTCTTCCCGAATAAAGGCATGGGTATAATCACCACGTTAGCCCAGGACGTATTGGCAATTCCATACTGCGACAAATCCACAGTTCTATATTTTTCCCATGTGCAAGAAGACGTACTAGAACATTTAACTGGTTCAGGTTTCCTCACGATATTATCCTTTACCATCAATAGATAATGTTGTTTTAAATTAGTAAATGTACGTGAATTCCAAAAAAAACGTTGATATGTACCGGGGTTCGAACCTGCGAACATCGAATTGATATTACACTGGTGAAACCACTGGAACACCACGATTTATTTACATATAAGCCGATAAATACATTAAGAAAATCAAGAATATTAGATTTGACTTATCCCTCGGGACCAGAGTCACTTTTTTTAGATGAATGATATGTATGCCCGTTTTCTGTACCGCTAACAACCTGTACACAAAATTTAACGAATATCGGTCACTAGGCTAAACTACTAAGTTTAGCCCTGAAAGTGTAACAAATAAACAAACTCCCATTCGTATTTACAATATTAGTAAGGGTTTAGGCTAAGCTAAGTATATTTTATTATATTGGCAATAAACTGTATTCATAATCATCACTAAAAGAATATATTATATGTTATAATGGCATAATATAGTCGTAATTCGTATTAGCTTCCAGCGTGTGATATTTATAATATGTACGTAATTTTCAATTTTTCTGTTACATTTTTTTTACATTTTCATTGATTACCTGTGATATAGCAGTGGTATAAATGTTTAATTTCACTGTGATATAATTATATGAAAGTAGCAATAATTTCCATGCTTATTTCAGTGCATAATTCAACCCATTAGCAGATTTACTCACCGGGTCGAATGTCTCGCGAACCAACCGGAGGTTACATTACCTGTTTAATTAACCGCAACCCTTGAACGCAGTAATTAATTCGTAACACCACCCGTTACTACGCTTGTCACATAAATTCCTCAAAGTTAACATAACACTGTACGTACCTTTAACGTAAGGTGACCAACGATTCAAATTTTAATAGATTGTCCTGACGTTAAAATTGTATTAGTAAGAAATTTTTGTTCAGCACCATTTATACTCATAAATATAAATAATCGAGATTCACAGATATCTATAAATGATATATAAACAAGTGTGAGAAAATAATCCGTCTATATGAATGAAATGCGAAATAAATCAGCTTAAATTAATTTGCTATACATTTGTTCTTCCACCTATATTAATACTATTACTTTTTATTATTTTTTCGAGGATTTGTATATGAGAAGTCAAACTTAAGAAAATCGAATCGCGTCACGTCGCGATGTTTTAACGATTTGAAATATCGAGAAAACAATGATTAGGTTTTAAACTATGGGTCTCTTCACCACCAGATATATTTAATTAATTAAAGTTGATAAATTAGGTAAAATTATGAAACAAACTCAAAAAGTATTTAATTAAATTTATACTTTTTTTTCGAACTGACTACTCTGTTGGCCTGTCGGACCTTCACATCTTCACCGGACTACTAAGGCGAACGTTTAAGGCACTTCGCCGCTTGGCAACAAGGGCGCCAAAGTAGCTGAACCTCGGCTTGGGCTGTTGCCTTGGATGCCACACCGTGGATATGTCTAAACTAAGCTAGCTGTTTATACTTTAACTTAAATAGATCCGCAGAGTTGCATTAACTTTACATCGCTTCCATCATTTGACCGCTACGATTTTAGTTCTTCAAAAAGCAATCCAGAGTACTAAATTTAGTATCTAACACTATTTGTGTTGCATTACTTACAATTATATGAACGTTTACATAAAATAAATTTGCTAAAGTATGTTTAAGTTGATTTATATTGAATATATTGAAGAGCTGTTCCGATTGATATCTGCTGTTAAATTCTATTACCGAACGACTCGCCACAACATGAAATTCCATCAGTGTCATCTCGACGGTCAAAAGTCATTTAATGTGCGGTTCTCGCGTGCGTTTTCCCCAGGTACCGCGGTCCTCTGGAATGAAATCTCAACAGCGGTGTTTTCGGACCAATACAACCCCCAAACCTTCAAGAAACGAGCCTACTTCTTCCTCAAAGGCCGGCAACGGATCTGTGATGCCTTCGTGTCGCAGGTGTCTAAGGGCGCCGCCGATTACTTACCATCAGGTAACTAGTCAGTTCGTTTAACTCCAATCGCATAAAAATACTTTTTACCGTAAATACTATATGTTCATATATTGTATAGATATTGTGTAAATTTTAAAAATTCTTTCGTGCCAACAGCTTTTTTATTTTCAAACTCACATGCTCATTTCTCATGTTATGCCCAAAAAATTGGCTAGCCTAGTTAATGTATGTGCAACAAATTTATCTTCCTCTTGAAAAATCTAATTAGTATGTCAAATGTTCTTTATTCCCACTACGTATGGTATAAAATGAAACGTAAAGTAGTTAACCAGACGCAAACTAATCGCTGCAGTAAGATTTGACATGGCAAGACAGTTATGACAGAGACGTCAGCGGTGCGCTATAATATGTCAGGATGTTGGTTTGTGTGTGATTTAGTGTTTGTAGAATGCGGCTTTTTGTTTACTTTGTACGCGACCGGTATATTGTCATTATTGTTCATTATTACAGTAAGGGGTGTTTTTTTAAGTTATAACTGTTAAGTAAAATATAGTACATATAAATAATATTGTACATTTAAATAATTAACTTTTGCTCGTAGTTTCGCGCGTGTTCATGTAAATTTGACTTATTCTTCGGAAAGAGTTGTTTTTAAAGTTAAACATCGCCTCAATTTTTTTCGTCCATTTGTCGCATGTCGTATGTCGCGTTACATGTCGCGGAATAGGGGTAAAGTGAAGGGTGCTTAGCAGAGCAGACTAGACCAATATGGCGGCGTCAACAGAAGCTTCACTTTCATTGTGGTTTTATAGAACCACAAAATTTGGATTTTTTTTGCATCGCCCCAACTTTATTCGTCCATCTATCGCATGTCGTAATATTACGCGGAGCAGGGGCAAAGTGAAAGGCAATCGATAGAGCAGCCAAGGTCTATATGGCGGCGCCGAAAAAAAGTTTCACTTGCATCGTGGTTTCCTATAACCCCACAATTTGGATTTTTTTCTGAATGAAAAGTATCCTATGTACTTTTCTGTACCCCTGACAACGTGTAAGTAAAATGTAATAATGACCGATTACTCAACCGTTAAGTCGTTAAGTTAAATAAATCTTTACTACTTATTTATGGCGTGAACAAACAGACTCATTTTCGCATATATAATATTAGTAAAGATGATATTGACTTCGTTAAAAGGTATTTAAGTACCATTCGCATTTATTATGATTTCTCGAGTATAGAGGCGTCGTCTCTCGCTCGAATGGAACGCAATCTGGAAGTCCATCTTTGGACAAATTCATCGCTCAGCTGGAGTTGTACATAGACAATAACGCGACAAACTCCAAATGGTCTAATGTCTATCGACATAGATTAACCGTTTCACATATTCTCACAGAAAATAATTGATAATTTATTGTTCGAAATTATGCGTTCGTCCAAATGTTTTCCACAGTAAATTACGTGGTGTACAGTAATATAGGTTACAGTAAATTGTGTATCACTCTTACATATGTAACCTCCTTGTTGAGAGCATAGAATCTGCCAAAGAACTATCTTGATTGGATGACTATGTGGACTATAAAATAGAAGTAACGCAATGTACGTTTGACGAATTGTACTATGAGTACTGAGATACATTTATATATGCTAGTTATCGCAAACATTATGAAATGTTGGTGCAATAAACAGATCTTAAATTGATTTTGTAGGTAGTAGAGCTACGCTGAAGCTATTACTGGTTTCAGCATGAATGGGTCGGCTCGCCCGGGGTAGTACCACCCTCTCACAGAAAACCGACGTGAAGTAACAATGGTTGCACTGTTGCGTTTCGTTCGGTCAGTGAGAGTGCCGGAGGCCCACATATTTAAAAGGCCGGCAACACACTTGCGACTCCCCTGGTGTTGCTAGTGTCTATAGACGGTGGTGATCACTTACCTTCAGGTGACCCACCTGTTCGTTTGCCCCCTATAATATAAAAAAAAAATTAAGGCAATTTTCCAGAGCAGTGCGTGTCCTTTGACCTTAGTTTGACCATTAACATTAATATCAAATTCATACCCCGAGTAATTTTCAGAAAAAAAGCAGTGGGAGCTTATGACCATACGAAAGAAGTAAAAACTTCTTTATGAAAGATTATTATTATGATAACACGTAATAATAAAAACGGAGTTATTGGAACAATGTACACCTTTGTTAGACATTAAACGTGACTGATGACTTTTATACCAAAGTATACACAATTCAGAGTCACCGATCCGAGCGTGATGGCTCATTTTCGGTTACTATTCGGAAAGACCACTAAATACAAAAGAAGTTTTCCCTTCAAAAAATCGTAATACAAACTTGTCGTGGTATAAATTCTACACGGTATTTGAAAGCCAATGTAAATAAATAATCAAATTTCATAAGGAATATAAAATGATCGTAGCAAAGATAAACATAATAGGCCTTCTCTATTAAATAATAAAGTAGAAGGAAAGATACGTGAGGATCGAGTGATGTTTTACGCTGGCACGTCTGAAACGTCGAGGCGCTTATAAATTGCCATAGGAATGGCCTTCGACCTGCCACTTATCATTTTTGTATTATACATACGATCTACTTACCCTCGTCCGTTCGGTTGTAGCGGGTAAGCGATCTTCGCTTTTACCACGACACCGTGGATAGATTTTCGTGTTTATTGCAACCTAGGATAGATTTCTTTGAAAGACACCTCGTAGGCTTATTTTCTATAGAAGTGTAATATATTCTTAGTTACTGGTATTTGTATTTCTCTCTCTGGTATTTCTTTGGAAAAAAACTGTAATTTTGGTGATGCATTGGAAACAAAGCCGCGTTGTGATTTTTTACTTCCGACGCGGTCTTAATTATGAAATTAATATTATAACTATTACTATTATTATTTCTTAATTCAGTTTATAGGTTAGCGTTTGACCGCAATCTCATTTGATGTTAAATGATGAGGTGGTCTAAGGTGGTAGTCACGCTAAACCTAGAGGAAGACTGGCTCTCAAGTGCAGCTGCCGGAAAACATCAACTTTGGGCTTGGCGATAGATTTTCAACTTGAGGATGGTAGCTAGCCAGACTTAGAAAAATTTATGACATCATCATCAATCAATCATCAATCTTTATCGAGAGATGAATATTAAACGCTAATTATTCAAATGGTAAATAAAAAATACAAGTAGAAAGGTTTGCAGAAATGTGTACGGCCTTACGCTCCAAGCGAGAATATCCATTGATTTTTTTTTAAGTCTGACTATCGCTGTTGCCTCGACAGGCCTTTACAGCTTTACCGGGCTTTGGGACAACCATGTTTGTGTTTATGTGAACGATGAGGTGATATCTGTAATTGACAGCTTTCTTTGCATATTTACTAAATACGATTGTAGCGTTAATATATTCGTTAAATTTTCTTTCGTTCTTCTTCTTTCTTTTTTCTTTCTTTCTAAATATATTTATGTTAAAAAGATAAACCTTATTGAATTTCTTACCGGTATTTCTCGATTAATGAGTCTTTTTTTTTCGAATCGAGGTTCTAAATTAAATAAAATGTTTTGGTTTTGATTAAGGAACTCAGTATGCAAACAACTCAAGGGCGCCAAGTGTATCAATTCGGCTTAGATGGAATATCGCAAATCGAACTTACCAACCGTGCGAGTTAAGCTAACTATACACGTATATGTTGTGGGACACATATGCGTTCATTCATATGCCTGCAGTAATGTGTACATGTATTATTAATATGACAATGTTGGATAAGACTAACTAATCAGAAAAAAGAACAAAAAGGTGAATGCAGTTTCAATGTATTGCGCAATCGTCATGCTTCAGAGCTTTTATCAGAAATTCATGTCTAGGCTTGAGTTGCTACGAAGGAAGGCCGCAATGGTTGTCTAGGAACGAAGTAAACCGCCCGTCCTCGGTGGCGGGTTTGATGGTGTCTCGAAAGTAGGCTCGATAATCCTTTGATTAGAGAATAAGAAAAGTATGATGTCTATTAGGTTAATATTATATAGAACTATAACAAGATTTTCATTGGCAGATAAAGGACTAGTGATTTATTCAACACATCACTACATTTTTCCATAGGACATAAGCAGATGAATTCGGATACAACACTAGACTCCTACGAACTAACAAATCCATTTCGCTTCTTGCATTAGAGTTTTGAAGTTGCAAGCATCAGTTAGTGAATGTATAAAATAATTCCTGTTAGTTACAGTACTTTCCTTTGTTAATTCGTAGTGTAGTTTAACTTGTAGACGTTCTCATCGTCTTAACGTAATTAAATCGGTTTCAGTGTCCACTTTCAGTACGGATACCACTTAAACCGATTGCGAAGTGTAGTCATATTCTTGTCACAAGTTGGTCATTGACATAAAGCAGTTGTATTTAATTACATTGATGTTACTTTAAGGCAAGATTAGATCGTTTGAATCGTAGCTTTTATGTATTACTTTTTTTTCATAAGGTTTTAGCTTTTGACCACTATCTTACCTGATGTGAAATGATGATGTGGTTCAAGGTGGTAAACACCCTAAATCTAAGTGCACAGATTTCCAACTTAACGGTGGTAGCTAATCAGACGGACATAGAAAAATCTTTACCACCACGATGTTTTCCTTTACCGAAATCTCTCGCTCATTTGTAAGTATTTAAACCTACGTCCATCGATGCAGTGTCGCAACACACTAACCATTGATCGATCTTTCACCGCTTAAATGCTCGTAGAGCATATAATTGTAGATGTAGTAATTATGGCATATATATTTTTCTTGTTAGTATCTCTTACATGTCTATTTGATTTTAAGCTCATACAAGAAGAAAGAACTCAGAACTATGCTCGTCACATAGAAGAGCTTCCCGTGCTGGTATAAATTGTCCATCGTTTACACATAACTTTATGAACCCTATTAAATGTATAAACTAAATCATTAATAATGATTGCCTTCATGACATATCTGAGATCGATAAATTCCAACGTCGTCTGTCTGATCATCATGAAAACTTGGTATATGTATATATTAGAACAGACAGAATATATACAAAATATCAAGTTTGTTAAGCTCATATATTTGTTAGGCTAAAGAGTAATCAAATAATAGCATAGTGTGCGAAACCATGGGCTAGCCTAATATAAACAACTAAAAGTCTTCGGAAGTATAAAACGGTATGTTAATATTTCGAGATTTAAGTGATTCATCAAAACTTGGACATATATTAGAAGTAAAATGTACATAAGATAAACATGATTAAATAATTGCCATTATAGAAGAGTATGTCATCTGGGAAATAAAGAGATTGCTTAAAGTAAACCGGGATCAAAGTTCTAAGTATGCGCAAAAAGGTAAATCTGTTTTTCTTTTTTACTACAAGGTATGTTTTTTTTCACAGGGTCGTATTTATAATTGGATTGGGTGACGTGACCTCCCACTGTAGGAATCCTTTTGACTGGCTTAAATACAAAATATTCGCATTAGTGTTTAATAAAATAAAAAAATATATATTTCAGTTCGTATTCAGACGATTTTGACCAAATTTTTTTTGTAGGTATTATTCAGATTTGTCGTTTGAATTATGAACTTAAGCTTTAGAATTTGAAGTAATTATAAGAATTTGTCAACTTGAAATTCTAACACACATTTACTCATATAAATAGAAAGAGACTAAATAGTTAAGTATTCTACTCCGTTTCTCAACCGGTTTTATTTTTTATAAATTACTAGTGTTTGTCCAATACTCGAAACTGGATTTTTTTTATTTCAATATTATTGACATTTTTTTGCAGATAGTCTACAAATATGTATAAAAACGTAAAATTTCTGAAGTATGACTATACAAACTCATAAATAAAGGTTTCGCTTCAACAATGGAAAGGAAGATAATATTTACAATTTTTTTTAACTAATAACCTTAAAGTTCATGAATAGCTACTAAACAAATTATCGTTTCATCATTGCCTATTTGTATATAGCTAATAAAAAATCGTTCTAACATCATCATTAGTAATAAACCGAAATAAATTACGGATAAACTATTAGGATCTCATTTCAAAATTACTAAATACTTACCTGTAATGTGTTTGATTATAAAGCCATTTAATTTATTCTTTATGTTCTTTGGCTGGAGAGGTTTTGGGACTTTGGGAGTTCACGGCTCAGGTCGGGTTTGTGTCTCTTTGAGATTACCATTTGCGAGTCTCATCACGTCATCTTACCTTTACTAAGGAAGATAAACCTGAAATTACTTAAAGTAAGTATACAAGAAATGTATCAAGAGAATAACTTTTACCTTATATTTTGGGCGGCACGCGTAAATAAATGTACTCCTGTGTGAGTAGATGCCACCTGTCGAGATTACCTGAGTTTAGATGTTTTAAAATATGTCTTAATTTTCTTACTCAGTTTTTGTTTGAATTTTATATTTAAACAGCTCGTGTACCCGGTTGATCAAGCTCAGTGTCGCGAAAGTTTTTACAGACCTACAAATTAATAGATACAAAATATACCGAGACAAATCGATAGTTTATGGGTCCGACAAATAATACTACTGTGAGAAACACAACATTCAGCGCGGTTGTAACGGCTTAAAACACTGCACTGTGTAGATATTTGTACCGTTTAAAATCCACAGGCCCTAAATAATTGTAACGATTATTGGAACGAATTTCCTTAACGTATGTCAGAAATTGTCACGTAAGAAAAAAGCGTTATGTCCTCTCCATGGGCTTCCTCTCTCTCTGTCTCTATCTATACGCGTGTATGCGAATTTCGAGCAGACGAGCATCGTGCGCTGCCGCTTCTATAACCTCAATACTGCACGAGTGGCAATTCCAATAAAACTCATTTTTATTTAGTATTTATTGGTACAGTTTATAATTCACTATTTTATGTATATAATTAATCAATTAATATTTATGAAACTTTTTGATTTGATTCCATACTTTACGTTATTTCGTTCGTATTTATATAATAAAAGCACACGCTTCCATGACTTAATTGGAGATATATAAGTTCATCAACACACGTGCGAAAACCTTTTCAATTTTTTATTGTTCTCTGTAAGATAAAATATGAAAAAATGTATATCTGTTTAATGTGTAAGTACGATATGTAGAAGTATGATACATCAGTCTTTTCATTTAAAATTATGTAAAAATTTTGCGTCACCGGCCCGAGCGTGATGGTACATTCTTCTTTTGCTGTTCGATACGCCTAAAAAGTTTTCACTTCAGATATATCAATAAAATACTACTTACCACAGCTTAAACTATTTTTATGATCAAAGGGTGTTCGAATTTGTCGATCACAGATATAGCAACACCCATACATACCAAATACACAATAATATAAAACTTTTTTGCCACAGGAACCTCTTTTGTTGCAAATTTTCACCTCTCTAAGCATCTCCTTACGCTTAATCGAACATCAAAATTCGGAAATCCGTAAAATCGTTGAAATTTATGACGTGCTTGCAACTTTCAGACGAGCTGGCGCGAATATGTAATTCGACGCGCGTCAGGAATAAAGCTGGTCTAAGGAATTTGTGTCTACGTACTAATATAATATATTGTCAATCTCAGATATAAGATTTTACTTGAACAAATAATTATAAAATAATTGCATAAAATAAATCTTTGTAAAACTATTCTCATATTGCCCATACAATAAATACGTGTAACAATGCTTTTGTCGTTGTTCGTAATTACGATTCCAAGCTGGATTCAGTCTAATAATAGAATAATTAGATCCTTAAACGTAAAATTAAAACCTTCTGGACAAAAAAGACAGAATATTTAAGGAATAGTAGAGTAAATAACAAATTCAAAATACTGTTACGCCTGTAGAAAAAAGAAATACCATTTATGCCGACAAAAATTCATTGTAACTAGTAAAGACAACAATTAAACAAACTAATTAGAGCTTAATTACACTATGCTATCGCTGTATTACGCTAACTTACATTTTATAATGATGTGGTTGTAGTTCGCTTTTAAAATTAGTCTTTTTTATCTCTTTCTGTTCCTTCCCATGTCCAGAATAGAATAATCCTCGAATACTCTGTGGTGCGCTTATATGTTATACTTTACAAAACGAAGGGTGGAAATTTGTGGAATGCTGACGTCTTTCGGGGCGTGATATTTTCATAACTCTATGTTTGGCTTACAATAATCCTAATACTAAGTGTGTTTGTACCCGTATTTCCCATATTTTCTTTTTCTAACTGACCCACGTTAGTGACACCATGTAGTGGCTTTAGAGCTTCAACGAGCTACTAAGGGGAGCGCATAAGGCACTCAGAAGATTGAGCAACAAGCACAAGGGCTTGGGCTGTTGCTGTATATTGAGACGTAGGCGCACCGATCTAATGATATTTCCCATACTTTGATGACTCGTCTATTGTTGTTTTAGAATAATGAGTTTTAGTACACGGGGTAAAGTTGCAAATAAAAAGTAGCATTAAATATAATAAAAAAAAATACAAAATCAAATGTAATACTGAATAAGATACACGAATAATCTTAAAATGATTTAAATAATTCAGTATTACATATGATAATATTGTTTTGTATTGGTTTTGAACACATAATCGTTTCAAATAGTGTTAAATGTATTTAATAGAATATGCTGAGGGAAAAATGTGCGAATATAGACTTTCTTTCTCCAACACAGTACTATAAGAAGGAGTAATAAGTTATAATCTAATAGCGTCCGCTCACGACTTTTTCTACGTTTTCATCTTTAGAAATGATGACAACATACATATACTTTATGCAGCGCACGTCGAAGCAGCTACCAGATTGTAGTATTTTTTAACTTACTTGAGACCTTTATCTTTATATTTTCACGCAGTTAAACAATATTCACATAAATTATAGCCTAAGTGTTATTCTAATTGCTAAGTCATAATAATGTAAATTTTTATAAAAATCCGTGTAGTAGTATTTTTTTTTATTACAAAGGGCAGCAAACAGGCAGACGGTCCATTTGATATTAAATGGTTACCGTGGCCTATGGACAATTGCAGCACTAGAGGCATCACTGTTGTGTTGTCGACCTTGAAGAGCTTGTTTCAATCCGTGTATTTGCGTGAAAGAATAACAAATATCTGTGCATCTTACTCGCAAACTTTCTTGTTTATAATATTAATAGGATTATCCATAAAGTGCTCATTTTACTTTACGGAAACATTACATTACATTTAATATGTGCTTTTGTATAATTATTTATAAAAAGTAAATTTCCCTTACTATAAGGTCTATTTCTATTTAACTGGAATATTTATATTATACCTTTGTACTATTTCTCTCTTACATTAATTTAAAAGTACGAGTATATCATGCCTACTCAAAAATTTTAGAGGGTTTGAGGGTTTCATTTAGTTGTTCACGGTTTTTTCCTACAACAAATTGTACAGAAACTATCTGAAAATATTAAATTAAAGCTATAGTTTTATTAGCGTACGACATTGTGACGGCAGTGTACTTAGAGGTGAGCATTATCAGACATAAAATCCATAGCCAGTTACCGCTGGCATGGGTGGTCTGCAAGCTTCTCAGCAGCTGGATACGTTTTTGCGCTATATCTTGTGTTTGGTGGTCGCGATTTAACAGAATATCATTGGCATGCCTTACCGTCCCGAAAATATGGAATTATGAAATTAGTCATATATACAAATGTTCTACAAAAGGGACTTTAAAACTTATGACACTACATTAGTACATTGCATCTGTGTGAAGCCGGGGCGAGTCGCTAGTACCTAATAAATGACTGTATAATATAACCATTACTACAAGCCCTTTTCACATTCAACAATACATTTACACGTAGACACAGCCACAAACATATTCAGAACCATTATGTACATTAAGAGATAATGTTATCAAGTAGACTCTATTTAGAGAAAACATTAGCATAATATAAACTTGGTTTTGTGGTAACAACTCACGATACAAGGTTTACCTAAACATTTATGTGTTTAATTGAATGACGACCCTATAGTTGAATTGGTAAAGGTGATTTTAACTATGCAATTACTACATTTAAACATTTTTCTCCGGTAAAGAAACAATCGCCGAGTCCTGAAAACATAGTGGTATTGGAAACATTTGGAGAAATTATTTTTATTGTATATTGGAAATAGGAATATTAAAAGGTGGATGTTTATGTAATTTGTTATTACATTAAAACAGTAGCTGCGCATTCGTTCGCTTGTATTGCGCAGTCATTATTTTCATCTCAATAAGTAGGTTTGTATAATGGTTTAATACAATAACTAGTTTAGTGTAATAACTATCGAGGGATAAAGCTAATGTAGCATAATATGATGGCTCGGGAAAGAGTGATAGTGAGATGAATCTGAAGTGAATGAGAATCAATTCGGATGGAGTTCCGTTCGGGCCGCGGTCGGGTGCACACGTGCGCTCTCTCGCTGCTCTGTCGGTTCGATCGTCGTTAACCTACCTATGCACCAGATGTTCTGTTCTACGAATTCGCCGGCGCTCGACACGCATTGTTGTCGAGTGAGTCATCGCCAGGCGCTATTTTCTTAGATCTTTTGGTTCGATCGTTCGTAAAGCTCGATTGAGTTTTTCGAATATTTCGCGTGTGTTCGGTGGTTTAATAATATTGTTACAGGTTCGATTCGTCTGCCGCATGTGGATTGAATGTCAATCGATACGCTATTTTAAGAGCGACAATGCACCTCACCTAGTGCTCTAAGTAAACCGCACTTTTTGGTGCGCGCCCGAGTACATCGCATGCAGTGTGTAGAGTCGCCATTTTACGCTTCGTGAGTCGTGCAGCGCGTCGCTTTTTCATGTTGCGCCGTGTGCAGAGCGTTGCATCAAAGAGAAGAATTGAAGAGAGAAGAAACCGAAGTGCTAGGGGCCTTCCCCTAGGCTATGTTGGTTCTCTGTTAGGTATTGCACTTCGCCCACAGCTCCCTTTGGCCTGGACACGGATAGTCCGTTAGATTCTAAACAGGCGCACCCCCCTGCCCTTCTGGCAGGGAGGTTAGTCATGTCCACCTCCGCCCGCAACCTGCCAAGCCCCGAGGATATAACACAGATTCAGGATCTAGTCCGTTTTCATGAGTTCGTCCGCGGTACGAACCCTCTCCTAGTTTCAGAGTTTCATAGACTCAAACGCACTTACGCGCGCGCGGCTTCCGGCCTTCAACCACCGCCCCGATATTTCTCTGAAAACCTATTCGAACCGCTTTTGGACCGCGACTCCTACGACGACGCCTCCGATGGGTCCGACATGGATCTCGACTCAGTTCGCGCGCCCGCGGCTGCATCCGCTCCCGCTGAAAACATAACTGCCAGGTGTACGGTCTTTCCACCCGGCACTGCTACTTGCGTACTCATTCTTAATCTTATCGATTCTAGTTATACCACCCATCCATCTTAACCATGCATCATGAAATTCAGTATTAAAATATCTTATATAATAAAGTTAACGAAAAAATATAGTTCTGTAAATAAATAGTACTATTCCCGAGGAATAGATCTTATTTACATAAACGCGAGTGAAACCGCAAGCAAAATCTAGCTATTTCATAAATTTGCATTATACTGAGATTATTGAATAGTACAATTGAATTTGCATTACAATATGTTCATTATTTCCGAGCGAGTATTTAAGAAATCTATCTATGAAATATCAGTTGAAAGTTTTAGCAGACGTGACACTCTAAAGTATTAAGATTCAATATCGTCTTATTTTCAACAGATGCCATTTTTACGATGCCACCGAACTTCATTGATACTCCATTATACGGTTTGAAAACACTCGGGTCTGAATAATCAACTACTACGACTAGACACCAACGAGTTCGACGGACCGACGCAGAATACGTTACGTTGCCTGCCCATTTAAAATTATTAGTTCAACCAAATCGGATCATAGTTATCTGTGATAGAAAATGATCCCGCAATCTTCTTGGGTAATTCAGACACAATAGGAGTTTTTGGCAGGATCTTGTAATGTCATATAATAAGTTTTTCACAATTGAAGTGGATGGGAAATAATGCCACGAAGCATGGCTTCTGACTTGCCACAAAAACTCCCTGGAAAGTTCTAACACGACGGCCACCAACTTGTTAGTTCATTGAAATGTTCGCAATACTTCAGTATTGGCAGTATGGATTAGCACCTTCGCTTGCCTTATTAGACGAACATTATTACTATTACTTCGGACACAATATTCAATAGTGTACTCAGGTTATTAGTTTCACAATACGCATTGTAAACATATATCTGGTACAGATGATAATACATTCATCGGCTATATGATAAAAATCTATTTCCGAATGTATGTAAGCGCATCACTTCAGAACAGCTGCATTTTTTTGGCTAATATCTTTTTCTTGTGTTCATAATTATCAGAACAAGGTTTGTATGAAAGAAAGTGTTTGGGAAATCGTACGAAAAATTGATAAAGCGTTCAAGAATCTCCGTGCAAAAAAAGCAAGTAAGACCGAAGGAGATCTTCAAAGATATTGACATAACTGACAGACTGCTGTCTAGTTGTTCAGTTGCCATTTCACTACATTGTCATGGTCACATTGCGCAGGGAAATTTGTTTTCATTTTCTTCAATTGTGCACCTGCGCGATGCAGGCTTGATCAAGTTATTTTCAAGTAAAACTCACTTTCTTTTCCATACCAGTGTATGTCAATTCTAGATAAGTATATCGTTATGTAACATCAGAATGAGGTTTTGGTTCAACGTATATGTAATAAATAAAAAGCTTTATCTTTCCAGTACTTTGAAATATTTTACAGCATAAATTAGATAGGTGTAACATTCTCCACAGTTGTAAGGTTAGGTTTGTCACGTTTTGTGATCAGGCTATGAATACCTACCCAGTCTTCAACTGGAGTGGTAAGATGTATGTATCTACTGTCGTAATCGCCTTACACATGCTGATAATCTCATCACAGTAACTTTTTTCAGTTGCTGCATTGACGCCCATCAACTATAGTATGAAAGCCGCCAAAAAAGATGTGACCTGTGATGGATAAAATTTGTACATTCTCATTATCATCAGCCTGTAAGAGACCCACTACAGGACCATAGGCCTCTCCTTGCTATAGGATATAACCACGCTAATCCATGACGTATTTAAGATATCAAACTTCGAGGATTCTACAGTTCTATATTTTCTCATATACGGCGGTACTACAAGAACATTTTTCAGATTTAAATTTTTTCACGATTTCTTCCTTCGCCTTCAGTTGATAGTGTTACCAATTGAAATTGGGAAATGTGGGTGAATTCCGCAAAATTTGGTGTTACTTGCCGTAGTTCGAACCTGACATTCCATCGGTCAAACCAGTCGACCACCGCGACATCAGATACAGGTTTGTACAGTGCATTTAGATTACCATGATTCCAAAATAAACTTTAATTAGTATAATCCAGAGTTTAAGATAAATTATGTGACTTGGTGATGTTGAAATATTAAAAAATATGGAATTAATAAAGATATCAGTGTTGAAATAAAAGATATTTTTCTGTATTTTCTATTTGAAAGCCGAATAAGATTTTAAAGCATTTAGGGTAATCTATTTCAATGAATTGGTTCTTTATATAATCTAATATATTTCGCTACTAATAATGTGTCTCTGGTCAACGCCCTTATTGAGGGCTCCTTGAATATAAGCCTATGATAGGACATTGGAAATTAAATAACACAAATCGGAGAAATGTTGAAAAGTCTGTAGCCAGCATCTAACCGAGCTAAGTATGTTTAACTCGTTTTTTAATGTAATTTGAAAGAAGATGCTTATAGGTGATCAAATAATATTATTCGATGCTCTTGTTTCTTTTGATTCCGAATATATATAAAACTCATTGTTACAAAAGCGACAGATGTACCCCACTCTTTTGGACAACAGAATTGCCCATTGACTAGTCTTATCCAATAAATAAACCAAGTGTTAACCAACATCTAATTGAAACGAATCTATCAGTAAAGTTTAGATATCTATAAAGAGAATTAATTCCAACCTCAAGTTCAATTTAGACCGAACAGATCTTTTGTAAACACATAATTTTGCAGGCAAGAATTTTGTATTATGTTGCTAAGTCTGCCATTGTCTCGGTCCGTACGAAGATTAATTTGGTAAGCTCGGTAAATTTGGTTTCAAAGAATTAGGTGTTTAAATGGAATCGACACGTTTGTTGGAACATTTAAATAGGTATACTTTAAAAATGGTGACATATACTTTTTAATGTAATAGTGGTTGATCATTGGTATGTTGAGTCCATAACATCAGAAGCGCCGTTATCCTTACCAAATAATTTTTATTTTCTCTGGTAGCTTGTGTGGTCATAATGGTGGTAGACAAATGCTTGGTACAATTTACTAATACCATTAATTTTTGCCGCCAAATCGCAGTACTTTAGCATACGCTTTACATACAATTCTAGATAGCCGGTGAGCCAAAATACTGAGAAGGAATTGTTAAGTAAATGGATAAATTCTGGTAATCCTTTTTCTAAGATTCTGTCTTTACAATACCTCTTGAGAATTTAGATCTGGAGTACAACCAAGTCACAGTAGGTTATTTTCTGGCAATCGGAATAATTATAACACTAAAACCACTGTTACCTAAGGGTCTAGATCCGCTAAGGTTGATTACATTTTTAATAAAGGGTATATGGTAAAATTTGGCAATATTTTACGTGTTCGATAAATTTCCTACCATTGTTACAGAGTCCGTATGTTCGATCATTATCAGACCGATAATGAAAATGAAAATGAAAATGACGACTATGAAAAAGGTCTGTAGTTTGTGTATCAACGTTGATATCAAAAACAAAGCCATTTTAAATGTTGCACATAAATAAAAGTCTTTATACGAACATATTATAGTATTATATTAAATATTTCTACAAAATAATGAGTCCATTATTTCCAGTACTGCTAAAATAAAATACAAAATATTTCCTTAAAATTTATTATTTTACCCCTGTTTATAATAAACCATTTTAATTAACGGCTTTATAACACAGAGTAGTTAGTATCTCCTAAAACTAGTGCTCGTTTCAAGTTTCTATAGACTTTAATAATTTGAAATTTTACAACCCTAAAAGCAGTCTAGTAAAATTTTGAATCGTTATATAAACGAATTTAGTTTATCTTTTGTTATAAAATAGTAAACTTCGTGATAGCCCCACTCATCCCAGCCTTAGAACTTGACCTTTGCTTTATTACCTCATTATTCATTCTGCCAACGACAGACGAGGAATGTTGTCGCTTCTGTCAACTGTATGTCCGGATCAAAGATCTATCAATCTTGTACGTCAGCGGCACGTCTGAGCGTTTTCAAACAATTATACCTACTCGAGTACATGTTAATTCAGCCTCAAGTAAGTCAACTTAGATGAAAAGATGAAGAGCCTAGTTAGTCACATTTATAAATTTGTAATTAGATTTGTTCTAAAGTTATATTGTATCAGTAAAGTTATTAGCGTACTGGAAAGTTTATTTTGTATGAAGGAATTACGGCTTAGCCTATTGAGAGTCGATAGACATAGGCTGTAATCCTACAATGAATTAATTTAACATTCGGCAACGGAAACATTGTAGTGAAATTATAGCTTGGTACTAGGTATTTTTCTAGAGACTGCTCAAACATTTATAACCTTCAAGACGAAATTCTGCCATCAAGCGCCTCTATCTGTGTTCTGGCATCCGCATTTGAAGCTTTATTCGCACTAACCTAGTAATTTAGTTGAGTACCGAGTAATTTTGTGACTAAAGGTATCTATCTGAACAACAAAAATGTAGTCGCGTAGATTAATTAGCCAATCATTTAGTCGAGTCGCTCCACTTTTTTCGTCGAGTAGCACCTTCTACCACCCATCACTGTTTACTCGTTCATCAGCTTAACAGGAACTGTACTAACTGTACTCAACCGTAGTACGAATGATTTTTTGGCAGTAACTAATAATATTTTACCTACTAAATTCCAAAAAAATTTTTTGCATAGTAATATTTCAACCTTTAAATAATCGCTGTAACTCGTGTTTTTAAACTCGAATATATTACGCATCATATTTTCACAGTTAAGGGCTATTTAAAAGATAATTTATCGGGGAAATCTTTATATAATTAGGCACAGCTGTATTATGGATCGTTAAGTTTGTCGTTATGTGGTCTTTTCTTCGTGGTGGTTGGATTTAGCGATTAAAAACATAGCAAAGCATAAACGTTGACAAAGTACCTACACCAGATCATGCATATTTGTCTTGCTTCGCGATCAGCTTGCGTATTCCTGCTAACAAAAACTTACAGGACGATATGACAGTGATGCCTACCGATGAACTGTAAATCTTTCGGTATTTGCCATTGTTCTTGGATGGTACTGTGCTTACAATCAGGTGCATCATTGTCATTTTGTCGTACTATATTAGAAAATACCATTTTGAATTTCTATATAAGAGAAATAAATGTATTTATTACCATAGTTACTTTTCAGCATGAGAAACACCCATATCGGAATGATAATTACCCCCATATGAATAACAGATTATACATATTTCATTAACTGATAACTAATACTGTGGCAATGTGTATTCCTGGTTCCCACGCTCGTTAACACAGCCATTGTGAATTTGCAAAACGAGTTCTCATACATGAAGTAATACTATGGGATTGTTCGTAGGATTTAGCACATTATTTGAAATTTTGTGTATAGTTCCATCATCTCCATACAAAACGGCAGACATTTTTATGACTAGTGGTAATAAGTGCTAAAATTGCTAATAAGGCAGAACTAAATCAACAAAGTTGTTATTCATACCAAAAAGTTATTTAAAATATTAAAACATGTTGAAGATAATATGTTGAAGCTAAATTAAATTCAAATAATTTAATTCTTACAAGGGTAAAGTCGTCACTTCATTACTTAGCAACTTTGTAGCAAGAATGAAACTTATGCCCGTTTTCACCAACGCTCCCTTAACGTACCCCTAACTAAGGGATCCCTAGGCTAAAGTGTCTCCTAAAACAGCTACCTAACTTATTTCGTTTTCACCATGCTAAGGGTCACTTAGTAGGGAAGCACTTAGTTAAGCGTCAGTTTTTTCGTCAAGCCAGTATTGAAATAGATGGAACATGTATTGTTAACAATTTAAATGCAATATTTTAATGTATATTTTTGTAAAAGTAATACAAATACAGAAAAAAACGGTAAATTGCAATACATTTAAACCATGTTAATGCTACAATTTCTTAAAATAGTCTAAATATGTTTTGCTTTTAAATAATGGTACTTTAAGCCTGTTTGCGTATAATATAATTATAATAAGTTTATGTATGGCTGTTTTTTACCTAAATAAATAAAAAATACAATTTTAAAATAAATAAATAAAAATAATACAATTTTAAAATAAATAAATAAAAATAATACAATTTTAAAATAAATAAATAAAAAAAAATACAATTTAAAAAAAAATAAATAAAAAAAAATACAATTTTAAAAGAAAATATGTTTATTAAAAAAATACTGTTCATTGAAAAGAGCTTTTTTCATTATTGTGTTGATGAAGGGATCACCTTTTAGTTTTATAGGGGTCCGTTTTAAATTTGTAAGGACTTTGCATTAAAATCGGTGCCTGTCAAGTAAATTTTTATGTAATGGAAATTTATAATTTTGATCACTAATTGTATAGTACCTACTTTTTAGTTTTGTTGTTTCTAACAGAGAAGACAAAGATAAAATGAAAATAAAAAATATACTAAGCTGATTAAAATATTACCACGTGCACGGTTTTTTTTCTTTGACTCTGTGCCGCAAAAAAATACTATTTTATGGTTTACTAACTTAGGCCGGCAATTCGGACTTGGACCAGTGAAGAAAATAATAAAATAGTAAAACTTTTTTACACACAAAGATATATCAATATTGAATAAACCAACAGATGTCACTAAAAATAAGGCAAAAACAATATGTGGATAAGCTTAATTTCTGTATACAAATTAATTTCGACATTTTATTAATTCTCTGGTTTTTTTAACTACCAAAATTAGAAAAAACTCAAATATTTCTTTAATTTACGATAAACAAACGAATTAGCTACAAATTTGTTTTGACATATTCGTGAAATAAACAATACTTAGCACTAAGTGATAGAATTTCCGTCCCTTAAAATTTAGGTAACCCTTAGGGTGTTAGGGGACCCTTAGACGTTGGTGAAAACGAAATCTCTCTAAGTTGTCACTTAAACGTGTTTTAAGTGTCCCTTAAAGTTAGGTAACGTTGGTGAAAACGGGCATTAGAGTGTTTAATATTTGACTCCTTCGCTGTACAGACGGTAACATAAGTCACACCCCACTAAATTAATATAAATTATGATAGTGCGGCATATATAAAGTAAATTTAAGTAAATCCGACAATGTAATATTAGATGTCCATCATTAGAAATACTTGCTATAGAATTTAAACTATTTACTTGTGTATATTTACCGTCTTTGCAACACTTTCATACAATAACACTGAAAGTCTATCTATGATTTCATAAAAACTTTGTTGTTACAATTATTGTTTGCTTATACATATAATGATAAGAATTTAGTTTAATTCTTAAACGAGGATCTGGAGATCTGCAGTTCAGGTCTTTGTATCTTTTTCAAACTCCAGACCTCACATTGACTTTTTAAGTCATCTTTACTTTTATAAAATGTATACTTTTCCTATTGTTCTTTAAAATATTGTATAGCATTAAGAATGTAAATATAAATGTGGGGTCAAATAAATGTATTATTATTATTATTATATGAGTTATGTATCATACTGTGTACATAAATATTGCAGTATACATTTAAATTATTTAACCATACAAAGATAATTTATAATTGATGATAAATAAATTTGTAATTTAATGTCTCTATTAATTTATGTCGATGTCTGTACATCATCCTTCGTATTTCGCTCGAAACACCACAAAAGCAGCCAAAAGTGATTTGCCCACTCGTTGAATTGAATTTAATGGAGTAAATAAATTAAACTCCATCTGCTTCCAACGGAACTGTAAAAGGAAATTACGTTAAAAGATTTTTTTTTTCGAAACACCGTCAGCGAATTTCCTGGTAACGGGTGTACCGTTATTTTTATGAATTAGTTCAGATAATTTTTCCAACCGAGACCCGCTGATATCGTTTTAGATACGGTTGTTTCTTACCCTTCTAAATATTGTTTCGTATAAGTTAACGAAGCGATGATGGCTTACTTGATAGCGTGTTCGGACATAGCGTCGAAAGATGTAGGTTCGAATCCTAGCGATTGAGTCTGAGTTTTCGGTGAAGGAAAACGATGAGTAGTTGTTTGAGGAGTCGTCTTTTTTACCGCCAGGCCGTTTCAAGAAGAGAAAGCGTGACCTTACATTCCAGTGCGCTAGTTCAGCGGACGGAGAGGTAGATAATTTTACCGAGTTGTCTCCGTAAGGGCGTGACTAGCGTTCATGCTGGGTATTATTTTCAAAACCCCGCGGTGCATGTTCACACGGTGCCGTGGCCCGTATAAACACGACAAACATTCATTGTGGGGTTTTAGTTGGTAGGAGTTTGACAGTACCCACTCTCTCCCCCGGGAGCTTGGGTGTTCTATACACGATTCCCCACATAATAAAATGATGTCTACATCTCGGCGTCGGGACCCGACACTTCAGTTAAGTTGGCCGCCTTCGGAACTACGTAGTGTATGTTTACGCGATCCCGTGTTTTAGACTCACCGTGTGGTAAGAATTAACAGGGGCCGGTTATCATGACAGTTATAGTATGGGTCTAATGGGTCCAGTGCATTCGTGGCAGTAGTTACTGAACCGTCGCGTCTTTTCCATTAGTACTACAATATTTGTATATTATTTATTTACATTTTAATGTTTTATAAAATTATTTATGTGCTTGTTTAAGAGTATTCAATCAGCAATTTTTTGATCTTTGGTCTTATACAAAACGCCATAAAAATATATTCAAATAATGAATATAAATAATGAAAATAGCATTCAATGCAAATTTTTCGCTAAAAATCAACAAAATATATGTAAAGTATAAATAGTGTATAAGTATCACACAAATATCTCCATAACATATTAATGTGCTAGCTTTTTAGACATACACTTTTGGTTCTATAATAAGTTAATTTTACCACATTTTATCTTGGACCATACGACAGGTAGCTAGAATTTTATAAATTAAGCACGGTTTAAGGAAATTCCCGTAAAATAGTACGTCAAATTGGACGTAACTCACATTTTAAGTTATTCGCAATATTTCGTAATTCGTTTCCTGTTGGAATGATTGATTTACCATTAATTGAATTTATTCTTGGTATTACATTCGCAAAATTGGCGTGAAATGGGAGATGAACCGGAAAAACAATTCAAAATATGTAAATATGAAAATTAAAACAGTTTTGTAATTAATTCGTTATTTAGAGATGATCATTGGAATTTGAAATAGGTTTGATAGGTTAGTGATAGGGTGCTCGGACATCTCGTCGGTGGATATAATTTCGAATCTCTTAATAAGCTGGATCTTTCGGTGAAGGAAAACAACGTGACGAAAACATAGCACGTTGTTAGGACCTTGTTTAGTGATTGTATTTTTTTATTATTATTTATAGGTTAACATTTTGACCACAACCCCATCTGATAACGATGTGGTCTAAGATGGTAAACACGCTAAACCTAGAGGGGCCTGGCTCTCCAGTGCAGCTGCTGGAGCACACCAACAGGTGTTTGACGACAGATTTTCAACTCGAGTGTGGTAGCTAGCCAGGCGGACTTAGAAACAGCTCTACCACCATGCAATAAAAAACTATGAAAAATTGTCTTGGTAGTTACAGCTATCATGTTGAAAGTCTGTCGCCAGATACTTATAGTTATGTGTTTTGGGAGCTACACTCGTAGTTCGATGAACCTGTAAAAGCCCTGTCGGGCTAACAGCAACGGTCGGTTAGAAAAAAAAAACTGCACTTGAGAACTGGTATTTCTCTAAGTTTTGCGTGTTTCTATCTCGCGTTCTATCTTCACGTAACACATTAAAAAACTTATAATGTATGAATTTTTACTAGCGGCTTCGTTCGCCTTAATATAGATTTGATTTATCTCTCGGAATTAATACATTTTTATTGGAAGGTAACCCCTATGCCTTATTATTTACCCTTTTTTTTTATTAACGTGGGGAAATCCATCATGGACACACCACCCTCCCGGGGGAGAGAGTGGGTAGTGTGAGACTCTTACTCACTAAAACGCCACGGTATGCCGACCGCCGCTAGGTTTGGGTGGCATGGGATCGCGCAGTGCTATCACCATGCCGCCCCAGCGGCCAGCCCCGCAGAAAGTGTTTGCCGGGCGTCGTCCTAATAAGGAGGGCAAGCTGGGTAATCACCAGCCACCCCCTTCTCGTCAACCGAACCTGTGCAATGGGAAGATGGGATGTATGCAAAATTTCACGACAAACGTTAAGTCTTTAAAGCGTGAAAGAGTGACACAAGCACACTCTTATTTGCATTTATAATGTATATATATATATACACTGTATGCAGAGTTTTTACAGCCGCTTCAATTGCGCATGGACATTTCATCAATGAGCGTGTTCTGCCCTCCATATTACAGCTGAAGGGCTTATTCAATTTAATCCCTTTTTCTTCTTTCCACAACCGAACCATGTGCTCTGGTCTTCGGAGCCACAGATTTATGGTAAATTCTACCTGGGCACGAACTAAAAAGTTCGCAACGTTTTATGTTTGTCGTACCGAGAAGCTGTGGCACAATCTCCAGGTCAGTGTATTCCATCCTTCTTACGACATGGGGTCTTTCAAGCGTACCGTGAAGAGACGGCATGGTGGCAGCGACTAGCGCCGGATTATTTGTCTCTCGGTGATCACCGTTGCTTTTGAACTATACTGTGCTTACTATTAGGCCATAGTGCAGTCACTTCGTCGGGCTTCACAAAAAATTTAATGTTAATATAAAAAAATTGGTTCTCTGTAAAGTCGGTTCACGAACGATAATTTTACGTGATAACGTCATAAGAAAACATTGAAAAACAATTGCATACTTTCTGCTGCAATTGTTATATTACATTATTAAACTAAGGAAACCACATTAACTTTTAACTTCGCTTTATAAACAGATGACAAAACAGTTCACGGGTAGGTTGTGTGCTGCTACCGCTGTCTCTTATACTCGGAAACAACGGCCGATAGAGTGTAAGAGAGATAGATGCTTAGGCCGATTGCGCCTCTCTATCCCTTGTTACGCGCTCTCGCTTGCACGCTCGGCTCAGGCGGAACGTGACAATGAGTCATGCATTTTCGTGTGTGCAGCTGGCGTTCATCAATTTATAAGACGTTATCACATCAACAGAATAATTGTTTCATTATTAAAGTAAATTAAATAGATCTACGTAAAACAAAACGGTGTTCAAAACTTTTTATATGAAACATTTGATCCAAGTTGGCGGGTCTTTATCGTCGAATCTTCACTTTACTGGCTGAATGCCAAAAGGATTTTAAGTAGATGAGAGATAAATTAAGCTGCGGAAATTGTGTGAAGTAATGCTTTCTATACGTTTTCTGCTTGTATAACTCTTTAAACATAATACGTAGTTGAGATTATAGTATACTAACAATTGCGCGCGATTTTATTCACCTTAAATTTTATATAAACGGAAATCAATTTAGAATGTATGTAAGCAGAGATAATTTCAATACACCGTATGTTGTGGAACTAGCGATATATAAAGCTGTAATCCCATCCTCGTCAAGTACCACTTCTTTCTTTTAGTAAAACGAACTATTTATCCGTCAGCTTGTAATATTCTGACAATAATTGCCCGCAGTATTTGGTTCTTTATATGTACCGTAAATAATTTATTTCATTGATATTTGGATCATTTAAGTCACTTCGATTCAATGAACTAAACTTAGTGAAACCCATTATTCTATTTCCTATTTTTTATATGCGATTACTATTATTATTATTTACTCGGGTAGGGAAAATTTCACAAACACTGTACGTTATTTAATACATGAACAATTTAAATAGTGAGTTACAAAGTAATGTTTTACCTTTAATTTTACACTCCATGCTTTCCATTAGCGGACTTAATTTAAAACTCTTCAGCGAGTCTACATATGCTTTCCCTTGTATTTTTTTTGGCTTTAATGCAAGATTCTATCATTTAAATTGTCTATAGATTTTTTGCAAGTATGTACGTAGTATACAAATTGTCACTGAAACCTTTACTTAATTCTTGAGGATTTAGTTTGAATGGCTCGTGCATCAGTGCATATTGCTAATTACATATTTTAGATTACAATGCCTTAGGGCAAAAATAGGTGTGGCGATGATTCTTACATATTCGAACCTTTAAAACGTTTTAATTCTTAAATATCATAAATTTGATTAAAAAAAAAATTAAGGCAATTCCTAGTTTGGTTCTTGGAAATGACGACATTTGAACCGAAATTCAAATAATGCACCTAAAACGTATTTATTGTCTTTATGGTAATTGTATTATAACTAATTATAACACCTATGGTATAAACAGTTCCAGAATAGTTATCTCAATCCGAAGTATTATGACAGACGACGCGTAGGATGCGAGCGCGTAGGAGGCAGGCACGTACTGTTTTTGTTTCTAATTCAATTCTGATAGGTTAAGCAATTAAAGGTATAATATAATAATTTCTTTTTTGATATTCAGTTATTGTCCATCGGTTACAAATAAAAAAAATATAATACGAGAGAATATAATTTTTCGTGTGTTTGCATGGAATAGAACATTGTAGTGATAATTGGTAAAACTAATGAGTGAAGACTGATATTATACTAATGGTGAACGTTGCAATGGCGAAGAGTAGCCATTGAAATAAATTTAAACAAATGCCATGAATCCAACTCATTATAAAACCTAACGTGCAGGAGAGTCGTAAGTTGTTAAGTTTAAGGAGAGACTCTTCTTAAACTTAAAAGTTCAATAATGCTTATTAAGTTAATAATCGTTAATGACTGTAGCCTTATAAACTAAATCAAATTGTCCAAGCCTGTTTGCCGGTAAGACTTTTACTTTGGGTTATATAGGATTTTTAATTAGCATTATAATGCGGTTTAATTTTTTATGATTTAAACTTCCTTACGATGCTTTAATGTGAGCTAAAAATGTCATCAATTTAACTAATATAATTCAATTTACGTGAAATCTTAAATGTATGTAAGTTTTGCTTGAAAATGTTCTTAACTCAATTAGTGTATAATGTATGTGTGTGTAAATGTATAACAATTTTTTATATTGAAGTATCGTTTTCTTATTGCTTATTATTATCTTTTAATGAGATTTATATAGTTCTTGTCCTTGAAAATATTTTCTTCACAATATAAATCTCCATTTATATGTCGATTTTATGTTATTACCAAAACAATAGACAGTAGATGAGTGAAACCATTTTGAAGACTATTCTAGTAGATTTGTAACAAAGAAAAAATATAGAGTTTCGCACAGCTTTGTCAGATTATATGAATTAAACTTTGAAACAAGGCCATTGTTCCATAAAGGTTTTAAAGTGAATTTAAAAAGTTTTATCTAATGACATTATGAATATTTTCAGCTAAATTTTGGGCAGAGTGCGGTGCGGCGTGGCTTTGAGTAAAAATTCTTTGTAGGAACTTCTTACAATGTTTCCACTTTCTAACTAATTGCTTTGACCTTTAGAAGTGTCATGGGATGTCACCGTGGTTTTAAATAGTTCGATAATTTTAATTACGACTTTCGAGACAATGGTAACAAATAATTAAAATTTGGATGGACACATTTGTTAGTTTACACATTATCAAAATTATGATTTTTATTCTGTTCTCCAAAATGTTTCTTATGGACAAATAATCCGAGGGAAACGAAACGTAATGTCTGCGTGAAAGGGAGAAGGTCATATAAGGAAGATGGCGGATATGATGTTTACACAGATAGATAGATTGGTCATAAATTTCAAATATGAAAATTAAAATGAAGTTGTTATTTATCCTGTGGCCTCTGGCCTATTCCCACTTAATATAATAAAAGGCTTCCACCAATATTTTTACGTTCCCAGAATGTCATATATCGTTTATCCCGTACAAATGGAAGCCACAGTGACGGTATCAGTTTGATAAATGCTAGAATAACCAAATTTCACAATTTTCTTCACTACGATTCGAACCAGTTGAACCCTCATACTACCAAATTGATAAATTGTGTTATTTGTTATCAGTTTCGTTGCCCGTGAGCAATACATTTTGGTTTACATAACGGCAAAGGTAATAATCCAAAGTGTTCGTAATTGTTTGGTCTTGTTATGTACAGTAAAATGAATAAAGTTTCAATTCGTCCTCTCAATATAATTATAATGATTTCTTATCTAATAAGTAGTTAAATAATACACATTATAAGAACTGACACACTTTGATAACCAAATACTCTTCTCATGCTATGTGGAAAGACATTACTTCATAGCACTGATTGTAAGACTCCACGTTTTCTTTATTATTGAACTATCTTTTGTCTGCAGCTTCGCTCGCGTTAATGATATGACTTATCCCTTGGGAACAGTGAACCTCTTCATGATGGTCGGTTGAGTAGTTAAGGTGTAAAAGCATAATAAATATACTAAGAGCTGAACCGCATTGTTATTTAATAACCAATGCTAATACTTCACTATATAGTATGTATGCTTAAATCTTTAAAACTACGAAACGGATTTTGATGCGGTTTTTTTTAATTGATACAGTGATTGAAGGGGAAGGTTTATATGTATAATAATATAAATTATATAGTGGAGAAATACTGTTATTTTTGAGGTTACTCCATATTTAACGCGTGCGGGCCACGGACAGTAATAAATAAATCAAAACTACTGGATCGATTTTAATCATTTTTTCAGTGAATGACATAGGCTATATATTTTATACCCGTGCGAAGCCGGAGCGGGCCGCTAGTAAAATATTTATAAAGACATGTTGACATGTTGTTGCGGGAAATTTAATTATAAAAACAAACAGTACTCAGTTTCCGAAATACAATTTGTAAACATTGATTAAATATTTATCTTACTACAACTGGCATTTATAACTACGATTTTAATCCTACCAGAAAAACAATTCGAAACGAAATTAAAGTTTACTTTCCATAAATAACACTTGCAACGCGCCTAATGCGACCCTGATCACAGAGTACGTCTCTACACTGCGTGTGCGCCTCTCTCTCGACTCGTACTACAGATACATCACGCCCCAGAATCAGTGGCTCTGCTAGGAGGAATATTATTCTGTGGTCAGTCATCTAAAGATTGTCATATTGAGTTTATGTCGCGCGCTTTAATTGTTCGTTTTGCATATTGTATTAGTAATTTGTAAATGTGTTATGTTATGCCGTTTACATACTTTGTGTATAAATAACAGTTGGAACTATTAAAGGGATTATAAAACTGTTAAACAGTCCCTTTTTGACAGTTACAACAAATTTGAACTAACACCACAGATTACACAACACTACATCATAGAATTCTGTAGCTTTACATAAATAAATTAAAATTAAAGAAATTGTACATTTTCTTTACATTTTTATAAAAAAATATATATACATTAAGAATACATAACCAAAAAATGTTACAAAATTGCGATATAGAAAAATATAATTCAAATTTATTCATTGTATACAAGAGAGTGCAAATGAAAATTTCTGTAAATTCAATTCTAGACAACGGTATGGATAGACGAAACAAAAAAAGAGCAAGCGTAGAGAAGCAATTTCGTGATCCGCGTGTCGGCCCACGTATTCCTGATACGCGAAATTGAATTTTCGAACAATCCCGGTTATTGTAAAATTTACTACTTAGCGTATGTGCGCACCACCTGTTACCTAATATAATTTTGTATTAAACTATGTATAATTCCGCCAATTTACATTGTCAGATTAATGCGAACCTCCTACTTTACTTTGGCGCCGTTCCAGTTTGGCAGCATATTCGGCAATTTGTGTAGAGCTGGTAGCCGGTTACTTTTTTTAGCGATATAAGCTGTAATCATTTATGAAGGATTATCAAAATAGTATTAATGTAAAATGCTTTACTGAATAATATATACCTATGCGATTTTATCGGGAGCTAGATTATTCACGAAGTTATAAATGTATTGTATTAACTAGTGTTCTGTTTTCAATTACAGTCGCAGAAGTGTTTGTGGTAATTAGTGTTCAAATTTTATGGATAGTAATAACTCGATTTGTAAATTGGATGTCGAAATTATTGTGTAAATATGTTATACGCGATGACAAATTTCATAAAAGATTACTCAACTAACTCGTTTCAGAAACTAAACTTCTTTGGATGAATATAAACAATAATTAATTGCTGAATGGTGCAACTTGTCGCTTCCTAATAATTGTATTTGTTACTTTGTTATTTGACGCGAGCGTATATTTGTGTTACTTTATTGCGCTCAGTTTATAGCATATTTTTTATTTTTCTATCCAGCCAAGTACCTGTTTACCATTTTTGTTGCACCAAAAACCTTGTGCTGAAAAACATTGCACTGAAATTCGATCTTAAAAATGTACTCCCTACGTAATCAAAGATGTTTCACTTTAAAAAGAAGGTGTGTGTGCGATTCACACACGATAGAAGTGAAACTTCAGTAAATCAACAAAACAATGAGATAATATATATAACAAGGGTAGGATAATTACAAAGTTTATTTTTTTAAATGATAGTATTTTGATTAATTTTAAAAGATATTTTATATTTTATTTAACATATGTTACATAATTTATTGCTCAAGTTTCATATTTTCAGTTTCAATAAACATTATATAAAAATACTCACAAACACTGTGAAATAATAACACACCACGCTGACTTCTTATTAAAAAGCTGTAATACGCAGCCGCATACAGTATACTGTAGTACATGTACTTTTCACATATACTAACATACATTAAATGCAGAAATACAAGCAAGTATTAAACAGTGTGCAATATACGAGTACATACACACCGACATTTGCTCTCTTACTCTGGTTCACTAATTACAGGTGACTATGCTTAGAAGACGGGAGTGAGGATGCTACGAAGCATGGCATAAAGAGGAAAGATCGATAATATAAAATAGTATGTATATTTCTGTCTCATTCGTTGCCATATTTGTGTTTCTTACTTGTCCTTTTTCCGTTGCATCCGGTTTGAAATCACAACGATTTAAAGAAGTTTCACTTCAAAAATGCATTAACATTCAACTGCACACTAATAACGCCTGTAAGAGTCCCATTGCTGGGCTAAAGTTCTTTTTCCGAGAGAAGATATAGATATAATTTCCATTCCAGTCCCACGATGTATTTGCGATTTCAAACGCCGAAAAATCCATTTTTCTATAATTTCCCCACAGACAATGGTACTAGAATAGAATAGTACAAGAACATTTAATCGGTTTAGGTTTCCTCACGATGTCCACCTTTGTTGTTAGTCGACAACGTTACTACTTTAAATTAGTACTTATACTAAAATTTTATTCACTTGTAATAAAATTCATAGGTACACTTCATCGGGGTTCTTCAGTATAAAGTGACGGCATTATGATTGATAATAAATAAGCACAGCATAATTCATGAATAACGAATGCCACTTCGAGATCGGAAGTCCATCGCCAATCCTTGCTGTATTGTTGGTTTGCAGGCCTTTTGTCTGCTGGGTATATATTAAATATTCCGAAACCTATCACTAATTAAATACAGTCACTACGATGTATTTATTACCAAGCGTATGTTGCCGTCCGGGTTGCATATAGACACCCTGTTATTCCTGCTTTAGAACTGCTATTTATAATCTACCTACAGTGATCGTGATGCACTCGAACAAAATTGTGTGTTGCGTAAAATATCTCAAAGCCAAGAGTGAGCAATTTGTGTGCTTACTAATATAGTGATTGTGAATCTAAGTTTCTTCGTTTGCATGTACGTGATCAGGGGTACAAAACAGGACATAGGCATACTTTTCATCAAGAAAGAGTACTTTTCCCAAAGGAAAAGTCAATATCTATATTAACCATGAATATTAGCTACTCATTTGTAAAGATACACACGGAAAAGTAGTTGTATGCGGAGGCTAGTACAAAAATAAATGTCGAAATAATTTCAATTCAATTTATATTTCTACTATAGAAAACATAGTTTTTCCGTTCCCTCATGTTTAAAAATATCCTTTTCGCAGGAGAAAACAAGTTTGAAGGCTGTACGATCGGAAATCGGAATCCGCCCGGATATCCAACGATCGAGATGGGACATAACGACATTTGCGACATCACAACCACACGTACCGACGTACCTGCGGCTAGATAATTTCGACCGACCAAATAAGCCCCCAGCTGCGCCGCCCTTTTACAAACTAAAATAAATGAAAGGTCAAAAGAAATATGGCTGTTATGTTATTGGCGTGTTCGATACGTTTGTATAAAAGCGGGAAGCGTTCTGAGCTCGGTTCAAAAGATTTTTTAATATTACTGTATTGGTTCGGTGTGGATGCGTGCTTTTCATTCCTTTTGAACGGTTATTTCGTGTTCCGCTTTGTAATGTTGTGTGGAACTATCCGGCTCGTGAAGTATAATCAACAAGAAAACTGTTAATTTTTATTGAATTACTTTTAACATTACATAGCTTAATAAAATGTTTGTAGGAGCTAATTTCTCTTGAATTACTTTTAACATTACATAGCTTAATAAAATGTTTGTAGGAGCTAATTTCTCTGGTACTAACTTGAGGATGGTTGCTATTCAGGCGGACTTAGCGGACCATCATGCTATGGTTGCATCACGATGTTTTCCTTCACCGAAAGCTCCGACTCAATTGCTAGGATTCAGACCTAAGTCCTTCGACGCTGTATCCGACGACACTACCAGCTGAGCCATCATCGCTTTCCGGCCCTTTTAGGGAATGCTTGGCTGACCAATCCACTTTCAGTCTCCACGCTGCACTACACCGCCCCCTGAACCATTAATTGCTCCGTTCTCGTTGAGTGTATTTTCTTAATTACATTTTACAATATGGAATTTTTCCAAAGTTTTGTTTTATATTCATATGTATTTACTCTCCGATTGTACAACAGTGATATGAACATTTTTCTGCGGATTGAGACGTTGAATGTAGTATTCAGTTATCATCGTTTGATTGATCGGATGTGTTCAGAACTTTAACAACAAACGTACTTTGGATAGAATTTTTTTTTTTTTTTTTTTTTTATATTATAGGGGGCAAACGAACAGGTGGGTCACATGATGATAAGTGTTTACCGCCGTCCATAGACACTAGCAACACCAGGGGAGTCGCAAGTGCGTTGCCGGCCTTTTAATATATGTGGGCCTCCGGCGCTCTCACTGACCGAACGAAACGCAACAGTGCAAGCACTGTTACTTCACGTCGGTTTTCTGTGAGAGGGTGGTACTACCCCGGACGAGCCGACCCATTCATGCTGAAACCAGTAATAGCTTCAGCGTAGCTCTACCACCTACAGATTTAAATATATTATCGTACGTTTTATTCATGAAGCAAATACCATATTGCTCTCAAGTATTTATACTTCGTAGATGTAAAAAACGACTTCGTTCGACGATGAATACAAAAAAAAAATAGGACTAATTCTCAAGCGTAGCTATCGAAATACATCTATAGTTGTTTTGTGACAGATCTTGAGGGTGTTAAGGTAGTAAGAGAATCTTAGAAATTCCCTTACTTCTATGCAATGATTTCATCACCAATTTTTTTTCACTGGAAGCTCCAACTTTTGACAAGAATTTGAACATGCATCGATCGAGGCGTCTGACCACATTACTCTTGAGCCATGACCACTTATGTGAAAATTAGATTGGAGATTTATAGATGACAATAATCAGCTTTATATCTATAATAAACTAAGTTGTTTTTTTGTTTATACAGCTATACTATAATTTTAGCAAGGTGTTGTTCTTAGTAGATGTGATAGCTTTGCTTATTCTAAAACTCTAAAATATTTAGTTATATTTAACATGTCAAATAAAGTATATGCCGAGGCAATAATGAGGAGAAAGTATTACGTCATACATGATGACGACATCTTTAATATTCAATGGGTGTCAGTCAATCAAAGCCAATCAAGAATTAATAATAAAAGTGTTTATTTTTTGAAAAACAGCCATAAAAATGCAATACTGATACTGACAATTTAAATTATCCATAGATATGTAGACGGCCTGACGATTAAAGTGAGAATGATCCCCACTCCTTTTTTTCAAACTGTCAAACCGCTGTTGGCCTGATGGATCTTCATAGCTTCAGCGGGCTTTTAGGCAAGCACTTGAGGTGCATATGGCAATTAACTCAAGAATGCCAAAGTGGTTAAACCTCGGCCTGTGATGTAACACCGTAAATCTATGGAGACTAACCAAGCTACCTAAACTTATTATATTATATACGCGTTAGTGGGACATATATGTGTACAAGCACGTGTGCTTCATTAACTCATAAATGTATTTCGAATATGGCAATTTGGCAAACACGAATTAAGCCGAGATAAAAAAATAGGGAAAAAAC
This sequence comes from Antheraea assamensis, assembly GCA_035772565.1. Lineage (NCBI taxonomy): Eukaryota > Metazoa > Arthropoda > Insecta > Lepidoptera > Saturniidae > Antheraea > Antheraea assamensis. The sequence goes on along the minus strand of JAQQSE010000181.1, from coordinate 637,553 downwards.
ATGAAAATCCTTACATTATATGTGTGCCTTAGGTGTACATACACATGTGCATATGTGTAAGGTGCATTGTGGTGTACGTAAAAACTGGTGGGTGTAGTGTCACTGTATCGCGCTAGCAGCGTCCTTGAGTGTTCCACTCCGGGTGATTGATCCTACGCTTGTAACCCTGACGTGCGAAGCCTCGGCTAGTGTGCGGGAGCGAAATTCACCGCCAGATAACGGTGGTGCGATCTATGGTTTTGTAGGCGTGGGTGCAAGCACGTTAAGTTTGTAGAATCGGAAGGGTATGAATGGTTGCTGCCGTTGTGTACTACTTCTCGCTATGTAAATATCACGATTAAAGTAAATACTTTTCCTTAAAAAAGTATATTAATTTAATTGGAAATAATGCATAATTAAGAACAAACCTATTCAGGCCGGCCTTGCCAATAATCACAGTGGTTTATATTCTTATCGTACGATGTTTTCACAAATTATGTAGACAAATTAGTTTTAGGTAGATAAACACGCGTTGGAAACAATTGAAATGTCCGGACATTCGGGGTTACGGTCAAAATGTTAGCCAGTCACGAAACTTTAGTGAGGCGTATAGTTGTCATCTAGGATTAAGCGAAAGTCGGGTCGCTTTGCTTGATCATATTAATTTTTATTTCGATTCAGATATTGCAATTTCTTTGCACGTACTTTGTTGCCTTTTATTAATTGAATATTGGTATGACTTCAATATATTTCCTCACCCACACATGCGTGGCGAAACTTCGACAACTTGTCGCGTTGAAATAAACGTCAAAAGTTGTGGCGATAAAGGTGCAGATAAACGTTCTCGTATCTGCATTATTTCAATAAAATAAAATTAGCGTGCGCCAACCTACTTTGGTGTATTTGAAAGCCACCGCGACGATTCAGATATCATGTTGCATTTATTCACATGCAGATTGATAGTTCGTAATGCATGTCGACAATTTTTTTCACACCTGCGCTTACTATGGAAATAGATAAAACTACACGGCTAGGTAAAGGTATTCATAATGTAAAAAAAATGGTCAAATAATGAATTACAATTTTTATTAAACACTGGAATTATTTAATTATTATTTTTTAGATTATAGTTATATGCTCATAATTTAGTATGTACTGATTTTTTAAATAGTCAAGCCATTTGTATACAGATGATGTGTTCCTTAAAACTACGAGCTCTTTACAATTAATATGGTTGGTTCTATAAAACTGAATAGCCGAACACACACAGTCAAAACAGTTCAGTATATTTTTCTCGTCTGTTTGTTAACCAGCCTTAGCGTTATTAATGAAACATAATATAAATAGTTTTCTTTATACCATCGACAAGTCATAAACCTTTATTTATAAGTTTCTATTCGTCATAATTCCCGCTCCTTACATCTACAAATATTTGTACAATACAATACAATTTAGAAAAACAAACCAAAAATGAATAAAAATGGTATCGATGTACAAAAACAAAAAAAAATATATACATATATCCTTTATTATAGTTAAGTTTTGACCAGTAGTTACATTAGAACAACTTCAAAATTGTTATTGCATTAATAAAATGTTTGAAGCATTTTATAACCAACTTATACAGCGATTCTCATTGCGGGCCATCTTGATATAGCCATTAAAGTGGAACGAAGGGAAGTCACCTCTTACGAAGTTATTTCTTCGAAAGCTCGGACAGTGATAACTACTTGTGTGTTCACTGCTCTGCAATTAGTTAGGACGTAGGATTTTACAATTAACTAGTTGCCCGGTCCGGCTTTGCCTGACTGTCTATCCAGTCAACCAATTACTTTATATCGCAATCTGTTAGAATTTATCGGTTCGGTAGCTTAGACGTCCATTGCGGACTAACAACGTGACACGTAATTTATTAAGATGTATCAACCACGAAAAAAGAGGGAACTACTATTCACATGAAAAAAAATCAATGTGAGGACAAATTAAAAATAGATTTTTCCTTATACAATATTATGTTGAAAAGTTACTGAGTACAATTATAAGAATCCTTAAAGAAGAGTCGTTAGAAATATGCCTTGTTCTTTAATAATATGGGTTTATATCAAACGCGTAACACCCACATCAAGTTTAAAGAAAATAATACAATATTGTAATTTATTTGACAGCGACCTGAAAAAAAGAAAACGGTAAGGCTTAAATGTAAAATGTTACAAAGACTTCCAGTACCTCTTTAAGGAGCAGAAAAATAATATTCTTAGATACTTCTTGGTAATGTTTCGAATTATTAATTAAAACACAAAAACCTAATTATTATTCTATTTAGTATGACTTAAATCATTTTCATTTACATTTTCTTTTTTTTTTTGTTTTTATATGTACTTGGTGCTTGGTCACAATTTACAGTGCCATTCCAGTGGTTGTCATCAAAATAAATATGTACTAATCGTAAACAGTAACAACATTTTTTAACGGCTTTAAATATTAGTCATAACCATCTTGTAAGACATTCTAGCTTCCCCGGATGCTGGAAAAGTAGGAATGTTATTGTATAAAACGAGGCTCACTATTATCTCACTTATTCACTAGTTTTATAGTAAAACCTTTTTTACATCGCCTCAATTTTTTTTCGTCCAACTATCGTATGTTGCATTACAGTGTTCGCCCATCAATAGCACGGCTCATTACAGCCGGCCACGGAGTAGGAGAGATGTGAAAAGATTCGGCAGAGCAGGCAAGGCCAATATAGCGGCGTCCATGGCTCAATTCAAAGGTTTCACTTTCATCGTGGTTCCATAAAATATTTCTCATTTCCATATGATTTTTCAAGTAGTTTTCTTTATACGAACCTTGTCCTGACAATTACAAACAGGACAAAAAAAAATCGTCATATAGGTGCAGCTACATGCATACATTCATATGATAATTGATTTTATATGGTTTGCTAATCATTTTGTGGGTCAGAAACAACAAGAAATGGAAGATTATGTAATGTAATAATAGATGAAGATTATACAAGATATTACCAGAAATCAAAGATTAATAGGCATTCACATTTTTTATATTAACCTATAGTAATGAAAGTCTAATTAACCTTAACCTCCCATTATGACAAACTGAAAGTATCCAGTAACGATTCATTATTTATAGCAATTTTCGAACTTGCGTCAGATATCGATACCTTACTATCTCGGCTCTTAAATCCTTACCGAACGCTTGCGTTGGTTTGTAAACATGTCTAAACAAACGAGCCACAAAGATTGTATCATAACATCCCACTATAGTTTCAGAGCACGTAGAAAATTACACTGTCGTACATATCAGAGTGAAAATTTAAAATGTTTTTAGAAAAAAAAAACATCAAATTATGTACAGTCTCGTAAGAGTGTTTTTGCAGAAGTTTTAATTGAAAGTAAATACTTAAATCTGGTAAAACAATACGTTAACTTGGTTATATACGCGAAGATAAAATGTCGGTACGTCTTAGTTTCATGAGCAATTTATTTTTATGAAACTACTTGTTTCTTTGAGGTTTATAATAATTTACTATATAATCTCCAACTTTTCGATGACTCACCCGTAAGCATTTAAGTTACATTAAACTGCTCGCTTACGATAAACTTGTAGACCTTCAATACCAAGCTAAGTTATTAATAAAGGTAAACAAAAAACTAACCAAAATAAATGCTGAATCTTACTTTAGTAATAATATGAACGAACGATTGTTGAGGTTAGTTAAAAATGTAATATTATCATTCCTCTTTTTTATTTACAGGAGGCATATTTAAAAGATGTGTCTCTCGGGACGCCCGACAGAAGTGATAATTTATACTGCCTACCGCTAGTCGTGTCCGTGAGAGAAAGGGAAGCCAGACAGACTGGCAGCTGTAACGCAGTTACGTAACGAAGCGATTTACCCTACCAGAAGAAGTTATCGCTTCAATAATGTATCCTGTTCCTATGCCTATGCTATTCTCATATTTAAGATAAATGTAACTGATACACCATATAATCCATTATGTAGCATTTAGTCAAAGAAATATACACAAATACATACTAAAACATTATGTTCTTTCTGTGCAATTGCTTATAAAGTAGATAAAATGAAAGTTTCATGATAAGAATCTAAATTGTTTTGAGAATGTTCTATAGGTCGTTTATTTTAAAGACGTAAAACAAGTGTTTATTAAATATAATGAAGTAATTGCATTGAAATAACACCTAAATCAATCGTAGTGGAAAATTGCTTAATTCATAATGTAAAAAAAAAAAATAAAGTAATTAGTCACAAAATCTAATTTTTTAACCAAGTAATGGAAAAAAATGCAAGAAATGTTTGCTGAATGTAATCTGCACACGTTCCTTTTGATTTATCCCTATTCCTCAGATAGGTACACGAGACGTTCTCGCAATGCATACAAAAAGCAAACTATTTACCAATTCGCAATGATTCGCTGGGTAGATTGCGGTTGGTAGTATACTTAGCTCCAGGGAATCTAACCCAGCTGTACCATCTACGTAGGGCTACACTGAACTAAATTAATCTCGCAATATTTTTTTATCTTTCAACATTACCTACTATTTCCAAAGGACATCTATCATTATCTATTCTTTGAATTTCCTTTTCACGTATCATTTCTTCGCAAGGGTTTATCTACACGTATATATGTAAAACATTGTTAATGTTTGAGTGATGGAGATGACTTTTCACTTTTGAACAATTATCGAATCGTCTTCACTTAAGGACAAATTTACATTAAATATTTCCTTTTCCAAATTATTTTGTCAGCCGCAATAACTGTACGAATTCCGACCCAGCTTGGGGTTTGAAGTTTCGTGTACTTATTCATTCTTTCTAATTCGCGTTTATGGACAACCTAACGATTCTTTACGGCCCTTTTTCTTTAGATGCTTTTTAGAATAAAAATAAATCATTAATAAAAAGTACTAACTTGTTGATAAACTAAATATATGTTATTAAGTTATCAGTTTTACTTAATCTTCAAGCCTTTTATAAACCTTAAAACTTAAACTTATACAGCTCTATATTATGTTTTACAAGCACACGCTTGGCATCGATCTCACCTGATGTTAAGTGAAGATGAGGCCAACGATAGACCGCGCTTACCCGCTAGATGCCTATTCCTTCTTCTCTAGAACATTCCCAAGTTATAGGATGACAGGAAGAGAGATACCGGGAGTTAATTCCACTCTTTAGTCGTACGTATAATAAATGATGACGCAAATTGCTTCGTATGAACCACGGGAATATCAACCACATAAGGGTATAACTTTCACGGCGTCTAGGCGTCTTCTGATAGAGGAATTATATCATGTAATTGCTGTGCACACTCTCCAAAATGTAACCTATAGAACACTGAAAGACAAGCCACTTTTAGACGTTGTTCTATTGTCGTGACAGCAATATTCCACATATGAGCGTACTCGAGCTTGGTTCAAGCTCAAAAGCTGTTCTGGTGTGAAATATCGCCTAACCTTAAAAAGGATGACATTTCTTTGAAGTTGTTCTCGCTTTTTGCTCAATTGAGCTGAGTTTGCCAAAGGGCAGTAAACATACAGACGGCCCATTTGATGATAAATATTTACTGTCACCTATGGACAACTCTAATACCAGGGATATTACTGTTGTATTACCGACTTTGAAGAACGCGTTTTAATCTCTTTTGAAGAGACCTATGTCATAATCCTGGGGGATCACCGTACCGTTAACCCATTCTCCAACGTTAGTATACGTCTAATGCAGGTTCTGGAGAATCCTACGGTTGGCGCTATTTTTTTTGGTTTTAAGGTGTGTGGATGAGCAACAAGTCAGTGACTCGGAGAACCACTATAAGAGCACCATATCAAAAAGTTTTTAGCGGAAGTGGTAGTATGATTACCACTTGCTAATATCAGAAGGTTGAACGGAAGAAATGAAAGATCTGACTCCAATGTGCAGACTAGTAATCGCTTTGGCAGCTGGATTACGAATCTCCCTTTATTGAGCTGAGCAGGTTATATTTAAAGGGAACAGAACACGTGTACAGGATTAAAAGTCGGCAAAACACAAATATTATTCGAGTAATAGAAACTGGGAATAACACAATATCGGAGCAATAAAGCAATTGTAACAATACGCAGTGTACAATAAGAATGAGTAATAAAAGTAGAACTACAAATATAAATAATTACAAAATAAAACAAAACAATAATAATGCGCCGCGTCGTAAATGGGTTTTGTCGGCGAGATTATAATTACACCCAGGTATCATGTGGCCGACACCTGGGCTATAATCCGTGCTTTTAATCTATTTGTTATTGATGTTTTAGATTATCGCTGGTATTTCGCTTAAGTTGTTGTAGTACACACATATCACGTTTGATGTAGGTATGTGTGTCGCTACAGTGCTCCCCCTTAAGCGAAGCGTACTGGTGGACGAATGATATGTCTCGATCGGCTGATCGGTGCGGGCGGCGTTTGGCGATATGTAAGTATTACTGGTTGCTGTTCGGCGGTAATGTCACACGTGTGTGTGAATTAGGTGTAGATGCTCGGCGTGTAGGTACTCGGTGCTATCGTTGATCCGGTAGAGAGGCTTGAGTCGGTGCTACGAGGCGGTCATCTTAGCGGTCGCGTAACTGGATGGCGTCGGATTTGTCGTATTGTCTGACAATATTGAAATGGCCTTCTGGTGGTTGAGAAAATTTTCTCGCGTGGTTTACACTGACAAAGTTGCGGTGTCCTTTATGTATTGACGTGGGTCGGAGGTTTCCGTCTGATGAAGTATTTGTGAAGATCGCGCTGCGTTGTGGTTGTGAGACGTAGTTATGTGCCTGCGTTGATGAGTGGTGTTGTATTTTGCGCCGTTGATAGAGGGTGCATGGCCTCACCCTAGTGAAAACGTCGGTGTGTGTAGACGATAGAGATAATATTTGCGATATTGGTATACATGTTGTTTTCCTGCCCAGGTGGCTTATGTTGCGTGCGGCGTCGAAAGCGTTGTGACAGAGTTCTTCTGGCAAATTTCCTTGTGATGTTTTACAAATTGAGAATGATGTCTTAACGGACGAAATAGTGATCTTCTTTGGCTGAAGATTGTCTTGCTGAGGCAGCGGCTGGACAGTGCGATCTTGTTCTTGTGGCTTTTGTAGTTTTGTTGCGGCTGTGCAATCTAGCGTAGAAGGAGACGAGATTGCTTCAACTCGGCTGAGTGTGTCCGCGACTGCGCTTTCTTTTGGGCTGCTACTGGAAACAACTGTTCCGGGTGTCGCGTCTTGAAGCAATAGAGGCGGTGGATCGGCGTAAGGCAAGGTAATCTTCTTTAACGGAAGATTCTCTTGTTGATCCAACCGATGAATGCTGTTTTCTTCTTCTTGAGTTTGAGGTACAGCTTTATAGTCAGTCGTAGGCGGACTTATGATTTCTTCATAAGCGGTGATCAGGCGTTCTTTTACAGCAGTGTATAGGTATGTTTTTGCTGGGTTACTCATTAGGTCGGCGATCTGATCGATGTCTGCTTTATCGAGATATTTAATCACCAATTGTGCTAGTTGCTCTTGATTTTTGTGAAGTATGCTAGTTACAGCTTCAAAATAAATAAACCAAAGTCGTGGTTTATCGCGCCAGAGTGGCGGAATGCGCTTGGTGAGAACTCTGGTGGCTTCTTCATAAAAGGATTTGTATACATGTTCTGTGATGTGGGCTGTTTCGATCGTCATGTTGACGACATGTGGCTTCGGTGCGCAGCGTTTCTTTGCTAGTAGAGCTTCGTTGCTTGTGTAGCTAAGGAACTCTTCTTGACTTACTTGATGTCTGCAGGTAAAACTTCAATGTTTGCTTGAGATTGTTTCTTCTGGGTGAATTTCAGCGTCTCTACGTGTTCTTCAGGGGTGTAGTTCAGCACCTCTTTGCGTATTTTTGCGGGAGTTGTTTCAGCGTTTTGCGCGTTCTTTGGGGTCACCACTTGTACGGCGCGTGTCCCAGTAGATGATTAGGCCGATCTTGTAAGAAGATCACGTCGGTTGACGGGTGGATTCTTCGATCAGGCAGGAGATCACGTCGGTTGACGGCTGCGCCCGGGTAGGAGATCACGTCGGGGTCACCACTTTAGCGGAAGTGGTAGTATGATTACCACTTGCTAATATCAGAAGGTTGAACGGAAGAAATGAAAGATCTGACTCCAATGCAGGGTTCTGGAGAATCCTACGGTTGGCGCTATTTTTTTTTGGTTTTAAGGTGTGTGGATGAGCAACAAGTCAGTGACTCGGAGAACCACTATAAGGGCACCATATCAAAAAGTTATCCCAAACATTCTCCATTGTACGTGCAGTAAAGTACATTTAGAGATCCAATGTCTCTGCGAAATTCTAATGATTCTAAACCGAATGTTAATTCGAGGTCGTCATGATAAATAACGTCGTGTCTGCTTAGACGTTCTGTCAGAAACGGGACTGATTCTTAAGTGCAACTGTGGGAATGTACTTATAAGTGCTTGGTGACAGATTTTCAGTTAATGTGGGTGAAGGTAAAATTCTTTACCAACTTACTATGTTCCATCACGATGTTTTCTTTGACGAAAAGCTCATAGCAATGTTCAAAACAGCGTCAATCAACGCGGTGTCCGATTAGATTACTACTGCCTTAGTCATTTACTACCTCAAAGTTTTCTATTTTCGTGTACAATTAATAAAATGATTTTATGATTTGCTTTTACCCAAATGCTTGACATTTGTTTCCTTTACTGTAAAGCTGCGATATTATATTAGGCAATCTTAGTGTTCCTCCGATATAAAAAAGAGAAGCGATATTTAAATACATTTTGTTTGCTGGCTTCATTCATATTGAAATGATATTGAGGCAGATGGGAAAATGTTTATTTGTCATTATAGATAGTTTATTGTAACTGAACAGAATATAATTAATATTGTAAATATTTAAAAGAAACGACAACCATAGATAATAAAACAACGCGTATTAGACCGACATTAGTTAGTTGAGAAAATAAAGGAACAAAAGAACACACATCAATCTCTGCGTTCCTTATTATAAACCTCCGTGACGGAACGCAAATATCAGTACTTGTGTTCAGACTTTATGTATCTCCATCGTGTATTCGCGGAAATTACATGGTAGACATATGCTACGGCGCTTACCTAATTTCACAACCTAGGTAACTTGCTGCAATATATATTAATTTATAAATATTACTGAAGATATATAGAGTCCTTCCTTTGATAGAAATTTGAAAAGCACGCCCATAGCATTGGTAGAATTCATAACAAAAAGGAAATATAAAGCAAAATACAAATATCACGGGTAGAAATATTTATTACAACAGAATCGAAGGTATACACAACCTAAATGTTATATTATTTTAATGACATTGTCAACATTAATACAATTTTGTACAATTATATTGAATATTATGCACGATGTAACATGGTAACGACAATAACTTACATAAATGCGATATGACGATCACTTACTTCAATAACTTTAAAACATTATTTATAACATTATCATTACTAAATATATCTCGTTTTACGTTTACACATTAGCGTATAAGCCAAAAATTATAACGTTATTGCCCTTATATTTAATTTATACATTTGAATTCATAATATTTATGTTGATTTACCTACTAATTACAAGCGAATCACATCTTAAGGTTTTTACTATTATAATTATTTTTAAAATGAAGTTTGTACATAAATACACGTTATATAAATTTTATTCTTGTTGATAATGACAGCTGTCAATTGTGACAGCCGTCAATAATGAAGAGGTGTCGAAATGACAGCTATTTTAAACGATATTCACCTTAAAGTGACAGTGGAATTCTGAACGAATTGTAATCAATGGAGAAGAATTTTCTTTCTTTGATAATTCTAAATAAAATCTAACTAAACGTGTCCTATTAATCTTAGTTTTTTATTAACAATTTCAATGGTTTTGCGCACTCCCAGTTCACTAACATTTCTACAGCGCAATTTTTTTGTAACAATAATAAAATACTGCATACGATTATTTTTATAAATTATCTTATTCTAAATGTTTGTCGAAAAGTAACTCATTTGTGCGTACCTAATAAACTGATAGAATTTTATAAGCTGTTGTCATTAGCAGTACCGCCTAAAAACACACATTTTGACATAAACAACTTAGTATTACTTTTAATGATACTGAAAATACACGATTATTAACATTTATTTGTTTACGTGATCTAGTTTATAATACTTTGTAAACAAATCTGATAAATATATTATTAAAAAAGGCTATCAAATAATCGATACTGTTTGAATAAATAATACCTGAGGCTTAGAAAAAATAATGGAACCATCTTAATGCTAAGAATTCGACCTTTTATTTGTAGCCCTGTGGCAAAAGTTTTAGATCCTCATTTATTATTAGATACTTGGAAGTTGAACAAAACATAAGCAATAAGCAACTTCTCTGTATCCATTATCCTGTATTTCGGGCCGACGGGACGACGTTGTTCTTTGCTCAGCACATTTAAACTTTACTGTTGGAAGTAATATAGCATAAATTATGTTGTTCGTAGTATTTTTATTCTTGTTTGATTTTGTATTCCGTATTCAAAACATTATTTGTTAGGCTACGCGCCACAACACTTTTAAGTTCACTGTAGTGATTTAAATGCCTACGATGCTGATATGAAAGCGTCAAGATATATTAAACATGTTACTATAAACATAAAAACAATTTTGTTATTTTTTAGAATCTACCATTACTGGCCCAGTCTTATAAGTAGAAGAACTTGCGTAGATGATCTCTTGAATCAATCCATATTAACTGTGATTTGATAAAGGAACAATAGTCGCAAAAATGTTGGAATTGATTGACCAGATAAAGCCGAAGATCGTGTGCAGTACCTTGACACAGAATGAAAACGATATTTGGCATAATATTATTCACTACGTGCAGTATATTCAGTTGACGTTACAGCGTTACAGCGGCTTAAGCCGAGGTCTGATCCTCCGGAATGGAGCCCTTGAGAACGTTGTTTGCGTGACTGCAGTGACACTGAATAAATTTTCAAACACTAGTTTTAACAACACAACACTGATCACCCCACAGACGTGCACATACACACATCTGGGTACACATAGTGGTTGGGATTGTTTTTAATCCCTTTTTCGAACGGAGTTAGCTTAGATTAACTTAGTAGTGGGGTCAAGTGGGCATGAGATACTTGTACCTCGGAACCGCAGTGGGTGGACCCACAGGCGAATACAGTTCCCTCGTGGAGCCTTAGCCTGCCTCCCAAGACCGTCAGTGCGTGGTGAAGAGCCACATCCTACACGAGGTGACCCTGTCTAGCAGAACACTACGGATCTAGGCTAGAGAGCCGATAAACACTCCTGGGGCTCGGTTCCAGAACCGGGTCGGGGCGTATACCCCGGCAGACGGCGCCTCTCGCTGTATCCCTCTGCTTATCAGAGGGGACAGGGGATGGGGTAAGGACGGGCCTGCTTCGGTTCGCCCGTCAGAGGGTGAAGGGTGAAAACCTCCTTAAAAAGTTACCGTGGGAGAAAACCACGTAAAAAAGTTACGGCGGGTAGTGCCTTCGGGCGGCGGGAGGGAGGAAACCTCGGTAAAAAGTCACCGTGGGAGAAATCCACGTTAAAAAGTTACGGGTGTTGAGGAGACAACCTCGTTAAAAATAGACGGGAGGCCTTCGGGCGGAGGGAGGTAGAAAACCTCAAGAAAAAGTTACCGTGGGAGGAAACCACGTTAAAAAGTGACAGAGGGGAGGCCTACGGGCGGAGGGAGAGGGAGAGAAACCTCATTAAAAAGTACCTGTGGGAGGAAACCACATTAAAAAGTGACAGAGGGTTGGCCTTCGGGCGGAGGGAGAGGGAGAAAACCTCGTTAAAAATCACCGTGGTAGAAAACCACGTAAAAAAGTTACAGGTGGTGACCCCTTGACTGCCAAACCGGACTAAGGAGGGAGGGGCTGGGGACCTGACTTTCCATTGCACATTGGTTCGGTAGACGGATAGGCAGCTTGACCGGGCTGTCGTCGCGGTCAGGGCGTTCGCGCTGGGCCTTGTCGCCGGGGTGGCATGGTGCTTGCTTGTTCGATCCTGTGCCACTCCATAGCGTGGCAGACGGTATCTTGTGGGTTTTTTTAGTCAGTAAGAGTCTGACACCCCACAGCTCCCCAGGGCTGTGGGTGTCCAATGAAGGATTACTTCTCACATTAAAAAAAATAAAAAAGTAGTCAGATTCAAGATACATGTATATGTACAGATACATAGGTGTAATGGTTCGGGAAAAATACATGCTTGGTACACGTATGTTTCACGAATTCATATATGTATGAAATAATAGTTAGCTTAGTTAGACTCGGGATATTCGGTGACAGTCCAAGCCCAGGCGTGCCGTGCGTCCTTGTGCTGGTTGCCTATATACAATCGGGTGAATGCCCTAAGCGCTCCCCTTAGTAGTCCGGTGAAACTGTAGAGGCCTTGCAAGGTGAACAGTGAAGTCAGTTCGAAAAAAAAAAATTGACGTACAAAACTTGGTTTATTCCACATATTTGGAGCATAAAGCTTTAATAATATTTTGCATATGTAGAAGAAAGTGAAATAATATTTTTAAAGTGTAATTATTTAAATATATTGCAATTATATATTAGGTAAAGCGCTCTTATAATGTGGTTACAGTATCATTCTCGCGTAAGTAAATAAGTTTATAACATTTTAGATAAAGAAGTCTCTTTTATGCCTATGGCAAGCAAGTGATTTTATTTCGCATCGATACCAATATTTTGGCGTTCTACTTCCTCATAACCTTTTACCACTTGATTAATGACATAATTGGTCTTTTTCAAGCATTAAGCTGTATCATACCTACCAAAATAATAAAATTCCTTTGAACTCTGAATCTGTACTTGCCATTCAATTATCCCGAGCGACGTTACCCGAAAAGTTTCTTTACCGTAAAAGTAAAAAGCAAACTTGGAAACTCCACGAAAGTGTCCTAGATAATTTTAAGCGGTCGGGCTTACGGGGCTCCCGTTCGAAACATCTCCCAAATCACGTATTCACTTAATCCCACGGGGATTTGCCCTAACAAACAATTTGCTTTTAAATTCTATGGGAAACATGTCAACCGTAGAATAAATAGATGTAATTTAATTTATAATTAAATAATATATCTATGATCGTATTAAATCGTATTAATTCCATCCGCATAATATATAGGTAAATAAATAACAGGAAAATTCAATAATCATTTTTAATACACTGACTAGATTATTAGATCTACTTATTCTTTGAAAGTGAATTAAATCTTTACACGAATTTAAACTAATTAAAATCTAATATCACAAACATGTTTGTTCAAAAAACTCTGTAACCTTTAAAACAACCGTATGCCTAAAATTATAATCAACAGTAAACTGGGAACAATTTTGTCTGAAACAGAAAACGCTTTTAGCCTTATCTCATTCTGTATAGGGTGCCCGTAAGATTCCTCAACAGATTGGATCAGTTCTTTAGGGCACGGTAATTCTTCCAACGGGATATCGATTAGTTTTATAGCCTTACTTGTTTTCGATTTGTTTTTTTCACCGTAATCATACGTTTTATCATAATATTCGTAATTATCTTCGTTGTCATTGTCGTTTTCGATGCCATCTTTATCGTTCAAACGCCTTGTCGCTCGTCGGTTCGGCGATACATGATATTTTTTCAAGCGCCTGCTTGAGGGTGTTGTCTCGTGTTTCGTTACGCAGTTGATATATCCACGAGAGGCGGCAATTACAGTTGAGTGGGTTACCTGAAATGAGAGCGCGAATTAGCTAATGTAGGGTTGGAAACATAATCTGTATAACACGGGAAGGGTATATACGCTTTTTGTAAAGGTAACAATGTTCACAAAACCAACGCTTAAAGTTTATCTAGGCGGTGAAATTACAACGAGTGGTAATTTGTAACGTGATACCGCAATTTCTCAGCCGAATATAACATGAAAATGTATTCAACTTTATTCAAAGAAATATTGTTATCTCAAATAATGGAACGTTTATTCTAGCTAAGAATTTAATAACAATCTAATATGTCTTGGTTTATATGAAATTTATGTTTAATTTATGTTTTTAATATCGTTGTTTGTAAATTTATATTCTTTTCTATAAAAAAATTAATTTCTTATAAAAAATATTATAACGCTCAAGATATTGTTTTATAAACGCGCTTAATTTTAAAACTACCAGTCAGATATGAAAAATCTATTTGCATTTTACTGTTAATTTATTGAAGACGATTATAGGCTGAAATAGACTACTGCTACGGCTCTTAAGAATGCAGCAATTACCATACAAAATGTAGGTCAAAAAGTACTCGAATGAAGTACTACGAGAACTGAAAAAAATATTACTAGCTGGTAAAGTGAGATAGTGCGTTGTAAAATAAAATGCTAGTGAAACTGATAAAAACATAGTTTTATTCCATTTATTACTTATTCTATTTGTGGTATTGAAACCCAAATAAAATATATTGTACAGTAACCGGCTTTCAATTTCGTATGTCGGGAGAAGAGTAAGATATGCAGCTATAATCGTCTTTCTTCTGTTATTAAAGCGTTCTCTCTATCGTACAGCGCAATGACTGCGATAGATAAAGGATAACGATATAACAATAACCAACTATCTCATTCTTCTTCCCGACGTACCAAATTAAAAGTGAGGTACAACTATACGATTTTGGGCAATGTAAATAAGTATTTAATTGGAATATAGGCAAAATTTAAATATGGTTATTATGGACCAAAAATATTGCAGTATTTAAGTTTAACGCCTATAACCATGACACGCTTATGGGTGTCGTGTTCAGAGATCTAGCCAGAGTATATTCAAACTAAAACGGGGTGGTTGATAATATAATATCAATTATCTTAACCTCATGAACATTTTAAATATTATGTATATTACTAATCTCTTATAAATAATTTTGAACAACAATTTTTAATTTTTTGAAATAAATAATTAATAAAAAAAGTTATAATTAGTATTAGTAAATATTTAATAAACAATTAATTTAAATTAAAATAAATTAGCTATAAAAATATTTAAAAATTATGCCAGCCTGTTAAGAGTCTCAATACCAAAGGGCTCTCTCTTCCCGAGATAAAGTATAGGCATACAAACTACACCAGCCCACGACGTATCGATCATTTCCAACGCTAAGAAATCCTCAGTTCTATATTTTTCCCACGGGCAGAAATAAAATAAGTTTTTTATCAGGCTCAAGTTTCCTCACGATGTTTTCTTTCACCGTCAACCGATTGTGCCACCAATTTCAATCAGAGTTTTTAAAAAGAAGTAAAGGTATTTCCAAAATTTACACGAATTCTAAAAAATTATTTTGATATACACTAAGGATTAAACCTATGCACATTGAATCGATATTCAGTATAAAATTAAAAAGAAAAAAACTATATTGTCTTTCTTAAATGAAAAGTTCTTTAAGCAGATAGAAAGGTAAACGAAAGTAAACCATCACGATCGGGTCGATAACGCACAGACTCGTGTATACTCGGCACCAGTCGTAATAAACCAGGTTTACTTGGTGCCAGAGAGTACATCGTTCCCATAATTACAAGTGCAGTTTAGTAGTATTTCAAGTGCTCAAGTTACATATAAACATTGACAAATCTGTATGAACTTAAATGTGCATGTATTATTAATAAGTTTTCATTTCTATCGTGTGGTCATACACATAAAGCCACCCTTTTTATAATAGGATTTAAGAGATAACACCTTTGCTTGTTCGAGTGAACGAACGTTGTTGAATTGAAACACTGAGCACGTTCATAACTCTATCTCTGAAGTTAGCGTATTTTATTTGCATTCGGAAGTCGTTATCGGAGTAGCCAGCGCGGCGCAGCGACCTGCTTTGAACAGATATCGTTTCGGTTAGTTCTGCTGGGAACGGTGAAAAATATCGTTTATCCAAACTTGGCACGTATTAGGAGATTATTCCGGTAAGTCCTTCATTACTACCGAAACCAAACTTCATTGATATTGTTGTGATTAAAAAAATCGTATCCTACATTATAGTACAATTTAGAATACCGTTCTCACAAAAAAGCGTCTTTTTAAACCTTCGTTTTACGTCCTTAATTTAACGGGCTTTTATTTTTTTAATCCTAATAAATAGTTGATTGAATATTTTGATGCATGCATATTGTGAACCAAAATTCTTTTGGTCGCCTGTGTGACGTCACTTCTTAGGATCTGTCTGTTTGTGCCTGTCCTACGATAGCTTAATAGCCACCTTTCCCCATAACTAGGAAACGAATATCATTATATAATGGTGACAAATATTATGAAGTACTAAAGTATGTAACATCAATGAACCAAGCAGTTATTTATGTAAATCGAATTTATTAAAGTGAATCTTTTTTTTCCTTAAACTTTTTCGTTAATCTATTGTATGTCTCGTTACAGCCGGCTGCGGAGTAAGGGTAAAGTGAGAGGCGCTCGCTAAAGCAGTCAAGGTCAATATGGCGGCATCCGTGGCTAAATACACAATGATTCAAATATTGAAATAAATATTGTGTTCAGTTTTTAAAATGCGTCTATCATCTGAATGATTCTATTATTATGTATTCCGTACTCTATTGCGCAGATTAAAAATCCCCGATTTCAATATCCTAAATCGAATAATTTTCACATCTGTGACAATCTTTTCTTTTCATATTCTATAAAAAATAACTGTATACGACTAGCAATACAGTTAGGTAATAAACAAATTTCGTATAAACAGTTGCATAGAGAGGCGACTATGTGACTGTGCCACACAGTATGTTGCCTCGATAAAGTATGCATTTAAAATTCGGCAGTTTTCAATAATACTTAACTTATGTTGAGAAACGAATGTGTGCTTATTACCCGATACCCCGCGCCATCGCCATATTACACGGCCACGCCTGCACTGTTTGTCATTCTCACTTAATGTATGTCATTTCTAACCTACAACTTTCGTGGTATTTACTTCACTGAAGATCGCACTTTATTTAATCTATCTTAATAAATAGGCAACAAACTGTAAAATCTGTAAAGCTGACTGGCAGTTTAGAAACTTAGCGCAATGTAATAAAGAAAAAAAATAGTGCCTTGAGCTTTATTACTATACTATATTATATTATGTGGATAATCACAAAACACATAATGTCACAGCAATGAACTTCTATGGACTGCTTCACTTTACCAAAGTTAAATATACAATGTAGACTAAAGACGCCTAAACTAATATTTAATTTCATATAATACGAAGGAACAGTAATATCTTTCAAATGTTTTCGTTTACCACGAAAACACTTATACTGGAATTCCACTGGGGAAAGACTCACCAGAATAAAGTCTCGTTACGTGCCAAGTATAGATAAACGGTCTTATTCTTGTTTTCCGCATATTCGGTGCTATATCCGACAATATCCACTTGTCTGGTTACCCTAATACTAACCAAATGACTTGGAACAGTATACAGATACATAATAATGATTTCAGTTATAACATTATTATATTTGAAATTAGAGATTCATACACTCGAAAATGTCGAAAATGAAAATATATATATCTCATAAATTAAAAGTAAACTGATCAACAATTACTTTTGTTGCAGAAAGAAAGATACAGTGACTGCGTTGAATCTGATGGTAAAAGCTATGTAATCTAAAAAAAAAGGTGACCATAAAGATATGCAATCCATCTGCAGTAATTGGTGTTATGCTTGCCCTCAAGCCTCTTTGTAATTGTATATAAAATGGTTGATTCCGGAATGAGACAAGTTAAAAAAGTCACGGTCGACTGTGATTGTTTTATTCCACGATGGCAGTACATAAGCATGCAGACCGGCTGATGGTAAGTGGTCACCGCAGCCTCTGGACGTTTGCAAGACCGGAAGGTATCACATGCACGTTGCGGACCCTTTAAAAACCTGTTTACTTCCCTCTTGAAGAACTACAGAGTGTAGTCCACTGGAAAAATTTCAGGTAGCAGCTCATTCCATATATGATGGTGATAGCAGTTCAGTGAAAAGCCCGCTTCGTTACTGGTTATACAGTTGCTAATCTCAGGTCGTGTTATGCCCTTAGCATACCATAATAGAGGGTTTATATCTACTGAATGGTAGGCCAGACTAAGTCGGGTAAAATCGTTACATCTCACCATAAAACTAACACGTGAGTGAATCAACGTTGTTGATTAGAGAGACCACATATTAAATGTAGAGATCAGAGGCTTATTAATATTAGAGATTAAGTCAGAGAGTAATGAGTGTTTTTTATTAACATCGATTATCAAAATATATATGTATGTGTCCAGGGGAATATTATCTGATGCAAATAATTATCGCACAATAGTAAAGAATTAACACCGAATATTACACTCCATATAAAATGTACAAATTTAAACAGAATTTAGATTATTTGTGTATACCCCGGTGACATTATCGCTTATAACGATCTTTTTCAGGCAAACCTTTGAGTGACCACATTATTTCTTTTAATAAATCTCTCGGTGACATTAAAAAATATGCATAAATTAAATCCAACTATCTATGCTACCCGAAATACATTCAATGTTACTCAATAAACTATAATTTAAGCTCCAGTTAACAGTAAATCACTGTATTATGACGCACAAAACGGTGATGCGGTTATATATCTATGGAATCCTTAATAAGGCACCGAACGGTTGCGGTGCCCGGGAGCTGAATAGCTTTTCGGATATTGTTCGCTCGTGCAAATATTTATTAGATTAGTCTGTATAGTTTTGTTAAACTAATTAGTACAATATTCGTAAAATATTACATGGTTGATGAAGCGAATCAGTATATGTTTATATAACCAAGTCGTTTTTTTATGTATGTCTGTATAATTCCTTAGTTCTTTTTAACTACATGAATGGATTTTGACGTAGATTACATTAATATTTAAAGAATTTCGTACGAAAGGTTCATTATATATAACATTTGTAGTAAGTAGGGAAAAGTCGATTAATTGTATTACGTCTTAAAAAATTTTTTTGGGTTCTTAAGTAAATTACTGACGCTGGTTAAAGCTAAAGTGATATATTAAAATAATGCATTAGAAAATTGTATATAAATGTACAATTTTGCTTCCACTATTTTCCAAAAATTAGCTGATCGAATATGTAGATCAAAAATATCATTATATGTTTGAACATCTGTTAACTTATAGACATCGTCGCATCAGTGGAAGCTATTAGCATTTTTAAATTATTTTCGATTTAAAATATTAATATTCAAGCCAAATTGTTGTCACTTGTGGATAGTTTTGATTTTATGCTTCAATTAAGAAAAATCTGCACTTGAGGTTCATCAAATGCTTTCAAATACTAACGATGACGCTATTCTGAGTGAAAGAATATGCTGTAAGTAGTTCACGTGTTTCAAAGGTGGTAATTTCCATGTCGAGGATAAGCATAGTGGTGGGAAAGTAAAAAAAGTTAAAAGAAGACGAATTGAAAGCACTGCTCGATGAAAATTCGTGACAGATGCAAGCAGAGCTAGTTGAATTACTGAAAGTAACTCATCAAGCTACCTCAAAACACCTCAAGGCCCTGGGTATCATTCAGAAATAATGAAATTGAAACCAATAGATATTCAACGGCGGTTATGTAGACATGAACATCTGCTACAAAGAAAAAACCGGAAGGTATTTCTACATTACATCATAAACGGCAACGAATAAAGGGTCCTTTACGATAATGCCAAGTCCTGTAAAACATGGGAAATGCCCTTAATGCCTCCAAGTTAACGGGCAAACCAAATATTACTGGCACTAAGCAAATTTTACTAAACCATCACATGAGATCGATACTGAACGGTATTGATGCTTTTGAGGCGAACGTTGAAGGAAAAATGGCCAAAGTAGCAAGAGAGGCACGAAGATGTCATCACTCAACATGACACACAGCCATACGTCGCAAAAGCTGTCAAGACATATTTGTAAACCATGGAATGGAAGGTCTTATTCCACCTGTCATATTCCCCAGACACCGCTCTTTCCTAGTACTATCACACAGCCTGCCGGATCAACACGTAAACCTTTGTATAAAAAATTGAAAAATGGATCCAATTATGGATCTCGTCGAAAGACGCTTCTTTTTTTTCAGACGGGAGCCGAAAATTGCGGGAGCGATAGGCAGAAGTTGTTGCTAACGACGGAAAATATTTTGAATACGACATGTCGTAAGCACATTTAAGAAAGTCATGGTGGTCTAGTGGTTTGACCGTTGGAATATCACTCCGATGTCCGTAGGTACGAACCCAATGAATTTTTCGGAATTCGTGTACATTTACTCTTTTAAATTGGTAATACTATCAGCTGACGGTGAAGGAAAACTTCGTGAGGAAACCTGAACCTAAATATTATTCTTGTAGTACCACCGTATGTGGAAAAATCTGAACTGTGGATTTCTCAGAGTTTGAAATCGCGTGGGCTGGCTTGGTGATTATGCCCATACCTTCTTTCCGGAAGAGGACTGTGGCCCCGCAGTGGTTTTTTTACAGGACCTACTTCTGAAAAATGTCTATAGAAAGATGACGTATGTTTATTTGCTACTGATATCCTACGGTAAGCATTTTTGTGCTTAACATATAATTAAACAATAATTATATTGGGCTTTATACATATGAACCTTTCGGAAGTAGTTCTATAAATAATAGTGGAAACCGTGTTAAAATTCGTTGTGTAATTTAAAAGAACGAAGGTAACACACAGACATATATTCTTCATAGATATATATTATTTTATAATATTTATAGATATTTGTTTAGAACGTTTATAATAAAAACATTTAATTCACATTACTTAGTATAAGTCAGCGGTACTAGAAAATAAATTGGAATAAAATTGGCGTAATTAATAAAAATTATAGAAATTTAATCGCATTTAATTGCTTTCAAAGGACATCATTAGAGGCTAAATTTAAATGAAATTAATTGGAGTCAATGAATGAATACTCTTCAATCAAATGCTATTATAAGTTACAAGTAGGTATTCAGAAATGATATTCTAATGTCTAAAGTATTTCCCTACATAATTTAATCTGTGGTAACTTATGATAAATCACATTATTTCGACAGTGCAAAATGGTTCGGTTAAATATCCGCTGAAACCCTAACAACGCTGCCACATTCGCCTTCATTTGCGATTTTCTCAATATTACCGACTCAAAATTAACATTTGTGTGTTATTGTTTGTTAAACACAACACCCTATCATGACGTATTATGAAATTGAAATTAACTAAGTGTTGAATTTTTAATTTATTTGTTATTTTTACGCAGTATTATATATATTCAGCTTTTAATTTTAAACCATTTCGTGTTATCAACAATATTTGCTTAGTTGTTTTGGTCAGACTTTTTGTTCAAATAACGTCGTAATAATATTCGTCACTGGGAATGATTTGATATGAAAATCGTTTTAAAATAGGTTGTGTAGCTTAGTAAAACTAAGGGTACATACAGAGAGACGCGAAAGGGAATTTATTTTATAATAATTTTTATTTATAGAATCGATATATGTATAAATGACAGTTTAGCTTAAGATGGTAAGGTAAATTTATAGGTGAACTGGCTCTCAAATGTTATTGTCGGAAACAAACATTTGAGAAATATTAGACTAAACCCTAATATCATGCTATGGTTTCATTCAAGATTTTTGAAAGTGAAATCTTTTTAGATCACCTTTAAATTTTTTCGTCTATCTGTCACATTTCACATTACAGCCGGCCACGGGGTAAGAGTGAAGTGCAGTGCAGTGTAGTGTAAGTTTCACTTAAATCATGCTTTCATAAAACCACACAATTTTTACTTCATCTAAATCAATAGACGTAGTATTCGAATATATTATAATTAGAAATCATCGCTTCAAATATGTATATATTTATCGTTGTGTTTTTTATAGTTAAAACAATTCTTAATATAAATTATATCGTCAACTGGACTTGTAACTAACGGCATAAGTGCGTTGGCGCATTGCAGTATAGGCCTTTGGTAATACGAAAAAGAAAATTTCAGATTTAAAGATTGACTAGTTCTTTAAATAAAATTTAATTGCCACCACCAATATTTACAACTCTCTGTTGTCATCAAATTATAATTTCTGAATGTTCTAATCGGTCTTTGAAAATATTAAACATTTTATTTAGGATACATTATAAAAGTAAATTATGAAAATATTATAACAAAAGGTTTACTGTTTATCCTTCAAAAAGTTCGTGCCAATGTAAAAAGCATTAACAAGAGTAACACAATAAAGTGTATCCATATTTCAAAAGAACAAACGGTGTTATTTGGAACACTTCTAAAACAAGCGTACGTAACACTTGTGAATAATCAAATGCGAATTGTATCCAAAACGGTATATGTTACAGCGTGTAGGCATTTCGAAATAAAATGCTATTTCCGAGTCGAAACGGGGGAAATTTATCGGCCACCTCAGGAAAATATAGGTGCAATCCTGCCACCCGAAGCGGGGTGATTTACGGACGCGATGTGTATGAGATATAAACGGATTATTATATCGAGTGCCGAAATATCGAGTGTCGATATCGATGTGTTACCGTTCGCGACTACAGTCTGTATCTCTCAGGGTTGACGTCTCGAGAGCTTTGCACACATTGTTAGGTAACTGTTGTTTATAATGACCTTTTTGTTCCGAATTTTTCCCTGAGCACTTTCGAAGGGTATCCGAGTGTTATTGTCGATAGTCTTATAAATATAACGTTCAGTAACTATTGAGATTCAGGTTGGAATACATAGCGGGTGAAATAGGTTGAGAACTGTTCGGAATTCAGTGATAGATTTTGATAGAATTTTGCGAGAAATGCATTTCCATTTTTGCGAAATCGTATCTTCTTTTATGTTACGTGAGTCTTAGCTTTTCCTTAAGAATATGTCCGTTTTAGATATGTAGCATTCAGGAAAGCTGTTTATTAAGTAACTACTATTTCTTGGGAACTATGTGTCTTACCTGAAGTAATTTTGGTCGTTAATGTAATTTACAGCACTACGTATTGGCGACCTCAAACTCGGAGAAATCAACAATTTTATATTTTCCCACATACAATGATACCACAAAAACATTTTTCATGTTCAGGTTTCTTTACGATGTTTTCTTTTACCGGTACCCGATAGTGTTTCTTATTTAAATTAGTAAATGTACGTGAATTCCTAAAAGCGACTAATAATAGATATATAATTAAAATTAATAAACACTACAAGTACATTATTTTAATTAAATATTGAGGCTCTCAATCGCGCTCATTTAACATATCTCATTGAATTTTTGTAAGCATCATCAAAGCAAAGAGTACGAATACTCGACCTGTAATATACAAACGAACATCTGAGGCTTTAAGAAGTATTGTTATCGCTTACATTGTTATTAGAGGAAGTAAAGAGAACATAAATACTTCTTATATTTTAAACGACTTCAATTAATTTTCTTAGTGTGTAGTATTGGTACGTAGGAGGTGATATACAAAATTAATGAATCAAATGAAACAAAACTGTCACTACTGGGAAGTTCACTATTACTCTACTACTCACTAAGTGAGAAAGATTGTTTTAATTAACGTAAAGGATATGGTTGCTAGTGTAAACTATAGTAATGTATGTATGAATATTCAAGAAATTGATTTTTATTTGACCTCTCCATTCTATGTAACAGCCAATCAAGTTGGAAAAAATATTTTATAGCTTATATTTATTGAGGTTAAAAAGGTATTTATGATTTTTGAGAGTAAAGCAACAATCGTTCAAAATGTAGACCACAAAGTACATTAAGCGAGAAAAAATTAATATTGCAAGCGGGCTCTATGGCATTGCGAGGGTATTGGGGACTGAGAATGGGTTGGCGTCATAGCCTATCGAGAACCGAGCATTACCGAGAAGGTTCGAAATGTAGATGCTTATGCCAGTGAGCATAGCTCTGTCTCTTTATCGGTTACCTACGCTAGTTAGACTTTATATGCTATGCTATACACGTTATTATATAATAAAAGCAATGATGCATTAATCAATTTGGCTTGTTATTTTAACTTTTATACATGTACAAAATTTGCTTTAATTACCGATGTTAGCTCTATATGTTTATTATTCCTAGCCTAGGCTAAGATTGTGCCATATAAATCAGTGCATTCACCGTACGGCACTTACTTGTATAAGGCATGAATGTAAGAAAAATAACTATTCAACATTATTTTGGATACCTTTATAATACATTTTTGTATAATAGTAATTGTTCGTATTAGATACATAACATATTTATTTTTTTATTTTTACACGCACTACTGAAATACATCATTCGTTAGAAGACGCCCGTATCCTTCGACATCAAAACAATACTTTACATTACTTGAACATTTATTATTATATAAGAACTCGCGTTTTCTTTAAAAACATTTTGCCTTAGTTTCGTAAATTTAAGAATTGTTTATTCTATTTTATTGTTATATATCGTGAACATAGGTGTGGGACGAACTTTGATCAATATATTTTCAATTACATAAAACAGTAGACAGCTTTTAAGAAATTAAAGTAATATTTTTACCGAACTGTGCGATGATAGTAAATTATGGGTAACGGCAATGGGACGAGCGAATTGCTGAATTAAATTTCTATTGTTTTTTTTTTTTTTTTGGTAAAGTTTTATTTGAAATATACGTGTATCGGTGACCTACTTTTCTATAATTTTTGTTTTAATAAATGATTTGTATTGTATTGTGTATTTTTATTGTGAGTGTTACAATACAAAAAGGTTGTATTGTATGTATGATGGTTACATCATTATAAATACGATTGTGAGATTGTTTGTTTGTTACGCTTCCACATTATAACTAAAGTCTTCGCCAAACTTTTTGACTGCTTTGAAATTAGTTGTGCAGAACACAAATGTATGTATAAAACATATTATGTTATATGGGGACGATTTAAAGATAAATACCAATTGTAGATTCCTATAATAATAATTTAACTTTGTTTTATAGTAAACACTTGACTATCGCTTCCACGCTATCACTACAGTCCAAAATTTTTAGACCGCTCTGAATGTAGTTGCGCTTAACACAAACTTATGTACAAATAAATACTATATTATATGGAGATAACTTAAGGGTAAATAAATACCAGTTTTAGATTCTTATAATAGTAATAATTTAAAATTGTTTTGTATTAAACTCTTGACTAAATTACGCGCAAGCCCGAACTTACGGCTATCTTCAGAGCGGCCAAAAAGATTGACCAGGACTGTACCCAACCGACTATCACCAAATTTGCATACATGTTCTCAGGTTAACAGAAAACGAGGTACTTTTATCTTTCATCCAGAAAGCAAGTACTGTTGTACCCAAGGGTTAGGTGAGCGAACCTGCAGTCAAAAGCTAGTGAAATAATATCCTAAACAAAACACGCGTAGCCTTATAATGAACAAAAATGATATTCCTTTTGCGCTTTGCCATTCGGATTTATTCATAAAGTTTATTTGAATTTCAAAACAAGTAAAGAATATAAACTAGAATTCTAACTTATACATTATTTATAGTACAAAGTACGTTAGGGCACCGCCTTTTGATATATCTCAAAGATATTGTTTCCATTTTTTATTTATTTTTACCTTAAATTGAACACAAAATAACAAGTAAGCTTCATCTTTTAAATCTCCAATAAGTAATATACACATATTGAATGTTAGTTAAAGTAATTTACAGTTGGAAAGTGCACATACGTTTGTAATAACCATTTTGCGTAATCTTTTCGATTACATACATACTTCAGCATTGAAAAATGAAATCGAACATCTCCATGTTTACATGAAATCACAAGTCAGATCTCGACTCGACTGAAAATTTGATGACTATGTTTGATTCTTGAAATAAACATCGCTGAAATGCCAATCTTTAGTTTGTATTAATACCAGGTATTATGGTTATTTAGTACTTTTATTTCGCGTAAAAACCAATACATTTCTTTATTATAAGTTTTTACTCTTGAATTATTGTGTGGTGATGCTGAGTGACAATGTTGTTAAAAATGGTATAACGCTAAATAGAAGCGGACTTGTTCTAAAGTGTGCCTGAATAAATCTAAAGGTGTTAAGCGACAGATTTTCAATTGAATAATAGTATACAGCCATTAGAAAAATTCCTTACTACTAGTGTGTGGGTTTACCCATATATTTTCCATCACCGAAAAGCACTACATGTACATGGACTCGTTCCTAAATGTGTCCGAATGCACTTACAGGTGTTAGGCGACAGATTTTCAATTGAATAATGGTATACAGCCAACAGAGAAATTCCTTACTAAAAGTGTGTGGGTTTACCCATATATTTTCCATCACCGAAAGCTCGAGTTCATTGTAGGAAACGGACCTACAGTTCTCGCCAGACCTTTTGGTAATTCTAAATATAGGTGTGCAGAATACAAATCTAGATTTAAATATGTATTATAAGACATAGACATAGATAAGACAAATTAATGCCAATTTTAGAAATGTGTTTTGTATAAAATTTTTGACTATATTATGCGCAAGCTCGAACTTACGGCTATATTCAGAGCTATCAGAAAGATTGACGAAGAACAGTCTTTGTCATCGCCCTACAATGATGAGTGTACAGTGAATTAAAAAATATTTAGTAATTGTTTTGAACAAAGTGTACAGTTATTGACCAAGTTTTCGAAAGATGTAAACTATATACCTGCATTGAAACTACAAAGTGAAGTTTATATTATTACATAATGTTTGTAACCCGGTGATACTGTGAAGGCCTTGCTAGGTACATAATGTGTGTTTAAATAAGATACGGTGTATATTTAATGTGATATGTCATAGTTAACCTATTGTAATCTTACATTTCTCCAATATAAAGGAAAGGACATGTAAAAGCTATCTCCGGTTTAATTTTAGATTAGGTACCTTTGCCTTACAATCTTGACAAAGGGCGGTCTGTCCGCTCCACTACCAACTTCCAGAAAACGTTGGTGCCGTTTGATGTAAGAATATTTGAACCGAATTTATAAGTTGTATATTGTAAAACGAATCGTGCAGCAAAATGAAAAGCGATTTTTAAATACCAATTATAAGCAATGGAACGAAAATAGAGGTAAATTTATTAAAACATAAAAATTTAGGTTGACCACTTTTTTTGTGTGCGTATTCATCTGAAAGAACAAGACAGACAGATACTCATCAAAACTTCTCCATATCCAGACGTCTAGTTTTTAGACTAAAGAAAAGAAAAAATAAATATTTACTGGAACATTTTTTTATGAATTTACTTTAATAAAGTTAAAAGTAAAATAAGATACAAGTACGTAAAATAAATGTCACCCCTAAAAATTCTAGTTTTGGTCATTTAAAAAAGAACTGTATTCAATTTAATCTTAACAAATAAGGTTTTGAATTTAATTTAAAATCAACAAAATGGAGAGTTATAATTATTGTGAAATTTTATATAAAGTGTATTAAAGAACATTGCCGGTAAATTGTAAAGAAATTTTAATTTAGAGTTAAAATTTAAGTTTTGCGTTTCAGTAACTGTTACAGGCTCAACAATAACATTGATAAATATAATTATATCAGTATTATTTATAATAAACGAATTGAAATTAATATGAGAAATTCTAACTCACCTTCCAAATACACTGCAGTCGAGGTTGATTTATCGTTCTCTACCACCGACCGGATCGTCTCATACGATATTGTCTGAAGCAGATTATCCCTCAAATCTAATACAATAAGACTCCTGATATCTTCTAAAACATCTTCATAAAATATAGTTAACTTATTTCCTGACAGTGTCAATTTCTTCAACTGAGTCAACCCACCGAAAGCTCTTTCCGATACGTATTCTATAGCATTGTTGTCAAGCATTAGTTCTTTTAATCCCCACAGTTCACTAAAAGCCAAATTGCCTATCATTGTCAATTTATTATGCTTCAAATTCAAACGTGACAAGTTTTCCAAACCCTCCAACATCTCTCTAGTGACCACCGAAATGTAGTTATTATCCAGTTTTAATTCTATTAAATTGTGCAAATGCTTAAAACAACCTTCATGTATTAAACTCAGGTTATTATTTGACAAATGCAAAATGTGCAAATTTGGTAGGTTGAAAAATACATCCCTCTGTAACTCTGATATCATATTATCATCCAAACTCAAATTAGACAGCATCATCATTTGTGAAAATGAGTGTTTCTCTAAATTTGTAATTTTAGTTGATTTCAAAACAATCTGTCTTAGTGTTGATGAGTTAGTGAATGCATACGGAGAGACTCTTTTTCAAAGCTCCAAACTGTATAGATATGTGTTTCAATTTATCCAGTCTAACGATGGCCTTTGCTGGTATGAATGTGAGAGCGTCATCTGATCTCACATTAAACATCATATGCTCTATATCGCTTTGTGATGAAAAATTAGGCCATATCGGATCGTCCTCTGTAATTCCATCGCCAAATACCCAACAATCAGCTCTTGTAGCCATTTTAGGTTTATTATTGTCGCAATAGCAATGCACTTTAGATCTTCTATCTTTGATGTCACAGATATTGATGAAACTAGGTGCATAAAAGTATCGTCTGTCGATTTTAGTTTTCGTATCATTTTTGCTTCCAGTCACAGTTAGTTTTATTGTCAACAAAGAAGTTATAATGATCAAATATTTTGTCATTTGTTCCATAGTCTATTGCACATCCGCTAGCACATACCTGGAACAATTAATATTAATGAATTCTCAATCTGTTCTACTAACAATTACATTTTTACTTTATTTCGAAAGTTTCACTCAAAAAGGAAGCAATAAAAATTACGGGCGGCCTAGAAATTATATCAATCGCCATACTGTCGATTAATCTTCGGAATTCGAAAAGTTATAATTTTAGAGCTGTCAAATAAATGCCCTACGAATTGGAAGTACCCCCTAACTTTTTTAAATGTATCGATTTAAATAAGTTACGAGGCGTTGTGTTATGTTGCTTTCAATATTGTTGGATTACTTATATTTTAAGTTTATTGTTTCGTGCGGCTGCGTATTTTGCCTGAATTGTACGCGTAAATTTATTATTATTAACCGATTTTAACTTACCTCTGTTAAATTTGACTATTTTTCAAACAATATTGCTTAGTGCAAAATGCAAAATGTAATTATATGTAGCTTTGATAATATTGTCAAATGTTCTCTACCTTTTTGTACAAGTTTTGTCAAAATCGGTTAAACCATTTTAAAGATTAGTCCAGACAAACAATCATAATTACAATTTCATTTATATATAAAGATAATGTAGATATACCGTCGAACTGCTGAAATTTCGGGCAATATTTTTTCTTGTAATCTAGCCCGAACGGCTAAATGGCGAAAGTTTTTAGTACTACCATAAGCCCATTTTTCAGATCAGAATAATAGACTTAACGTTTCGCTCGGTGAAGATAACAACAGTGTTAAGGCTCCTTTGGTACGTATTGTTATCTAAACGACCATCTTATATCTAGTTTAGTGGTTGATTTAGCTACAGTTATTATAATAGATAAGTTCTTGATAGTTTTTTTTATTATGACCAAAGTTGTGGCACGGAAAAGAAGTTTCTTAAATAGGTTCCGCAATCTCTGATAGAATTTACGTCTGCTGTCGCTGTTAATTAATTTAGAACTGAGATTATTGTTTATTTCTTTGCATACTTAAAGGAAAATCTACAGAACACCTATATTATGCAATCTACTTGTAACTTATTTCTAAGCTACCGTACATATATTTAGATTTACCATTTATATTTATATATATTTTTTGTAGGTGGTAGAGCTAGGCTGAAGCTATTATTGGTTTCAGTATGAATGGGTCGGCTCGCCCGGGGTAGTACCACCCTCTCACAGAAAACCGACGTGAAGTAACAGTGCTTGCATTGTTGCGTTTCGTTCGGTCAGTGAGAGCGCCGGAGGCCCACATATTTAAAAGGCCGGCAACGCA
This sequence comes from Antheraea assamensis, assembly GCA_035772565.1. NCBI lineage: Eukaryota > Metazoa > Arthropoda > Insecta > Lepidoptera > Saturniidae > Antheraea > Antheraea assamensis. Next base: position 607,549 of record JAQQSE010000181.1, on the reverse strand, counting down.
CTTGCGACTCCCCTGGTGTTGCTAGTATCTATGGACGGCGGTGATCACTTACCATCAGGTGACCCACCTGTTCGTTTGCCCCCTATGATATAAAAAAAAAAAAATTACCATATTCTCATCTGATGTTAAATAACGATCTGGTGTATGGTAAGCACATCAAACTTAGAGTGAGATTGAATTTCAAGTGCAGTTGCTGAAACACACCTATAAGTGTTTGGTGGCAGCATATCGATACGACCCTGTTCTTGCACACTTAGAGAAAGATCATCAATCATCAGAATACCTATATTATATAATCTACTAGTAACTAATCTTATCTCTAAGCTACTATACATGTATATAGATTTATCTTTATAAGTTTTAGTATATGACCATAATCTCATCTGTTGTTAAATGACGAAGTGGTATACGCTAAACTTAGAGTGGGATTGAACCTCAGGTGCAGTTGCTGGAATACACTTATAAGTGTTTGGTGACAGCATTTCAATGCAACCCTGGTATTTCAGTTAAGCTGTCTGCCTGTTTACTGCCTTTTGCCATAAAAACAAAAAAAAAATGCTTTGTAGGTTTCATTCCGTCTATCGTTTCTCAAGGCCCTATATTTAGAACGGTGATGATATATGAATAATTAACGTTATAAATATTCCTTAATATACGTTTTTACACTCCCAGTAACGATAAGCGTGTGTGTGAACACCCAGTTAATTTATTTCTCTATAATTACATTTTATGGTTACATTACGTTTATATATATTCACGTTTCATTTTAATACAATTTTACATTATTAAACTTATAACATTCAAATTCGATTTTTGTATATAGAAAATGTGGTATGCGAATTTGAAAAATAACATCGGTAACATCGATCTTTTATTTAACCGACTTTAAAAAAAGGAGACTTTAAAGTAATATAATAATAGGTATTATTTTAATTTAATAATTGTATCTCAAAATATACTCGTATATATTTAAACTAACACAAAGTATTTATGTGGAATGAAGTAAATTTAATATTATTTTACACTTTTGATTCGCGTTTTTTGAAGGCGGTTCGTTTTACTTTAAAAAAAAAAATACTACAGTTCATATTATTAGTTGTTATGTTCCTAGTTGCTATGTGAATCCCAAGGAGGGGTGATATCAGGCGCGCGCGGTCGATCGTAAAAATTAAGCCAAATCATACATCACAACATGGGAAACATGTTGTACCGACCCTACATAGGTGGGATAAGAGTAAGAAGAAAAAGAAGAAGATGATAAAGAAGTTGTGATGTTGATGATTTGTTTAGATAATTATTTTATTTTCAATATCTATATTTCGAAACTTAATGGTACCACAACGGCTTTTTTATATACTTTGTAAGTGTTAGTGTTTCACCCACAAAACTCACGTTATGTTAAACGATGATGTGGCTTAGGAAAGCACCTACCGGTGTGTTAGAACAGGTTCTTATTTTGTGTAGAAATTATTACCTAAGTCAATTTTATTTTTAATATTAAATATAGTTGGTTCAATAGTTTATAAGATAAAGGATTGAAGTGAACGTGTGCGAAGTTTGATTACGGAAGCGACACAATACATCCATTTTTATCATGACGCAAAAGTGATTGCGTTGTTGTGTTCCGATTCGTAAAGTGTAGTTGGCAACAGTTGACCACATATACTGGCTTACAAGGTATTTCAACCTAGTTCTCAGGTGTTGTAATAACCTATTTTCACTGGCCTTCGAACCACAGAGTACACTTTGTGCACAGTTTATATATATAATACTCTTTTTTAATTAGCGCTTTAAGCGATACATGTTGGAATTGATACCCAAGGTCTATAAATGTATATATTTATGTACGTGAGTATAGAACGATATACCCGTATTAAATTTTATATTTATGATGAAAATATTCTCATGTTGTTATATAAATTAACTAAATATGTTTTCTTATAGAAAAAGTGTGCGTGTGCACAGGAAAGAACTTAAAACTTTTCAAAAAAAATAAACAAAACAAAAAGCCAACGTCGTGCGGTGTTCCCAGGCCGTCACCACTATCCATCCAAGTACTGACCACGCCCGACATTCCTTAAATTCGGTGATCACTCTGTCCGACACAGTGTTTACCCCCACCATTTTTCGTTACATAAGAAGTTTACGGATCAGAATTTCAAAGTCCTCCCGTAATAAGTTTCACTTAAGAAACACATTGTTGCAATTAGTTATACATACCTATAGACTGTATGAACCACTAGATATCAGATACACCTCCTTACTAAAAAAGAGAAAACACTCCAAAATACAAATTTCTATATGCGAATGAAAAAAACCTATGCTTATAATAATATACCATTTCAAATTTTAATAGCATTAATATTTGGGTATCTTCTACTGAAATTATTAAAGTGAAGAGGAAAAAAATACGACTTTTCTTGACCCATCGACCTTAAATCTCGGGAGAAATTAAAAAGTTGAAGCCTCTTCAAACTCGGAATGTATCTTTCCATATTATCATATTTACAATGAGGAAATGTACACTCGAATTTTAAAGAGGTCTTTATGAGGGCATTTAAAAGGAAATGATTAGTAGAATTATAAAGTATTTTTAAATCGCTAAAATTACTGTACAACATAATTATATAAACCACGACACTTCTCGCTTATCATAGTGGACTGTATCAGTTGCAATAAACATCTATTAGAAATGGTGACACAGAGATAATAAATCCAGGACGATTTACCGCGACAGGGCTTGTGATTTAGCGCGCACGTAAGCGAGTCGACAAAATATTCGTCTTTGAAAAAATATTATCGTTTTATCTGCCATCAGAAGTTAGATTAACAGGATCGATTCTATTATTATTAATTCCAATAAATATCTATAAAAAACGGTTATGAGTGTATTAAGTGACATAGAGGTAATAAATCCTAGGCGATTTACTGCGACAGGACTGTGATTTAGAGTACACGTTAGCAAGTCAGTAAATATCCTAAAAATATTTTTATCTTATCGGCATTTTAATGCAATCGCTAGTCACTTTGCAATCACGAGCGAGACCAACAATGTATTAATTTCAATAAACATGCACAACAAACTGTTATGAGTATATCAATTACTGTGGAGATAATAAATCAAGAGCGATTTATTGCGACAGGGTTGTGATTTAATACGCATGTGAGTCGACGAAATATTCATCTTCTAGAAATATTTTCACTTTATCGATGTTCAGTAGACATTAGTAGCATCTGGACCAAAAACTGTGTTCAGTTTTTTCATGATACAAATGTATCAGTAGCAATAAACATCTACAAAAATTGTTTTAAGTATATTAGGTGACATAGAGGTAATAAATCAGCTGCAATTAACCGCAACAGGGCTGTGATTTAGCGCACACTTAAAGGAGTTGGTGAAATATTCATCACTTAAAAATATTTTCGCTTTATCGGTAGTTATTATTCACTTCCGAAAATATACATATGACAGTAGACTGTATTGTATTACTGTCGTGATAATCTAATAGTGGAAGTATTACTCCATCGTACGTATGCTTGAGTCTCGTCATGTATCAACGAACTTTTCAACGTCGTTTTTATATATGAATGAAATAAATTGCGTGATGTAACAAGACTTCAGAAATCTTCTTGTAGTAGTACTGAGAAAAATACAGGAATATTTAGCACCATACCTTCCATTGGTATAAGATTTTGAGCAGCAGGTTGATATGGGAACATTTAGCACCATACCTTCCATTGGTATAAGATTTTGAGCAGCAGGTTGATATGATTATTAATTTGGTTTTGGGTATGCTATAGTGGTCATATTAAGTGTGATGGTACTTACTGTGTGGTTCAATAAAAAAGCTTACACTTGGAATTGTCAGTGTGATTAATTTATTTTTACTGTCTGTTAGCTCGAGTTAATTTATTTTAATTGTGAATGACTCCCTAGGCAGTTAAATAAGCGTAACACATCTATATATATAAAACAATGTCGGGTTTGTTCAAGCACTTTTAACTCGAGAACGATTTGTCTGAACCCCGAATAGCAGAATAAATATGAAAATTTGGAGAAATTAATATTAAAAAAAACATAAAAAATTATAATCTTCTATAAATAAATATATATAACAAAGTCGGGTTTGTTCAAACATTTACAACTCGAGAACGACTGTACCGATTTTCATCATCATTAACTTTTAGGATTTCCCTACACCCCGAATAGCAGCATAAGTATGAAAATATTGAGAAGTTAATATAAAAAAAAGAAAAATAACAAAAAAATATTTATTAATTCAAAAATTAACACTACAAACATTAACTGTTAAGCGGTACGAAGTTAGTTCTGTATAATATATGACCGTTGCGTAGAAGGCCAACCACACGACTGTGACACGTGGCTTCGTACCTCGTTGACATTCACTTGTAAATCTTTTAAAATACTCTAAATATAACCGTAAATTCGAACTTGCGCATAGCATAGTCAAGAATTGAATACATAACAAAGTGGCATTAATTTATTCTTAAGCTGTCTAGATTTTATATATTATATAATACGTGTTCATACCTAAATTTGTATTATGCGCAGTTATAATCAGAGCGGTGAAAAAATTTGGCGAACATGGTAAGTGTTCACAGTACGGACCTTCTCAGTAATGTTTAGTTTTCGCCCGGCGCTATTATTTCGTTCTCGCGTTACTTACTTTCTGAATTCCAATTTGTATGGTAATTTCTTTATTTATAAGGACCGTAGTGTGATATTATATAGTTTTAAAATTCCCTCAACAAACAGGCTATAAAGGTAAAAATATTTTTTACAAACGTGACGGGTTATTTCAGAGATTAGCGTATTTAAACATAAAAAATAGATCTCTTACGGCTTATGATAGTTGATACAGATTTATCAATTTTCATATGCAATCGGAATTTTTAAATTGCGTTCTTTAACTCTTTCTTGTAATAAAAATGATGCATTTTGTAATAGCAATAAATATATAACCTAGGGTACCTGATACGTTTTGAACGACTATTTCTTTATATCGTTCTCTCCAGCAAAACATTTTTCTACTTATTGAAAGAAAAGTCCATGAAAATGTTTGCCCTATATTTTAATTGTAACTGCTTTTTCATTTTACATTTTTCTATATAAAATACAAAGGGTTTTTTCTTTCAATTTATTAGAAATTAGTGTCATTTAATGCTTCCGTAATGGACCAAAGTGCAATTTCAGGTTATAAGAAAGTAGAATTTGAAAGTATTTACAGCTGATTAACGTCACATGGTGTAGTATAAACACGCCATCAAAGTTCAATTTCTGTGAAATAATATTGTTTTTGTATTATCCGATGTTACGGGCAAAGTTCTAGGAAAGCATGGAGAGAGTATTCTTAAATTAAATTAAATTTTCTACGAAACAGTCATAATTATGAGAACAATATGATTAATTATAGACAATAGCTAATCCTATCCTAGCCATTTTATGCTACTGTGATATACTTTAATAAATATCTCTTTTTATCAATATATAACAAATTAATCATTCATTTCTATATAAACTTTTTATCAATATATGACAAATTAATCATTAATATAGAATTTAATGATTAATTTGTCATATATTGATAAAAAGAGATATTTATTAAAGTCTATCACAGTAGCATAAAATGGCTAGGATAGGATTAGCTATTTTATTTGAAAATTAAAAACATTAGAATGAGAAAATGTAATTACGACTAAATTTAAATGATCTAATTTTCAATGATTTTTTTACAGTAGGAATACAGAGTAATATTTACTGGAGAAGTAAAATAAAAAAATGTAGTTCAAAACGAGTCACACTAATATACACTATATATAAAGACACTGTAATCGCTACGAAAGTTTATATATTAGAGAGTATTTTCTGTTGTTCGAGTTCCGCAAGCGGATTAAAAGTTAAGCTACGGATTTTACTGTTAAAACTGCATTTTTACCCTGGGTAAAATTTCCATCAACTGTGTGTGCTTTTTTTTTGCAATTTTTTATTTCGAAAGCCGTGGATTTTAATGTTGTTATGTTTTTGCATATATTTTTCTAATTATGTTTATAGAATGTTTTTGATAAATAAATGAGATGTAAACATAAAGTATTTTTTACGTAAAACCTTAATTTAATAAAAATAAAAAAAAAACTTTTGATTTTTTTAGAGTAAAACCTCACACAGTCTTCCGATTTCAAAATGTGTTAAACAAATAATTTGATTAATAGCGTACTTAGAATTGACTATTTGTAGACAACAGACAAAGGACAATCCTTTACGGGGATCGAAACCCATGATTTCTCAGTTCAATAATATGACTTATTAATAACACATTATATTAATTATACAGGTTAATATAATAACAGATGTGACTTGTGAGCCGACAGGTTGCGAGTTTCCATCCCAGGACATGAATGCCTTTTTTTTTTTAATTTTATGAGTTTTAGCCTTTTAGCGTTGTAAGCATTATATGTCGCGAAGTATCTATAGGTGTGTTCAGGCAGCTGCATTTGAGGAGAGGCACTTCTAGGTTTAGCGTGTTGCCATCTTAGACCACATCGTCATTTACCTTAATGTAAGGGGTGCTCCCTCATTCTCAATAAATAACTAATAAAGGATTAGTAAACAAGCACACACAACCCTGAACATGAAGGCTAAACTAACAAACTAGATCGTAATAATAACGAACACACGATAGTGGCTTTATTGTTATGTTTCCTAAGGCAATTAATTTAACAACTTGCGTACATATATACGTGTTTAGGCTGCTCTCTTTCCTTTGTGGCGCGAACAATGTGAACACTCGACATTTTCTTTATTGGATCTATAATATAATGTTGTACCTACGTTGGTCTTGTTAACTGCGTAAGTAGGGCACTAGAATTGAATACCTTGTATGAATAATACGATGCTTTTCAAAAGCTTTTTTATTTATCAGGTGTTATTTGAATAATCTATTGACTACTTAATAATTTTGGAACGTCTCCTTCCTTTTTTTTTCAAATAGACAATAAAAGAGGTCGAATATTCTTTTATGAATTTAATGTAGGTTGAAAATATTTTTGTTTTTAATATACAAACTGAATTTTAAATGAAAAGCATAATATTAAAATATACTATACAGTGGTTGTGGTTGAAATGATGTCCATAAGAATTTGAATTGTAGTACCCGTTACTAGGCCTAGCCTGTATCACAGGTACTACCGTTTTCCCATTGTCATATTATAAGTGTACTGTTGTACTGCAATGTCATGTTATTACGTCATTATTACAAATAATTCTCTGTCTGATTATATGTTAATGACAGAAGCCACTTTGTGAGATCTATTTTCAACTGAATTTTGTTCTACTTGTTAAATTAAAGAGCTTTTTGTTTCGATTATACAAATAGGGTCCTAAATACAATTGAAATTTTCTTAATAAACTAGTGTTGTGGTTCGGAACATCATAGATATTATTTTTTCTTAATGTAGTATTGGGATTGATATCATGGGTTTTGGTATGTTGACGTATTATGATTTCTTTAATATAAAGTTGTCCTGATGATGTTCATTTTTGATTTCTTTAAACTATTTTATCATTTGGTTTCCCGTCATTTTATCTTTCTTGCTGATTGGTATATACATGTTGTTCTAGAATGTTTTTATATAAATGTGTTGTTTTTGTGATAAATATTTACATCATATACATAGAAGTAACTTAACATTTGATAGTGTGCAAAACAAATTTATCTTTTCAATGTACAGTATTTATAATAATAAAGCACGCTGTAAAATCGTCGTTATTGGTCCTAATGATAGTATTTGATCAATGTTGTTTGTCCATGTGAGGTCGAATATTTCAATAAGCCTGAGCTTTTGCTTAAGAAAACGACTCTTATAATATGACAATTGTAATAATTTAATAATACTCACCTTTGTCAGTAAACAATAATTCTACATTCTAAATGTGCGATGGGAACAGTTAAAATCCTATATATCCATTACAGTTTTAAAACACTTCTTATAATGGACCAATTATGCAAGTACCGATGTTTTCGCACGCTGTGTCTTTGCGATAATAACATTATCTCAGTCGAGTTAATGCAATTCTATGAATTATGTATTCATTTTATTTTTCAATATTCTTGTATTTCTATGAAAAGCAATTAAAATTAGCGATCTTTATATTACAACCTTTCCGATTGGAACATATTTTATAGTAGATATTGCTAATTCAGCCAATATGTAAACAAATGTGATTATTCAAAATATACAAAAATACTATAAAATCTGGGATGTGATTTTAAAAATAATCAATTTAAATGTCTAATAATATCGAAAGTAGAAGAAAAGCAATCAATTGCACCGATCGACGTTTCGAATCCTACGCAAATTTAAATTAAAATATTTTCACGAAATGAATGGGACGGAGGAAATGCCGATAGTATAAGAGAACTGCCGGCATCTGTCGCAAATTGTGAGTCAAGTTAGTAATTTACACTTGAATTGTTCAAGCGACCTAATTTCATAAATACAGTGCGAATGGCAGTCTCGACGCTTCACCGGCAAACTGCGATTGCTTCGATTCTATTTTATACTGGTTGTTACCCACGACTTCGTCTGCGTCGTTTATTATCTTAACAAGTATATTTTATGAACAGTGAAAAATACATAAGCACCACATGGCTTAAGCCAGCGTAAGAAAACACACATCGTGAATGCGTAGTACTTTTCTACTATATTGTATTAAATAACTCTACCGTGATAATTGAATTAAGGACCAAATGTCTAAGAAGTAAATCAATTAACAAACTGGTCAAAATGTATACAATACTTTTTGAGTGATGCGCGCACAACCACAGCAGACTCATTTTATTCATACAGATTTAGATATGAAATACTCGTTCATTAGCATATATCCATAAATCCATCAATAAAATTTGTTCCACAATGTCATTAGCAACTGTTATCAAATTATTTAAAAAAATAACAGACTTCCCAAAATGTGGATTAAAAAAAAGCATCAGAATAGTCTTGATAATAAGTACCTACCCAGTCTTGGATTGTCATAAACCTACTAATATCTTAATCATTATACATATCCTATTCGATTTTGAGGAATTCCTTCATGTGCCTTCGAAACATCACTGTAATGCCAACAAAATTAAAATGGACCCCCTTAAAAATATTCCCTTTACCGTGAAAAAAAAACTCTTCCGCGTCGATTTGTAAATGATGAAATTCTGAGGTAACAAATATTTAAAAAAATGTATAATCAAATTGAGATCCTTCCTTTTTCTGAGCTCGCTTGAAACTTTGTTGAGTTTAAACTGTGATCCCATAATCAGGAAATCCAAAACAATCAGTTCTGAGTCGAGCAATTGTGATAACATTTCTATCACTGATAAGTATCTCGTAGGGAGAGACTCGGATATTAGGGAGTCACCCTTCATTATCATTTTCCGATAGACTATACCTTTTTCTATTTCATTTCAAAGGTTCACAAATATACTCAATTCTCAGAGCCTTGTCCTAGGAATCACTTAAATTAACTTTAACTAATACGAGGTTCGATGTGGTAATGGAACAGTGAAGAGTTCGGATTCTGCATCGATCGATGTTTGTTCAAGTCCTTGTGAAGGTGCTGAAGCTTTAAGGTGAAGGAGAAGGTCGTGATGAAGCCATAGCAGAGTGGTAGAGTTTTTAAGGTCACCTGACTAGATACAACCCTCATATTAAAAATCGAACGCAAGGCAATTTAGGCATGTCCCAGCAGTTAAAAGTGAAAATCAGCCCTTTAGATCTAGTATTACTGTTTTAAACCACATTTAGTATTAGGTGAGATTTAAGACAAACGCTGTTCTTTATAGTTTTTAGTGTTTGATCACAGAGAGACTGGTATCATAAGTTTTATTAGCTAGCCAGGCGGAATTAGAAAAAGCTCTACTACCATGCTATGGTTTCATTACGATGTTTCGCTAAGAGCTCTGACACAGTCGTCAGGATTCGAACCCACGTCGATCGACGCTGTATTTGAAGATGCTATTAACTGAGCTATCATCGCTGAAGGTTATAAAAAACTCTGACAGTAAATATAACGTCCGAAGTTATTCAGTATTTTTTTTTTATACCATGTCCGTAGCTTCGCTTGTGTAAACTACGAAACTACGTATACACATTTTCATGATCTAAACAGTATAGAATTTGATATACCGTAGCGCCATCTAGTGTCGAGTTATATATAGTAAAATAGATATCATAAAAAGCGTTTCCATTACAGATGATTGGAGTATATCAATTTCATGTATGTTTTATATAATATTATACAGACATTTTACGATATTTAACAGCATTGACAAGCCCTCTGACCTTAGTGACCCGTTAAAAACCATTTATTGCTGTTTCAATGTCCGAATAACAAACACGTAAATAACAAATGAAAGGTTTTACTGGTAATATGAACCTTAATTATATATGGTGAAGGTGTCATTGGGCTTGATTACATTCGCGTGTTAAATACACAAATATTAGAAAGTCGATAAATTGGGCGGGCGGACCAGTAAAAATAAACAAGACACGTGATAAATTGTAATGGTGAAATGTGTCTGGGATCATTTGTGTCCTACGAGTGCCCTTGAAACTCAAAAGAAAAGTGCATAAACCGGTCTAAGATAATATATAGATCAAAGTGTTGGGCTAAGAAGAAGATGGAGGAATGTTTAAGAAGAAGATAGGTGTATAACGGTGGTGGAGAAGTTTCTTTTCTACTGCCAACCGAGCCAGGGGGGAAGGGGTGGGGGACCTGACCTTGCGCTATAGTTCGGCAGACTGGGAGGCAGACCCAGAACCAAGCTGTCTCAGTCGGGGTGTGGCAAGGGTTGCCTGCCGCCGGGGGTGAAGCGGAGCTTGCTCGCGCTACCCCGCGTCACCCCTATAGTGCGGTGTACGGTTCATCGTGGAGTTGTTTAGCCGGTGAAAGTCGTCCGGTATAAACGGACCCCACCTTCGGGTCGGGCGGCATAACCCAGGGTCCCTCCCGGGCCCCTGGGAGTCCTATGTAGGATTTTTCTCCACGTTAAAAAAAAAAGGAAGAAGATGGATGAAAGAAGATTACATGTGGCATATTAGGATGAATGTATGGTATAACTAGAATGGATAAGATTGAGAAGTAGTGTTTCAGCGGATGTTTAAAAATAGCATCAGTGACATAGAAGTTACGGAGTAATATGTTAGCATAGTACGGGGATCGCACAAGTACAAGGAGAAATAAAACTCTATAACTAGAAAAGTTTTGAGTATAAAGGTGGACTGATATAGACAGAAGAGGAAGATCGAATAAGGTATAGATTTTGTGAAAAATGATATATGTATAAAAGATGTAAATACTGAGATGATATCTGACAGAGAAAAATGAAAGAGTACCGACCCCCAACTTAGTTGAGGTCAAAGTAAAATGTCGATGATACATTAAATTGCAATGGTTTCAATCAAAACTATTTTGTATTAAACTTGCAAACCTGACAGACATTATCCTCCCCTAATCATTAAAAAACATCCATGAATCAAACCACAGCACTACATGCCGAGACAAATGGTGGTGAGTCTTAACCATCTAGGGATCACTTAAACACACACAACATATTTCATCAAAATAGGTCCAACTGTCTAGGAGGGCTTCAGGGACAAACACACATACAGAATATGGTAAAAGGGATATAGCGTATTAAAATATTTATACATACTAATACAAATGATGGCTGGTTGAAGGTTACAGAAGTTGATGTACTGAAGCGCCGTTTAGTGCCAAGTTATAATAAAAAAATGCGCATGTGCATATGGCCACACGAAAATAGCGATCCTCTTTATAAAAAGTACAACAAAAAACCAGGCGGTCACCCATCCAAGTGCTGACGGCGCCCGACGTTGCTTAACTTCGGTAATGGGACCAGAAGAGGTGTTTTCTACCCGACACAATATTATCCCCATCATTTTTTATCACACGAGAAGGTTGCGGATCAGGACTTTACAGCCCTCCTATAAGAATTTTTAATTCAAAAATCTTCTCTATAACGCAATACTAAGGTGTACCAATTTCAACGTTATCGAGCCAACGGTTTTATGAATGTGAAATAGACTAGCATCCATTTTTATGTGTACAGAAAATGTAGGTTCACTTAACTATGCCTAAATGCACGACAAGAGTGGATAAAAGTTAAATACTGTACTAGAAAATTCTACAAGACAGCCCCGCTGAGAAATACCGGCAAGTTGTTTATTGGCATTAATTTTAAGAAGCTCTGTGGCGTACGTAATAGCTAAATACCAAGAGAACGCTAAAATACACATTTCAGCTTCGATAAAGTAAAGTTAAAATTGAATTTATATGACCCTATTACTGTTACTTTTTTATCTTCATTTGATTAAGGGTATGTTATCATTACACATAATATGTCAGTCCCATCATAACATCATAACCTACAATTGTACTGTACACCTGAAAAATATAAAATTGAAATAAGCAAGAATAAAGATATTAATTTGCAAGAGAAATGAAAAGAACTAGTTCAAAGTTTTGATGTATCCGATGTCGACTCTGCCAAAACACTTTAATACACTCTCACATGCCAAATATTAATTGTACAATTATTGAAAAACAGTGTTGATGTCTAGAACATTCTGTTAAAATTTTTATACTATCCAGTTTACTATGGAATATACTATGACTTTGCTATAAAAATACGTGTATGTATATATTTGTATTGTCTGTATAAATTTCACAATAACCATTTTACGCTAATTCGATTATCTTTTAAGGCAAAAAATAACAAGCGTATGTAAAACGGCAGGTATACTTCGTAAATACATACGAAAGTATATTTTATTTTGTTACTTTTTTACGACTCATCGAAATGGAATGTGGCGTAGATTCTGAAACCTTGAGAAAGGGACAGATGTACTTATTAAAACACACAGACAAAGTGACGAGATTTCATCGTGTTCGTTTCATCTTAGTCCGTTTCAAAACGTTGGTATAATGAAAATATTGAAACTCCTTCTAATTAATAAATTAAATTGAAATTAGTATAATTAGTAATTTATAATTATAGTTTCAATTACTTTTTCTCATTCTTGTTACTATTCCCTTTTCCATTTATTCTGGTATTATTTTAAGCTTCTATTTTAAAATCAAACTAACGTAAACTGTTTATATGTTAATTCATTGTTGTACATCAGTTCAATATATTTTACTTTGTTTTTTTCTTATTGGAATCTATTGTGTAATCCATAAATATTTACAGCTTTTTACTCAAAACAAATAGATTCAACTTCAAAACATTGAAAGTGTGTTGTTCAGTTGTATTTACTAATATATTTTCACATTGTTTTAATACGACACATAAGTACTCTATCGTTTCAGATAAATATAAAACTTCGATGACTCCGGCCTAATAAAACAGAATTTACCCCACCCGTCGCTTAGCGTTACCTCTTTCCTTTGTTACAAGGGCTGTTATACCAAATGATTATATCGCAGAGATCGTTTTAACCCTTCATTATCCTTATCATATATTAAAGAGCACGATATTGCGAACGTGACCAACTTGCGAATATTGTGGAAATCGACTGAGATAAGCGAAAACGCTACGCCTATTGTGTTTATGTATTAGCCAGAACAAAATTTTCAGGTCCTTATTACAAGACGGTTATGCTAACGTAATAACAATAGGTACTATGAGAGTAATTGCTAATGGATTTGACTCACAATTGCGGAGAGATGTTAGTAGTTAATAAAACTTACTAGAGGAAAAACCTTAACGATAACCTTATATTACACGCGAACAGAAAAAATGCGGCAAAAGCTAATTCACTCTATACAAGCAATCAAAAATATTTTAACGGGCTTGAACTTCATCAAATGCCTACCAGGCGCTTAACATTAAGAAATAAATTGTGTAAATAGTTTTATGACACGATAAATTGCTATTATAATTATTGTAAATATAAATAAATTTTATAAATTACTGTTTCATTCTGTGAATTTACACGCGTAAAATTTCTTAGAACTTACCTAGCGATCAAGATATGCCGATGGAACTAACTGTAAATAATTTTTAACCAACTATCTGATGACCTTAATTTGATTAAGAGTTCTTCTGAAGCAATCCGTACTACCCAGTATTGTACCTACTGTCCCATTGTGGTGAAAAGGGCAAAACCCAAACAGAGACCCTTTTTCGTATACTTTATATGGCGCAGCTGTTCGCAAAATTCTCTCATAGATCCGTAATACTTGATTAATTATAAATGAAACTGATTTAAAGAGAACTGTTAGCAAGCAATGTTTGAACGCATCGAATGCTCTGATCGCGCGCTCATATTGGTCTAAATTTGAAGACAAAGACATAGGTCGAAATTTTATGAACCTGAGCTTATCGTGTTATATCTTTAATATTTGTAATGTTTGTAATAAAACAATAAAGTAATTATTATTGCTATATTGTTTGGTAATGTACGCAGTAAAAATTATCCCAACCGATTTATAGTCCGGTGAAACTGTAGAGGCCTTGTCAGGTCAACAGTGTAGTCAGTTCGAAAAAAAAAACCAACCGATTTATTTGTGAGTGTGCAATTTTAACTGCATTGAATGTCATTGAAGGTGATAATATATTACACGTAGAAACTCCAAGCTCTCGAGTATAGCTGTTGGAATATCAGGTGAGTACTAGCAGCGTCAAGAGAAAAGCATAGCATGGTTTCATAACGATATCTTTTTTTACCGAATAATAAGGTTATATCCAAGAAAATCGTTTAAATTAAACTTGCAAATATTATGATCCTTCAAAAACAAATACGTTTGAGTTAGGTGTAAATTAAAATTTGTAATATCAGTTGGTTATAATTCTAATGCCAACTTTTTAAACATTTTGTGCCAATTTTTTAATAATTAATCATCGGCCATTAGTCACTGTTAGATATTATCGTAATTTTCCTTTAAGGAGCACTACTAAAAGCTGTTTACGATACTCCGCATCCAGTTACTTCCCGCCACTTTACATAGATAGCTCGTTCAGCTTTGACGGTGCCTCATACACTACGCTTACTTAAACGTTCTCTACTTCACAACTTGTTAACCATATTGGATATCGGTACTGTGACGTTTGTGACCAGCCCACTATTAATTTAACGAACTAATCTTTGAAACTACATCAGTAAGTTTAGTTTCCTTTATTTATTGTATATAAGTATAACCTTTGGTTCCCTTTTCTAAGAGAACCATAACTACAGAGTTACCGAACCACAGGTTTAGGTTGCGCTTATTTTTTCTGTACCGTGAAGAAGTGTAGTAATTTCCCGGCTAGTATTTTCCCTCCTTATGGCGTCAAGTCCTTTAAGCGTAACATTAAGAGATATTTATGCAGGCCGGTATGAAAGAGTAACTGAAAGAGGATTGTCTGTATTTCAGTGGTCACCACTGTTTATGGTTTATACTGTACTTAACAACAGGCAAAGTGCCATAACTTTGTCGTATTATAATGAAGAACAGAATAATATTTTTGGGAATAATATAAATAAATTAACTAGTATTTAACGATACTAAGCTTTTTTCTTCTTACCCTTATCCCACCTAAGTAGGGTCAGTACAATAGGTTTGTCATGTTATGATGTATAATTTAGCTTAATTTTTACGATTGCCGCCTGCCTGGAATCAACCCTCCTTGGAATTATTTTGTAGTACCATTATATGTGGGAAAAATATGAAACTGTTGATTTTTCTTCATTTACTGCGAATATGGGCTGAAGAGATGAATATATTACTTGATTCCTCCAGGCAGAAAAATTTGCCCAGCAGTGGTACACAATACACATACTGGCTGACAGTATGTAACGTATGTACATAGAGTTGTGAAGATATTTCATGTGATATAATGGGTAAGGTCGTCAAAATAATAATTTTTACCTGAAACAAATAATATCAAAATTTTGACATCAATTTCAAGGGAAACTCAAACATTACAATTCTCGTGATGGTTGGAACATCTATATATGTATATATTAAACGGTACTAAGCTGTAAATAGTATTTTGACGTTGTAACTTTTGCCTTTATAAAAGTAATTTATGTGACTCGTTGTTAAAATCGTTGAGTATTTCGTCCCGAGTACATATATACGCAGTACACAAAGCTGTACCGTTGTTTTGTGATTCTGTTTAAATAACAACCTTTTGAATATTTAATTAAAGTTCTTGTTTAAATAATGATTCGAATCTGATAAGTGACAGTATTTTGGATTATAATTTTGCAAAGACTGATTGAAACTTCAGAAGTATACCAATTATAAATATAGAAATGCGTATTACGACAGATTATTTTTTCACATCTTAGTTATTAATATGAACTAAGAAAAAAAACATGTAAAATATAAGGCCCACATCAGAAACAAAGTTTCTTAATGCACAGTAAAGAATCGAATCCAATAACTTCAATGAAACTTTTAGAAGCAGTGATTTTATGTAACATATTCATTTATTAAAAATTATATACAAAACAGTGAATTCCAAATTAAACTGTTGACTTCGTCAGGCCTTTACAGTTCCACCGGACTACTGAATTTCCACGCGTACGGTATAGAGGTTATATAATGGGTAGCGCACGATGCTCACTTGTTCTTATTGCGATACCCGGACTCACACGCACACGCATACAATAGAAAGATACAGAGAGTCAGCTCGAAGGGGCATAACGCTTTTTCCTTACGTGATGTTTTCTCTCTGCCAACTTCTACCGCAAGCTGTGTTAAGGAACTTCGTTCTAAAAAAATGTAGAGATAGGATGTAGAAGTAAGAAAGAGTACATGGTAAATTTGTCCAACTGAATTGCGACATACGCCAAGTGCAACACCTGCCACAGTATGACGTGTTACGGGATCAGGTAGTATTTATCTAGTAATCAAAGGGGGTAGTATAGGGCCTGTATGTACACTGTACCCTAATGGCTTGCTACCACCGTGCACATGCTGATAAATCTTAGTTTCTATCTTTTGTGTATTGGAGCCAGCTAGCGTATATTTAGCTGGCGATAATTCTTTCTCTCCCTGTCTCTCGGAGATCGTCGTTTTCATGAACTTTATTTTAGTCACAGTCATTTTGTCGTGTCGTATAAAAAGATGGAGACGAAAGTAAAGTTTTAATTGACTACCACAACACAATCATTTGCTCTAAAGTCGTATGTATAATAATGAGTAGCTTTAGTTAAATAAACATCGATTGTAGAAATGGTAGAAAATATAGGTAACAAAGCGAGAACCCAATTAGGGTTGCCGCAGAATGTTATGATTCAATTAATATGAAGTGTTGGGGAACCCATTGCTTATTAAACGTTATTACGAACACGTTGCAAGACAAAGATGTCGATAAATAATTCACCTGGAGAAAGCGGGACACAAAGTCTTTGCTTTTAAAGGAAATGTGGTTAGCTAAGCGCATGTGACGTTGGAGTTTATCCGAACTTAGTTGTATGCGATTATTAGATTTTGGCCACGGAATATAAGGAAAATTGGAAATATGTTTTCAGAGTCATCGCACTATGAAATAGGAAAAAAGTTTTTGAAGAACATATTCTATGAAAATTGCTGTGGCAAAAACTTTACTCATATGTCCATTAAAATAGAAATGTAATTAATATAGACGGTAAATGATTCATTTTTAATATGTATATATCTTGTACCTGAGATTTTACACTAGTCTAATATAAGGTAAATTTAAATTTTGCATGAGACATAACTATTGCATATGCCGACCACGCAATAGAGCCGCGCGGTGTGGTACCTCACGGACATAGGTATTCATAGTTCGGCTCTTCTTGACAATTGTAACGCGACCAACTCGCCGTCAACCCACGATATCACGGACCGCGATAGAATATTCGCCTACACATTACGTTGTTCTCCTTTCGCGTACTTTTTTAACTACATTATTATATGGTAAATACTTTGATTCTAAGAGGCGCAGTGCGATGTTAGATTGCTTAGAACCTTTTTTAATAGAAGCAAAAGAAAACTAAACCCAAATTAAGAAAAAATCCAGACATTAGCTCGTTGATACAAACAAAAAAAAAACATTCTATTGAATTGTACATATTATCAGTATCTAGAGATAATAAAAAACAATATCTTGAACCTAGAATGTGATAAATCTTGACCAAATTTGATACGTTATAACATAATGTACGATGTATGTGAAATTCTCAATGAAATAGACAAATCATTTTCGTTAAGGTAATAAAGGCCTGGTGCGAGAGAGCTTAGTTCCGTCGGCGGTGCCATTTAAGGCTTTATCTCGAGAGGGTACGACTCAGCAGATGTCTGGCTCAGGCTTCAGAAATGTTAACTGGTGACTTAAGTTACGAGCGGAGGAACATTAGGCGATGTTTAATGTCCGGAGCTAATTTATGCAATGCGTAGGATGGGTACGTACAAAAGAGAATGTTATAGACGAACAATATGATAATATTTTAGAAGTGGGTAGATATAATTGAACATTTAGCTTTTTTTTTAATTTAGCTCTCACAGATCAGCAATGGTGAGTCTATGGCACCCGTGTGATGCTGCACTGTTGAGTTTAACAATTACAAAAATTAATAAAGACAAGAGAATTGTTCTGGTAACGTCATTTGTTTCATAGACAATGGATTATTAATGCAACGCGGGTGAAGTCGCAGATAGTTGTTAGTATAATATAATTTATATTACTTATATAGCGTAATTGATTTTATACTTTTAGTATATTAGAATGGTACCTTTTAATCTAGACAGGAAAATGTTAATAAAACTTTTTAAATATTTGCGTTTTTGTATAATATTATGTATAATTGCATGGAACTAACACTTATTTTGATTGCTGTACTTTTCGGCTTAAGATCTGCCCTCAGCAACCATTAAGACTATAATGGTTATGGTGATGGGATTGTTGTATTATTATTGTCTATTGACCGCATACGAAGTTTAAATTTTTCTATTAATGGATTCCATCTCAGCGGTACTTTTAGTACGTCGTCCGTAAATATTTTTTTTATGCTTTTTCATTTCTATCGCCGTAAACATAAAATGATCACGGTATCTATAACCAAGCTGTAGCGTCGAACAATCAAAGTGTTAAACGCTTTTAAAACTCGTCGAATCATATGTCATATATTATTTTTATATTTAAGGAACCTAAGTATAAAGCTGTTCTTTTCTAAAGAAAATCTCCCAAAACGTATTCGGGTCTGTTCAATCCGAATAAAATATATTTCTTTGTAGACCATTTTATTCGGGATAAAGCAATTCAGTTAGAAGTTTCACATTTTTAGGTTATTAATAACTTAATATTCTGCAATTAAAATTCTGTGGTCGATCCACTGTGCTTATACCCTATCTAGAGCCTTTCTCATATTCATGTTACCGATGTGTAACGTAGGACAAGTAGGAATTTAATTAAAAAAAAACTGTGCCATCAACAGTCGCTTGTAATTTATATACTGGTATCAAGAGAACAGAAGCTTCGTTCGGCCTGTTAATACA
Source organism: Antheraea assamensis (assembly GCA_035772565.1). NCBI lineage: Eukaryota > Metazoa > Arthropoda > Insecta > Lepidoptera > Saturniidae > Antheraea > Antheraea assamensis. The sequence goes on along the minus strand of JAQQSE010000181.1, from coordinate 588,006 downwards.
TAATTCACACGGTCGGTTCACTGCTCAGTTAAATACGTTTGCGGCACCCGTCACTCTCCTTCGGCTATATTCGTCCGCATTCGGCGGCCGCTTGGCGAGCTTTCGGCGTCCGTTCGGACAGCACGTCTGTTACTAGCTGACGGCAGTAACCACAGGCACGTTACATCATGTATTGCAAGGAGGATTTCTATTCAAGCTTGTTGTGATCGTAGCTCATACAAAAATTTGAGACATGTATGAAAATATTATGCATCCATTATAAGATAGAGAGATACCTAAAAATGTTCACTTTTCATATTGTTTCTTGTAATGTTCGTATCTTACCCTACTATTTCGTTTTAAAATTCTTGAGTGTTATTTAATTTGCACTACTGAAGTTTTTCTCATTAGAAGTAACACTCGTTATTATTATTTTTTGGGTTTTTAATATCAACGTCTAGTTGATACCCCGACTTTACTTACAAAATTACATCTTAAGTAGTGTTATCCCATTTCTTTCGTTCTCTTGCGTATGCAATTAATTTTCATTACGGTTTTTCCTCTGTACATAAAATATATGTTGACATAATAAATAATGCAGACAAAGCCGCGGGTAGTAGCCCGTTTGAAATATAATCTTTATTGAATCCTAGAGATTGTTACTTGAAAGCGCTATTGGAGTATTTGACAGTGATTGACAGTGCACTGGACTTTACATCGTCATCGAACGGTAGTGGCTAATGCATAAGGGATGTTTAGGAAATACGTGTCTCGGTTTCGACTGAAATTGTAATCTACAATATGCGAGTGTCTATTTTCAAAATTTAAATGCATCGAAATGGAACCTTGACAATATTTCCTTTATTCGAATATTGGATTACTTCTAACTGAACCAGATAGCTAAATAGTGGTTAAACTATTTATTTACCAAAAAATTCAATATCAAATAATGTTGATCACTGTTACTATTGTAATCAATACAATACATTTGCATGGTGGTGGGGCTTTTTTTAAGTTCGCCTTTCTAGCTACCACCCTCTAGTTGAAATCTGTCGCCAAGCACTTGTTGGGGTGTTCCGGCTGCTGCAGTTGAGAGCCAGTTACCCTCTAGGTTTAGCGTGACTATCATCTTAGACCACACCATCATTTAGCATCAGACGAGATTGTGGTCAAAAGCTAACCTATAAAGGATTACAAAAATAACAATTACCAGTATATTAATGCATACCACCAATTTATTATTATGAACGCCATTTGCAACATAAGAATGCCATTTCTGTTATACCTCGATTAGATGATGTAATTTACACGTTACACGAACTCTTCGTAATAAAAACAAAAGAACAACGGTCTTTAAATTACTACATATGAACTAAATTCTTAACTCCAAATAAATGAAATATCAAAATAAACATTATTAGAAATATATGTTACAGAAATAAGAGTAAGGAACATAAACATTAATAATACAAATGGATAGACCGGAGAGATGAAAAGGAAAACACGGTAAGCCGAAGTAATACAACCGACGTTCGAGATAATAATCGTTAAAATAATAAACGAAGATATTCTTTGAAGAGCACAACCCTAACCCTTTGCCCGAAAAGAAAAAATATGGAGGCGAGTCATAACGAACATTGAACGTCAAATATTTCTTGTTACGTTGAAAGATCGTAATAAAAGTCTTCAGATAAGCGATATTGCTACCCCTTGTCTAATAAAATTTATATTATTCCGCCAAGAGAAATATAAAGAAACACAATTTTTTGGTACACTTACTAAGCAGACTTACCTTAACAATACTATCCTTATACAGTCATTCGTAGGGATTTTCTTTGAGCCTTGTTCAAGAGAATGGCACAATATCGGCTACAAAATGGTAAATTTAGATTATCTACCCGTTATAATCAAGTATCAAAGCAACAACAGTGCCGCCTCTGTAATGTAGCACAAATTTTCCCACGAGTTAATCCTACCTCATCTGCCTACGCCTTATTGTGGCTGAACGAAAAGTCGTTTCTTATACTTTAGAGAACTGTCTATAGTTCTGATATATGTTCAACCATAATCAGTGTCTTATCTAAGTCTATATTGCATACGTTTTGGTTTCACAGAAGATTCTAACCTAGTTACTTCATATATCAATGTAATGGAACTATGGCCAAGTCCTTATAACCGATAGGTATTACAAATGTATTCATCATGTTAGCCTTTGTTAATATTATAAATGCGAAATGATACTGTTTGTTTGTTACGTACTCACGTCTTAACTACTCTAAAGATAGGTCACCATGAAATTTTGCAAACACATTGTCAGTAGTACATAAAAGGACATAGCAGCAGCATTCTCCTCCAGAAAAAATGTGCTGTTTCCGTGGAATAGATCAAATCCACATCAACACGAGTGAAGCCACGGATAAACTCTAGTACCACGTAATAATGAAACGGAACTCATATAGGTTCACTCTGTTGTCCGTCTATCAAAGTTTTCGTTCTATATAACGGTTTGATGGATAAAGTTAAAATGAATATCGAATGGTTAAGGTCTATGGCCGTTGGCCATATACCTGTGTCAAGAATTAAGTTCTTACGGTAAGGCAATAAAGAATTTGAACTTTTACATTAAAAACAAAACTTATAGGGTACTTTCCGGGTAGCTATAGTCTGGCAACTGAACAGGAAGGAAGGTTTTTAATAAAATAAAAAAGAAATATAAGAACAACTTATTTCAAATTTCGCCTGGATTTAGTATGCGACAAAGGCATATTTGCTGCTAATTTTGTTCTGTGTAATATGACAGCATCTACAAAATAAACATTATTAATTTAAGCCCAATAAAACATGTGTTGTACAGAACCAACTGGGCGTAAGTTCTACTCACTGCTTGTCTGATTTTTTCAAGCAAAACTCAAATGATACCTACAAAACTACAACATAGTAGGTAGTTTCAGTTCTACTACGAGATGGCTGTAGTACATTTTACGCTCCGTTTACCACGGTCGAAATGAAAGCAAGAAAATTTGACTGACTATTCAGAAAATAATATTTACCTCTAACGATATTCATATTCAAACCGCGTTGTTTAGTAACACTGTTTGTTTACGAGTTTCATCATATTGCATTACTTGGCAAACTTAATTAAAATAAGGGATGGAGGACGACCGGCTATACGAGTACGCTGTTTATTCGCGCGATTCTTGACAGCTGTGACGAAATTTGACGCGACTTTGTACCTGGCGACGCCGCGGGGGCGACCGTAATTTTTGCGATTTAAATTTACCTCGGGCTTTATTTAAAATTATACAAAAGCCAGTGTCAAGTACTTTTTTTTCCTCGGCAGAGTCACGTAAACAAAAAGCTTTTCGTAAATTAAAAGTTAACGTGTTATATATGTTTGTAATAAAATGTATCTTTCAGCCGGAGGTCGTGATTATGCAGAGTAAATTGGCTTGCCCAAATTGAAAATTAAAATTAAATCGAGCACATTCAGAGTACACTTCTTGAATATATATTAATAATGAAATGTATACCACACTGAACCTAGACGAGCAATGGCTCTCAAGTGCAGTATCCTGTACACGTCCGTAGGCGCTTGGCAAGTGGCAAAAGATTTTAAACTCGAGGGTGGTAGCTAACCCGATGGACATTGGAATTTTAAAATGAATGGAAAGGTATCAAATCATTTCTCTTAGCCTCATACAGCTTTAAAGCCAATACAGATTCCTAATCTCTTACAAATTGTCCTGGAAATTTGTGATTGTGTGTATCATAATCTTAATTAATAATACATATGCGAGTTTGTTTGTATGTTATGCTTTCACGACTTGATTACTCAACTGATTATTATGAAATTTAGCATACATTCACACCGAGCGAAGGCGGGGACAAAAGCTTGTTTTTAATATCTAATCTTGAAAATATATGTAAGATCACAAACACAAGAAATATGAAGCGCAAATAACGGAAAACTGATTTTATTTTCATACAACATTTGATAATTTTTATATTGCAAATACTTGCATATTTTATATAAAAGTTATATTGAAGCTATTTTTCCATTAATAGTAGGTAAAAATATAGATACTTTCTATAGCTTTAAATACTTGATTTTTGTGGCTAATATAAAACTACAATTACTAATTTTCTGAATAATCTGCAAGACTTTAGAAACCAGTATCGGATATCAAATCTTTGGGAAACTAAGACTTTCTTTTTTAATAATTTCATAGCGATAGCATTAGGCATATATTAATATTTCCTATTATTCCTTCTATGAAACATTAAATGTAGAGCAACAAGCGATAGGAGGTTAAGTTGCTTGGATATCGGATTCAAATTACACATCGCTGTGTGTTTTCGAACGTAAAATCTATTATTATTCGATTTTATCGTTGTATATATAAATGAGCGCGCTTGTTAGGCTTTTAAATGGAGACTTATTTAAAGAGTTTTTATGTTTTATTTACCACAGTCTCAGTATTATTTTACCATCGTATTAAGAACAATTATGATCATAATATTAGTATGAATTGTCTATGTTTTTTTTTGTGGAATCTTTTTTTTGTTTTTAGTTTATAGGTCTTGGCATTGGACCATAATTTTATTTGATGTTAAATGATGGTGTGGTGCGATATGGCAAAAAAGCTAATTCTAAAGGGGTTGATTTCAGAGTGGTACCTAGTCAGGAGGGTTTAAAAAGGGCCCTACTATAATTATATGATTAATACATCACGATGTTTTCGATCACCGAAAACTTCGGCTAAATTTGCAAGGATCCGAATGCAACAAACTCGGTAATGTCTGAAATTACCAGGCATGTTTTACAAAATCCCTTCGTATTTTATAGTTTATTTAATGAGAAATTATTATTAGTATATCGAAAATACTTATTATATTATACTATGATCATCAAGGGAGGAGTAATTACAATGCAAAATATAAGTTATAAAGTACGCTCAATTATAACAAGTAGCATGCGGCGGGTCACGTTACGCAACACGGTCAGCCGAGAGACGAAAGTGTGTTGGTTGCCCGACGATAGCCGAGTATTGCCGAACTGGGAATGACTATGTCATCGAGATACCATGCCGTGGCATTTCAGCCACTTTAAGAGGAAACTAGAGTAATACAGCTATACTATATATGCAATTTACATTTTTCAGTGTCATGTTATTATGTTTTGATTTTTACCATAAATTAAGTATTATAAGACGTAGGAGTTTTCTAAACGAACTAAAATTGCAAAATTGTATCGCAATTTTGCATGATACAATGCATTCATTCAGCAAATAAATTGCACGAATATTATAAATAAAATGAAATCATACAGGTATAGATAAATCTTTTCTTGTATTAGTTTTGCAAGAAGAACTATAATCGGTTCAATTTTGTGGGGAGGAAACGGGAAATACGAAGGCATGATTTCGTCTATTGTATGTAGGTATAATCAGCATTCCGAGCTGCACTTGTCTCTTTCACGCTCTATTTGATATTACGGGGCAGCGTGCGATGACAACAGACTTCTATTTTAACCTATTCCTCAAATTTCTTATAGATCAAGTTTCCTCTTAAGCTTACTTAAAGGCGTTTAAAGTAATTCAAAATTTTGCTAAAGGAACGTGAGTGTAGTCATCTTCATAGTTTAGTATCTCATCAAAATCGTATTAACTTGTTACTTCTTAGAGCTTGACAAAATGTCTATGTATAACAAAAAGAAGTCTTTAACATTTAAAAATAAAAGACAGTTATTGAAGTGAAGTGAAACACCTTATGCGAGGACTTTTAAATTCGAATCCGCAACCTTTTTACGAAAAGTGGTGTGGTAAACACTGTGTCGGGCAGATTATTGAAAACACCAGTTCTCGTCCAATCACCGAAATTAAGCATCGTCGGGCGCGGTCAGTACTTGTATGAGTGACTGCTTAGGAACTCCGCGTGACGCACAATTTTTTGTTACATTTTATTATTGGGCATATAAAATCAATATTCAAATTAAATGTTATTTAGTTATATAATGGTAATCCAACTCATACCAATGAAGCTTTTGAAAGCACGCAGATTTATTTCAAACTTATTTTGTCAGACATAATAGTGATAATTCAACAAAATTCTGAACTGTTATCATTAAAAACAAAATCGTTTTTATTAATTCTTTTTAATAATTTACGCATATTTCATACCAAAACATGTCGACTATGACTCCAGACAGGCTATGAATTAAGTTGTTCGTAGTGGTAACTGAACTCTTGACCTTTGTGGTTTTAACTTTGACCGCTAAGTCGCATGGAATAATCCTTTGAAAGTTTAATTTGCAAATATTATGTTAGAATATTATCACTAATAGTTATTTGAGCGTGGATTCTGAGATTTAAGCCGTGAGATTCGCAAGCTGGAAAAAGCGATGGCCATTTACAAAATGCGTCTTTCTGAGGTCGTTGTTGTTTTAGGATTTCATGAAGTTATGTCCAAGTTCATTTAAGTCCTTTCATGAAGCTTGTAAATAAAGTGCTGACTTTTCCTTGCGGCTTTACTTGCATTAACATCTGGGTTAAAGATAACCTATGTCCTTTTTTGTACCATTAGCAACGTCTGTGTAAAATAGCATAATCATTGGTTAAAAGATATGCTAGTTAAAAGAAAAAGTTAAAACAAGAAAGTGTAACAAACAGACTCACTTTTGCATTTATTATATCGGCTGTTTCAGAGTGCGGGTGGCTACATGTGTTTACGCGGGCGCGTGTAGTCTAAATGTACGTAGACGTCGCGCCGGTAGCATTCACAGTGATGCTGATTACAAATTTCGGCTATGCATAATCTTCATGCGATCGTACTCTTGTCGCCAGTACAACAACTTCTGCTGTTAATTCTTCTCCTTCTCCTATTGTCTACTTCTGAGGAGTAAGTTGGAATGGCACATAGGTGAGTACATGTTTCTAGCTGTACTCTTGGCCGGGACAGGAACGCAACAGCGAGAATCCGATTGATTTGAGATATAAATAAGTATGGTATAAATATTTATTCAGTCAAACTTTGTACAGACCATGCCACTGTTTGCTATAGCTAAATAAGCAATAAAGACATTCTACGAGCCGAATGAAAAATGACTTTATCCGACTGGAAAGCGATAAATATTTGCATGGTGTAAAATATGTTGTATGAAAGGCTTAGATACGTAGGTCTTGCAGGTTTGCAGGTCAGTTGTGGGATATTCCGTGGTGGGATTATGTATTTCAGCTAAGACTTATTGGTATTATCTCAATCCTTCTTCACTGTTTTAAGACACAGTTTAACTACCATCAGATTTTTGACTAATCGGGTATGGTTAAAAAAAAATGATGGCTCGTGTATGAAAATATGTAACTACATGATTTAGAAGTTAATTCACTGTATTGTTTGCTTTTTTTTAAATATAAATATCTATATAATATCTATTAAAGAAGGATATATTACACCATAGAACTTGAAAGCTGAAACTGAAGAACTTTTAAGTTCTTCGGTGAATCTGTAGAGGCCAAAAGAGCCAATAGGGTATGTCAGTTCTAAAAAAAAAGTCCACGCATTATGAACCTATTATTTCTCACAGTATAAACACACTAAACTGTATATTTAGTATTATAGAAACAAATTACATATATTCACTAATGTATCGATCTAATGTATGATACATAGTGAACGAGGCGTAATGTATTTTCCACCTTCAAAATATCAATATACTCTATGCTCGTTTAGGGCTGACATCAATTTTCGGGTATCAACGACGTAAATGTACTCGTATAGGCTCTGTTAGTTAGCTACGTGAATCATTAAACAACTATTAAGTGTGAAGGTTTTGATTACAGGTAATGATATCCATTCCTAATAGATCTGAAATGAAAATAATAATATCGATGGCATAAGGAAAAAGGGACGCATATAATTAAAGAAGGAGATGAGTGAAAACATACTATTATATCCTCCTTTTTTTCTTGATTACAAATATATTTAAAAATTAATATTTCGAGAAACGACACATACGATCGTCTTTCTTTGGAGGATAGAAGATCCCATTATACCTTAAAACATGTTTTAAATCGGTTGTTATGTACACGGTAGTACATCATTGTAGAACATCAAGCGATAGAATAAATGCTTAAAGGTCTATGTAGCAAACTTTCGTGATACTTTTGGTTTTGTTAAAATATTTGCAGGAAAATGTGCTCTAGATAATTCCTCCCCAAAAAAGCGCTTTTAATCAGGTTTCTATTATAATAATTTAACATTGTACATTGATGGTTATAGCATGAAGTTATATATGAGTTATATTATCTTCAACTTGACTTAAATGACATTATTTTTATGTTATAACGTTTAATTATATTTTACGTTCTTCCGTATGGCTTCTTAAGTAACAATAATGTGAGAGTTTAAGCAATGTTATTATTATCGAACGCAGTCAAATTTGATTGATGAAGGCGTTACTTTGCGGAAATCCATCATAGTTACTTGAATGGACGTTACTTAGCACTTCCGCCTGGAATTAATCGGCTACTGATACGTCTCCCTACAACAAACAGTTTAATTGTTTTTTATAATTAGTTTTTTATTTATTTACCTCAACTTTTTTATAGTAAAAGTCGTGGTCATGGTGTGGTTTGACTGGTGGAATATCAATTCGATGTCCGCAGGTTCGAACCCCGATATGTACAAATGAATTTTTCGGAATTCGTGTACATAATTTAAAATGGTGATGCTATCAGTTGACAATGAATAAAAAGATCGTGAAGAAACTTGAACCTGAGAAATGTTCTTGTAGTACCACCGTATGTAGAAAAATATAGAACTGTGGATTTTCGTGGGCTGGCGTGGAAATTACGTTGATACGTTCCTTCTTCGGCCTGTAGCCCTGCAGTGATATAAGGTGATATAGGATATAGATTTATAGGCTGATGATGATGATGGTTTCTTATTTTATAGTGTACTTGAATTTTTAAGAATGTCGACCACCATTTATTGTTTCGTTTACTAATATTTCACATTTTTTTTATCCTTTTATTACTAGTTTCATATTTACTTTTCCATCTTGTAAATAAAATAAAATGTTTTTTGTTCCACTGACATGTGGAAACGGCCTATCAGTTGTAGACAGAAATGTAAAATGACATGTATTCAAGCACAAAGAGTGATATTTCATGAAAATAACTATGAATCATTCAGACAGAGCTGAACTAGTAATTTTTTTAAATCAAATAGTCTACTCGTGTTAAAAAGACACCCTCAATTTACATGATTTCAACTAAAGTTAAAGGGATGGTTGTACGGCCGACGTAAATTCTTAAGACAAGTGTGTTGTACTGGTGTGTAAATATTTAATGCTTGGAGCCTAATTTACATATAGTGCGTTGTGTTGTCAAGAGGCCTTTCGTGGTTAGCTCTGGCCTACTTTACGCTTAATAGGTAAGCTTGTTAATTCCTTCTTCGTGTATATGAAGGCATCTTAACATTGAATATCGGTATGCTTTTGATTGTATGAGACTATTAATTGTTACTATTAGTAAGTTATTATTATTTATTACTAAAAAATTAATCAGTCGTAAGAAACTAGATACTGTGTTAATATTGTAAGTGTTCTAACATCAACGCATAAAAATTCTGAAGATAATAGTAGTAGAAGTTCAAGGTGCTGTATCGATATTTAGTTGTAAGTAGATAGCATTGAAAAACGCATATTAATTATATGAGACATGAAAAAAATTCGACTCGCGACCTCGAAACATCAATATTAAAGGCTCTTGACAGTCTTTATTTTAGTATTCTTTGACAAAATTTTACTATCATTGGAAAATGAAAAAGTCGATTTTCGAATATATACATATGTATACACAAATGTATGTAGAATGTGAAGGCGTCGATGTAGAGAATTAAAGAAATACCAATATGGCGATAAAACGGTTCTTTTTATTTCAAGTAATCTAACCAAAACTGAATCAATTATTATTAATTCAGTCTATTTAAGGCTGTGTGTAACTAATTAATCGTGACAACACAAATTAATTATCAAGAGTGTAAGATAAGCTACTAGCACAATAAACATCTGTACCGTACCACGCCAGAACCGAGACTGCCCGAACGCTTTTTTTTTTCGAACTGACTAAACGCTGTTGGCCTAACGGGCCTTTACAGATTCACCGGGCTTTTAGGGCGAGCGCTTAGGGCACTCAGCCGAAAGGCAACAAGCTCAAGGGTGCCAGAGTGGCCGAACCTCGCCTTGGGATGAACGCGAATCGAACTAAAATAACCATTAATATGCATACCTTCATATGTGTCACACTAAGGCGCACATACATATAGTGCCTGATATTTTTGGCTAAGGTTAATTAGCCAAAAGGAAAAACGCTCCCTTACAGAACTTCGGGCGCTCTGTTCCTTTTATACCGAAACGACGAGTAGTAGGGAGAGTGACGGTAATTGAATAACGCGATCAGTGAGGTTGGAGGTGCACGTGTTGTTTACAGATTCACTGCTAGGTGCATATGATGGCACAGGTGCCGACATACATAAAAATTGATTGTTTCCATTGTGCAGGTAAACATTTTTGTCTCATTGACGCATACATGTATGATTAATTAGCTACCTTGATTAGTTTTTATGAATTGGTGATATTGTAGCCAAGACAATAGCCCAAGGTGAGGTTCTTTCACTTTGGTGCTCTTGAGCTCATTATCATACAGTTGAGTGTCTTAAGCACTCGCCCAAAAGTGCGTTGAAGTTATAAATGTCGGTCAGTCTAACAAAAAAAAAAATGATTCTAATTCAAAATTAAATTTTTACGTAGTTTTGTTTTCGAATACAGACGCGGTCTAGGCATCCTTCGTCAACAAATTTAGTATTCAAATGCGATCCCCTTTATATTTCAATTTTAAATGAGTACAACCCCAAATGAACAGCCGAAAACTTCGAACTCATTATAATCAAGCTTAGAGTACATAGTTAATGAACTCTAATATTGACCGTACATACTTACAGTAATTTAAACGTAATCCGAGTATTATGTCTCGGTTATAGTGTTTGGGATACCACGTCGATCGAAACTTTTTTTATATCGCCTCAAATTTTTTCGTCCATCTATCGCGTGCCGCATTACACCCAGCCGCGGAGTAGTGGTAAAGTGAAAGGCGCTTGGCAGAGCAGCCAAGGCCAATATGGTGGTTCAATAACTTTAATCCTTACTTCCCAAAGTGGTTCAGGTGGACCCCCAGAGGACCACGGGAGACTCGACGGGGGGCTACGTTGGCTTGACAAAAAAATGGGGGTTCACAATTCGTAAGCAAGGGTCCACGAAACTTTATCTACTTTTGATAGTGATGAACTAAAATAACTGACGTAAATCAACTCTCACTTTTTTCTTTTAAACTATTATTTCATGGTTGGAACTCAGCCGCTACGCATATTTCCATAGTTAGATCTAATCTTTACATTTTTTGTCGAGTTTTGGGAATATCGTAGAAATGTAGCTGCAGAGGGTTCACCGGATCCAGCTAAATTTTGAAGGTCGTCTATGAGAAAAAAAGAATAAATATTGTGCTCAGTTTTTAAAATGTTACGATCCGAGGATCACTTGCATGGTGGTTTCATAAATCTAGAGAATTTTTCCACATACACACACACACTAAATTTAAATATTTATAATTAGTATCACAAAGGTATATTATTATAATTTGTGTGATAGACTTATTGACAAATACTAACTTTTGATCGTGGTTTCCATTGCTTTAATGTAGATTTGGCATATGTTTCGAGAACAATATTTTTTCCAGACCAAAGATATCCTATGTCCTTTCCTGTACCTTTGATAACGTGAATGCAAAATTTAATGATAATTGATCGAGTAGTTAAGGCGTGAATGCGTAACAAACAAACAAACTCATTTCTTCATTATTATTAGTAAATATACAGAACTAAATTTTAGTTTGTGTATCTATGCGGAATTGTTCTTTAATACACTTTTCGTATTAACAATACCAGAGCATTTATAGGGCCTTTACCATTGAAAGACGAAACTCTCGGTAAAAGCACACATCGTGATAAAACCGTATCAAATTTGTAGGGCTTACTAAACCTATCTAGATAACTACCTACCACTCTCAAGTTGAAAATTTATCACCGAGCCCCTGTAGGAGTGTTCCGGCAGCTACCCTTGAAAGCCAGTCTCACTATAGGCTTAGCGTCTTTATCATCTTAGATTGCTGTGGGGGACAGCAGCTGAGGTAGACACCATATTTTTACTACAAAAACGGGCAGTTCGAGCAATTTATGATATGGGACCTGGCGAATCATTAAAAGATAAGTTCCAGGAGTTCGGTATCCTAACTCTGACTTCCCAATACATACTTGAAAATCTAATGTACGTCCGCAAAAACTTAGATAAGCTAGATTTCGTAAAGGACAGACATAATCTAAATACAAGAAATAAGAACAAATTGGTCATTCCATGTTTTAGGCTCACTAGGACCGGTAACAGTTTTTTAGGTAATAGTGTTAGGTTTTATAACAAAATTCCAAAGCACGTTACCGATCTGCCGGATACTAATTTCAAGCACCATGTCAAGCAGGTTTTAATAACTAAAGGCTATTTATTACAGGGTGGATCAATATGTGAACGACGGTGACGTCTGGAAATGACGCCCTCTCTGTGCATCCACCAAAACTGAATGTAATTATTTATAACTATGTTTTAAAAATGTGAGTTATAATATGTTAATGAAAAGATAAACCAGATCGAGTTTCTTGCCGGTTCTTCTCGATGACTGGGTTGTTTTCCGAACCGGTGGTAACTTTGACATTCATAAGCGCCTTCTCAGGGTCTAAACTGAATATGGTATTTTTTTTTTTTTTTTTTTGAGATCCCATCATTATTTAACGTCAGGCTAGATTGTGGTGAAACCTTAAAACCTGGTAAGCATTTAAAAACCGCCACGTATTGGAGAGTAATAGTATGTTTCAACATTTAAATAACGGTTATTGTTTAAACATAATAATCATTATTGTTTCAACAATCCATCTAGTAGAGACTTAGCGACGCAAACGATGTGACTTTAAGGGGATTAGACTGCGATTCTAAAACTTTACATTTGTTTTTTCACAAGAAGGTACAATTTTACACACTCAATATCACCTAACACACCGTACACACACAAAAGTAACGATTATGCTCTTCATATAAAAGTATGCCATGGGCGGGAAATAAAAAATAGATATAATATCTCATCCCAAGAATAGGTATGAGTATAATCACCACGTTAGCCCACTGCGTATTGGCGATTTCAAACCGGAAAAATACACTCGTTGCATATTGTTACCACAAGAACAATACTCAAGTTGAAGTTTCCTCTCGATATATTCCTTCAATATTACTTTATAGTGTTACCAAGTAAAAGCAGTAATTGTATGCGAATTTCGAAAAAAATTTTTACTCTTCCGAACCGAAATTCCATCGATTCACCCATGAATATTGCACTAAATGTAAAATATAATGGCTACGCCGCTGTGTATAGGCTATCAGTCTAAAATATATTTCTATTAGTGAAGGTACGTCTACATATTGCGATCTACAAACAAAAAGCTTTTACTCCTTTATGGTAATAGATTGTGATTTATATGTTTGACAATAAAGATAAAAATTATGAACATTGACATGTCGCTGTTGAAAACCTCCATTGTGTCCAATAAACGTTTTTAGTTTATTGTCAATATTAATTAAAATGTATTTCACGCGTGCGATAAAATTGGCAACTTGATGAGGTCAGTACACAATAGCGTGGCTTATAATTAAATATTAAATTTTACCTGAAAATGAGATAATAATTTTGGACAGTATACATATGTGTCGCTTAAGTTGATTTAGTAATTATTGTTACATTACAAAGTTTTTTTTATGTAGTATTTTGATGTCGAAATAAAAGCCTATCTGCTCCGTCTTAATATCGGTATTAATAATTAAATAACCAATAAAGCCACTATCTGTACATGTAATTTTTCTCCAAATTTTGAGTCACATGTATATCATTATAAAAACCATTCGCTGGTCACGAATATGATATTTATTTTGAATCTGTACACCTGGTTGTTTATTGTATACCTGAATTTAGTTTAAATATTGCTTTATCGGTTTGTATGAAGTTTTGTACACTATTCTAGTATATATTTGTAATTCATAGCCTATGAAAACATTAATAATACCTTTGGAAATAACAAAAAAAAAAATTTTCCTGTTCTAGATTCAGCACTGTTTTAATCAAATTTGCATGTAGGTATATTTCGTCATATTTCGCCCAGAAATTATAGTTAGAAGTTGCGAGATAACTAGGCAATACAATAAAAAACCGTAGCCTATTTAAAGAAATAAGAATAATTATACCTAATTAAATGTGTGGTTAATTTAATAGATTATCTTATTTTACAAATTGATCATTTTTTGCAACAGCACATCTTAATTCACAGCCTGAATTAGAATAAACCCTATTAGACATAAGTTTATTTTCTTACGGCTAATACACAAAAGGACATTAGATGACTCAGCCGTTTGAGAAACACTGGCTGATGCTAAATGTGTACTTAGGTGATTTATTACGCCAAAGGAAGTAGCAGGAATTAGACACAATTGCGTGCAAGATTAATGACTTACCGAGGAGGATACAACAAATTTTATGCCATGGATCTTCGCTCGAGATACTTTAGGTCAGCAGATTATAATGGATCTACATTTAAACGCGTTAGGATTACTGCGAATGCGTTTCAGTATATTGGCTTTTATTTATAAAGCGGAAACCATTAAGTGCCGCTCGCTACTACCATGCTGTTCAATGTGCATAAATTTTACTTTAGTTCTTGTTAAAATAACGAAAAAAAATTCACCATCCAATTTAAGAGGCTTAATCTGTTAAATATATAGTGAATATACTATTCCTTTGAGGCTTGATTACATCGACACTATTGAACATATCAGCATAAGACTAAGAGCATTAGATGTGGAGTTTTTCGTAAATGGTTTTAGGGTACATATATTTTGGATTCCATTAACCGTTTGTAACTTTTGCTAAATTTAGTTTTGTATAAAATTGTTTCCGTCAATAAAAACGTATAGCGAAGCGATCAGGTATCAGGTAGTTATTATATTTCACGGAGAAAGGTTTCTGCCTGCTCGTGATGGACCAACAGACTAAAGTCTATGATAACTTACTTGTGGTCTATATAACTGCTTAATGTCTAAAACCGTTATAAAAAATCTCGTTATCCACATTTCTTATTTTCTAATACATTTATTAATATTGCCTTCGATTTTATTCTCTTCCATTTCCAGTCCCAAAGTAGATATTGATTTTATAAGGGCGACTGGACATCATTATGTCTTTGTATAACCAAGAGTATCAAGTATCAAGATTATCACTCTCAACTCCTTGTTCTAGCGTTAAAATTGTAGTAACAAATTAAATTGGCTTATTAAAGACAAAGCCCCATTACTAAGCTGGTTGTATGCTTTAGACAGAAAATTTTTAGTTGCATAATAAAATTTTGTGAGGAAAATAAACTTTAATGGCTTGGTATAATAGGCCAAAGTGCGACACAGTAAGTACCGGGATATAAATATGAAATTAGGCTTAAAGTTTAATGAAAAGTTAGTACTTTAAAGGTTAGAGAGTGGTAGATTAACGTGCAGTAATGGGTAGATAAAAGATAGTAAAGTTTTAAGTTACGAAGTATATATAAAGTCTTCTGTGATTATTGAAAAAGGCTTATTTTATGTTGTTTCTTAACAGACACACTTGTCTTTACATATTAATTTAATATTCCACAGGAAACACGTGTTGTATTCGGCCATATAAAAGGCAGTAGTATATATATTTTTTAAATTATAATTCATGTTATTGATTAAGCCCCAAAAGAGATTATAATGATATGTAGTCAATCTCCTTCCTCGGGTAAAAACTGTCGCTAATTAAATATAAAATGTGAAACGTCTCTCTGTTCGACCAAAACCTGTGCCATCTGTTGTATGTTGATGTTACTATTTTTTCTTTTTTTGTTCCGTATTTTTATGACTTATATGTTAGCACAAATCATTTCCTTTTTATATTAATTTTACGTGAAATGGAATGTATCTATTCACTTATCTTCGTGAACGCACTTTATCCGAACACAAGTGCTGCCCTCTAACAAACAAGGAAAGTACGTTCTTGAATCTCGCTACGTCTTAACCGTTCTGAGAGTAACTGCATTTAAACCAATTGATTATCGGTATTATCACTAGAAATCCTGTACAAAACCTAGTGCCAGTGTAGACTAGTGCCTTATTAATAAAATCAGTGACCTAAGCCATAAACTCAGCCGGGGTACCCCGAAGAAGCGGATCTCCGTGTAAAGGTGAGTGGTGGATACATGTCCTCGCAATTTCATTTCCTATTCATTTTTTTTTTCTAACTAACTACGCTATTGGCCTAACAGGCTTCTTCAGCTTCACCGGATTACTAAGGGAACCGGTTAAGGCACTGACATTATTTTATTGGCAACCAACTGCGCCCTTGCGCAGGGTGTGGCTTGGCTTGGACTGTTGCCCCGGAATACTAACATTGCCGAGACTGAAGCGTAAATAACAACGGTTGCATAAATATTTCAACTCAATCGAATTATCGATGCATGAATGCGTATAACACGCACATACAAACATAAAATTCTATGTATAAGTTTAGTTTTCTGTTTGCGATTCGGCAATTGATACATTATACCTCTTTAGAATGGTGAATGTAGATGTATGGCTTACGTCTAGTTGTCTATAGGCATAACACAAATCACAATTTATGTAACCGTTGTGGAATCACAAAGTAATAACTAAATATAGCCCGTTATATACAGCGCAATGTACGCAAAACTTACCCAAAGTATCAAAAATAACATACAACACTCGCAAAACTCATATCGCGTATGTAACTCGGAAAGTTAAACGAAAGCGGGCCACCTATGTCTGTCGCAGTCTGTAGTAGTTTGAGCTAAAACGAGGTACAAAACAAGAAATGGTGATCGTATCAGAGTTAGCGAAATGAACACACCTCATGCATGACACAGGCTGATAAACGTCAAGTGCAATATTATTATTAGAAAAGAAAACCTCACCATATTTCCTCCTTTTTTGAAATTGATTAAAAAAATTGACAACTAATAGTAGCTACATACACGACATTCTTTTTTAATAGCTTAAGTTGTATCGAGACAGTCTTTATGCAAAATACACAACATGCTATCGTAAATGGCAATTTGGATACATAAAAGGTCTCAGAAACATTTCACAACACAACAGTACTTTTATATTTTTATCCATATTTTTTAACCCTATTAAGGGTTATCAAATAAACTTTAATGGGCGAATGGTATACTAAAAAGCTTTCCCGGTAAAAGGAATATTCTTCATAACAATACAGTGTGTGACTTGAATAGTCATTAGCATCATATATAAATATGAATAAAATATAAATGTTAGTCCTTTGTCCAGGCTAATCTCCGAAACTGCTCAATCGATTTTGACGACACTTTTACTAGAAAATATAAGTCTCTTCAAAGTATTGACCTAAAAAGCTTTCCTCTTAAAAGATATATTCCACCTAACAGTACAGTATATGGCTTAAATAGTCATTAACATCAGTATATAAGTATAAATATAAATTTAAATATTAGTCCTTTGTATGCGCTAATCTCCAAAACTGCTTAATCGATTTTGACAACACTTTTACTAGAAGATATAAGTTTTATCAAAGTGTTGACCTAAAAATTTTCCTATTAAAAGATATATTCCACATAATACAGTATGTGACTTGATAGTCATTAGCATCAAATATAAGTATGAATATAAATTTAAATGTTAGTCCTTTGTACGGACTAATCATTGAAACCGCTCAATCGAGTTTGTCGACACTTCTACTAGAAAATATGATTCTTTTCAAAGTATTGATCTAAAAAGCTTTCCTGTTAAAAGAGATATTCTACATAACAATACAGTATGTGACTTGATAGTCATTAGCATCAAATATAAGTATGAATATACATTTAAATATTAGTCTTTTGTGTGGGCTAATCTGTGAAAGCGCTCAATCTATTTTGACGACACTTTTACTAGAAAACATAAGTCTGTTCAAAATATTAACCTAAGCAGCTTTCCTGTTAAAAGAGATATTCTACATAACAATACAGTATATGACTTGAATAGTCCTTAGCATCATATATAAGTATGAATATAAATTTAAATGTTAGTCCTTTGTACGAACTAATCTTCGAAAGCGCTCAATCGATTTTGACGACACTTTTATTTAAATATGAAAATATATACCTTTTCTAATTACTATTCTAGTGGCATATATACCATATAACATTTTTTCATAGAGACTAAGCAGTAAATATTCAATTTAACAGAGGTAACTTAAAATCGGTAAAACGGTCCTCATAAATCAAAACCATATCTACTAGATCACATTGACAGGCATCAGTTAAGTTAGTATTATAGTAAGAAGACAAATTAGAAATATATATCTCTACGGCTTTCGGGGTTATTCTAATATTAAAAATACGAAAATGAGTTTGTTTGTTTGTCACGCTTTCACGCTTTAACTACTGAACTGTTTATTACGAAATTTTATACACACGTTGTCAGATGTACAGAAAAGGACATAGGGTACTTTTCACTGAGAGAAAAATACTTTTCTTGAGTGATGGGTCAAATTTACATTAACGCTAAAGAAATTGTGGTAAGAAAGCTAGTATCTTATCTTTAGAGATCATTTAGAAAATAACTGTATTTCATGCTTTTAATTAAGTTCTATCGAGATAAAACTCTTTCTCTTTTTAATTTTTTTAAAACAATTAAAGTTTACGTCTTTCAATTATCAAATTAAAAGTAAAACCTACTTTAACAGTTTGATTTTATGTAACTCATATGAAGTTTTCTATCATATCAGTCCTGAGCTGTGTATACTTTTACGATACAATATTGTACAGTTTGTAATAAATACCCTTGATATGAAATCCTGCCGATATAAATCGCGGATTATCCTTTTTCTAATCAAAGTCCGTTATCTTAATGAGTTTTACGTAAAAACCGCCCAAGAAATATAATTCTCATTTCATTTAATTGAAATCTCGCTTTCGGTTATTCTATTTGTATTAGTTGCTTTGATTAGATTAACAGTAATAATTTCAAATTGCGATGATGATTCACTTGTTAATTTGTTCGGATACAGGATCGCTCGACGTAAGTTGAAATCCTTGTGAATAACCCGACGCTTTTGGTGAATGAAAAAGCCATGGTTTTATACCCGACTATCTAGCTACCATTCTCAAGTTAAAAAACTACCACGAAGCACCTATAGGTCTCCTATACCGCCAATTCTTGTCCATACTAGTTACACCACACACCCATTTTAACGTTCGCATCTTTGCCACATGAACCAAATCTTTTTTCATTTGTCTCTTATGTAACGCAGCACTTAGAACCATACAAGCAATACAGCCCTTATATAGTTTATTTTTATATATCAGAAGAATACGGATACAATTATATTTTGAACAGCCAAATATTGGTACCGACGGATAAATAAGCTAGAAGTTTTGTCAATGCATTACTAAACCAGATTTAAGTTATTCTCTGAAAGAGGTACTGATCATTACTTGTAAGAGAAGATGCGACTAATGTTAGGGGGTTTCGACTTATAAGATTAATTATATTATTTCACTAGACTTCCTTATAGTTCGGAGAAGCATCAGTAAGTCTTAGGGCTTTTTTGCTTCAACCATTCAATTGAATTATTTATTAATCACTTATTCACAGTTTGGTTAGGTAACAGACTTATGTTAGTAACTAGCTGATGTATCAAAGATAAAGCATCTAAGTATTCGATAAAGTTTGTTCTCATATTTACCAAAAAGTTTAATGATTTGGCCTGTTCTAAAAAATTCGAAACTCTAAGTTAATAGCAATTTTCGTATGCCGTTTGTCAATTATTGAATAGAACATGGCAAATGAGTTTAATTAGATCGCGATCACCATATACTACGTACATCTATTCTTTACGCTGTAAAAAATACTGAAAATCCCTATGTAGAAAGTTGTGCCGCTACATCAATTTGTACCGTTATGGTTTTTTTTTTTAATGAAATATCAAAAGTTAACCACGTTATACCTACGTCATCAAGTAATTATTGAGTTTTTTGAATTATTGCAGCAAATCAATTGACGGATTGTTGAATTTCAGGTCGTAGTATGCAATAGATTATTCGGTATCTTTGTCTTCTAGGTACGGCAGTCTATTATTATTTTGGTATAGAAATATATATTTTTTTGTCTTTCGTTCGTTCGTTTCTGTTCGAAGGTCCGTTTTTAGTCTGGTGACACTGAAGGCTCATCAGGCCAATAGCGTTGGTCAGTTCGGAGAAAAATAAAATTTTCCGATCACACTATTAAGATAAGATAAAAACTGTAAGAATTTTTTTAGATAATTACATTCATTTATAAACATTTAACTTTAAAATCTTCTTTCTTCCTCTATACATATAATAAGAGTATCAATTTTAAGTGTCCGTACTTTTCAGCTTTATGTGTATAAAAATATTAAATTACTATGAACAAAAAATTTAATAAATGCCAATCATTTTTAGAAATGCCTGTCTAGTTGTTTCTTTATTCACGCATCACTACTAAAGTATAACGCTTATGATAAAATGTCATTAAAATTATAAAACATATCCTAGAGTAACATTTAATCTTTGTTTCATTAAAATCGGTCCACTCTATCAAAAGATATTGTAATTCGAATGACGAAGCGAGTTAAGTACGAGAGAACAGTTGATAAGCATATGCATTTCTGTCTGGGTACATAACCTGGGTATTTTGTAGTATATCTCGTATCTTCCATGTATAGATATATCTTTAAGGCAATAAACAACACGGACGAAGTCGCGGGTATCAACTGTAAATGATATATTAAAAAAAATTACCATCGGTTATCTGGATTGAGATTTACGTATCCGCAAACAACTTTTACTTCAAGCATTTTGTTAGATTCGATGGTCACTCTGATTATGAACGGATTTCAATATTTGAAAAAAAAACTCAAGCATCTTTTATGTATATAAATAAAATTATAACGTATGTTGTTTTTACGCTGTAATCACCAAAAAGGTTAAGCCATTTATGACGTAACTTTTAGATTTTTAACAGATAACATTTCACAGTGTTATCTAAGATATATGTATGGAATGTCCATTCGATATCCGCGTGTTACAGCCCCGGCGTGTACCTACGATTTTTTCGGAATTCACATATATTTACTAATTTAAATCAGTAATATTATCGGCTGTTAGTGAAGGATAGAGATCATGAGTAAACTAGAACCTGAGAAATGCTCCTGTAATACCACCGTATGTAGGAAAATATAAAACCGTGGATTTTTCGGAATTTGAAATCACTAATACGTCGTGAGCTGGTGTTGCGATTACACTCATACCTGCCTTCCGGAAGAGGTCTCTATTAGTCTGGTGTGGATCTCTTACAGGCTGATGTTATGATGACATATTATAACGCTTTGCTATTAAGCTAAATCAGTAATGATGATTTTTTTTTAAAATAACACGAATATGGTAAAATAATTATTGAAGTTAAGGAGTGATAGTAACATTACACATATAAATATTAAAAACACATCTAACAATTCATCCAGATTACACACGTAGCTCAATGAAATAACAAAACCGTTTTCACAAGAAAGAAGATGCAGACACCAACTAGTCAACATAAATGTCATTTATATTTATAGTTTAATCATAATCTCTTCTGATATTAAGTGGCGACGTAACCGAAGGTTATATAATACAATAGGCTTGTAAAGGAGTCGGCTTTTAAAAACAGAATGTTGGAACACAACGTATGTGGCGACAAATTTTCAACAATGGATTAGTTTGGCCTAACGATACACTGTGATCGGAAGACAATACTTTCCTTTATTGAAAATTTGTACTCAATATAGAATTTTAAACCGCGTCAATTTAAGCACTGCGAAACTTTTCTATAGTAGTAAAATTAAATCTTCTCTTTAAAAGCTGTTAAGAGAAAGATTAAATATCTCACCTTTTTTTTCGGAACGGGTGAAAAAACGATATATCACCTCTAACTACATTTATAATTTTTCTATAAATTTAAATTTAATTTCAAATATTATGTAATTATATGTTTATTATAATATACGTTTAATATCTTACAACTTACCACAAAAAAGAATTATAGAAATGTGTCCTTTAACGAAACTGCCACAAACAAATTAATTCTGACAACCCAAGAGTTCTTATTTCAAATTCCGTAAAACTGTCAAACGGAGGAACTTCGCATTCAGCCAACGGGAATCGCGTGTCGACTTCACAAAGGATCGGCACCGACTGAATTTTACCATCTCTGGAAAATTATTTGTTCTACTATGTTCTCTGTGTGCGCGGACCAAATGTGACTGTAACTTACCATTTCATTTACATTGCTGCTCTGTATCATTCTCACTGTATTATGCCAGTGAGATGAACTTCGATGAAAATCATTCTATATATTTCTGTCGAGGGTTTTAGCTTAAAGGAAATTATTTTTCGCTTTGTTATCACGAATTTCGTGTAAAAGAGTTTATGCTTTCTTTGACAGCGACCGTTTGAAATATTGCTTCGTTGGATTTTAGTCAGTATGTTGAAAAATGTTACGTTTGGCCGGATAATAAAATATATGCAGTACAAAGAATAACTTATAGTTCTAGTTACTGGTGGTTAATTAGGCATAAAAAATATTACCAAACGAACTACCCCAGGAGGGTACCGTCTGCTCAGCAGATGGAGAATCCCTCCCCGAGCCCTCGGGCTCGGGCAGCCCCGCGTTCTCTGGGGGGGGCAAAATTTTGTGCAATCGATCGAACAAGACGACCATGGCGATGACAACGGATTCAGATGTTGCAGGCGGTATGGGGGACCTCCCATATGCTCGGCGTTCTGTGAGCACCAGTAGCGCTTCGAGGACCAAAAAGCGCCCCCATGAAGGTGGATTACCAGAGTCGGATGGCAGGGCTGGCGTAGAGACATCACCAAAGGTGCATACTTCTAAGAGAGGTAAGCCGCGCGATCGCACACGCTCGGCCACCACTAGGCGGCCTCTTCTGGGGGAGGCGGACGGTTCATACGATCGTGCACTCACAGATCGCGAGTACCGGTCAGGAACGGACGAAAGTGCGCAAGAGGATGAGACCCAAACCATCGGGGCACGGGTCCGAAATACCTGGGCAATGGACCACGACCGGCTGAAGGCCTTAGCTGAAAAGCAGGTCGACACCATCCTGGATGTTGCCCTGACTTCCCGCAACCTCAAGGGGGGTTATGTTAAGTCGCTCAAAGCTGCGGCTCACTCCCTGCAGGATGTGGTCGAAACCCTGACGACGCGAACGGAGTCAGAGGAGACCGAGAAGCTTAGGCGTGAGACCCGTAACCTCCGTCGCCAGGTAGAGGAATTGAAGGCGGAGGTCCTCGCTTGGCGGCGGCAGTATAACGAGAAGAAAGCCATGCCGCCACCTCCTCCTCCTCCTCCTCTTCCTACACCACCACCTGTGCAACAACAACCGCGAAAATGGGAAGATGCCTTGGCAGCAGCCGTCAGTAGGCTCGAGCATTCCCTGCAAACATCATTCGGGGGAATGCTCAATGCAAGATTGGAAGGGTTGGAGGATCGTCTCCTACCCAAGACGATAATCAGGCCGCCGCTAGCGGCTGATCGACGGCAGGGGGCTCCGAGACCTGCAGCAACAAGAATTGCTGCAGGAACCAAAAAGATGCCCCCCACCAAAACTGTGGCTTCTGTCTCCTGCCCCACTCCTGACCCATCTCCCGTTCCGACTCCTGTGGAGCCGGAGGGGCGAGAATGGTCCACTGTGGTGCGACGGGGGAAAAGAAAGAAGAATACGCCCCCCTCGGCGTCCCCTGCGGCAACCCCTTTTGCGGCAACGGTGACGGCTGCAAGCAAGAACGGCGGCCCCAATCCACCTGGGGCCAAACAGAAGAAAAAGGGGAAGAAGAAGAGGAAAAAGCAAAGGCTTGCTTCCCCTCGCACAGCTGCCGTAGTGGTGACACTGCGGCCGGAAGCAGTCGAGAAGGGGGTAAACTATAGGGACGCCCTCTTAAAAGCAAGGTTGGAGGTGTCACTGAGTGAATGTGGCATCTCCAGCCTCCGAGTGCGCTCAAGTGCCACGGGGGCTAAGGTCATCGAGGTCACTGGCTCATTGGCCGCGGAGCAGGCGGACCGCCTGGCGACCGGTGTAAGGGTGGCGTTAGAGGGCCTGGCCACGGTCGTGCGGCCTGTTAGAAGGGCGGACATTCGGGTCGTCGGGATCGACGACTCGGTGTCGTGGGAGGAGGCCGTGGAGGCTGTGGCTAAAGCGGGCGAATGTGAACTGACCCAGATGAGGGCGGGTCAGCTCCGTACTCAGCCGGGGGGCTCTAGCTCGATGTTCGTATCCCTCCCACTCGACGCCGCACGGAAGTTAGTAGGGGTTGGCCGTCTCCTAATCGGCTGGAGTGCGGCCCGAGTCCAGTTGCTGGAGAGTAGACCCTTGCGGTGCTACCGTTGCATGGGCTTGGGCCACACACGACCGATGTGCACGTCGACAGTTGCGAGGGAGACAGCTTGCTTCCGCTGCGGGAATGAAGGACACCGCGCGGATGCCTGCACAGCGGAAAAGCCGCGGTGCGGCGTCTGCGCGGATGCCGGGAAGCCAGCGGAACACTTGATGGGGGGGGCTGTATGTAGGCCTCCCCTTGTAAAAGGGAAAGTTCCCCTTCTCAGAGAGGGACGCGCGGAGGTAGCTGCTATGGATCAGTAATGGACTACATCCATAGCAACTACCTCCAAGGGAACCTGAACCACTCTGCTGCTGCACAGGACCTACTCCTACAAGCAGTGGCAGAGTGGAATATAGATATTGCTGTGGTCGCGGAGCCATACTGCGTCCCGGAACAGCCTCACTGGGCCGGAGACGTGGTTGGTTCCGTGGCTGTTGTATCTGGGGGGGGACTGCCCCTCTCTGTTAAGGAGAGGGGCCTTGGATTCGTTGCGATTGCCTCACGGGGTCTCGCGACCCTCGGGGTCTATTTCTCCCCGAACCGGCCCTTGGTGGAGTTCGAGTCTTTCTTGGACTGCCTGGGGCCGGTCGTGAGGCGGCTGTCGCCGCGTCCCATCGTCCTGCTTGGCGATCTCAACGCCAAGTCGAGGGCGTGGGGAGCGGCGGTCACGGACCCGAGGGGACGGGCTGTTGAGGAGTGGGCCGCTGAGCTCGAACTCTCCCTCCTCAACCGTGGGAACGCCCTCACGTGCGTGCGGCGCGACGGGGGGTCTATCGTCGATGTAACGTTTGCTACCCCGTCGGTCGCGCGCCGTGTCTGGGGGTGGAGGGTTGAAGAGGAGGTGGAGACCTTGTCGGACCATCGATATATCAGGTTTGTGGTCTCCACCTCCCACAATGAGCTGATAACCCGCCCCCAGAGGGGTGCGAAGTTCCCCCGCTGGGCACTTGGCCGCCTCGATCAAGAGATAGCGGAGGAGGCGGCCATAGTTCAGGCCTGGGCCCTACCCCCTCCGACAGGGGTGAATATCGACGCGTTCGCAGCCCGCCTTCGTGATGCTCTCACGGAGGTATGCGACGCGTCGATGCCGCGGAGCGTACACCGCTCAGTTAGAAGGGCGGTGTATTGGTGGTCACCGGAGATCGCAGATCTCCGTGCGGCCTGCTCCGCGGCCCGGCGGTTGTTCGGGCGCAGCCGCCGTAGAAGCCACAGGGACCCTGACGAGGAGGCCCGACTGTATGACGAATACCGGCAGAAGAAGAAGAGTCTGCAGATCGCCATCAGCCGGGCCAAGGAGGAGGCGTGGAAGGAGCTCCTCCAGACGCTGGAGAGTGATCCATGGGGACGGCCATACCGGGCGGTCCGGAAGAAATTTCGCGGCTGGGCTCCCCCAGTGATAGAGACTCTCCAGCCGGAGGTAGCTGAGAGGGTCGTCGGAGAATTGTTCCCAGACCCTCCGGCACTCCTTCCTCCTTCCATGCCTCCTCCCCTCGCATATCCGGTGGGAGTGCTCGGCATCCCTCCTCCAGTGACGGTGGAGGAAATGGGGAGGGCGGTCGTGCGCCTCCGCAGTAGGCGGACGGCACCCGGCCCTGACGGAGTCCCGGGTCGGGTGCTGTCCCTCTCGCTAGACCACCTCGGGGGGTGGCTTCGGGAGCTGTTC
This sequence comes from Antheraea assamensis, assembly GCA_035772565.1. Taxonomy (NCBI): domain Eukaryota; kingdom Metazoa; phylum Arthropoda; class Insecta; order Lepidoptera; family Saturniidae; genus Antheraea; species Antheraea assamensis. The sequence goes on along the minus strand of JAQQSE010000181.1, from coordinate 561,716 downwards.
GACCGCTGTTTTGCGGTCGGACAGTTCCCGAAGCCCTGGAAGACAGGGCGGCTCTACCTTATGGCAAAGGAGGGCCGCTCTCCGGACTGCGCGTCCGTGTATCGGCCCCTTGTTTTGCTGGACGATGCCGGGAAATTACTCGAAAGAGTAACTGCCTCCCGGGTCGTCCAGCATCTGGAGGAAGTGGGGCCAAACCTGTCGGATGCGCAGTATGGCTTCCGGTCGGGACGTTCAACTATTGACGCCCTGAGCCTCCTGAGGACGCTCTCCACGGAAGCGACCTCCCAGGGTGAGAGGTTATTGGCGGTGTCCCTGGACATCGCCAACGCCTTCAACAGCCTGCCGCATGGAGTCATACGGGAGGCGCTCCGATTTTTCGGAGTGCCCCCGTACCTGCGGCGGCTGTTGGAGGCATACCTGGAGGGAAGGGAGGTCGCCTACGTGGACAGCAGAGGTCGGATGGTGCGGCGCGGAACTCCTTGTGGAGTCCCGCAGGGGTCGGCTCTGGGGCCACTCTTGTGGAATCTGGGCTACGACTGGGTGCTCCGCAGCGCGCTCCCACAAGGAGCGCGCCTTATCTGTTATGCGGACGACACCCTAGTCGTAGCCCAGGGAGGAGAGTGGAATACATTGATGCGCCTGGCCACGGAGGCTACAACCATCGTGGTCGGGCGCATCCGACGGTTGGCCCTCAGGGTGGCCCTCGATAAAACCGAGGCCCTATTATTTCACGGGCCTCGGCGGGGGCCACCTCCTGGGGCACACATATTGGTGGAGGACGTTCGAATCAGGGTTGGGGCCCAGATGAAATATCTGGGCCTCACCCTGGACGGACGCTGGCGGTTCGAGCCCCATTTTAGGGGGCTCGGACCGCGTATAGCTGGGGCGGCAGCGGCACTCAGTCGTCTACTCCCCAATAAGGGTGGGCCGGGTGCCGGCTGCCGCCGTCTTTATATGGGAGTCGTGCGGTCGATGGCCGTCTACGGGGCACCGTTGTGGGCGGACGCCCTCTGCGCCGCCAATATTCGCACATTGCGCGGCGCACAGCGCATTGTGGCGCAGAGGGCTATACGAGGATACAGGACGGTGTCCTCAGCGGCGGCCATCGTACTAGCCGGCTCCCTTCCCTGGGAGCTGGAGGCGGTCGTTCTTTCCGCCGTATATCGTTATACGGCGGCTAAGAAACGCCGAGGGGAGCCTCCAGCTCCCAGGGAAATAGACGAAATAAGAACGAGGGTCCGGAGGGACGAGGTAGAGAGGTGGCAGCAGGATCTGGCGGACGCACGTTATGGTAAATATACCATTGACGCCGTCCGCCCGGTCCTGCTGGAATGGATGAACAGGGAGTGGGGCTCCCTGACGTTTAGACTGGTGCAGGTGCTGACCGGGCACGGGTGCTTCGGTTGGTACCTGCACCAGATCGCACGCAGGGAGCCGACCGCCGCATGCCATGAGTGCGGCGCTGGGACAGACACCGCGCAGCATACTCTATCTGAGTGTGCTGCGTGGGAGTCACAGCGTCGTACTCTGGTTGCGGCGGTGGGGAGCGATCTATCGCTGCCGAGCGTGGTTGAGGCCATGCTCGGCAGCGAAACAAGATGGAATGCAGTGGCCTCCTTCTGCGAGGAGGTCATCTCGCAGAAGGAGGCGGCGGAGAGGATCCGCGAGGAGGATCCTCTGAGCGATCCTCTCCGTCAACGCAGAGTCGGTGGGAGGAGGCGGAATTATGTCCGTCTCCTACAACCTCCGTAACCGAACCTGGGGAGACGGGCCGGGGGGCCCATCTCCCCATTGCACAGGTTCGGTTGACGAGAAGGGGGCGGCCGGTGTGTACCCAGCTTGCCCTCCTTATTAGGACGACGCCCGGCAGACACTTTCTGCTGGGCTGGCCGCTGGGGTGGCATGGTGATAGCACTGTACGATCCCATGCCGCCCCAACCTAGCGGCGGACGGTACACCGTGGGGTTTTAGTGAGTAAGAGTCTCACACTACCCACTCTCTCCCCCGGGAGAGTGGTGTGTCCATGATGGATTTCCCCACGTTAATAAACAAAAAAAAAAAAAAAGGCATAAAATAATTACACGCTAAAATGTTCTTCATTATTTTTCCTAAATTATTTTCTACATCAAAGCTTAGTTCACATTAAACTCAGTTGTACCCTTTTAGAACCTAGTTTATATAAAGAATTTTGCTAGTTTTGTTTGCTGAATGTGACATTACTAAATGTGACATTCTCATTTTTTTAATACCAGAATGGGAAAGAAAAACCTCAGCATGGAGTTCAGTATACCATTAGAGGATTTGTGGGAAGAAATAATCTGTATATTCGTGACCAAAATAGTTCTAAATTGCGAGGTTAAACTGCTAGGTTTGCGATAGCGAACCAGAAATGTAGGTGGTTTCAATAACGTACTGTTTGCTGCCTGTATGTCTGTAGAACTGCTAGCTTTTGCGCGTGGCTTCGCTCGCGTTAATGTAGATTTTGAAAATAAAATACAGCCCACGTTCGCTGATAATGTAGCTTTCTATATGGGAAAGAATTTTTAAAATCGATTAAGTATTTTTTGATGTTATCTATTACAAATAAAAGTTCAAACCTACACTGTTGGCCTGGCAGGGCCTCTACAGTTTCACCGGACTACAATAAGTTAAAGCCTTTTTACTGTATGATAATAGTTTAGATTTAGGTAGGCTACTACTCCGTACTCGCCTACTTTAACTTCCATTTTCTGGTCTTGTCAAATGTTAATCTGTTTTTAACTCCAAATAAAATATTAAATCTTTTTACAGTAGTTTAGATTTAGATAGGCCGCCATTCTGTCACTCGACTGGCTTAACTTTCAATTTCTGGTCTTATCAAGTGTTAAATTTCTTTTTAACTCCAATTAAAAGAACAAACCTTTTTACTCTGTTATAGTAGTTTAGATTTAGATAGGCCAATACTCCGTCATTCGCCTGGCTTAACATCCATTTTCTGGTCTTACCAAGTGTTCATTTCTTTCTGTCTCCACATTGTTTATCCTTGGGTAACTAACAAAGAACCAATCATTAAATATATATATATACTATCTCTACTGTGCATTATTGCTCTTTGTATCTACATTCTTCATCTAGTCTACATTCAGCAGTGTGATGCTTATAATGTTTCAAGAATGGAAGTTGAATCTCTAAATATATTTGAACAGCGTTCCTACTAAACTCCATAGAACCTCCATTACCAAAAGTAATATGTGATTTCGTATTGAAAGTGTCGTTGATTAAATTTGTATAAACATAATTAAACTGTTGACCTCATTCGACTTTCAACATCAACGTATTTGGGGGAGAATTAAAACTCTCCCCAAAATGTAAATAGCGTCGGATTCGCTCGAAAAAAATGTGCCTTTCGTATACGCAAGTAGGTAATTATCTTAATTATTTCATTATCGTAAATCTAATTTGGTTTAATTATAAAATTGATCAAAAGGGGAATAACGGTCGTGATTTAACCAGGATTTGTCCATTTGGCACATATTTGTAGATTCACTTGTGCCTATTCACTTCATTATTTTTTATGCCTTATGGATTTTGGCATTTGATCATAAACCTCACGTCATATTAAATGTCCTAAGATTTATTTTGTACATTAGTATTTTGTACATTTAGTTAGCATTCGACCACGACCTTATCTGACGGTAAACAATGATGTGATCTAATATGGTAAATCTGCTAAACCTAGAAGGGACTGGCTCTCAAGTGCAGCTACTGGGACACATCAACAAGTGGTTGGCGTCAGATCTTCAACTTGAGGTTGGTAGCTAGGCAGGCGGATTTAGAAAAAGCCCTACCACGATGCGAAAGATACCCTATGTCCGTTTCTGTACCCTTGATAACGTGAATACAAAATTTAACGATAATTGATCAAATAATTAAGGCATTAATGCGTTACAAACAAACAAACTCACTTCTGCATTAATATTAGTAAGTATACAGAACTAAATTTTATTTTCAGTATCTATATGGGATCGTTCTTTAACATATTTTTCGTATCGACAGTACCAGAGCATTTATAGAGCCTTTACCATGGAAAGACGAAACTCTCAGTAAAAGCACACATCGTAGTTAACTACCACTCTCAAGTTGAAAATTTGTCACCAAGCACCTGTAGGAGTGTTCCAGCTGCTGCTCTTGAAAGTCATTCTCACTCCTAGATTAATGTCTTTACAATCTTAGACCGAATCGTCATTTAGTCAGGCTAGATTGTGGTGAAACCTTAATATCGGGTAAGCATTTAAAACCAATATTTTGCTTCACCGAACGCTCCGTGTCTGAGCACGCTTTAACCTAAGCCATCATCGTTTTATAAGCGATGCACTATAATACAAGTGCTTTATTATCTAGATGTTAAAACGCTAAACCTAGAGGAAGATAGTCTCCCAAATACATGTACCTACCAGCTTAAAGTGCTTAATGAAGATCTTTGTATAACCGAAGTAGAAAAACCCATTTGTAGTCATCAAATCATAGCTATCGACAATGAACTTTAATGAAGATTGTGGGCTTTACAAATGCGATATACACATACATAACTGTTCTTAAGCGTTGAGTTGGAAGGCCTCGTGAGTCAATACGTATTGCAGACTACACACTCGAACAGATCAATGCGAAGATCGCTGGTTCCTCTGACTGATCATGGAATGTGACATGGCTTTATATACCCCTATTCTACATATTCTATTACGCTCAATGTATGAAAGTCGCACTCTAGTTTGGCAAAATAGTCATACCGTGACCCCTGACAAATATCTGCACACCCCGAAATAGGGTGTTGAAATTTGAAAATTAACATAAACGAAATTAAATAATCCAGTACGCTGCAACTGCGAAGCGGTGTACGTTTAACGCTTGCGTTGTAAGGCAAAAAAAAATTAAAGGAAAATTTTCACGTAACTGAAAATATATCAAGCACTCGGGAAATACCTGGCGTGCATTAAATTCTACTTGCAGTTTGCTTAATTAAAGAATAGTTTCATTTTTAAATAGAGGGAGGGTACCATTTACGTTTGGTTATGTAATTGTTTCAGTTTTTCATACTGAGATTGTAAAGATATTATTACAGAGTATTTGACGACGAGCTTATTATTTGCTGAAAGAAACGGTGTGTCATCGAACAACCAATCAACTATAGTTCTGGATACAGTTAGTGCTACACTATATATATGTGGATATGAATACAACACCTAATAACATAATGCTTTATTGCTATGCATTGGAGGATGAAAAATTAAGCCATGAATATTGTACGGTTGATAATAAGTTTGACGTTATTATTATAAACGAATGACAATGATCGGCCGATGTTATCGCAACGTACGAGCAGGCAAACATTATGTAACAATCCGTAGGTGGAGAAAGAAAATCTCACGTTGCTCACACTCGACAATGGTTACTTCAGCCAATTATCTAATAGAAGAATAACAAACAAAAGTTTATTGTAACATTTATTCTAATATAACACAACGATATCGTTAGTTATAATGTTGATACCATAGTTAGCTTTCTTTGTAAAATTTTGCGTTAGATTTAAGAATACGCGTAGGACAAATAATTGTTGTTTTTGAAGCATAATGTATAAAATTTGTTTTCTAGAATAGTTAAAATGTGATTTTCAATTATATAACTGGATAAATACTGCAATATTAAGGAGTGCGAACAATGGGATGCAAAACATAAAACCTATTGATGGCTTTAAGCCTTAACTTCTTATAACACTGAAGAACTGTTAGATGTAATTACATAGGACAGAAACAAATTTATACATATATAAGATATATACGTTTACGACATACAAACACGAGCGCTCTTAAAACTTTCTCTCTGAAATAGAAATTCACAAGACAGCCCTCGAATTTGGTGTGGAGATCAATTTAAAATTATAATATATTTAGGAAAGTATTGTTATCTTATTAGTGTATATAACACTAGGATAAGTTGATTCGCAATAAATATTTGTATTATTTACAACTTTGCATAATATTACATTTGTACCATATATCAAGATAATTGTATCGCAATAATTTAACACAATTTTGAAGACACAATAACGAAGTTGTTAACGACTTCGAAATTGTTTGATAAGAATGAATTTGTATGAGCCCAGTATATTTTTCTGCACATAAACGCATGCCGGTTATCGTTGCGGTTAAGCTTTAGTTTAACTTATTTGCTCGCTGTTGCAGTTTCTTCTATAGAAAGTCTCGTAAAATAATAAATAAAATGAGTCTCATATTTTTCGACACCGTTTACACGATTATAAGGCAATCTTCCTTTACTATGTTAGGGAATGCGGTTGGTCTTTAACAACAGCGCGAACAGTACCGAGCAGCCGAAGGGCTTTTAAAACTTACATAAAATGTTCAAACGTCTTTGCTACCTTTATTTACACGGTCCATTTTTCAGTTAAAACGCTCGGGTTGTGTGCAGGGATCGTAAACATTTTATTGAGGAACCTTCCCTATTTTTAAACACGTAATAAATTCGGGATTTTTAAAGTTTGGGAAAATGTGAAAAATGGGAGCGTCACTTTGTTTTTCTTAAATCTTACATTTTTACTAATATTATAAATGTGAGTATGACTTTGTTTGTTACGTCTTCATGACTTTACTACACAACGGATATTACGAAATGTTGTAATACACGTTGTTAAGGGTACAGAAAAGGTAAAAAAAAATGTGCTTATTCAGAAGGATAGCTCAAACTGATTTTAACGAGGGCGAAGCTGCAAGCAAAACCTAACCTTTAATATGTTACAGTATATATGTTTTTTTAATACTACAATTAAACTTTATTCACTCCATATTGGTATATATTATTCTACTAGCATCCGCTCATCCACCCGTGTGAAATAGACAAAATACGACTAAAGCGTCACCTAGTGGTAAATTACTGTTATAATTGTGTTTACAGTTTATTGACTTTTATTTATATACGGTTTAAACGATTTAAAACAAATTAAAATGTGTTAAAAAATTATTCCTTATAAGCACGCCTAAGAAGTATTAACTTTTCATGTGCGTATATATTCATTAGTATAAACGCTCTTTTTGTATACGTGTATTATTATTTTCATACAACATGAAACATGATGTATGTTATAATTAAAAGCAATAAAAATACCGTCCTTTATTATAATATAACAAACTTTAACTTGCGGCTGCGCTCGCTTTAAAGAAGAGTTTATTTATCCTTCGGTAAAAATACATTTTTCTGTAAATCCGATAACATGTATTTAAAGATCGTGTAGTTACGGCGTGAAAGCGTAACAGACGACCAAAACAATTCCTCTTTGCATTTTTAATATTAGATACATCTAGTAGATAGAATCTAGAAGATATTGGAATATATGGTTAATACAAATCTTAGTTATAAAAGAAGGAAAGGATAGGCAATTGCCAGTGAAATATTCAGCTGTTCATGATTCCCGATTGCACGGTGTATTGCATTGTATAGAGAATAATCATTTTAGCTTGTGTCAAAGATATATCAAATTACCTGTTAACGTATTCTAAATCACAATAAAAGTCTTTTTATTGTTATTACAAGCTTTATTTAGCTTGCAATGTTTATGAGTTGGTTTAGGTCAAATCTTACAAGCTGAATTAGAAACACTACCTGTAGACCTACGACTATGCAATTTTGTATGATTCTTCAGTCCTGAGGACATATACAAATTTGAAATAAAAATAAAATGGGTATTTCAAAATGGCTGGCATTCACATTAAGAAAAAGGTTTGATTAAGTTTTTCAGCGCATATTGGATAAAACCTTTTTCAATATTTTTTAAATTATATATTCATTTATTTCTACATATTTCGTTGTATGGTAGAATAAATCGTTTGAAATTATGGTTTTTTTTTTCATTCTATTTATATTATACACTTCGTAGAGCTATGATGAAGCACATTATTGCCTTTAGTGTGATGATCATAACTATCAGTTCTGTGTCCAAGTGTAATAATAACCACATGTATATGAATATTAACTTGACGTGGAATCGTCGACGACCGGGTGATTTCCTTAGGGCTCGACACTTTGGAGCTTCGTAGGGGCGTTGCGGCACTTTGCGTATTTTAGAACATCTACCACGAAGGGTGTTCTAAAGAGCTGTTCGGATTGATACCTACTACTGAGTTCCATTAACAAACGATTCATCACAAAAGGAAATTCCATCACTGTCATCTCGATAGGTTGGATGTCGGCTACTGTGTGGTTCTCGCGTGCGTTTTTACGTCGATCCTCTGGAATTAACTCCCAACGGCAGCGTTTTCAGAACTAATACAACTCACAATCCTTCAAGAAATGAGCCTACTCTATTCTCAAAGGCCGGCAATGCATCTGTAATGCCCCTCGTGGCCGCAGGTGTCCATGAGCGGCTGTGATTACTTACCATCAGGTAACCCGTCATTTATTATAATATAGTCTATGTTAGTTTTCAATTAAATTGCTGCGAGTAAAATTGTGTCCTTATAAAAAAAAAACTTTAATTACTTTAACCTTTGTTACTGCTAAAATATAAAACACATCATTATTAATTTTATACTTTAGTGTATATTGAACTCTTCTTACTACATATTTAATGTTAAGGTTTATTTTCTTAAGGTTATAATAAATACTAGTGCGGTACTAGTATAAAATACTAGTATGGTACTACTATACTATACTAGTATAAAGAATAATAAAGACGAGTTTATATGTATAAGTGAATATAATTAAGCTATATTGAGACGATGTCTGGGGCCCATGTCGTCGCTGTACACAAAAGCGATCTTGTGTGGTTGTTTTAAAGAGACTGGGGTGCTTCCTGCTCGTCTCGCAGAGAGAGAGTGTAGTCAGAGTCATTAAACGCAGCGATTATATACTAAAATATATCGTGCTATATATATCTGTATTTGTTGAAGTTTGAAAGTTGTTATTGTGTATATTCTTACTTAACGAATCTACAAATTCACTGGTTAATTAATCCATCCATTTATGCCATAAACCCCTCCGCCGCTTAGCGCGTATCTGTGGACCAGGATGCGGGTTCATGTCTAGCATACGCCACTACCCTGGCCACACCACAAGTCTAACTTATCTTAACCTAGCGCGTAGCTATTGCGTCATTATGGGAATGAGGAGGTTTAATAGACACCGTCGTATGTCCACATTACCCAAATCAACTTTGAAATAACTGATCCCTGCTCTTTAATGGAGGTATAATAATTAAGGAATGTATATCATTTTTTAATCCATATAAATTTTATCACTAGAATTAAATTGTCATATTAATTGACAAGCCGTATATATTTTCGAACAAAGGTAAATTAGATGCTCGTTTTTTAATAAAAATATGCTAGTGAGACCTAAGATTTTTAATTGACGGTGATTCTAAACATTTTAATAGTATGTAATGTCAAGAATTTGCCATATTTCGATATTTCAGATTGCGAATACTTATTGACAATATTTGGAATGATGTACTATTATGGTTGTCTAATTTAGCTTCGTGGCTTGGTCATAGATGTTACACAATTAATATAAGAGATTTCTCTATCTTTCTCAGATTGTCGCGGCAATACAAAGAGCTAGGATATAAAAAAAATACTTTATAGTTTAGCGTTTGACCACAATCTCATCTGATGTTAAATGATGATGTGATCTAAGATGGTAGTCGGGCTAAGCCTAGAAGGAGACTGGCTCTCAAGTGTAGCTGTCGGAACACACCAACAGATGTTTGGCGGCAGATTTTCAACATGAGGGTGATAGCTAGCTAGGCGGAATTAGAAAATGTCATGGTATGGTATAGATGCGTTGCGTTGCGTTAGCAAAGTAAAGGATTAAAAAAAGAGGAAGGCTTGAATTGTTTTAGTAACATTACGTGGTAATGTTTAAAAAACAAAAACCTACAGCAAACACCAGCCATCCGTGACCTCTCGGCGCAATAGTAGAGTATTTGTTTGAATGTTACTTTACACTTCTGCCTGGAATTGATTACTGGCTGCCACGTTTGAACATAATCGTTATTATTTGTTCGACGTGTACCTGAAAAAAATAACTCTGAAAGTTAACATAAAACTACTAAAAATACGAAACATTAGTAACTAAAATAATAAGAGAGATGGCTGAACACTTAAATAATGTTGGTATATAGCTGTAGGAATAAATGTTAAAATTAACTAAAATGTGCTGCAGCTGAGACTTATAACGACTGTAATAAATTACACGTGTTTTGTTCCCTCGCGTGGCATCCTAGGATCAATGTTGATTCTTTCGATGCTAACGGACGAGTCGTATGTTGCATTAATCAATTCCAGGTAGATGTGCAAATTTTAATCGAATACTTATGATGGATTTACACAGAGTAACGCTTTCATCAATCAAATACAAATGGCGGAGATTACTATCGCTGTTTTACAAAGAGTACTAGTAATATAGTCTGGTGATTATAAAATGGTACTATAAAGAAAATATCGCTGACGCTTCTCTCATGTACTCTAGGTAAAAGAAACATCAGCACCAGGGTCGCAGAACAAAGGCGAATCTCGACACTCGAGGACTCGCCACTCCACTTGCTTTGTCCGCACCTAACATTGTTTAATTTTCGACCAAGGTAACCGCACTGTTACGTATACACGACAATTTGGGCTCGCAATATTGACGTCACTGGATTTTATCACGGTTTGCTTCTGATCGTATAATAAAATGTAATTAAGTTTATTAGGGGATATTCAAGTATTGCATACAAATGTCTAACGGTTGGAAGTTAAATGTTTTCTTACTGTGGCTAACAATAAAAAAACAGTAAAAAAATAGTAACGAAGATTAATTAAGCAATTAATTTTAAATCAATATTACTAAATTTAAATAAACATATTAATGCATACGTTATATATTGAAAATTAATTACATTTGATTTGATGTTTAATAAAAGTGAAAAAAAATCTTACGTTTTATCAATTCTTTATTATTTTGCCTTATAATATTTTGCATTTACTTTGTTGCTTTATTGTCGGTAATCTATTTATCCCAATAAATTTTGGGATTTTGTTAATTTTCAATTAAAATGTTGGCATTACCATTTAACTCCTGTAACATTTTACCGATCTTAAGTTATCTCTGTAAATTTTATCATGACTGCTCATCCCCCAATAAAAATCGTAATCATATGTAGCGTGAATAATACATTGAAAAGTTCTGTATCTGTCAGTAAAAGTCTCAAGAAAATCAGTTCACGTATTTCGGGAGATTAGCTCGGACAAACAACAGCCACTTTAATTTCATCTATAAAAATCCATATTAAATCCCATCATCATCATCTTACCCTTATCCCACCTGAGTGGGGTCGGCACGACATGTTTTCCTATTCCACTCCCCTATTAGATGTCACCGCACACAATCGAATACACATTTTTGCTCGCGGCTTCGCGTTACTTTTTTTCTGGATGTCTGTGTTCTTTTCTATACCACCTAACAACACGTTTGGAAAATTACAAATAAACAAACACATATTCAATTGTGTGATATAGTATGGAATAATACATAAATTTCGCAATATATCTTTTGAAGAACGACATCCCTCATTTTCATAACAATATTATAATACCACCGGTCTTATTACAAAACCAAAAATGAACACATTTTAACATGAGTTTTACTTGAACAGTATCTAGTAATAAGTGTAGTTAAGTTCCCTTTTTCTTATAACTTGTAGTTCAGTTTAAGTACTTATAATTTATAAATTTCAGCTTGATCTTTTTGGGTATAATTTTAATTATCTTTTATTTATAATTTAACATATGTAATAGTAAATATTGTTACCGAGATAAGGTCTCCGTCTGTTTTCAGAGGATATACAAGTTATTAAAAAAATACTACTAGTAGATTCAAAATAAATGTGATATCTAAATGGTTCTGATTAACATAGTACTCATGTATTTTATTGTAAATAAAAAGGATAAGTTATACAAAAAACGTTGTGTAACTGGTCTCTATATAAACATCGACAAACGAAGTCCACGTATTTTACATAACAGATCTAAAATAAATAGTAAGAATTGCTTTTAAAACAGTTCACAAAGCTTAAAATTGCGAAACGTTGTTTCTCTTTAGCATATAGAATTAATTCAGTATATTTAGTACATCGAATAACACAGCGTTTTAGTACAGTTTGTTATGTTTTCATTTCTATTCTAACATTTATAGAACAAAAAAAGACAATTTTTAAAACCACGTATGATATAGTGTTTTAACTATTCTTTACTAACAGGTTTTAAATAAAAATCGTGGGTCATTATATAGCATTTCGTAAAAGTATGTGATTATGTATTGTACTAAAATTTTGTTTAAAACTTGTAAGTGTATTTTTTTCATAGCACAATATAGTGATAAGCGTATAATGACAATACAACATTATTTTATGCAATTTACAAATTTACAAAAAATATTTTATTAATGTACAAGTGAAAAGTAAAGTCAAATTTATAATAATACTTCTTTTTAATAATAATGGCCAAAAAGGACAAGAAAAGAAAAAAATGCCCGTGTGCCTCCGGAACCAAATTTATAGGAAGAAATCCGCATAGCTACGATAGAGCCTGTGTAGGTGCGATACACGGATATATCGTACGTACACAAGCGTATCATTTGAAAATTTTAAATCCTTCTCACCTGTTATCGAAGAGTCAAATACCCGTGTGTCGCATTCATACGAAGTAAGGAAGTTGAAGTTATGTGGTACTATAAAATCATCCCACAGAGAGCTGAAGTCGTAAAAATTAAGTCAAACCATACATTACATGTTGTGCCGACCCTACTTATGTGAGATAAGGGTAAGAAGATGGTAATGGTACAATGATAGGCGCTATGCTTGATAGTAAGCACGATACAATTCAAACACAATCCATCGCCGGGCATCCATGTCAGACTGTCTTGCGGCCGAAGTCCGAACTGAAGTTGGCATATGTATTACCGTGTACGCACTTCTTGATTATAAGAATTTCTTCAGCATGCATATTTGAGAATGTATGCTGCATACAATTTTCTTATTATATGTAAATAAAGTGTGCGCATCACGCAAATACGAATGAATTGATTTCCACAAATTATTTTAATTTCACTTCTCAGTTACTTGTACCTTATCTAAAAACAAATCACCCCAATTTCCACCTTTAGTATAGTTATTACATTTTTTCTGGAAACTACGATTTTTATAAGCGTTACGCGTACACCTGTGTTTGTTTTCTTGTCATGAAAAAATGGGGCAGGCGGTATGGTGTGCAAGCGCAGAACACCGCATACAAAATAGCGGGTATTAGCAATTATTAAATACACATCCAAACATCTGTGTCGAGGAACTCCTAAAATGTGATGTAAGGAGCGTCGGACAAGTACTAAGGGTGTATATTTTAAATGAAGAACATCCAAGTACATTTTTGATAATTCAATATACGTTCGCAAAAACCTTGAAAAGCTTGAGTTCGTAAAAGACCGGCATTATTTAAATACTAGAAACAGTGACAAACTTGTCGTTCCATGTTTCCGACTCAGTAAAACCAATATATATATATAATAGTTAGTTAATAATAGTTACCTAAGGGTAATAGTGTCAAATTTTATAACAAAGTCCCAAAGCATGTTACCGATTTGCCGGACTATAAATTTAAGCGCCATGTGAAGCGGGTTTTGGTATCAAAGGGCTATTATAGAGTGGATAAATATGTGAACGATGGTGATGTCTGGAATTGACTTTCTCTGTTCAGCCACTAATAACGATTGTAACGCGTAATTTATTTCAAATATGCATCTATTTATGTTAAAAGATAAACCCGATCGAGTTTCTTGCCGGTTCTTCTTGATGACTGGGTTGTTTTTTCGAACCGGTGGTAATTTTGACGTTTATAAGCGTCTTCTTAGGGCCTAAATTGAATAAAGTTTATTTTGATTTTGATTCTTTAGTAAATTAGTTTGTTTTTGTAATAAATCAAAGAATAAAAAAATCACAATTGTCTAATAGACAGTACTTGATCCAGAAACACGAAAAATGAAAAAGAGCCACTGTTATAGATTTCTTAGATCCTTACCAGTCTACTTGGTCATATATACCGGCTAATCCCGGTAAACGGCAACTCTAAGCGAACCAGTATGTTAAGCTGTGTTAAAATATTTTAATCTTTATCAAAAGTCAGTCTCTATTTAAATCATAAAATCAGCACCGAAGAGTGTAATTATTTCAATCATATAAAAACACAATAATCGAACATAAGAAACCTAAGCCAGTATGGAGGGGCTTGACTAAAGGCATATTTCAATTATATAATAACACAATAATCGAACATAAGAAACCAATGCCAAAATCTAGTGACACGGTTTAAGACATATTACAATCATATGAAACTTAAATCATTGAACATAAGAAACCAGAGACAAAATGGAGTGATACGGGTTTAGGTATATTTTAATCAAATAATTGTAATCATAACTAATATTATGAATGTGAATCTGTTCGTTTGATATATCTTCACACCTTGGCTAATGCAATCGGTCATCATAAAATTTTACATACATGTTGTCAGGTATATAAAGGCCAGGGACCACCCAGAAAAACAGTATTTTTTTCAAGGTCAAATTTACAATAACGTGATCTAAAGCCGCGAGTAAAAACTAGTCAAACAACAAATCTGTACCAATTTAAGTGATACGGCTTGAAGTATATTCAATTATATTATAAAATGCAATAATGAAACATAAGAAACCTGTGCTGAATAACAATTACCAAAGAATGTGACACGATTTCGGTATCATCGGCGTTATCACAAACACTTTCATAGTATCTTAATATTATAATAAAAATACGACTTTTGGCTCAAGAGTCGTATTCTAGGACCACTCAATTCACATTTCAATGTTCATAAAACACATGAGTAAATTGGATATTTGAGGAGCGATGTGCTCGATGTGATCTTTATTGTTTCCCTGAGCGTTCATATATAAAACCGATATACCCCATTCCGTATTTCGCAAGAACAAAGCGATGACAAAACGGATTAAATATTGACTTCAAAACGTTAATGTCAGATTATGTATCAATTATAACGTAAATTAAAATGTTTGCATTATATAGTAGTAAGCTTTTGTCCGCGGTTTCGATTGCGTTAATGTAGTTTTTTTTTGGGAATATCCGATTTTATCACGGGATACCACAGGTCCGTTTTTTGTACATTAGACATTGTTTTGCCTGACATCCGTTATAATGTTTTTTTTTTATCTTTATAGGTTAGCGTTTGACCTCAATCTCACCTGATGTTAAATGATGATGTGGTCTAAGATGTTAGTCACACTATACCTAGAAAGAGACTAGCTCTTAAGTGCTGTTGCCGGAACAGACCAACAGGCGCTTGGCGACAGATTTTCAACTTGAGGGATCTGAGTTTGGTGAGCTAGTCAGGCGTACTTAAAAAATCCCTACCACCATGCTAAGTTTTCATCACAATGTTTTCTTTCAGCGAAAGCTCTGACTCAGTTGCTAGGATTCGCATCTACGTCCTTCGTCTCTATGTCCGAATACATTACCAACTGAGCCAACATCGCTTCAAACTTTTTGCGAGAACAGTACATTTTTTTTTAAGCTAAAGTGTCCTATATCCTTTTCTGTACCCCCGATATTACGTATGACAATTTTTATAGTGATCGATTAAGTAATACGTATAAGCTTAAAAAACAAACGCACTTCGCTCGGCTTAATGTGGATTTGTCTTATCCCTAAATAACAGTACTTTTGTGGATAAAGGCATCTATCAACTCTATGTCCTTTTCTGTACCCGTGTACAATTTTATGACGATTGGTTGTATATTCAAGGCATGAGAGCATACATATGACGATTTTGAAATATATACAAAGGGCTGCCTTTGTTGTTGCTTTATTATGGCTTAGTTATAACTTATACAAAACCTAAAATTTTCTGACTTATTTGTATTATCGCTTTGCTTTTGACAAATACGTAATTAAGGCGCAGTTTGTCATGTAGCGAATTAATGGAACAATAGTTTTTAATTTTGTTATACTTAGCGTTAATTCTCAATATTTGTGTATCATTCTACGGGGTGGAACAATAGATAATCGTTCAGATTTTACGAGGTAAATTTAATTATTAAATTGACCGTCGTGTCTGCACATATATATTTCAACTGAATGTATTTCAACACGACACTTTCATGTAAGTAACTTCATTTAAAGATAAGCGCAGTTATAATGGATGCCAAATAAATGATTATTTTTATAACGTGTCAACAAAAATATTTGGAACTCTTTCTTAAATGATGTTGTGTGCGTTTTTTGAATGTCTTTTTAAGGTATACAATTATTTAGTACATTATTACATTATCTTCTAAGATTTAGCCAACGTTTCCAGTGTAAGTGTCTAAAACTCCTTCTTACGACTTAAGTTTATAGAAGACTTTAAAATGGATAAAGGTGTTCCGTTGTGAGCTTATCACGTAAAAATTGGTGAACAGATTTCGATTACAATTTTGAGTTTCGCTTCTCAGATCGCCTCGTCCTTATCTAAAACACAATTTTCCACGATCTCGTTATTTAATATAAAGTTATTACTTTTTGTGGAATCTAAGATTTATATAAGCGCTACGCGTTGAGCAATGTGTAATTTTTTGGTGTCGAGATGTAGCGCAAGCGGTGTGGTGCGTATGCGCAGGAGAAAACAAAAAAAGTCTCGGGTATCAGCTAGTATAATATACATGTAAACCTTCCCGAAGAGCCTTTTTGAAAGATTGTGATTATATATCAACTTCCTTTTCGTAGTTTAGAAAAAATAAGAAACACACGGATAGACACGAAAAATGACTTGGCTTTATAATATATACAGATATAAAATAAATGAGTTTCGGCCACATTAGATTTGGCAACTTAACTAATTAAAACATATGTACTTACTATCATTTCTTATAGGCATCGAATTAGGCGGATTTATCAAGTAATTAATATTGTGTACTGCAATACATTTTTGATGTAGGAAAAAACCTTGTAATGTTTGAAAAACAAACTTTAAAAAAATATTCTACAATTCACTCGAATGCAACCGCGGTCACAACTTTGTATATAATGCATCGTAAACTTTAACTGGGAATAGTTTGCGACCTGGTGAGAATATGGACAAATGTTGTGTTAAATACAGTGTGAAGCGGTTTCAAAACGAAAATAATTTGATATTTAATTTCTGCTTAATTATTTATATTAAATTTAACTAACTTTCGTGTTAATTTTTATATTTGTAATTAAAACACGCTATAAATATTTGTACCATAATGCTACTTATAAACGAACTAAATACTGGATAGTCGTTGCGAAGTAATAAAGACTCGTGCACACAGTCGCCTTGAATGAGAAATTATGGGTATTGAAGGAACGTCTTTGTCCTGTAAATTGCTTCAATGGCTTAACTACTTTATTCTTGGACTTACGGCTGTATTAAACTGAGGTCCTTTGTGAACATTGTAGCGATGGTTATAACGATGCATTTTATTTTAATGCATCTCTTTACGCTATAATATTTTTCGTTTCTGTTGAACCGATTGACATGAAGTTTATTAAACATTTATATTACATAGCAATAAAGTTAAAAATATCGAATTGTAATCAACGCAGTTCGGTAAGCTTAACAACATTCTGTAAAAAACACGACTGTCGTGTATAGAGCCAACCATGCACTGAACAACGTGGTATGCTACATCATTGACATAAACATTCGCAGTTCGGCTTTGTTTTGTTTGGTTTTTGCTGGGAGGTATGACATATGTAGGTAGATACAGGGTAAATAACATTTTAGCATAAGTAGTTAGTTATAAGTGGCCACCTGTCAGTCCCTTCGGTAATAGACGTCTTGCAATACAGTTGAGTTTTATTGAGCTCCCTAAAATATAAACTTTTGGAGATCTACATCAGGAGGCAACCCGCCTCAGTCCTCGATACCCGACTCCTCGCCGGATCACTACCTTTTTTCTTGACTCATTTTCTAACCTACAATTTAAATGATAATTACTGTGGAGTAATACACGAGTGGTCGTAGGGGTCATATTTTAATATTAGATATCCTATGATATTCCTTAATATATAATTAGGTTATGAAATGTAAAAATACAATGTCAAATTTGACTTATAGTTTCAGAGACAAACGAATTCAAACAAATGAAACTGTATAAACCCTTTTGGGGTTTTTGATAACAATACAGAGACTTACAGACATCTCAAGTCGTAGTAGTCGAGTGGTTTGACCGGTGGAATGTCAATTGGATGTTCGAACCCCGGCACGAAATATGCGGAATTTGTGTACATTTACTAATTTAAATTGGTATCACTATCGGCTGACGGTGAAAAAAAACATCGATAACTGAACCTAAGAAATGTTCAGTATCACCGTATTTGGGAAAATATGGAACAGTTTATTTCTCGAGATTTGAAATCGCCAATACGTCGTGAGATGACGTTGTGATTATGACCATACTTGCCTGCAGTGGGTCTGATAGTCTGAGGTGATTTAAATACATAACTCCAGATTGAAGATAATTAAATATTTAGCATTAAAACCATAATGACTCAATGGTTAACATTGACACCGTACGTATGATGTAGGTTCAAATCTTTACGAATTAGCGGGGGCTTTTGGGTAAAGTAAAACATCGTGGTGAAATCATACCATTTTTCTAAGCCTGCCGGGCTAGGTACAAACTTACAACTTGAAAATCTGTAATCAAGTACCTTTAGGTGTATTCTGGCTGATTGCACTTGAGAATTACTCTTCATCTAAGCTTAGTGTGACACCATCTAAGATATATCTAATTAAATAATAAATAAACAATAATGCTAAAGCATTAACTAGAATAAGTAGTAAATCTGTATTACTTATTTACATTTCACATTCGTGTGACTTCGCACGTAAAATCGAATTCGGTGACATATGACATACATACATTGACGATTTAATCCAAACCTTAATACTTATTAGATCCCATTCAGAATCCAAGGGTATGCTATGGCTTTCCCACATGTTCAACTAACATCCCAGTTTCAAATATTGCGAATAGCTTCGACTATTCAAGCGTGCATAACATTAAACTAGGCATGGTTGTAATTACTTATTATAGCTATGTTAGGCGAACGTAAATTTAGTGATCACATCAGAATTTTCAACACCCATTGCTTGTCTTCTCCCTTATCGAAATTTTGTTAAGTAGTATTAAACACGCAATGTATAAATTATAGTAGATTAAACAGTTTAATAATATATCTCGTGGTCGTAGAAGTGAAGATGGGATCGAAGTTCGGCATAACGTACATATTAACTGGAATTCCTTTCAGATTGGCTCTGGGGTTAACCCTCATCAGATTGGACACTGTCATTACACTGGATAATTTCTACTTCGAATATATTTTATAATAGGGTTACGCATTTTCACAATAATTTATGTTAATACAATTATAATTAAATATGATGAGGCAATGTTTATGTTTCCGTTTGTGTGTTTATCAATTTAATATTAGTGAATCGATTTACGTGGCTCTTTTTTCAAATTATAGGTTTAATTTTTGGTCAGGTTTCTGGTATTTGCTTTGTTTTTTAGATTATACAGAACAAAATATTAGGTTAAACTTAAATTGAGTGAAATCAAAATTATTCATAGTAGACTCTGCTGCTATATTTCACGTACATTGCTTAATTATAACCAATATTATGGTATCGATAATTCGTTATAATAAAGATTATAAAATAATAATGGGCATTACTATAAATCTAATATCTTTATTAAAATCACAACGTCAGATGCAAAACATTTATCTTGGTACAATTAAACAGTTTTACCCTCATCATTAAATATATTAGTCTTTTACGGCGTCCATGTTAGTCTAATTGCTTAGATAATGTATATTATGTACAAAAGAGCCCTGCAATAAGTATGTATATAATACGAAATAAGCCACGTAATTATTTAAAAAGCTTGGTTAAAAAAACATCGTAGCAACAATTTCTTAGTTCCTGTAAGGGGAAAAACGATCGAAGCTAGTGTTGAAAATATGCTCACTGTTAAATATTATAAAACTCGAAAGGATTTGTTTTGAATGCGCTAATCCATGGTACTACCGGACAAATTTGAAAAGCTCTTATTGCATTATATAGTCTATTCGTTGTGGAAGTTTATAAGCTATCAAGCATCATGCTACGATTCTTCGGAATGGAGCAATCACCATGGAGAATTGTAAGTTATAAAGTATGTTAAACGAAAATAATGTATGCGTTCGCACCCTGTGGCGTGGAGAGGGGTATGGAGTGCCGTGCACGATGAGGATGAAACCGTTACTGTTACTGTTGTTTCTTTCGTGATCAATGTTATCTTTGGAGCGGCGCGGGACAGTAAGATATTTCTGTTAAAATCTGTATTGGTATTAGATTAACATCTATAAGAACGATCTACGGGCTCAATATTTATGGTGCAAAAGTTAACCAGGTTCATCTCCTCATTGCTCAGGTTCGGCTGACGAGGAGTGGGCGACTGGTGTGTACTCAGCTTGCCCCCCATTATTAGGACGACGCATAGCGGACACCTTCCGCTGGGCTGGCCGCTGGGGCGACGTGGTGATAGCACTGCACGATCCCATGTCATCTAAACCAAAGCGACGGCAGGTACACCACCCACGGTTACTGTGTACCTTGAAAACCCAGTTTTAGTGACTAAGAGTTTCACACTACCCACTCTCTCCCCCGAGAGGGTGGCGTGTCCATGATGGATTTTCCCACGTTAATAAAAAAAAAATAATCAAGCACTGAACATATATAAACTGTGGTCCCAAGTCCTTCATGGTCAATGAAGCGACGTAGTGTCACTTGATTTCACCTAAGGCAAGGTAAGTTCAGAATTTTACCCTTCTCTTGTTAAGCAATTGGGATAACAGATTGCTTTTGAGACTGTGTTCAGACTTTACCCAATAAATATTAAAATGCAATATAATAATCTCTATTACTTTAATGGTATAATAGATTATTGTTACGACCCGTAAAAATATAGAAGCTACATCCGAACACTGAAAACGCATCTGTACCATTTTTAAATTATTTCCTACTGCTACAAACAAACAACATGATGACTCATCGAGTCCTGGGAAAATATCTACATTAAGAAAACTTCATTGCGACGTTCAAAAAACTCTAGCATTAATACATTATCACTCCGACTATGTAAGTAAAATCAACAAGGTTCTAAATATAGTTTATCTTGAATCTTTACCCTTTCTATAAAGTATTTCATGTCATAAATCAAAATATGACAACCTTCCAGAAATTTCCACCCTCCGTTTTATAAGATATGTAGCATGGCATAGGACATTCGAGAACAGTTACACTCATCGAAGCGAATACGAATAAAAATAAGAAATATACAAATCGACTATAACAGCAGAGTACATACTGTAAGGTGTACGACTATATGGTAACTGTGTGATAGCCAGTTGTCTCATGTTTGTTTTTTTTGGTACAAATATTGCTTTTGGAGGCAAACGGTGATTTAACTACTCATGGGCGTAAAATTGTTTTTGTAGTGATAGTTTCGAAACTTTCAAAATTTCAGTTTGTTTATTTCAAGTTTTAATGGGGTCTTTGATTTCATAGTAAACTTCCTTACAAACATCTATATATATAAAAACTCGGGTTTGTTCAAACACTTATAACTCAAGAACGGCTGTATCTATTTTAATCATCATCGACGTTTTGGATTTGTGTTCGTCCCGAATAGCAGAATAACTATTAAGATATCGAAAAAATCATAAAAAACGTTCATGTGACGGCAAACGTACGTCTTTATTTGTTCTTGCGTCTTAGAACAAAACGAAAAATGTCATATATCAAAAAGTGATTCCTTTAAGACAATAATCCAGATAGTGGCCCATGCAGCAAAATATACAGCATCAACAAAGCATTTGTCTTGCTGATACGCCATTGAATTACTTGGTTTTGCATTTTTATTAAACTTTTGTTTACTTTGTGTATATTATCGTAATAAATTATTTAACTTGGTAAACTTTTGATAATCGTTTTATTACGTTTATAAATTCATAAATTAAGTTTAGCTAAACATTAGCATGACATGCATTAATTGTTAGGCGTTACGAAGTTAATAGTAAAGCTCAAGATACTATTTATATAACGCGCTGATTTCTTGAACTACCACTTTGAAAATTAAAATATTGTTTTGTATTTTGTAACTTATTTAACTAGGAACGTTATATGCTGTCTAATATTAGGCTACGATCTTTATGAATGGTTTCAATTGCGTTTAATTTATCCCGCCCTCGACCCCCAGAAACTTGAGCCACATTAGACACTCCGTTCGCATTATTATTTCGTTTTTGGTTAGTGTACACTTACAATTTCTTCGCTAATAACTGTTTCCATTTTCATATTAGATAATCTATAATCTTCGTCAAAATCGCATATCTGAATTTGCAATCTGCAAACATTTTAATATCTACTTCAGGAATGCCCCAGAATTAATTCGAGGAAGATTAGCACACTTTATACTTTGTAAAAACGTTTGCATATCTACCTTCCATATTTTGTACTTGATGTACAATGTTTTTATTTGATGATCTTGCAATTCATATTGTTACGAATATATGTGAGGTGGTTGTAAGTCAGCTCTATCCGTAACATTAAATTATTTCTCGTTCTATTTATACAGTACAAGTTGTATTGTACAAATATTGATGTGGCTCGTTGACTCGTCGCTCGTAGAGTCGTTTACCGTAGGTATTATTGTGGTTTGTTATCGCCACGTATCTCTAATCTTGAACCTTTCGAACTATTTATCACAATTTCGCGTGTCTGTACTGATCAGACGCTACTCAGTCTCTGTCCGTTCTGATCAGACGCTATACAATCTCTGTCCGTCCTGATCAGACGCTATACAGTCTCTGTCTTGTTTCCCATTCGTATTCCTTATTTAAATGCCTCGCAGCTGATCCGCTAGCGAGCGCACTTCGCGTGTGTGGCCCCCTTCCGTATTTTTTCTCAGCCCGACGCGCGACGACACCCCGTAGGGAGGGCTCGTAGGAATATTTTTAGTGAATGGACCCAATGAGTCCATTGTCCATTTTCTATTTATGACACCATTCTGTGCCTTGTATTTATAACTTCCTCTCCGACAAACTTATCCCTAATAAATTACGTGGTGTATTGTTCTTACAATATGTTCAGAGTTCTTACTCACAAAAACTTATAACTAACACATTTTGACTTTCTACGTACTCCGTAATAACAAAAAACCTTAACCGTAATAAATTATGTTCGATATTTCGTAAAACTAGCACATAAAACTAATTGTCCCGCACATGGCTCGCTGTCCGTAACAGTTCTCCCCCCGGCGTAGCTTGCGTAGCCTCTATCTCCAGGACGGCGAGTTTTGATGTCGGGCGCCGGAACACGCTGCTCCGTGTCTGCACGTCGGCACTCCGCACTCCTCCGTCTGGTCCGGTGTATGTTCGTACGATTAGTCCGCGCGGCCATGTGTTTCGTGGTAGCGAGGCGTCAACGACCACGACAAGGTCCCCGACGCCCAGGGGCCGTCGTCGGTCGGCTGCTTTCTTCACTGACCCCGCTAGCCACTCCCATGCGCCACCATGATTAGGCGTGTAGAGCGGAACGTAACGCCACTCCATACGGCGTCGCAATCCCTCTTCTCGTAGAATAGGTGTCCACTCGTCGTAGGCGGTGCGTAGTTCATTTTCCGCGCCGCGAAATTTCGTAGCGTTATCGCTAAACATAATAGCTGGCCAACCCCTTTTCGCCACCATTCGTCGTAGCGCCATGATCGCTGAATCAGTGGAAAGTGATGCTGCGATCTCTAAATGGATCGCCCTTGTAGTTAAACAAGTAAATAGGGCGACCCATCGCTTCTCTCTTCGCCGACCAATGGTGACTTGTAGCGGACCGAAGTAGTCGACTCCGCAATTTGTAAACGGTCGGTGGAACGCGTCGAGTCTGACTGCCGGTAAATCTCCTGTTATCGGCGTGCGAGGCGTCGCTCTACGTATTTTGCACCTCGCACATTCCCGCTCCACTGTGCGTACTGCGGGTCGTAGCTTTAAGATCCAATATCGTTGTCGCAAGTCGTTTATTACTCTCTCGCGGTTGCAGCGACCCTCATCGCTATGTTGTTCAGCGATGAGTTTTTGTACCGTCGTGTGCTTGCCGTCTAATATAAGCGGTTGTTTGACGCTTGATGATACGTTCGCGGCTCCGATCCGTCCGCGCATACGTAGCATATCGTCTTGGTTTATCTCCGGATCCAGCTTGTAGAGGCAGCTTGTTCGCGGTATTACTTTGCCTCGCTTTAATCGCTCTATATCGTCGGCGAAACTCTCAGTTTGTGTCTGTCGTAACACATTTTCAGCGCGTTCAATGTGTCGTTTCTCGATATGTTTTGCTCTGTGCCGACATATGTCTGCGAATGCTAACATCGTAGCAACAGTTCTCACCAGTCGTTCGTACGAGGAGAATCGCACTGCGTCTGGTAATACTGCATCATTCAATTCGATAGCGTATGTCACTACGATTTCCTCGACGTCTTCTTGTGGTGCCGTGTGTTCGGTAGGCCACTCGCATTCCGCGCGAGTAAGGAAGCACGGTCCCATGAACCACCGGTCGTTGTTGTTGATCGCTATATTCGACGATCGCCTTGTACTATCTGCGACGTTTAGTTGGGTCGGTAACCATCTCCACTGTTCCTTTTCGGTAAGTTCGGATATTTCTCCGAGGCGATGTACAACATTCGGCGTGTATTTGCGTTTGTCGTTTCGTATGCAATGTACCACGGTAGTTGAATCTGTCCGGTATACTGTGCGAGCAATTTCTAAACGGTGCTCGCAGCGAATAGCGTCGTTCAAACGTGCTCCGATATCGACGGCTTGTAGTTCTAGCCGCGGAATCGTTTGTGTGCGTCTAGATGCGACTTTTGCCTTTGCTGCTTTTAACACGACGTGTACGCGACCGTCGTTGTATGTCACGCACCAATACGCTGCTGTTGCATAAGCCTGTTCGCTCGCGTCCCACAGTATGTGTAGTTCAAACTGCTTCATCATTATCAGATTGTAAGAACGCGACAAGCACTGTCTTGTTACGTTCTCAAGTTGATACAGCCAATCAACGAACGTTTCGGTATCTAAATGTAGTCTCCGTACGTTTTCTTGTTCGTAGTTGCCGAGCTTTATGTATAACTCGATCGATCGTGTATGTAGCTCGGCCGGTACGTGGTCGCATCGCTGGATAGTCCCTCCTAATATCTGTTTGACATGATTATTAGTCTTGTCCGATCTCGTTAAACGCCCCCCGCCGAGTGCGTTTATTCTAAAATGACTTTTGACAAGTTTGTGAAACACTTGTGCTACGCTGCTGTCCCCGCGACCCGGTATGTAAGCATGTAATAGGTAGTCGTTGCTTTGATTGATCGTGTGCGGTACCGTTCCGTGTACCACCCAGCCCAGTTGAGTTTTACTCGCAGCCGGCTGGTTCGCTTTACCGATGCGTAACTTCCTGGACACGATCATTTCCCAGTGATCCGTGCCTATTAATATGCGTGGACGTGCCTTTTTGTAGCACACTTGTTTCACCGCTAGGTTTCTCAGGTGTGCGTGTTTCAGTATACTTTTCGGTATCGTTTGTTCGCGCAACCGAAGTCCGTTTATTGTACGCACTCGGAGGTCGTATGCGTTATCACTGTCTCGTTCACACAGCTTTAACTGTATAAGCTGGCTTTGTGTGTATTCTCTCCCCATGTTAACACCGTTTACTTGCAGCGGGTATATCGGTCCGTGCGCGCCAATAGTATTCGCTAAGTCCTCATCTATTAGTGAAACGGTCGATCCCTCGTCTAACAGTGCGTACGTATCTACCGCACCTTTGGGTCCCGATACAGTTACCGGACAGACCTTAAGCATAATTTCTGTAGGTTCGGAGATAACAGCGACGGCCATTACTGTCTCATTTATATCTGACGTCTTTATATCGCTCGGCTCGTTCAAATGAAGCGATGCGTGATGTGGGCGACGGCAGGAATCAACGCCGCACGGTTTTTCTTTACAGTTCGCTCGACGGTGGTTCTTGTCAATACACTTGAAACAGACGCTTTTGCTTTTCACTAAATCCCAACGCTGCTCGACGTTCAGTGCCTTGTACTGCGGGCACCGAGACAACGAATGGGGCTTCTCACAACACGGACACCGACGTTCGGTTTCGGTGTCTGTTGTAGTGAAAACGCTCTGCTTCTTTTTCAATACGAACTGCGGTGCGGCCGGTTTGATGTCTCGCCTAGAAGGCGCCGTAGTATAAGCGGCCGCGTATGTATGTTTTATTGCGCGGCTCGCTTCGCGCATAAGAAATTGTGACAACACGACGATCTCTGGATCTGTAGTACCGTCGTTCTCTTCTGCATAGTCGCACCATCGAGCTTTCAGATGCGGACTGAGCTTTTCTAATACTTCTCGTGCTAACATGGGGTTGTGCAAATAATTTCGTTTATCTAAATTTTGTAGAATACACACTATATTCTGTAGTTTCACTGCGAATGTGTTCAATTCGCTTGCAGTCGTCCCAGGTCGTGGTAACCTTCTCATATCTTCGAATGCTTTATCAATGATGACTTCCGGTCTGCCGAAGCACTGCTCTAGTGTGCGCATGATGTCATCAGGGTTTGCCGCAGTATGTAATAATGCCGACACCGCGTCGCGGGCGTCTCCTCGCAAGCTGTTACGTAGTCGCGCTATATTTTCAACCGGCGTAAGTCGATACAGTTTTGTAGAGTCACGCATCGCCGCTTTAAATGGTAGCCACTCATTGATGGCTCCAGCAAACGTCGGTAGGTCGATGGCTTGGCGTGGTGTGGGCTGTGTACGCGTCATTTTCTCTAGTACTGCGGCAAGTTGTTTAATGTCGCTACTCTGCGACGGTGAAGGCGAACGGGCGCGTCGTTCTGACCTGCGTTCGCTTTGTGGCACATCGATACGTTTGCACGGTGCTTGCTCCCCCCGTGCTACATCGGATTGCGAGCGAAGCCAGTCATCCACACGGTGAATTCGTTCTTCTGACTCCTCGTTCAGTTGCTCGCATTCATCCTCTGTTTCATTGCGTATCGATGTCAGCTTTACGGCGAGTCGTCTTCTAATCAACTCGGCCTCTATACTTAGTTGTTCTCGCCGTATATTTGCTAGTTTTTCTTCCGCCTCTAGTTCGGCGAGGCGTGATCGCATCGTCGCGCTCATTGTCGATCGTTGTGAGCGTGACGGTGAAACACGTCCTGTTCTTGTTGTGATTGTTCGAGTTGCTGGTGCGAGGGGCGCGTCTTGCGGTCGTGACACTCCCTCCATTCCCTGCTCGTCTAGAGATAGCGGTGATTCGTCTAAAACTCTTATCGTCGTCTCCTGTGCCTCCATTGCGTTGCTCTGATTTCTTGTAATAACCATTTTGAGTACGCCGATCGTGGATGCTCACAGAATTCTTGACGTTTTTGTGTTTTCTTCGAATCGCTGTTTCTTTTCTTCAATCCGGTTCTCGGTAGACCAAGCAATGGTCATTTATTGAAGTAAAGCTTTCTGTATTCGGTTCGCAAAGGACCAAACAATCGTCCTTTCTTGAAGCGAAGCTTTCAATATCCGACTATGAAGGACCAAGAAATGGTCCTTTCTCGTTGAAACGAAGCTTTCAATATCCGGCTCGAAGGACCAAGAAATGTTACGAATATATGTGAGGTGGTTGTAAGTCAGCTCTATCCGTAACATTAAATTATTTCTCGTTCTATTTATACAGTACAAGTTGTATTGTACAAATATTGATGTGGCTCGTTGACTCGTCGCTCGTAGAGTCGTTTACCGTAGGTATTATTGTGGTTTGTTATCGCCGCGTATCTCTAATCTTGAACCTTTCGAACTATTTATCACAATTTCGCGTGTCTGTACTGATCAGACGGATTAATTCCAAGGTATTCAATTTACTTTAAAACTTCTGTCTCTCTTATTTTTATAGAAATTATCATATGAGTCATTTTTGTGACTCTATCATATCATTTTAATGTGTCTCGTTAGCGGGAAGCGAAGTGAGACGTGTCAAATCGCCACTTCTTTTCTCTTCCGGCACCTTTGTAATTTAGAATTATTTATACGAAATAATAGAATTAAAAAAAACCCTCTTAAAAAAATGGAATATCCAATGCTAAAATAATTTCTTCTTCTTTAATTTATGGCGCCGTGTGTATGTTCACACATAATACACAATTCCACCAATGTCATGTAGATACAGAGTGAGCGGTGTCTGTTGCAGTTAGTAAACGAAGGAGAGTGATTACAAAATGCAATTCGTGAAAAGCAAATAATTATTTAGTGTAATTTGTATTCAGATCGAGTTATTGTACCTTTCGCAAAAAAATAAATATAGCCAAAATTAGATATATAACGATTAAGACATAGATAATCAGATTAAAGTTTGATTTTGTTAATTTTAATAAATAAGGAAAAGGCATGTAAAATTGAAGGGTAATTATTCACCAAAGCTAAGAGACACATAAGGTTTATAGGATGGGGAATATAAGCAGGTAGGATATCATAAAGGGAGAATCTGTTTCTAGAACAATCGAAGAATATACGATCAGGAGAATTGTCCTCTAGGCCGCATTCACAGAGAGAATGATTCCTAATCCTTAATTTAGATAAATGGACTCTTGTACAAGAATGACCTAAACGAAGACGACAGATGATCGAAGTAACAGCCTTACTAAGATAAGGTAAATAAAAAAAAACATAGCTTTTCAGGAATATTGTTACGTAAAGTACCATAATTTCTGTCTTTATATTTTCTGGAGAGATTCCAATCCTTTTGCCATGCTTCTAACGATCTAGTTTTCTTAAACAAACAATTCCTCGTATATATTTAGTATACTTGTAAAGTTATTTCTGGTTAAATAATAAAGAAAGACAGAGTTGTATTTAATACATGGTAGTTTCTTCTATACAGATAACTAATGAAAGCCTAATAAATGAATCTCATTTCGACTATGTTCAAAGTATTACAGTAGAAAGATATAAGTATTCATTTATTACACTTCATTTATCAAATATCGGTGAGTACCAAAGAAGCAATTATGTCTGTTGCATCTGAGCGTTGTGTTTCTGACCGCAGCACGCGGCATCGCGTCAACCTTCGACAAATTGAGAAATAGCGCACAACCTATTGTTTTCTCATTAAGAAATAATTCTTTGAGATATGAATTGTTTGATAATGAACAAACAAAACGGCGTGACTTTTTTCACGATGTTAACTTCTAATATAGTGAAAATATGGTGTCAATGTTAAAAACTGAAAGCTTCTTTTAGAAACAACAAAGTTAGTACAATCTCTGTTTTGTATTTAACTAACATTACACAAATATAAATCAGAAATAATACTCTACAGCATTGGTAATTGGTATCCATAAAGCATCGGGTACTAATACGCGTAGACTAGCCCGTATATATATATATAGAAATTGTTCCTTACAATGTTTAATAACGATATGCTAGATTGGGTTAGGTAAAACTTGCGATACAAATTGATTAACATACGGTATCGGCCTGAGCGGCTTTTATGCTCGCCGGCTTCCCACCGTGGGAGCTGAATGCTATAGTGCTCGCTGCCGTATATTAGTTTACGGGAGCGGGAAAGGAGAGAAAACCTCTAGCTTAACTGTGGAGAGGCCACGTTAGAAGAGTCCTGTAAGATTATGCTTATTTTAAATGCTAGTTTTTTAATTTTAAATTGACTCGAGACGTTTCTGTTTACGACTGGGTAGTCTCGAATACGAACTTTGTATACTCAAGCTAGCCTCGTCTACACATCACCCTGCTGAATATTGAAATGTACACTTATAGCATTTGATTGTTATTTTATAGCCATAAATATCCATATAATATACTAGGTATTACTCGATTTAGCGTCAGTTAACATCAGATCTACATTGGTGCGAGCACAAGCTATTAGTTTTAACAATCAGTATGACAACAGAGATTGTAGATGTATCCTATGGATTTTTTTAATTTGAACAATACGAACTGACGGAACTCATGGCAAGTACAGTATAATACAACAGCAGCAGCCTTCACTGTCGTATTGGCCATCGAGCTTCTCAACGGCTGGAAACTCAGTGCTTGATCTCGAAACGTGACAAACTAAAAGCGAGTGATAAATCTTCTAATCGATTTCTACCACAGCAATTACGAAGCTCCGACGCTGATGTGCTCTCATGTAGATTGGCTTACACAACCATTATTTTTCTTGAAAATGCGTGCATATAATGGACACCAAAGAAAACGGTTTCGCATAAAAATAATAGATTACCGCTGGTGTTCGGATCTTCCAATTTATCACGTACGGTAAGTCAACGAGCTTCAATTTTTTTTACTCTGTGTTTACAGAAATTTTGTCGACCCAAAAACACTTTATTTATTGACCAAAACGACCGAAACCACGGAAACCACGAAACGGCAACAAAACAACGAACAGACAAGAGGACAATTGATTATTAGATTATTAGGGACACCTGGCTAATTAATTGTCGGACCTTTTTTTTTTTTGAACTGACTACACTGTTGACCCGGAGGCCAGTTTCACCGGACTACGATTTATGTCGGACCTTTTTTTTTTTTTTTTCGAACTGACCTACACTGCCAGCATTATGCCTTCACAGTTTCACCGGACTACTAAGGGGAGCGCTTAGGGCACTCACCCGATTGATTTTTAGGCGAAACATCTCAAGGGCACTCGGTGCACCTCGGCTTGAGCTGTCGCCGGATTCCCGACCTAACTAAGCTAGCTAAGCTATCTATCCATACAATACACATATATGAATTCGTGAAAAATGCATGTGTGACCATGCATGTTTCACGAATGTGTATGTGTATTTGGTATCTGACTACTGTGTTATGTGACCTATTTCAGTCCGAAAAGGGCAAAAAAACAGCCCACCACTGAGTGCCTAGGTGTGCAAGAGTGTGGGGTGATCGTGTAAGTGTAGAACATGTGTAAATCACTGTATTCGCGCGAGTAACATACTCGAGGGCTCCACACCGAGGGACTACCTAGGCTCGAGCTGTTACAAGAAAAATCGCGACGAGTGTGCGGGATCGAATCTTCACCCCCCGCTCACGGCGGCGTGAGCAGAGAGAGTCGCGGGCGTGGGCGCAAACACGCATCTTTTGAGAGGGGATCGAGCTAAAAAATATAGTACAATGGCATGGTGCCGATTTAACTAAATAATTACGTAACAAATCCTAATGTATCGGTCTATTGTATATGAACACGCGGGTTCGAACTGATATTTTGATTTACGCGAATTTATTTATGCGCGGCGCGGGTTAATTGTTGTACCGTGGTCGCGACGGCCGGGAAAGCGGAGATAGCGTTTAAGAGCCCGAGCTCAGACGTACTATTAACTAACGCGTTAAATGCTATTATCTCTTGTACATCGTGTACCAAAAGAAGACGAGCTATCCAGTCTCTACCGGAGGTCGATACTGAAGCCGCGATAGGTGGCGCAGGAGTGGACAGAGCCTTTTGAGGCTGGGGCTTGGCTTTAGGAGCCGAGGGAGCTGGCGGGGACACCCGCGATAATTCGCGGTATGACCCGTTTGCCCACAGAGGACGCAGCTCGGAGGCTCGGTGGATTCGGGAGTGCGGGGGCACTCCCTAGTGGAGTGATCCCCGAGACACTTCACACACCTGGGACGCAAGTGGCAGTGTCAGGCGGAATGACCGTACACCTGGCAGTTGTGACACTGCGAGGGTACCTGAGACTTGCGAGGAGGCTCGACGAAGACTGGGGACAGACCGCAAACAGAGTTGAGGCTGAAAATAGCCTTGCCTTCCAAGGTGCGGTCCAAAGTGACCAACACCAAGTTGAAGGGGGCCTTCGTACGGGGGTGGTGCATGCGCTGCACGCTCCGGACCGGGAAGTCCTGACCGTTCAGGCAATCGGAGATGTCGTATTCGGTGAGTTCAGAGGGAACTCCCCGAATAACGACACGGAGGAGGCGCTCTTCCTCGAGAGCGTGAGTGAAGAAAGGGAGCTGACGCTCCCTGAAGTATCTGGTGAGCTTGCGATGCTGATCGGGGGTCGAAACACGGATAGAGATGCCGGCAACAGTGTTGACGGCGGACTTGTAGACGATTTCTTTCGACTTAAGGTCGTCCGAAATCTCTACCCAACGGGCTTTGTCACGGAAGGTGACGGGAGGCGGTAGGCGTGGCTTCTTAGCCGCGACCGCGGGTTCCACAGCCGAAGCTTTAGCCGAATTCGCGGCAGAGGGCGTGGGAGAGGCTCGGGGCACCCGAGCGCCACCTATGTTTGACTGCTTTGGGATTGGACGTCCCGTAGCTGAGTCGCTATCGGTCTGATTCGCGGCGCGTGGGCGTTTACCGCGGCGCGTAACGGTTGTGAAACCGTCGTCATCGGCGGGCGTGGTCGCGGGTGCAGGCACGGTCGCGGCCGTGGTTACCGTTGCGGGCGCGGTCGCGGGGACAGCTTCGTAGTCCATATCCGAATCGTCATCGGAATCAACGTCCGAGAGTTTCGTGAACGGGTCGTCCGGGAGATTCGCGAACGGGTTCGCGGAGAAACAACGCGGCTTCTTACCGGAAGGATTACGCGTAAAGACTTTCCGGAGTCTGTTATATTCCGAGACGAGTTGCGGGTCTTCCTTTTCGACGAACATGTGGAAGCGTAACAGTTCTTCGATGTGGGCCATATCTTCAAAGGCCGGATGGGCACGCGGGGTCGCGGGGGTAGACATGACTAACCTCCCTGCCTGAGGGGCAGGGGGGTGCGCCTAATTCAAATCTAACGGACAATCCGTGTCCGGGCCAAAGGGAAAACGCGACGCGACGCGAACGCGAATCTTCTCTTCAAAACTGCACACGGCGCGGCGCGAAGAACGACGTTCTGCACGGCACACGACGCGCTGCACGACTCTCGAAGCGCAGCACGAGGCACGACGCGTAGCACGGCGACTCGACGCACTGCAAACAGTGTGCACGGCTTCGCACCGAAAAGTGCGGTTTAAATGGTGCACTAATGGAGGTGCACCGTCGCTCTGAAAAGAGCGTACGAGCGACAGTAGCCGCTCGAACACACTAAACTTCCGGACACACACGAAAATATCCGACAACTGCGCGCGAGTTGCCGAACGAACGGACCGTCAGAGCCGCGAGCGGGGCACGTGTGCACTCGACCGCTGCTCAGACGAGACCATTTATGTCGGACCAACAGCCGTATGTCATTTAAAGGCAGCAATCACGTGAAAGAGCGAGCTATTTGTACTGTGACGCCATCTTTTAACGACAAACATAAACATTGTTAATGAAATATAGTTTTGTCTCGAACACTTTGGATTTACTTTCCAGTTTAGGCGTTCGTCTGCCAGTTTCTTAATATTATATAGCCAAACATTAAGATCAATAATCTCTTTTAATAAATTCACGAAAGAGATATGATTAATAGTAAAGAACAATATACATTATAGAATTTAAAAAGATAAAAGAACAAATAAAGTACGAAACGCGCTACGGAACACTCGTAAAGACACCTAATAAGGTTAAAAGAAAATTCGCGGAGAAAAATATTTTATTGTTTTCATTTTCTTAAATATATATTTTTTTGCGTACCGAACTTCGGCTAATATAATTGGCTCGCGAGTCCAAGGGCGGGAATAAAGTTAATTGGGTGCAATTAAAAAAAACGCTGCGAGATCTAAAAATATATTACGCCGATATAAATCAAAACTGGATGTGGCCTGCCGTTGAATTGTCTTAGATTTATTAGGAAGGTGCGTCGGTTCGGTGCTCTTGACATTTATTTTGAAGCAGTTCTTGCAGAAGTCGGGAATATGGACGTATTACTATTATTTCATAAGCGTTATTATTATAGATTAACGACGCTGATAGATGGCGCTAAATCTATTTAAGAAATTGTTTTTTTTTGCTTTAACGCGCTCATCTCTGAAAGTAGCAGTGAGATTTAAAATTTCAGTAATGTTATAGGCTATATATTATCACGCCACGGCCATTGGGAGTGGAATAGTTACAACAAGATGTATAGGTGGTTAAGGGTGCAAAAAATTAAACGCTAGTATAACTGCGAAGCACAGCAAGTTAATAATAAACTTGGTGTGAATATTGAAGTATAGTGCACTTTACGTGTGGTTCATTTTTCTGAAGTATTGAAAAATTTGGTACCAATTTATTAAGACCTGAGTCATATTTTAAATAACTCCGCGCGTTTTTTTTGTCACATCTTAGGTAAGAAATAGAATTATATTATGTTTTTATACGCATAGACGAATATAAATTATCAAGGTAAATAGTCTATAGTGTGATAAAATATTCATGCGTTGGGCTAATTATATAATCCGTTCGAATATTTTTGCGCTATGATGTTGTATGTCACTTACCGCATTATGAAATAAAATCCAACGCGCTAGAGAACGAGAAAGTTAGCTCAAAACGTAGAACGAAGGACAGAAATCTCATGAAATTTTAGACATAGAGCGTGTTAGGTTAAGTTCAGAACGCAGCATAGAAACAATTAGAATTGTGCAACCTGCCCTTAAGTTTACACGTACTACATACCATTTTTTCTCACAATTAATTTTTCGTTGATTATAAATAAAACATATTTAAAATTTCTACGAGTTATTTAATGCTCTAAATTTTTATACATTTGATTATACTCTTTTATAAAATGTGCTGAATATCTTAATCAATATAAGCAATTTCTGGTAAATTATCCTAAACATTTTCTGTGTGCCCCTTGTGTCTCGGTATTGAAATAATTTTATTTATGCCTCCAAGTCTTATAGTTATCTCCATATATCTTTCATACTACGACTTTACTTAATTAAGCGATGTTGGCTCAGTTCGTAGTATGTTCGGACACAGCGTCGAAGGACGTAGGTTCAAATCCTAGCAACTGAGTCGAAGCTTTCAGTGAAGGAAAACATCGTGATGAAGCCATAGCATGGTGGTAGGGCTTTTTCTAAGTCCGCCTGGCAAGTTACCACCCTCAAGTTGAAAATCTGTCGCCAAACACCTGTTGGTGTGTTCCGGCAGCTGTACTTGAGAGCCAGTCTCTCTTTAAGTTAGCCGTGACTACCATCTTAGATCACATTATCATTTAACATCAGATGAGATTGTGGTCAAATGCTAACCTATAAAGTATATAAAAAAAAAAGAATTTCATTAAGCAAATTCGCATGATGGTACGTTTTTTATCCATTTTATTAGTAGAAATGTAGCCAATTATAGATTATACTTGTCACACTCACTTTGGTATGACAGTGGGAAAAATATTATACGATGATATCGAATATATATAAACGCACCACTCTAGAATGGCTGCATTTATTAGTTTCATTCTTTTTTATTGCGTGTATAATTGCCATCAGAAAGTTAGTGTGATTTTTTTTAAGTCGCACAGAACAGTGTAAAACCTCCATATAAAAAGTTAGTGAGCGAAACAGAACACAGTAGAGAAATCTTCAAAATTACTAACAGATCGACTGTCAACTATTCATTTAGCATTTCATTTTATTACATGGCCGTACTCTAAAGAGAAAATCATTGTTCTGTTCATTAAACGTTACGAGTCTACAAACTTAGGAGTTAGAAGTTATAAACCAATCCTACTATTACGCCGCAAATAATGTTAAAATCTGATTTGAAATCTAAATTTCTTCAATTAATTCGAGACAACAAATATATTTTATTTGGACCGTTTGCCAATAAACTATCTAAAGATAAAAAATATAGTACAACTCCGTTTTTATAGTATCTACCAGTAAAAGAGCTCTCTAACTTTTTTTTAACAAGGTAGGGAACATACCCATACTACTTCACCCATGTTTAACAATTTTATGCCCCACTTCGTTCCCTTGATGACCAACCGTAGTAAATGAGAAGTCTCCCCCTCTAGTTTTCATGTAGTAGTTCATAAATATGGTTTCCCCCTCCTCGCTAATACCAAGTGTGCTACTTTGAAGATCTCCCTCCCTCTCCCCTCTGAATGGGTCACGTAGTGTAGGCATTTACGATAAACGAAATCACAAAGACAAGTGCTGGTAAAATACACGCGTAGTTTTGATAAACGCCTTCTTGTAAAAATGCACTAATATACAATAGAAAACGCTAGTAATACGAGGCTTATAACGATTAATAAACGAGGCAATGGTCTCATTTTGTTCCTTAATTACATCTTACAAATAGGTACGTTAGTACACATCATGAATAAATTAAAGAAATACATTAACAATTCTAGAGCGATTTATTATCTTTGTACCGGATTCGCGATGTTTATGCTCAGACGGCTTGCGAGGATGCCAATTTAACCTCGCCCTGAGCCTTCGTAATGTAGGTTTACATACCACATCAACTAATTAGTCCCATTTTAAGAAAATTGTACATTTTTTTCGTCATCACATCATGTATTTTGGTTTTTTTTTTCGAATTGACTACATTGCTGACCCGGAGGCCTCTACAGATTCACCCGACTACTAAGAAGAGCGCTTAAGACACTCACCCATGTATTTTGGTACAGTTGTTAGGTACCAATATGGAGCTGAAAATGTATGGTAATTTTTTTTTTCGATGTGTATGTTCAGATATCTCTATGACTTTAAAATTCGTATAAGTTAGGTGAAGGAAAACACCGTGACGAAACCATGGAATGGTAGAGCTTTTTATGATTAGCGTGTTTGGGCATCTCGTCGATCAACTTAAGTTCGAATCCTTGCTAATAAAGCGAAGTTTGTAGTGTAGGAAGACGGTAGTAGGAGTAGGGGTAATGGTAGGGGCTTTTCCCAAGCCCGTCTGGCTAGCTACTATACTCAAATTGAAAATCTGTTGCCAAATATCAATTAGTGTGTTCCAGTAGCTGTATTGAGAGTCCGTCCCCCTCTAGGTTTAGCGGTTTGCCATCTTAGACCACATCGTCATTTAACATCAGGTGAGATCGTGGTCAAACTTACAAAGTATTTAAAAAAAAAAACGTATGTAAAAATTTTAAAGTACTCCACAGACTAGCTATGCCCGTATCTACGTACGTGTTTATTATTTTATTGT
This sequence comes from Antheraea assamensis, assembly GCA_035772565.1. NCBI lineage: Eukaryota > Metazoa > Arthropoda > Insecta > Lepidoptera > Saturniidae > Antheraea > Antheraea assamensis. Next base: position 524,514 of record JAQQSE010000181.1, on the reverse strand, counting down.
TGTAACAAAATCCTTGTTTATAACAAAATGGATTCTACGAGTTAAAATATTTACACATACTAATTTTAATGACAATCAGTCAAACGGTACAGAAGCTAATGTGTTACGTCACCAACTAATGATGGCTTACAATAAAATGGCGATCATAAAAAACTATGTTAACATTCATGCTAGGGCAAACGGTGTTATAATTTATTATTATAGATACACCATCATTATATGATGAAGAGAAATTATTTGATTTTTGAACTAAATATTCAAATGTTTTTAACCTATTTTTCGAAAACTTCCTCAATTCGGTTGTTTTTTTTGTTACCGTACTACTTTGTTATTTATAAACTGATTAAAAATATATTTTTTTATTGGAAAGCAGATACTCTGGAGTGCATTGGACTTTGGATTTCGAAAATACACCAGGGAACTTCTCAAATTCAAATAGGAAATGTGTACTAATTGAGAAATTGGTAAGTTCATGACAATGCAAAAATTAGGACCTACCTAATCATGGTCAAAAACGTTCTGGTGCTTTTTTAGAGTAATTTTTTTTGTTAAAAGTTACTTGTTGTTTGTTATGGATAAATTAAAAAAAAAAAACTATAAAAACGTAGACTATCAGCTACGAATATGAGCTGTATTTTACATACAAAATCTGCATTAACCCGAGCGAAACCGTAAGTAAAAGTCAATTTGTATACACAAAGATAAAAACTCTAAATATTCAACGAAGAGTATTTTCTTACTTAGGCTTATAGCTTATAGGCTTTAATTATACTGTAGTTATCAAGGACCATTTGAATTTAAAATGATTACTTTCGTGTACAAAACTATTATTTCAGGGAATCGTTATTGATCGTTTGGATTACACCAAATTTATATTAATATGACTTTATTTAACTATAACAAAGGGATATCATCTAATGGATGATCAAAGCTTAAATTCGACCGGGCAATTTCCTTTGTTAAATATCATAATATCTACGATCCCTCTCTAATATTGGATTCTGACAGATTTTCGAAATATCGTTATCTTTCGCAGCGGATAGGGATGTCACAACAGCTTTCGTCTATGTAATTATTTTTGGTTTATACTTAGATGGTTGTAATTGGATAGTAATTGACAAACTGATAGAAAATTAGAAATGTTATCCTCATCATTTATAAGGAAAGTTGATAAAGGATAGACTGAATTTGATTACAAAGAGCATAGTTGGTTTTTGCGTTTCAAAATTCTATTATACAGCAGAGACTCCTGCAGTGGGTTCATTAGGAATAATATTTTTATTTAATTATTTATTTTATCCAATGGAACATTGAATGTAAATTTTCTTAATATAATATGATAAAAGTAAAAAAAAAAATACATAAATTAATCTGACTATCAAACCTTGCTAGAAAAGATCGTCTAAGTCGCTGGATAGTCGAAAAGTCTCTACTAATCATATATGAGGTTGTTGGTGTAAAAGTAGCTATACTAACCCTACCCATTTCATTTCTCATAGCAGCATGTAAAAATGAGGGCATTCTACTTGATGATAATCATAGTGTACTGTAAAAAGATCGGCGGACATCGCAGATTTACCTTACATAATAAGTCCTTCTCTTATATTAGTCCGAAGCTTTTCAGATGCTAGTTGATCTTGTAACACGGCAAAGTAATCGAGAGTCACTGTAAAGGAACTGTCATATGTATGGTAGTCACATCTCTTAGATACAGACAGGTTCGCATTATAGAAATACCCTGGTCAATCTCGAAAAGCTATACTACTAAGCGTGTGGCGGGAGTAACACTTGGTGTGTGGCGGTCGAGGTAATCAGGTGTGATGTGGTACTTATATTTCAGAATTGTGGATCGTGGATTCATAGGCGTAAATAGCTAGAGCTAGAGAGATCTAGATAAAGAAGCCTTAGTCTGTTCCACAAGACTACAGTGCGTGGTGAAGATTCACATCCTACTCGAAGTGACCTTGTCTCGCGGAACATTGCGAATCTAGACTGGAGAGCTAATAGATACTTCTGGGGGTTGGCTCCCAGTAGTGGGTCGGGGTGTACGCCCTGGCAGACGGCACTCTTCGCAGTACCCCTCTGCTTATCAGAGAGGACAGGGAACAGGGTTAGAAAGGGGCTGCTTTGGCTCGCCGGTTAGAGGGTGGCGGGAGAAAACCTCGTTAAGAAATTACCGTAGGAGAAAGCTTCGTAAAAAATTACAGAATGCAATTAACCTGGTGAGTGACGGTTGGAAGAAGTGTCTCTTCCACTACTAGGCTGGATCTAGGTGATTCTGGTTCATCATGGGGTTTTAGTCACGATGAGAGTGACATCACCCACGTCTCCCTAAGTAGCCAACTAAAATTATATTCGTGTAACTGTAACAGATTATACAGCACAAGCTGAATTGGTTCCCAAATGGTAGGATATTTTCCATCTTACTTTATACCTATCGTCACATTGTGGGTAATTTAAAAAATATTTTTATTAATAATTTTTGTGTCAAACAGTAGTAAAAATCCGTCTATCTTTGCAAACGTTCCCATTTATAATAATAAAAGGATATACTAATCGATGCCGAGGTTTGGTTCTGTGAAAATTGTTTTGTTACTTCATGGAAGTCGTCCCGTATTGTATCAGATTAAATTATTAGTTGAAAAATTTTTCATTAGTACTTAACCCTTACAAACCTTTTAATACTTAGTCCATACGAAGGAGCTTAATGGTATATAATTTAAATTATAATATATACTGAAAAGTCGCCTATCAATCAAATTCTAGTTAAAACATGTTCAGCCGTTTCGAAAATAACCTTGGACAAACAAGGGAAAATTTTTTAGCTATGGATTCTTTTAACACTCGTAAGAAATCGTTATAACTATAGCTCACCATAAGATGAACTGGTGTACCTAACGCGAGTTTTATTAATACTCAAATTCTGCAAATAGTCTCAACACCCTTAAAGGTCAGATATAGAAATTTGTTAAATTTCAAACAATTTATAACAGAATTCTCGAAAATTCCACGAAAATTTATTGCCTATTATTAGTCACAAACTTTGACTAATTAATTATTTGAAAAGCCGCTAAAATGGAACTGACAAGATATAATTTCTCAAGCGGTAAAAAAACGTAATTTTTCCATAGTTGGCAAATAGCGTGAATGAAATATGTACTTCACATGACAAACATATGTTTATATATAACTAGTTTTTGCTCGCGGCTTCGCTCGCTTTAAGGTAGGTCTGAACAATATATCAGCGCAGTGTACACCGCCTTAGAAGAAAGCCGGGGATGCCCATCTACCCATTGCACAAGTTCGGTTGACAAGAGAAGGCTGCTGGACCCAGTTTACCTCCCTATTAGGACAGGGCTCGGCGGCACCTTTAGCCGGGTTGATCGCTGAGGCGGTATGGTGATAGGCTTGCTCGGTCCCATGCCGCCTCACTAAAAGCGTAACACGGTACACCGTGGGGTTTTAGTGAGCTAGAGCCTGATACCACCCATCTCCCCGGAGGGTGGCGTATCCATGAGGATTTTCCCACCTTAATAAAAAAAAAGTTCTGAACAGTCCATATTTTTCTTTTGTCGAGTTTGTTTTTTACGCTTTCACGTTTGATCTACTCAATCAATGATCATGATTTTTTGCATACACGCTACCAAAGGTACAAAAAAGTACATAAGATATCTTTGATTCAGAAAAAGAGTACTATTTTCCAGGGATAGTTCAAATCTCCATTACGCGAGTGAAGTCGCAGGAAAAGCTAGTGACATACAAAAAGTAAATTGACACCATTTATCTTCTCTTTTCTTCTCTAAGTGCACATGATCATAGAATAGATTTTTAGATAAATTAGAAAGCTGTTTTCAAGAGAAAATAATTGCTCGATCAGAAATATTGTCAACTATTTGGAAATTTAAAAGAAATTGTCTGAATTCCTCCGACATTTTAACAAAAATGTACCAAAGAAAATATTTTAACAAGACGCTTGAGGTTTGACCTCTCGAAATAGTTTACACATATAAAGTAACTCTACAGCGCTATACACTTTGAATAAAGCGTACTCGGCAACAAAGGATCCGCCACAAAAGTTTCAAATAAAAGCCTTCTTTTCTGCGCAAAGTTGACATCTCCGCGCTGCGAGCGCCTGCAGCAAACAATGTAATTTTTACTTTTTTTTTTTAATAGAAACGCCACCGCGATGGCCTGACAAGCGAAACATAGATGTACAGACGCGAATAAAACTTTAAATAACCTTACTTGACAGCCCTAATTTTTGTTATGAACTAGTTTATTGTTAGCTTTATCCGTTTGTTTAAAACACAAATGCAGACTTTATTTTACTTATTTTTGCATTAAAACTACCTATTCCACACCATGAAGTCATAAAACTTTTATATTTATTCTGTTTTACATTTAAATTACATTTAAAACAAGCACATTTATAATTAAGTACTTACCGGTGAATGGATGAATGAATGAAGGTGTTAATTAATTTGAACGAAATAAAAGAGGAGAGAAATAACTTTAGCGATGACATCATTTATCTGTCCGCTTATAAATAAAGTTAATTTGAATAGCTTAATAGTATTTCTATTTGTCAACAATATACATAGATTTTAAATTACAAATCATTCAAAGTTGATCAATATTTTTTTTACTAATATAAAAATAAGCTACTGCATGGTCTATCCAACTGTTATGTTAACGTAGTCAACCCTGCAAAGTATACCATTTTGCTAAGATTCCTTTTAAAGTGACATGTTAGTATTGCTAGCATCTGCAGCTGTTGTAAGTAGCTATAAGCTTATTACATCTTCAACGGTATTGTTATTTCAGATTATGTCCAATTTTACATGAAAATATTTTATCAGTTGTTTGAACTTAACATTTCTGTAATTAATATTCTAACCGTTTAATCATAAACCAGATATTGCAATTCATTTTTATTCCCAGTCACTACTATAATTGAGATGGATCTATTGACACCTCATGGATTAAAATTTAATAAGCTGTTTAGGCTACAAAGTGTATCAAAAAATTGAATTACAGTCGCAAAAATATTACCCTTCCTTTGCGCTGTCGGGTAAAAATAAAGTGCTGATATAAACACAGTTTTTGCGAATAGGAAAACGAATGCAACACAGACATATAAGAAATATTAATAATTTATGACGGAACTCGAGGCACGTCCGTGTTGCTTACTTTTCTCATTATCATAATTTTAAGGTCGTCGTGTCGCCACAGGAAAGGCCCCTGGCATCAACTTTATTATTTCGCGAACATTTTACGTCTCCTTTTTTATTTTGATGTGAAAGGAGGAGACGTTATAAATCTTTGATAAAAGTCATGGAACCGACAAGACTTTTGGGGTTAGAGAGATCAAAAGTGTTTTTAAAATGTGATGGATGTACGGGTGTTGTATTAATCTTTTGAGTTTTCCCAACTTAATTTAATATTTAATTTTGTAACTTACTTATCGAAAAGTATATGTCCAGTGGCAAATAAATACCAAAATATATAGCTGCAGAATATCATCCACAATTGGAGTGAATCATGCGATCGACAGTTGCAGGTTTAAAGGAACTCATCAGACTGAGCGGGAATTAGCGTGTTAATGTAGTAATTTTAAAGTTATAATAGTAGTGTCTTAAAAAAAATTGATGTCCATGACATCTTATACGGCATTTCATCAAGTCTTGAATTTATGATAAGCAATAAATGTGCCTTCAGTTTTTGCATAATTTAATCGTATTTATAGGCTCAGTCCTAATAATTTTTATCCCTAGTTGTAGTTATTCATTTCTTATGTTATACTGATTTAATTTCACCTGGTTTTAATTGTTGTATCAAAACCCTTTCACAAAATCAATACACGCGTTTATCTCAACCCTTCTAAATTTAACCAATTTATTATAGGCACCGCGGCACCACAAATACAAAAAAGCATTAAGCCCTTCGTAATTTCTTTTTATTTCACCCTAAAATTCATTTACTTCATTAAGCCAGTAATTATTTATGATTTTGCAGCGGAGCGGAGCGTTGTTCCGGACAGACAAACAATTAAATGACAAAAGAGCTCTAATTGTCCAATTTAGATAGGGAATACCGAAACTCCGGTTGGCTTTTGTATTGTTACGCTTTAGAAGGGGTTGATTGTTGAAGATTATCACACCTTAAAGCCTTGATGTCGCGACACAATTCAAAGATTTGTCATCGGTTTGTGGAACATTAGATGTAACAAGCTTTAATGTCTGTTTTAGAATCCTACTTAAATTACCCTGTAAATTTAGGCTTTTACGGATTATGAGTTGGTCTACTATGCATCATTCGACACAATGTATATACCCGAAATAAAATCATATGTAAAAAATAATTTTAACTCATAAGCAAGTTTTTCTTAAACTCATTGTTATAAATAGACCTAATTTTTGGCTGATTTATATGATTAAAAATGGTTATTCCCAAATCGAAACAAATTTTATGTTTTATTGGCTTATTCAAAACCTAATTTTAATTTTATGGTAGACAATAAAAATCAAATTGTTGCTATGGTAACTTGTTGCCACCATGTTTGCAGTTTCATTACAGTTACAGTTTCATTATTTTGCTTTACTTTGCAGAGCGATTTTTGTTTGTCTCTAATATGCTGCGCCTAACAACAAGTGATAAATCTTCACCTGAGAATTATAATGGCACAAATTGTTACTTATATATGTACCTTTCAATTGTCAACACACTTGTTATGTAGTTGTACTATTTAATTACGCAAATATTAGATGGAGAAATATACACAAATGTTCATTATTACCGTGTCCGAATTATAAATTAGTGAAGGAAATTCGTGAATTCAAATTATTTTAAAATACGCCAATATAATTCACAGGTGATTATAGTTCTTTAGGCCAGTGTTAAATGAAAAAATATATGTCAGTATTGTTATCACGTGTTAATTATAATTATGTAAAGTTAAATTATACTCATGTCATATACTTATAGCAGTTGTCTTCATAATATTGTTTTTTATTTCATATTGTAAATAGCAGTGACGCAAAACTTAAGAATATTACGGTCATGGAAAGAAATTCAGACGTCTTCGGACTTTATAGGAAAAATACTTAAAAACATGGGTTTTACCTTTAAAATTAATACAAATTATAAAATGATGTCCGACTTGGCTGCATGGTCTAGATACCTTTGTCCTTTTCCTTAGAATGAAAAAACAGATAAAAAAAACTGTGACGCATTAAATGTGATCACTATAAAGTGTTTGTATGTAGTTCCTCAGTTTTTTCGTAAAAATACTACGAGTTTGTATATACATATCCATTATGATAATGTAAATAGTTTATGAATAAAGAACAATTTATAAAATATAAGACATAAAAAGAATTTTTCTTTTGACATTATTATGTGCCTGTTACATTGTCATATTAGTATCACAAAACTAATTTCGTTTTATCTTTCGTCTGTTAGAAAGCAATTTACCAAGTCGTATACGAAAATCTAATATATACACAAATTGTTATTCCTCAGAAAATTTAAATTATAAATATCATATCCGAAGAGCGTAGGAGCAATTTTTCTCAAATGTTTATTAACAACGATTTCTAAATGTGTTCTATGTAGAACATTGAGCGATGGTTTGACATTTATTTCGTATATACATCATTCTACCATTGTTGGCTTCCTTTATGAAGAAAGATAAAATATTTCCCCAAAGGCAGGGTATTGTCGGGGAAATGTCGAGAGGCGGGGGATAGGTGTACACCGCAGGGCTTGGGACAAAGAGGGAGAGATGGCGGCAATTTAAAAGGCACGAATTATTATTTATGTTAGGATATTGTAAAAAAAAACAATATTATAAAACTCAAAAGACTGTTTCTATTTTTAGTTTGTTTGAATATGCCATTAGAGTTGAATACTCTCTTTGTATTATATAGTACACTAGCTGTTCGACCCGGTTTCGCACGAGTATACTAACGAAAAATAATGAGATAAAATCTTCCCTTTAATTTCTTACATGCACATTACATTAACTTTTTTACATGGAGATTGTTTAACCCGATATTTTCACTATTTCTGCGATTTCTCAAACATTTTCTTTTTTAAAAACCTTGTCCTTACAATTAGAGACACAACGAAAAAGAATCAGCCTGATAGATGCAGCCGTTTTAAAGCTATGCCTTTATATACATTTTACGATTTTTATTTACATATATTTGTTATAGAATATTATATTTTAACGTCACGTTATTTCTTTCAAGAGAAGGGAAATTATTGTACAAAGTCTTGGTTAGTTGCCATGCTCAGTTAGGACATGGTGGTTAAGAATGGTAAAACTGAAATGCGAGTGAAACACATGGGTAGTATTTAAATAATTATGAATCATAATAAGTACTTTGGCTATAACAATAATGGTTTTGTGCCTACATGTGATATATTTTCAAACTTGCTTTCAATATCTTTTAAAGTCTTTTATCTTTTAAAATTTTACAAAAAATTGTTTGTAACAACTTTCAAAACACAAAATGAATTATCAAATTATTCTCTAACTTTTTGTAACTTGTACCCACGTCTGCTTGTAGTGAACCTTCAACAAAAGCAGCTGCCGACGTCAACGAATTGACGAATATTTATGCTGTAAACTCCAGTACATTATGTGTGTATTGAAAATATATGTGGGCCGTGGTGGTTACGTGGAACCGACGGGACACGCCGTCCCCTCCACACCAGGTGGCGAAATCTTTTTGCTTGGTATAATTCATTTTTAGTGTTCTAATACTGAACATATCCCTTTACACATTTGTTAGTATTTATGAGACTTATTAGCGATAATGATCATAGCCAAATAAAGTATTATAAAAAAAAAAACACTGTGAGCCGTCGCGGTACGCCTGGCAGATTTGAAATATTGACATTATTTTGTATAAGTAACATGCACAAAAGAACAGCTTACGATAGGAACTAAATATGGTATAATGTATTAAAAAATATTACGATTTTCTTCTTGGAAATAAATGATGACTGTTTATTTAATAAACATTTATTTTCATTAAATACAAAAATTAAAAATTAAGAAATTCTTGTCACCACGCCGTACACAATGCTACATATAGACTTTATATGTGGCGACGTGAAACTGACATTGTTTGTTAGGTAAAGTACTGTTCGAATCTACATTAACGCGAATGAAGCGGCGGGTAAAAACCAGTTATACATATAAATAAATTTTTCTTTTCGACCTGACTACGCTATTCGCCTGACGAGCTTTCATAGCTTCACCTGACTTACTCAAAATTATAAAAGAACAATCTGCGACTATCTATTTTTTATCTGTGATTATTCAGTCTTTCGGTTAAACTGTGACAATTAACAATGAAGTGTTGCCAGTTAGCCCTGTTAGAATATATATATATACTTTATGCTATTTTTGGTAAAAAATCTTCTAGTAGATTATTTCTGCCATTGTCTAGTAAGTAATGATATTACAAGTTTCTTGCATTCATCTCAATAACTTAACAAAATGGTGGACGTTTTGTTAGAACTTTCCAAGGAGTTTATGTGGCAACTTAGGATCCATGTTCCATAGTATTATTTTCCATCGATTTTACTTGTGCAGCATAAGCGAGCGAGCGAAATAACACAATATTATGAATAAAACGTTCAACATTTTTATAATTGGCTCTGTCGTTATTCAGTTCCGAGTCGCGTTTCCCTTACAAAGCAAACTCGTTTTTAACGTTTTACAAATAACAAGGTGTTGGGTTCTAATTTTAAAGGGTCAAATTATTATTCCCGGTCACGTCTTGTTGCCCGGGGAGCGATATGTATTAAAAATTATTCCGTACAAAAGTATGTCGAGCAATTTATTTACTTGATTGTATATATTTATCTGTTTAGAATGCAATATTTAGGATTGCATTCAAGAAACAGTCTTAGACATATATCACTTCGATTATTTTGTAGGGGTAAGCAGTAATTAAAGAATGCTGCTAAAGAAATTAAAAGATAATTCCAGTTGCTGGTCGGGCTTGTAGTTGAGGAAGATCGAAAAAGGTATGGATGGAATGACATGTGTATAAAAGGTGTGAACACTGAGGTGATATCTGACAGGGGAGAGTGGAAAAGGAAAACGTATTGTGCCGACCCTACTTAGGTAGAATAAGAGTAAGATGATTATGATGGTTGGGCTTGTAGTCTATATATAATAAAAAGCATGTTAGTATGTCCTAAACCTACCTTGTCTGTGATACCTGAGTCCGGGTCAGTCGATCACAACGTCCAATCTATCCTATTGTATGGCAGCGAAACGTGACCAGTCCTATATGTGTGGCGTTACTCGACTAGATCACATTCGTAACGAACACATCTGTGGTAACCTTGGAATCCATGAAATCGTGGAGAAACTGCGGTAATATCGTCTCCGCTGGTATGGTCACATAAGTCGCAGGTTCCAACACTACATCGGAAATAGGTGTCTCAACATCACAAGGACTTAGATCTTAGATTTTGGCAGGCCCAAAAAACTTTGGCTGCACTTTGTGATAGTGGACATGAAGGAGAACGACCTCACAGAAAAGAATGCCAAAGACCGGACAAAATGGAAACATTTACGAAGTGTATGTCTAAAATCGCATGAAACTCTAACATTCATTATTGTTTTTCTATGTAGGCGGTTTGTATGGTATCCATATTATTCTAACTCAAAGGTATTAATATTATAAAATTCCAAGCTATATTATACGTATTTTTATTAAATTTTATATTGTAATTTAAGGCGGAAAACGTCGCGAGTAGTTACTAGTCTCACCATAAATACTCAATAAACAATCACCATTATAAATGTAGTTATATGGATATTGTCTACGAGGTAACAAAATACTTTAAAATCTTGTTACGAAATATTATTTTCAAACTAAAACCTAACAGATCGTATACTAGACAATTTGTGAGGTACGATTCAGTGAACACAATTGTTTTTTTTATTCCGTCGGTTTAATAAAACCCCTAAAAGCTCTTAAACGAAAGCACTATATAGCCTAAAATAGAGTTCACGTTAAAACTGTACAAAAGTAGAGCGCATCAGTTGTAAAGTTTGGAAATTCGAGCATTAACAGAATGTAGAGAGACCAATAGTGCTTGCGGGCGCAGTTTTAAAACTTATCTCTGTGAAGCTCTACAGTGTATGGTACGAACGTTGCGAACCTGTGATAATTCTTCATATTTGCTTTATGATTTTCTATCTCTGCAGAATTTGATTACCTATCCAAACACTCATTTATAGGTTAGTGATACTCGAAGGACCAATATAAATTGCAGTTGCAGGGAAGATATAGATTTTATAGTAATTTTGAACGTTTAAAGAATTTAGATCCATTCTTTGTCACTATTATATTTAAAGTTAATTACTTTTTAGTCACCAAAACCTTTTTTTTGGTAGTACTTTATTTTAAGCCTGTGATATCTTCTAAGATATTCAGAAACAAGTTACACTAGTTAATCTTAATAAGAAAGATTCAAGTATACTACTGGCCAATATTTTAGTTAGTGCATCCATGACAAGAAGAAATAAATAAGGACTTAAAGCTGATCCCTGATACAAACCTTCAGCCACATGGAAATTGAAGGTAACTCTAGCCCTCGGACCTTACATGTGCTTTAGCTTGACTATAAATACAACGGATAAGTGGTAAGTACTTCCCAGACTACCCTTTTCTTTTTCAGCGCCCACTTCCATACTTCAATAGGTATACCATCTGGCCCTATTACATTTCCGTTCTTCATACCATTCACAGCTTTTCTTACTTCAACCTCACTTATTTCCTGCATAATGCCTGAATTTTACGGTACAGCTTCTCTGTTATCCAATCATTTCTTGATTCATCACTTTTTTCAAAATACCCCTTCCGACGACTATTTATATTCTCATCATTCGTCAAAATTTTTGTCCACCATTTTTTATACATTTATCGTGTATAATATCCCTTGTATTCTTTTCTCTTGCTATTGCTAATTGATACAGATGTTGTGTTTATGAGCTCTCCAGTAATTGGTACAAATCGTTTCGCACTTTAGCTCTAGCAGTAGCCACCGCTTTTTTGCATTTCATCTACATTTCACATAAATCTTTCTCTTATTTTCTTCACTCGTGCTATCCCTGTCATCAATACTCTTCACTCCTTAAAAGCTGTTTTCTTTTCTTTCAGTGTCTTTTGTACCTCTTCGTTCCACTACCAAGTATCCTTATCTATATTTTCTCATCCTTTCGTTTCACCAAAGACATCTCTTGCCACGTTCTTTATACATGTTGTCATTTCATTCCAACATTCATTCACTGTTTTGGATTCCATATCTTTCATTTCTATCATTTTGTTATCAACTTTTATCCTAAATTCATTTGCATATTGATCTTTTTATAACAAATACCATTTAATACTGGTTGGGGGTCTCGACTTACTAAGAAGATAGTCATATATAACATCTTATATTAAAGGACACGCGTCCGCACTTAATATATTACAAATGCCAATATAACTATCTGTTTTATGCTTTATCCGATAAAAAATGCAATGGAATTTGGCGTGTCAAGCCTAGGAAAGGACGTACCACTTTAATGTTCAATTTACAGTAAGTAAAACACACAGACGAAAATACTATAGAAGCTAATTGTGATTATATTGAATAATAAATTAATTTTTGTCGGCTCCTCTTCTATCTCTTTATGTTTTTTAAATACTATTAGCACTTTTGTAACTGCTTCTAACATAGGACTCATCATCGTCTTACCCTTACTCCACCAAAGTAAAAATTAAACTGTATCAAATCGTACAGACTATAAACTATCAAAGAAATAAACACAAATACATTACATTTCACAAGCATTACTCTTGTTCTGGGTAGTTAAATTGTGAAATACAAATAAACACAAAACATTAAATTTTATAAATAAATGAGTCAATATAAATAATATCGAAAAGCTTTTTACTAAATTATAATCATCACAGAGCTCGATTGAATTAGAGCCACAGAATAAAGATATTTACAGAATGTATACACGGCTGGATTACATTGTAATATATATGTATGTAAATAGGCAGAGATTAAAGAGTTAAGTGCATCTTAGTTCTCTGTTTCTCAATCTATTTTCTTTATTTTACTAAAAAATTAAAAATCAAAATAGTTCGTTTTATTCCTCAATTCTAAAACCTAATTATAGTCGAGTTTTGACCACTAGACTATCATTAGTATTCGTATACTGTTTGGCTCAGTTGTGTAATATTGTCTTCCGAGGTGTCATATTGTCAAAATTTCTTGTGTGGAAACTTCTCGGTTATTCTCTAAGTTCACGTAAGACATCGTTTAACAATGGTTCGACAATAGTAAAATAGTTACCTATTGCACGTTTAACAATAGTTCAACAATGGTAAAATAGTTACCAATTGCACGTTGGACTCTCAATTCTTGTAAATAATCTTTTATTACCTCTTTGCTACTTTATGACTAAAAAATAGGGAAGCAAAGAAATATTTTAGAAAAAAATGTAACAATGTGGTGTATTTTATTGTACATCTGATGGGGTAGAGCAATATTATTCTACTATAGACCTCAATATATCCTGAACACAAAAAAAAAAAATATAGAGAGGTGCTTAGACTCCAAAATTGGGATAGTAAGTTTTTTTTGTTTGATAATTCTGAAATATATATGTGGGAATAAGTAACTCTATTATGAATTAAAAAAAATCTATATTTGATCCAAAAAGCGATAGATGGCCTAAAATATTAATATCCCGCTATGTTTTTATTCAAAAAGCAAAAGAAGATAACCTTTTTTTTTGTAACTTTTTCCTTTCCACTTCACAGATTTGATGAGTTGTTAAAAAATAAACTAATAATTATTTATTACCATTACATCCTATTACTTTCCCACATTTGTATGTATAAAAAATAGTGTGAAAATTACAAAGCAATGTATACCTCCAGACAACAGTCAACCATCTTGGCTTAAATATAGTTAATTATCATTGGCATGACAAGTAAGAACAAAAGAAATTATCAAAATCATTGAAACCACTTGGGGGTGAATAATTACATACACACACAGTAATGTTTTATATAAAGATAATTCAATAATGGAAAACATGTTTATTGTATCAACTACTAATGCACCTTCTCTAATCTATTATATTGTGTCCAATACCTAATCTTTTCACAGGAGCGCCGACTGAAAACTTTTCAATCGGATTTAACTCACTTTCTTATCTAATCGTTAAGTTTTGCCAAATTTTCGAACGTTCATGGGAACTCAATCGAAGTTTGGCCTATCGTAGCTCAACAAAAGCGGTTTTATACTTTATACTACGTTGAAGATTTTCTTCGACAAATTTTGAAGGATTCACATTTCATTGTATAATATTTATTGTGCTGTTATAGAAACAATATTTATTCGTAAATAGCTTCTAAGATACCTATTTCTGAAGAAAATTACGAGTTTTAATCACCATGCCTGCACCATCTGATAACTTAAATGCGATTTCTGAATGTTTTTCACTGCATTGTGGTACTATGAGAACTATTTTCAAGGCTTTCACTTTCAAGTATGTATAGGACCTTATTACTTGTACTAACTACTATTGGCTTGTACTAACTAATGTTATTACTAAATATAACATTTAGCACTTTATATTACTTTATTTAACAATAATGGTGATAAAGGACAAGAAAAAGGAAAAAAATTGCAGGAAGAAATCCTCATGGCTACGAAGGACAAACTGAAACCAGAGTCTTTTGAATCTTGGCCAGCCGTTATCGAACTGTCAAATATCCACGTTTGGCATCCATACGAAGTTAGGAAGTTGAAGTTATAGTGGTACTACATAATAATCCCAAGGAGGGTTGACATTCAGGCACGCGCGGCCGATTATAAAAATTAAGCTAAATCATACATCAGAACATGACAAACATGTTGTACCGACCCTACTTAGGTGGGATAAGGGTAAGGAAATGATGATGTGCGTGGTATGTCTCGATGACTATAATTAGTTTCTGATAACATCTGGTAGTCATTCAGGTAGCATTGAATCGCCACCTGGGCGGCGAATCATAAGTGGTCGTGCCCTTGATCCTACTCATCCTCTTATGCCTTTTAATGCACAGATCACTCGGATTTTTCAAAGTTCTACTTCTGTTTTCAACGTATATTATTGTAATACACACAATAAAGTTGTCTGTTAGTTGTCTATAGCTACACTACAATAAGAAAATTGCACTGTTATATAAGGTTATACGTATATTAGTATGTAAATATTAATGAAAAGCATAGTGGTGTAATAAACGTGACACCACAGGAATAAGAAAAATAAATAAACAAGAATTCGAGAGTCTCTTGATATACGAATAAAAGTAAGCAGAAAAATGTTAGTTCTCGGTACCGTAACCTCGACACAACACATCCATAACATTGGATATTTTCACACATTCGTTTTACTGAAGGCTCCGATTGGGTACTCGTTTGTCAGTGACCCTCCGTAATTTTATGATAGAAGAGCGCGCAACTGTCGATTCCAGGGAAATGTACAGTTTTTTTTTTTAATGCAGGCACAAAGGTCGTGTCCCATTGATTTCCAAAATAAATACAGCTTGTATCAAATAGTTGATATATTTACATACATAAATAAACTAACTGTGATCTTGACTCTGCACTTGTTTATTATTGCAACTGTTCGTCCAGTGTTCGGTACTCAACCATAATACGAAGTACAAAATTTTATTTTCACTTGTTAATATAAAAATAATATAATGTGTATATCTTTTTATTGCATTTTCTAAATAGGAAAAATTGTATTAAGAATTGTTTGTACAAATATTGTAGCTTGTAGATGTAACATCGTAAGTACTGGTGGTCTGGTGGTTTGGTCGTGGGAATATTAATTCGATGTCCGCAAGTTCGTACCTAGGCATACGAGTATATCAACTAATTTTTCGGAATTCACGTAAATTTACTAATTTTAATTGGTAGCACTATCGGCTGACGGTGAAGGAAACCATCGCGAGGGAACCTGAACCTGAGGAATATGTGGGGAAATATAGAACTGTGGTTTTCTGAGATTTTCAAATCGCCAATACATCGTGGGCTGGCGTGGTGATTACGTTCAAACGTTGCTCTGTAGTGGGCTATTATAGGCTGATGATGATGTTTTTAGTTCTAACGTATAGTTATCAAGTCCATGATAATTGTGAGTAAGTGATGGTGAAAAGTAACTGTTAGAATCATATGTCACAGATTCTTAGAGCACAACCTACATATATAACACAAGCGATAACACATACACAAGGAGGTGAAGTCTCTCCTTAGACTTAAATGCATAACACCAAAGGGATGGCCAATGTCCATGAGCTGACTCAAATGGTTGAAGTTTGCATTCAAATATACAACTTTATTGGGTATAAATCAATTGTAAACTGACGTGGTTATTTACTTTATGCATTCTTTAAATCTTCACCGTGTAACGAGATTACTAGTGATTATTATAAGAATCGAATTTTGTTGCGGGTAAATTACACTCGCACTCTCTATATCTCTGTAGCTTTAAAGCACAATTATTATACCAATATTTATTTGACTAACAGGAGACAGAATGCCTATGATTTTACAATTACTATTTGTAATTAACTTTTGTTATATGTATACATTTAATTATTGTTTTTGTTATTGTTATATATCTCTATGTATTTAAATATGAGTGGGGTATATGTCGCATGTATATTAATTGTACACTTTTTATGTATTTGTATTTTGAGGTATATTTCAGCGTTAATCTCATTTTTTTCTTTTGTTTCATTAACTTATTTGCACTACCTAAAACGACTTAAATTTATTCTGCAATAACGCTGGTTATTTGTAAGAAAATACCTTGTGCCATTAAACTCGCAAGCTTACAAACTAAAAAGTCCAATAAAGTATTGTTTCTTATATAAAATAAATATAGTATTAGCCTATGCCTTAGTTCAATTGTAATCACCTAATTAAATTCACACACGTTTTCGGGAAACTCTACTTTTATAGTTCTATAAGATTACATCACAAAATATATAAGCAAATAATCCAGTATTCATTTCAACGCTTCCTTCAGAATAAAGTGAGGACAGATACCGACATAAAGTTTACGCTCACCGAATACTATGACATCGTAGCTCCTCACTATTTACTTCAAGAGGTTTTGCTGAGATTCTTTCAATAAAAAGGGTATATTGTTATGAGATTATCGTATTCCGGAGCCAACATTGCGATGTGAATAATGTTTATTGTATGTCATTACTATAAGCAAATACAGAAATAGAGTTTTGATTATATAGCTTTTTTTTTGTTTCGATACCTTCGTTCAGAAACTACCAGCCAAATTAGAAAATTTATTTTTACTGATTTTAATTCTCTACTAGTTGAAACTCGCGACTTTGCTTGTGTCGCTTATTATCTTAACAATATATTCTATCTACACAGAGCAAACAAAAAAGCACCATACTTGCTTGCCCCATTTCACCAAGGTAAAAAACACTTGTAATGCTCATAGGAATAACCTTAATTTAAAACTTTGTATTAAATAAAAATATCATGTTTATTTTCTATATTTGATCTATGAAGTAAAACTAAACAAAATTAAAAAAAAAACTACCAAGTAGTTTTTGCGCCAAAACGGCAAACCTCTGAGATTTTATTTGTATAGATTTATTGCGCAAGCTTATATGTTATCAAACATCAAGCTACGAATCTAAGCATTAAAGCAATTACCATAAAAGTGCAAATTAGAAACGAAGTAATAAAGCGGGCAAGTTGTGCGACGCAGCGCGAGATTTCCGGGGCTCAGGATGAGAAAAACCAAATAAGAGTGAAACCGCGGAACACAATGAAAGATAAAAAATACGAGCTTGTTATGACAATCTAAATCCTGTTAAAACCTTTCAAATTTCAATTGAGTTTGTCAGTTTAGCATAGGAATTTACTTATGAGACGTTTTAGGTTATGGGGTACACTGAGATTTTATCACAGACTTCATGATCTAATGGAATTATATTCAAATATTGTCAATTTTAAAACGGTATTTGAGGAGTTTGTCACTGGGGTAATTGTCGCTCTCAATTATTTTAAATTTTTGTAAGTATTATTTAATGGGCTGAAGATTCGTTCTGCGACTTCGGTTGTCCAATCTAATTTTCCTCATATATCCTTAAATGGTATATCTCTGCTAGCCTGTTTCAATTTTCGGTACCTCGATTCATTGATACAAAACTATAGCATTGACCGGAATACAACAAACTGGATATATGCATGGTGAACGAAATAACGACTGGCCCCGGAGATTGCATATCATGAGTGCCTCTGGATCTTACGGGACAATATATAAAACCATTATGAGACCTAAGCTTATGTATAGATATGGGTTACGAAGGGAGTGAACGAAAGAAAATTACATGTGTCAGAGATGCAAACGTTAAGATGGATGTGTGATGTAACCTGAATGGGTAAGAATAGGAATGAGTATATCAGAGGAACTATTAAAAGAGAACCAGTGGTAATAAAGTTGAGGAGTATAGGAATAATAGATTAGCGTAGTATGAGCATACCGTGGGAAGGAAGGACCAAGGAAAATTATATAAATAGACTAGTATTAAGTATGAAGGTGGATAGATAAGAGATAAGAGTATGAGAAGATCGAAGAAGATTTGAATGGATTCTGTAAAGACTTATAGGTGTATTTAAGAGTACAACATTTTGGACTTACTTTACTTAAGTGAGGTAATGTTAAGAAGACAAATAACGGATTGTTTGAAGTATGCGTGACCTGTGAGAGTCTGCATGGATTGTATAATATCAAACAACATCATCATCTAACCCTTACCTCACCTGTCCGATGTCATCTCAGTATTCGCACCTTTTATACATATATCTATTTTCACATAATCCACCGACATATTTTTAGGTCTTTCTCTACTCCTATATCCGTCCACTTTCAAACTTAAAACTTCTCTTCTTACATGACTTTCATCTCTTCTCATAATATGCCTGTGCAATGCTAATCTATTACTCCTCAACTTCTCTCTCATTGGGGCTATTTTAAACATCCTTTGAAATACCAATTTTTAATCTTATCCATTCTTATTACAACACATATCCATCTTAACATTGTCATCTCTGTTACATGTAATATTTTTGTATATATATTGTACAATATCAAACAATAAATAAAATAATTCCAGAACTTAATCTTTTCTGCGAAAACTTTAATCATCACTAGAATTATACAAATTCTTATTTAACATTTGAATAAACGAAGTAACAAATATGGTCATGCTTAAAGTAATATTTATTATCAGGATGAAAAAATTCAAACCATTTTTACAGATGTATCTAGTCTTATATCTCTAAAGAAGTGTGCAACTACAATAATAGGATTTGGGTGGAAGATGCACCACTGCTATTTTTGCTCCTAACAAGCTGTCGAAAGTCAATAGAGGAAAAGCTTTATAAAGTATTTTCTGTACTCACAACTCTGCAAGTGTTTATTATTATTTGTTGATTTTATTATTTCCCTTGCGTTATCCATAAATATTATTTTTATCACGACCTGTTAAATAGTACAGAATTTCATATACTGCAGTGCCACCTAGTAATGAGTTATAGTAAAACAGTCCCCGTGAGAAAAACCAAAACACTGAGGTTTGACAGTTTTCGTGATCATCGTTTAAAAATATTAGATATATCAGACCAAATAAAAATACTTTAATCAATGTAGGCCCTAAAAAGGCTCTTATGAATGTCAAAACTACCACCAGTTCGGAAAATATTCAACTCATCTAGAAGAACAGGCACGAAACTCGATGATAGGGTTTATCTTTTTGAAGTACAAATTTTTATGATATATTAAAGTTACAATTGTTTTATCGGATGCACAGAGAGAGGTGTTAAATCCAGACATCACCATCGTTCACATATTGATTCACCATATAATAGCCTTTTGTCATCAAAACCCAGTTAACTTGGTGCTTAAACTTACAGCCCGGAAAATCGGTAATGTGCTTTGGGACTTTGTTGTAAAACCTAATACTGTTTACCTATAAAAAATGTTACTACTCGCACTGAGCCTGAAACATGAGATGAACAGTTTGTCATAATTTCTAGTGTTTAAATCATCTCGGTCTTTTAGGAAAATCAGATTTTCTGAGTTTTTACTGACATAGATATATCCCACCAAACGTTGTTCTATATATATGTTGGACAGATTACTATTTACCTGCGTCCATTCTATTGACTACTATTGTCCCGTACTAAACACTGTCTGCTAGTGACTCGTTCTAAAATACTATTGGCTCGAGATATTGACCAATCATAAGCATCTTGATTATTACTAGCTGTGTGTTTTTACTGGATGTCTGAAGAGGCAACCAACGACTAAGCACAGGACATTCTCGTCTCGATCATAGGGTTGTTAACGTCTACGGATAATTCGTAAATATATTCAGTATTGTATACTCAAGTTGATTGCAAATAATAAGGTGGAAAAAGTATTCATTAAAAAACGATTTCATTTAAGCAAATAATAAAATAAATTGTAAACACTCAGATTTGATACATAAAACTTGACTAGTGCAACAGAAGGATAAGACACTCAAAAGTAAAGATTTGTTTTAGCTACAGTGCAGTCAAATTGAAAGACTTTCCTAGTAATAATAAAGTTTCATGGATATTTATCGAAGTACCGTCGCGTCCGCTTCGCGTCGCGTCATCGGCTCGTAAAGCACACCGGAGCGGACGTTTCACAGAACGAAATCAAACTCGGTTACACCCAACTTCGAAAACGTCGTAAAATGTTGATAGTTTCTGTATAATAAACTATTTATTGTTTCGAATTCGTTTTATCAGTTATTTTAGTAGTAATTTCAGTTTTAATGTCAAATTAAACTTCCAACGGTATAAGTCATAATCTAAGTTTTATATATTAAGTTGTAAGATTAATATTAATTTCACAAAAATATAATACGAATTGATTAGTACATTATATAATACGAATTCTATCTTTACATTGTAATTATTTAAACATACTATTGACCTGATGTCTGTACTATTGACTGGCTACTATTGACCCGTTGTCTATTGACTTCCATGCAGATATATATTAATATACTCTAGTAATAACTTTTAACAATATATAATTTGATGTATGCGTTTTGGATATAATACCATAATGTCAGTTAAAATTAAGGCGGTAGCGGTGGCTGGCGGCTGTGAGGTCGCACAAATGAGGACAGGCCAGCTCCGCACTCGTGATGGAGGATCCAGCTCCATCTTCGTCTCCCTTCCTCTCGACGCAGCCCGGAAATTGATAGGAGCAGGCCGTCTTTTGGTTGGCTGGAGTGCGGCCCGAGTCCAGTCGCTGGAGGGTAGACCTCTGCGGTGCTACCGGTGTATGGGCTTGGGCCATACCCGGCCGATGTGTCCGTCAGCGGTCGTTAGAGACGCGACCTGCTTCCGTTGCGGAAAGGAGGGGCACCGTGCGGATGCCTGCACAGCGGATAAACCGCGGTGCGGCATCTGCGCAGATGCTGGAAAGCCGACCGAACATCTGATGGGAGGGGGTGAATATAGGCCTCCCCCTACAAAAGGCAAACTCCCTCTTCTTAGGGAGGTACGTACGGAGGTAGCTGCTATGGATCAGTAATGGACTGCATCCATAGCTGCTACCTTCAAGGTAATTTAAACCACTGCGCCGCTGCGCAGGATCTTCTCTTGCAAGCAGTGGCGGAGTGGAACATTGATATTGTTGTTGTCGCGGAGCCATACCGCGTTCCAGACCAGCCTCACTGGGCTGGGGATGTGGATGGCTCCGTGGCTGTGTTGTCTGGGGGGGGAGTACCCCTCTCCATCAAGGAGAGGGGCGCTGGGTTCGTGGCGGTCGCCTCACGGGGTTTCGCGATTCTCGGGGTATATTTTTCCCCGAATCGGCCCCTGGTGCAGTTTAAGTCCTTTTTGGACTCGCTGGGGCCGGTCGTGAGGCGGCTGGCACCGCTTCCCATCGTCCTGCTTGGCGATCTCAACGCCAAGTCGAGGGCATGGGGAGCGGTGGCCACGAGCCCGAGGGGCGTGGCTGTTGAAGAGTGGGCAGCCGAACTTGGGCTCTCCCTCCTCAACCGGGGGCACGTGCACACGTGCGTGCGACACAACGGGGGTTCGGTAATTGACATATCGTTTGCCACCCCGTCGGTCGCGCGCCGTGTCCGGGGGTGGAGAGTTTTAGAGGAGGTGGAGACCTTATCGGACCACCGATATATCAGGTTCGTGGTCTCCACCTCCCAAAATGAGCTGGTGACCCGCCCCCGGAGAGGCGCGACGTTCCCCCGCTGGTCGATGGGCCGCCTCGACCGAGAACTAGCGGAAGAGGCGGCCATCGTCCAGGCCTGGGCCCTGTCTCCCACGGACGGAGATGTCGATGCGTCCGCAGTCCGCCTCCGTGATGCTCTCACGGAGGTTTGCGACGCGTCAATGCCACGGAGCGTACACCGCCCAAACAAAAGGGCGGTGTACTGGTGGTCGCAGGAGATCGCTGATCTCCGTGCGGCCTGCTCCGCGGCCCGACGGCTGTATGGGCGCAGCCGTCGGAGACGAAGTGATAGGGACCCCGGGGAGGAAGCCCGGCTGTACGGCGGCTATAGGACCTGCAAGAAAGCCTTGCAGGTCGCCATCAGCCGGGCGAAGGAGGAGGCCTGGGATGAGATGCTCCAAACGCTGGAGAGGGATCCATGGGGGCGCCCATATCTTGTGGCACGGAAAAAGTTCCGTGGCCAGGCGCCCCCGACAACGGAGACTCTCCAGCCGGATGTAGTTGAGAGGGTCGTGGGAACATTGTTCCCCGACCCTCCGGAGCTTGCCCCTCCTCCCATGCCTCCTCCTTTGGCATTGACTGAGGAGGTGCTCGGCGCCCCTCCCCCGATTACGGAAGGGGAGATGAGGAGGGTGATCGAGCACCTCCGAGGAAAACGTAGAGCACCCGGCCCCGATGGGGTCCCAGGGCGAGTGCTGGCCCTCTCGTTGGACCATTTGGGAGGGTGGCTTCGGGAGCTGTTTGATCGCTGTCTTGTGGTCGGACAGTTCCCGAAGCCCTGGAAGACGGGGCGGCTTTGTCTAATGGCATCGCATTTGCATAATGAAACGCGTCTTCATATCGGCCCCTTGTATTGTTGGACGACGCCGGGAAGACACTCGAGAGGATCGTTGCTTCCCGGGTCGTACGGCATCTTGAGGAAGTCGGGCCGGACCTGTCGGACGTGCAGTTCGGCTTCCGGTCAGGGCGATCCACTCTGGACGCCCTGACCCTCCTAAAGAGGCTCGCCACTGAGGCGACCTCCCAAGGTGAGAGACTCTTGGCGGTGTCCTTGGACATCGCCAACGCCTTCAACAGCCTGCCGCATGGTGTGATTCGGGAGGCTCTCCGCTTTTTCAGGGTGCCCCCGTACCTGCGGCGGCTGTTGGAGGTGTACCTGGAGGAGAGGGAGGTCGCCTATATCGACAGTGGCGGGCAAATGGTCCGACGGAGGACAGAGTGTGGGGTTCCACAAGGGTCGGCCTTAGGCCCACTATTGTGGAACCTGGGCTACGACTGGGTGCTCCGCGGCGCACTCCCTTCTGGAACGCGCCTCATCGCTTACGCGGATGACACCCTAGTCGTCTAGTCGTGGCCCGGGGGGATGGGGAATGGGTTGACCTGATGCGCCTGGCCACGGATGCCGTGACTCTCGTGGTCGGGCGCATTAGAAGGCTGGGCCTCGGGGTGGCCCTCGAAAAGACCGAGGCCCTAATGTTTCATGGGCCTCGGCGAGGGCCACCTCCTGGGGCCCACATTTACGTGGAGGGCGTCCGTGTCGGGGTGGGGGCCCGGATAAAGTATCTGGGCCTCACCCTGGACGGACGTTGGCGGTTCGAGCCCCACTTTAAGGGGCTCAGACCGCGCTTAGTCGGGGCGGCGGCGACACTTGGACGACTCCTCCCCAATACGGGGGGGCCGGGTGCTAGCTGCCGCCGCCTCTATGCGGGGGTCGTAAGATCCATGGCCGCCATCCATTCTGGCTGCGGCGGTAGGTGTGGATCTCTCGCTGCCGAGCGTGGTAAAAGCCATGCTTGGCAGCGAGCGTATGTGGAATGCAGTAGCCTCCTTCTGCGAGGAAGTCGTCTCGCAGAAGGAGGCGGCGGAGAGGGTCCGCGAGCTGGACCCTCGGAGTGGCCGTCTCCGCCAACGGAGGACCGGTGGTAGGAGAAGGCGTTTTGCTCGCCTCCTTCCACCATCTTAGCTGGACCTGGAAGGGTGGGTCGGGGGGCCCATCTTCCCATTGCACAGGTCCGGCGGACGGAGGAGACGACCGGTGTGTACATGGTCGTCTCCTGACAAGGTCGGGACCCGGTGGCGCTGTTTGACACCGGGCTAACCGCTGGGGCGGCACGATGAATGCTTTAGAGATCTCGTACCGCCCCAATCCCATAGCGGCAGATGTACACCGTGGGGTTTTAGTGAGTAGGAGTCTCACACTACCCACCCTCTCCCCCGGGAGGGTGGCGTGTCCATGAAGGATTTCCCCACGAAAAAAAAAAAAAAAAAAAGGTGTAATGTATCATTATCCGATATCATTGTTTTTAATGTCATATGTAATTGTGTTGAATTTACTATCAGATATCATTGTTTTTAATATTATATGTAATTGTGTTGAATTTACAAACCCTAAAATTCTGACACTTTCACTAAATAAAGCTTGTGATAAGAAATGCCAATTCTATACGACAGAGACAATTGTCGACTTTTAATTACTAACTAAAAAATAGGTAAGCACTTAGGTGTCTTATTTGAAAGGACTATTTCGCTGACACCCTGAAATATCGTTCTTGATGCTGAAAAATAAATCCCCTCAAAATTTGACAAGCACTTCCTTTTTGAATTTAAATTAACGCTATTTAAAAAGCATGTATTTAATTATTTTTTTTATTTCTATATCAGAGTACCGTTATTTGTAAAATTAGTTTTGAATTATAATGGAAAGTGCGGAATTACGCAATTCGGGAAAATGGAATACTTTAAGATTAAGGCTTACCTTTCACTCTCTGTTCACATTAATTACATGTAGCTCAGGCTGAATTAACCTTTCTATGAGTTAAAGAGTTTTCGGAATTAGCTCAGTATTTCCTTCTACAAAAAATATATAAAGAATATTTTTGTCCTGCATTTGCTATTCTGGGGTGCTATGTCACTGTTCACATCAGTGTTTTTACCTAGAAACATTTTCCAGGAACTGAGTATTTAAATTACGCAACATTACAAAACATTAACTCCGATGTTCACATTAAAACTTTTTTTATAAACGATAATTAAAACTGGAGACTGAAAAGTTTCTCCTAATATAAAAACAAATTTTTATTCGTTTTGAACATAGTTTACTTGGAATTGTGTGCGCAGCATTGTTCCAATTTTATATTAGGGTGACCCAATAAAAACGATTTTTTTTTGTCTCTTACGAAAATGTGTTAGTTCATCATGTTTTAAGAAACCCTTCAGCGCGCAGCTCAAATAAAGTTTTTAAGAGGTCGCTCAAAATTAAAAAAAAATCTAATATGGAATTTTCTTGAAACATACTAATGAATATCTCTTTAGCTTATTTCTATTCTTTTGTATGTCAACTTCAAGATAAAAAAATAGTCGTTAATATTCATGTTCAGAAGTCGCTCGAAAAGGTCTAAGATTGTCTACTTGGAAACTTAAAATAATCTAGAGCAATCTTTAAATATTGAAATATCGACTTGAAAATTTCACGATCCTAATCATTTTAATGGTAGAAAATAGGGAAATAACGAGAAAAAAAAACGATTTTCGTCGATTTTAGAAATTTCTTAAATTTGAGCGATTTCTACATTTTTTTTGACCTGCATTTTGGAGGGCGCTGTTAGAACATGACAAACTAACATACGTATATTTGTAAAAGTCTCGAAAAAAAAACGGTTTTTAGGCCCCCCCAATTTATACATATAATTTATAATTACAAATCAATTGCCGAATGTATGCGCATTATTTTAGACCGATTGAATTAAATAAATCCTCTTTATTGCTTTTATACTTATCAAGAGAAGGTTTGTATGAATAAAAATCTTTGAGAAATGGTACGGAAAGACGAATGTTTTGGGTTAGAAAATTTATACATAAAAAGCGAATGAATGAGACAGAAAACAATGAGATAGATATTCAAAAATAGTTACAGAATTGGGAGATTGTCTTTCAATGGTTGTTTTGCCACTTTCTTTTATTATATGGTCATTGTCTAAATGGAGGTTTTAGTTTAATTGTCTTCATTCATCAACCGTGCGAAGCCGGGGTGGGCAGATAGCATATACATAAGTAAAGTTGAACGTTTGTTACTGGTTTAGGTTAAAATCTAAAACGGGTGAACCGATTTTCATAAGACATTCATTATACGATAGAAGCTAAAGTAGCTTATTAATTGGTTTATATTACATCATGCTGTTCAATATGGGTTAAGCTGTAATAATACATTTTAACAGAGGTAGCATAAAGTCGGTCGGAGTATATCAGTAGTTTGATCATCAAAATGTAAGCTATATTTAGTTCAAAAACTGAAATGTATGTGATAGGGTGTTAAAAAAAACGTTTTAATTTTTATTTTCTCGCAACGAAGGTAAAAAATGAGCTCGTAATTTGAATATTAAGATGCTATACCTCACACATTTCCACTTTCCATAGGAATAACATAGGAAAAATTATTTTTGTAACTAACGAAAAATTTCTAGCACTGTAAAATTCTTGACATATTTTTATATAGAATTAAATGGTCTACAGAAAAGGTATTTTATGATTTATTGAAAAATGAGATCTTTCAATAGTAATTTAAGGTCAAAGTTCAAATTAAACTAATTTTCTGGGTTTTTAACTACTTTGGCAAATAATCAAATTACACCAAATGATCTACACGTGGATCGGTGTCCGCAACAAAAACAATACCTCAACAATAATTTTATAACGAACCTTCTAAGCTGTAACATTCCACGAGTGAAGTCGCGAGCACAACTAGTCTGTAATAATGTATCAAAATTAAAACGTAGTGACAAGACATTTTTTAACTTCTCACTTAATTATAACCCTCTCTCAAATGGAAAGAACTCCATCGTCGAACTTTGTACGTTTTTATTTTGCCTTAGCTTAATTTAATTTCAGCTTATAGCGAGATTTTTTTATTCCTTATCTACCTACCATTTTATAGCGAGAGTAAATTAAATGTGTAACGTTCACCCGGAACATTGAATACCTTATTTATTCGTTTATTTGAATAACTAGCTGGTTGCCGGGACTTTGTTCTCGTGAAAATGGTTTTGTTTTTTCATGGGCACTACAAGCCGTATTTATTCCTTTTAATTGCCATTTTGGCGTAACTACTTTTTATGTTCATTTAATTAAATTTTATCACTATTTTTTACCGTATATGGCAAAAGCGTTACAATATTTAACCGAAATATTAACCAGGACAATTATAAGTAAGCGATAAAAATAACAATAATGTTACTGCTTTAAATTACATGTCAAAGATGTATACGCCTACTCTTCTTATGTCCTAATATTGGTTATTTCATGGAATGTCTTTGAAACTAGTCAGAGAGGAATAGTCTTGTGATATTTTAAAGTAAGAATACTATTACAAATCTCGCCAATCTTTTTGACCGCTCTGAAGATAGCCGTAAGTTCGAGCTTGCGGGTAATACCGTCAAGAGTTTATAACATAAATCAAAATTAAAATTAATTATTATAGGAATCTAAAATTGGCATTTATTTATCCTTAAATTGTCTCGATGTTATGTATACTCGTATATATATATGTAATATGTATTAATACCTAAGTTTGTGTTGTGCAGCTACTTTCAGAGCGGGTAAGAAGTTTGGCTGAGAGCAGCAATTACGTTGTCCAATCGGACCTATGCATTATTCATACTACCCGAGCATTATAAGTAGTTCCTAGATTAATTGTGCGCAGTCGGGGCGCGGTAACAGATACTATTTTTTTTATTTTATTATATCTTTATGAAACTCTAACCTCCATATAAAATAAAATTAGTCTAATTTACTCCTTATAAGACCAGCTATGTCTATGTAGTTCCATCAAAATTGGTCCAATCGATTCGGATATTAAAAGGAATAAAGCAGGCACACGGACAGAAAAGATTTTTTATGTATTAGTATCGTAAATACTTTCATTTCCATTAAGTAAAACGCTGTTATTTTGACATTACAAACAGACACTTCAATTTTATGCGGCCACTTAATGAGGCTTATGCTTTGACACTGTCTCCTCAGCGATATCTCTAAAGTAATTCACAAAAAAAAAAAAAACAAAATAATTAAAAAAAATGAGGTGACTCGTAAAGCATCGCTCTTCTTTTTTCAAACAACCCGAACCGCAACACGAAAGTAAATCCGTAAAAATATTCATTCCGGGGGAAAAATTGCGGGCTGTAAAAAAGTCCAAGCTTATTTTTTCATATAAAACTGTTGAGTAGAGTTCCAGTGGCTCCCCAGGTGAGGTCAAAGTTGCGGAATTGAATTTTACGATTCTGCGTCTGACTCTGAACACAGTACAGTGTAATTGTATGGGGGCTTAAAATTAAATTTGCCCCTATATTAATGCTTAAGGTCAACATTAAAGAGGTTTCCGTATAGTTTCGCACATATTTGCGGAACAGCTTAATTAAAACTGATACTTCGATTTCTGAGGGGATTCAAATTTTAATTCTCTGAAACATAATCAAAAGTACTATAATATTAAATTATGATTAATGATATATGGTTTGATTTATAATAAACTATCTGTATCGCACGGTTTCACTCACCTAGTTTTTTGAATGAAATTCTTTAAAGCGTCTTGCTGTAGAAGATCACTGTTAGAAATCATCACGTAAGGAAGAATTGTGACGCCGCCTTTGTGTAACTGTTTCTCTCTTTTTCTATTGCATTAAAGTACGAACGTGTGAGTACCGAAATTCGATCAGACGAGCATCGTGCGTTTTCGACCGTATAGCTTCAATACTAAATGTGTATGATTAGACAGTGTCGTTACCACTATAAAAGTTCAGGTTTTTCTTCCATGACGGTAGGAAAAGTTTTGCAGGTTTCATGCCACTTTTACGTTAAGTTTGTACGATCAGTACAGAGATTAAGAAGTAAAAAACTAACAAAGAGATATGCGGGATTTCGTATTTTTGATATTAACGAGCTTTTGCTCGTGGTTACGTTTGCATTAACGTAGATGTTAAATCCCTTGGAAACAGTAATTTTATTCAGATAAAAGGTATCATATATGCTTTTTGTACTCCTGCCAAAGTGAACGTGTAATTTTTAAATTATCGCATTTACAATATTATTTACAATAGGATTATATCCTTGGTTTCTATAAAATCTGTGTATTAATAGCATGAAAATGTAATCTACACAATTTGTTTTATATTTTCCCATAAAGTACATCGTGTTAACGGATTGTACAAATTCATTAAATGGTTAGATAAATTTGGAAAAAAAAAACCATCTGAGTGTTGTTTCAATGGCGTTCTTTATTTAATTAAAAGATCAAATAAGCGATGTATCACACCCTCACGCGCCTTTTAATTCCAAATTAACGTAGCATAATGAGCGGCCATAAAAGGTGTTTCCCTTAATATCTGCACGAGCGCGTGTGTCGCGCACCCTGTAGATATCGGGCTGGATTACGTGCGGTGAATTAATTGGAGCCACGCTAATCCGGCGCAACTCTATATTTATGGGCTGCGTATGGGCCGATTACTAAATAGTTAATTACGTAATTTATACATATTGAAATCACAAATAAACAAGTACGTGTATTAAATACGCTGCTCTTGTTTTATGGAAGTAGTATTTAACTAAAACGTGTGATGGTCGCGGATTCCAGTCACTTTGATCTGTTTAGATAAAACGCATTTTAAAATATTTACCTTATTAGAAACTTACTTTTAACACTGCCTGCTGTCTATTTCGACACAATTACAAACAAATCTGCCACGGTTTACGACCGCCGCTGCGACCACTCCACTTAAGGTAGATAAGGATAATAAGATAATGATGTTGTATGTACTAAATTGCTATATAGTTTTAGAACTTAGAAAGAGATCTGGATCTTAAGTACCTACAGCTGCTCGAACGCACCAATATGTTGACTAAAATAAATTTGAGAATTGTGGTTACGTCGATTTTTTTATCGAAAGCACATGCTTATTGTACTATTTAATTCAAATCGATTAACATGGCATAATAAAGCCCGATTGGTAAATAAAATAAATCATAATCGTTTTAGGAACACGTATTACAATTTATTTTTCTTATGATTAAATGGTAACCTTTTAAGATTGTTTTTTGTTTACCAATACACGTAAAAATACTTTAATGGGAATGAATGTTTTTAAGCGACGATACAATTTAAAAAGCTAAACGTATCATAATTAAATACATAACTAGTAATCGCCCGTGACTTTGTCTATGTTGGTATCGTTTTAAATGTTGAATGATGCATAATCTTCGTGTAACTTTAACAGTTTATTTAACGCATATCGAGAAAGTTCTCAAATGGTAGGATTTTTCAAATTACCTAAAACTTATTGCCATATTTTGACAATATTAAAGAATAACTGTATAGAGCCTGTACAATTTTATTTTATGAGTACATGCTTAGTAAGAGTTTACTGTAAAGTTTAATAAAAATCCGTTCATTACTTTATTGTGTGTCATCCACACAAACTTACTCGCTTATAGTATTACTATATATTAGGCATTTACCGCATTTAGCTTGACTCCATTGTTTAGGAGCTATTGGAACATCTAATTACTTTATAAAGTTTTAAATTAAAAGATTTCATTTCAGTATAATTTTAATACCGAGTCAACAATATATAAGGAAGACATCTTAGCAAAAGGTACAAGTATGTGATTATAGAAATCACAGATCAGATTAATAAAAAAGGGAGAGGTTTTGAACTCAACCAATGCATCAAAGAGTAAAAAGATAGAGAATCAATTTCAAAGTAATTGCATCACTTTTCATGGCGCCACCCATTAACGGAGCCTTTTTTAATCCGATTTTTTCCGGTTCGGTCCGGATATTGCCGGAGGAGTAACGGGCCACTTACCCGAATGTATTGTGGGGCCTCTTGGACGCTAACTAGTGCTCTTCGAGTTTCTAACCCGTTTAACGGGTTTTAATAGATTGGATTCGGGATATATTGAGTCAATTTATTTAGGCGATCCGTGCCATAGTGCCTTTGGTTTTTCTTTTTAATTAATGCCTGACTATATTTACTTTCAGAGTGTCTCTTAATTTTTGTTGTTATGGAAATTAGAATAAGTCGATCTATTTTAAATAATAAGTATAGTTAGTACCTTTAAATTGTTATTGGTGACAATATATTCTGGTAAAATGTATTAAAAATGTTGTTAAATATAAAAATTACAGTACTGAAACGCGTGAGGGGAACGGGAAGTGTTTCAGCTTTTATAGAGTAAGGAACTAAACAGATATGAAACACTTAGTCCGGTGAAGATATGAAGGCCAATCAGGCCAATAACGTTAGTATATGAAATATTTCTTTCTCGGTTTTCTTTCTACAGATGTATGTAATAAAACATAAAAGTCTCAAAAAATTTAAGTTTGTTATAAAGACACACGACAAAAGTGAAAAAATACAATAAAAGCCAACGTCACGCGGTGCTTCCAAGCGGTCGTCCATCCTAATATCTACTGACCGCGCCCGACGTTGCTTAACTTCGGTAATCGGACGAGAACCAGTATCTTCAATAATCTACCCGACACAGTGTTCACTCCCACCATTTTCGTCAAGCAAAAAAAAAAATTGTCGATCAGAATTTCAATGCTCTCCCATAAGAAGTTTCACTTCAAAAGTTTATTACAGATATTGTTATATATCTAAAATACCTAAACTAAGGAAATTTGCTATTTACTCCTAAAGTAACATTAAATTACAGTCTAAGAGCCGTCAAGTGTCAAAGCAATCCATTAATATCACAAAAGCCAATTCCGCGGAGGCGCTTGTCTATTCTCAAAAATAACAACCGGGAGCTAACTTATTGAGAATCAATGTTCAGCTAAAAGGTAAGTAGGTACTTGCTTTATCTCCTTAATTTTAAAGTCAAATTCTTATACCGCGGGGTATTCCGGGCACGTCTGCCGTCGGCCCGTTGGACCGGAGGTACCTACAGGGTTGCTTTGCAACGCAAATGCTCTTATTGCGATTGGCTTAAAGTTTTCTTTATGACAAAGTTAAGGTAAATGCTGTCACGAATATTTCAGTATTAATGAACTATAAATACGATTAAGAATAAAGTAACCAAATATAATGATGTACTAATTTTTTTTTTTATTTGAGAAGTAACTAAGAAACATGTAGCGTGCTTTATATTATGACGTTATTACACCCTATTACTATGTATAATGGGATCGCAGTCCTGATACCAATCGTAATAGGTAATAACCAAGTAATAATAATTACTTCTGAGAGCACAAGATTACTGTTGTTTTGCAACAAAAATATATAGTTTTGTCAGGCAAATCTGGTAGTGATGCGCCATCATGGCGCGCTACAAATAATAGCTTATATGAATAATTAATAATTGGCAACTGAAAGTTTGTTACAATTTTTATTCAAATTTCCGTTTATTAACAACTAGAAGTGAATTAAAATATATTCTTCTGTTTTGTGTATAACAACACTAGCTAAGCACCGTGGTTCGATGTGTTTTAAATTTTTTTTTAAATCAGTGTTACTGTCACTGTCATTATATGTACTTAAACATATTCGATATAAAACACTACTGTTGTATAGGAAGATAACCACTAGTCCAGGCTGCGTGTTATGGTACCTCTCAAACACAGGCATTCACATTTCAGCTCGTCTCAGCAACGCTCGGTTCTCATCCGGCAGCCAATCGGCTTTCAAAGTTCGATACACGACCCACCTGCACTATTAATTCGTTCTCCCTTGGCATACTTTCTAACCCATGTGTGGTACTTAATTTTTCTGGTTTTAAAGGTCTTAGTGTGATTACAGCCAATAATATTTTTTTCAATTAGGCTATCACATTAAAAAAAATATTAATAGTGGGCTATACGCTGAGATTAGCGCGTTCAACGAAGAAAACCCGTTAGTTAAATGATATTTATTTTATTTATAATTTTAGTTTATTTTCATTACACAAATAGACATATATTAGTCGAATCGGAAACGTATCGAATAAAAGTCAGTCACTATGACGTCAGTTACTATCCTTACTATGGACCTCCAACGGCCGAACACAAAAAACAATCTAAAACTAGGATCATTTTCTCAGAATTAATCACACTCGAGCACTTTCAAAGGGAATGTGATAAACATCAGGCTCTAATTAAATTAGCGGAGATAGGCCGCTAGAGGGCGCTCAATACAGGCAAATGAAATATTAGTCCGTTTCGAACAAGATACGCTTGATAAGCGGTTACATAGTATTTTAAAGTCAAATTGGCTATGGCGAAATATTCAAAGCTAAGCCGTGGCCTGTTCCGACTTGCAAATTGTGAACTCCCTCCCCGTTGTGTATTTTGTTTTATTGTACACAACTCGTTTACCACAACAAACGTGTATAGCTATTATACTTTATTCTTTAGGAGTTTATGTGTTGACAAAGCGTAAAAAAACGTTTATTCCGTACATATAAAAGACAAATGCTTGTACCTTGAATATTGCTGAACTAATTTATGTGTTTCTTTTTTTAAATAATAGGTGTATTCTCTGGCCAGGTTTTGGTAGGGGAGTATCTCCTAGTGTCGACCGGCATCCAGTACCGGCCAGTTGCTGGTTTTATTCTATGTACCTTGACTGTCATAAAGAGAATTGGTTATAATGTGGAAACTGAAACGCTTGGGTCTACGAAGCTTGCGCGAATAAATTTTCTAGGTGGTAGAGCTACGCTGAAACTATTACTGGTTTCAGAATGAATGGGTCGGCTCGCCCGGAGTATTACCACCCTCTCACTGAAAGCCGACGTGAAGTAACAGTGCTTGCACATATATTAAAAGGCCGGCAACGCACTTGCGACTCCCCTGGTGTTGCTAGTGTCTATGGACGGCGGTGATCACTTACCATCAGGTGACCCACCTGTTCGTTTGCCCCCTATAATATAAAAATATATATATCAGAACTATCAAATCAGTATATCTACGATTATTGCATGGTATAAATGGCCATATATTTACTGACCGGTATTGGAGGCCAATTTTTTAGAGACCGATTTTTTCTAGTTTTCAAATTGCAATAATAAAATTGATAATTCCTTAACATACCGATAGTTTATTATTTTTATTCACAGCAAATAGTTCCTTCACACATACCAGGAGGTATTGAACATGTTACCTAAGGTATTTAAATTTTATTGTTGATAAGCCTTAGGGTGACGGTACTGCGAGACTCTCCCCTATATGTTTTGTTATATTAGGTAACATATTATTCAGCAAGTTATAAGATTGAGAGTAAATGATATCGACATTAGATATTGTTGCAATATATTATCTAGATAATTAATATAATATTAACTGATATAGTATTCGTTTTGTTGTAAATTTTGTTGGGATTCTTTCTTGTATTTGTTGCATACAGTTCGATAACATTGATTTGGCAACAGTTAAATCAGGGTCACGCCAGGAAATTTAGAAGGACAAAATGTTGAAGTGGATTTACGTGTAGGTAAGGAGAATTCAATGTGTTTTCACATAAGTGGATAAGTGACTTAATAACCGAGGTTTTATTTTTTAAATCCAAATTACGATGCCAAAAGGCACAGAAAATGTTTTATGCGTATAAAATATTAAGAGAGGTTTACGAGGTGATAAAACAAAAATAAATTCAATGTGTTTTTGCATAAGTGTTATATCACATATTCTATTTATAACTGTGAAACTTAAGAGAATTTTGGGTTAGATTCAGGGTCAACACGAATTAACTATCTGGTAACCCTATAGACATGCACCGGTAATTCGGATGCAGAAGAGACAGAATAAGAAAGGCTAATCATTAGAATATTTATAAGTCGTGACTTTATCTATAGAGGTAAAACTTATTTTTTTTTTTTTTTTTTTTATGTTATAGGGGACAAACGAACAGGTGGGTCACCTGATGGTAAGTGATCACCGCCGTCCATAGACACTAGCAACATCAGGGGAGTCGCAAGTGCGTTGCCAGCCTTTTAAATAAGTGTACGCTCGTTTCTTGAAGGTTTGTAACTCGTAATGGTTTGGAAACACAGCCGCTGGAAGTCGATTCCACAAGGTCGAAGTTCGAGGCAGAAATGATCTTGAGAACCTCACCGTTGAAGACCTCCACTCATCAAGGTGGTGTGAATGAAATTTCAGTTTCAGGCGGGTTGTACGATAGTGGAATGTAGCGGCGGGTATCAGTCCAAACAACTCCTCGGAACACTCACCATGGTAGATACGATAAAGGACGCAAAGAGACGCGATGTCTCGACGCAATGCCAATGAGTCGAGCCGATCGGATATAACTTCGTCGCCGACGATTCGAACCGCTCTACGCTGGATGCGGTCAAAGGGAAGCAGCTGATATTGAGGCGCTCCAGCCCAAAGGTGAGAACAGTATTCCATGTGTGGGCGAACTTGCGCCTTATAAAGTAACAAACGATGTTCTGGTGTGAAATACTGTCTTGCCCTATTAAGGACACCTAGTTTTTTGGAGGCTAGTTTTGCTTTGCTTACCAAATGGCCACCGAACTGAACGTCATTCGATATATCAACTACTTATTTAATGATACCAAGTAAAGTCCGGAATTACTAATGCGATTCTATAAATTCTTTCACTAAAAGGAAACCATGTTTTTCCTCTTTGGCACAAATTATATTTTATTACATTTATGTTTCATAGTATAATTAAAATGTACGGAGTCATCAGTGAAAATAAAATTGAATAGAGTGCGATAGATTTTACTAACTATTTAGTTTTGAGCGTTTGACCAAAATCTCAACTGATGTTAAACAGACTCAGCCTAGTGAAGGATAATTGTGAGGTGGAGAATGGGTTAACCTGGTGCGCCTGGCCACGGATGCCGTGACTCTTGTGGTCGGGCGCATCAGAAGGCTGGGCCTAGAGGTGGCCCTCGAAAAGACCGAGGCCCTAATGTTCCATGGGCCTCGGCGAGGGCCACCTCCTGGGGCCCACATTTATGTGGAGGGTGTCCGTATCAGGGTGGGGGCCCAGATGAAGTATCTGGGCCTCACTCTAGACGGACGCTGGCGGTTCGAGCCCCACTTTGAGGGGCTCGGACCGCGCATAGTTAAGGCGGCAGCGGCACTTGGACGACTCCTCCCCAATACGGGGGGGCCGGGTGCTAGCTGCCGCCGCCTCTATACGGGAGTCGTGAAATCTATGGCCGTCTACGGGGCACCGTTGTGGGTCGACGCCCTCAGCGCCACTAACATACGTGCACTACGAAATGCGCAGCGCACTGTGGCACTGAGGGCGATACGAGAGTACCGAACGGTGTCCTCAGCGGCGGCCATGGTGCTCGCCGGCTCCCTTCCCTGGGAATTGGAGGCAGAGGTGCTTGCCGCCGTATATAATTATACGGCGGACAAGAAACGGATGAAGGAGCCTCCAGCTCCCAGGGAGGTAGAGGTTATGCGCGGGAGACTCCGCAGGGAGTTATTAAATAGGTGGAGGCAGGACCTAGCGGACGCGCGCTACGGTAGATACACTATCGACGCCAT
This sequence comes from Antheraea assamensis, assembly GCA_035772565.1. Taxonomy (NCBI): domain Eukaryota; kingdom Metazoa; phylum Arthropoda; class Insecta; order Lepidoptera; family Saturniidae; genus Antheraea; species Antheraea assamensis. The sequence continues at coordinate 487,666 of JAQQSE010000181.1, read as the reverse complement.
CCGCCCGGTCCTGCCAGAATGGTGTTCGAGGCGATGGGGCGCCCTGTCGTTTCGTCTGGTGCAGGTGCTAACCGGGCACGGGTGCTTTGGTTGGTACCTGCACCGGATCGCACGCAGGGAGCCAACCGCCGTGTGCCACGAATGCGGCGTTGAGCCGGACACCGCGCAGCACACTCTGTCGGAGTGTGCTGCGTGGGAGGAGCAACGCCGCATTCTGGCTACGGCGGTAGGTGTGGATCTCTCGCTGCCGAGTGTGGTAAAAGCCATGCTTGGCAGCGAGCGTATGTGGAATGCAGTAGCCTCCTTCTGCGAGGAAGTCGTCTCGCAGAAGGAGGCGGCGGAGAGGGTCCGCGAGCTGGACCCTCGGAGTGGCCGTCTCCGCCAACGGAGGACCGGTGGGAGGAGGGGGCGTTTTGCTCGCCTCCTTCCACCGTCTTAGCTGGACCTGGGAGGGTGGGTCGGGGGACCCATCTTCCCATTGCACAGGTCCGGCGGACGGAGGAGACGACCTGTGTGTACATGGTCGTCTCCTGACAAGGTCGGGACCCGGTGACGCTGTTTGACACCGGGCCAACCGCTGGGGCGGCACGATGAATGCTTCAGAGATCTCGTGCCGCCTCAATTCCATAGCGGCAGATGTACACCGTGGGGTTTTAGTGAGTAGGAGTCTCACACTACCCACCCTCTCCCCCGGGAGGGTGGCGTGTCCATGAAGGATTTCCCCACGAAAAAAAAAAAAAAAAGTGAAGGATAATTGGGGTCAAGTGGGGATGAGATAATTGTACCTCGGAACCCACAGGCGAATACATTTCCCTCGTGGAGCCTTATCCTGCCTCCCAAGACCGACAGTGCGTGTTGAAGAGCCACATCCTACATCCTAAGACGAAAAGATAAACCAGATTGAGTTTCTTGTCGGTTCTTCTCGATGACTGGGTTGTTTTCCGAACCGGTGGTAGTTTTGACGTTCATAAGCGCCTTCTCAGGGCCTAAACTGAATATTTTTGATTTGATTATATTTGATTTGATTCGTACAAATCTAACGGTTTATGCAACAGACACCAAAATAGCTCTCATATTTTTTTTAGCTTGACCTTAATATGTCCAATTTTAAAAAAGTATCTTTATAAACTATGTCGAATGTGTTAATCTTATGTATATGCTATATTACTGTAAGATTTCATCAAAATCTATTACATAGTTTGTATATAAAAGGGTAACAAACATTCACCCGTCCTCACAAACTTTGTCATTTATCATATAAATAGGATTAAAACTATAAGATACGCCTACTTTAATCACAAAACATTCGCTATACCCCACTTCCTCTAGAAAGCCTCGAGGCAGGCTATTCCGACGTAAATAAAATCAAATTTGAGAGACAATTCCCTCCGAAAAACCCATTATATCTCCTAACAAACCGTGTAATGTCTTTAAGTAAGCGACAATAAATGGAGGATAATGACGTCATAAAAGCTACTCATTTTTCTCGCGAGCTGTTTCAGCGTCGAACGTGTGGAATTGTCATATTTCTTTATATTCGCTGGGGGAAGGTCGAGATTGTCTACAATAAAAACGATATTTATCAAGATTTTTTAGGGTTCTTTTGGACATATGAAATTATTAACATGATTATTATTATTATTAAATAGTACAACGTAAAGATAAATTATAATTTAATTGAGTACACAAAATAATAACTTTTTAATAAATAATTACCGCGTTAACAGGCGTCTTCTCGCGAATGATATGATCGTGGATAAGTTTATTATTATACCAGCTGATTCCCACCCGCTATGTTGGACACTCAAAAAGATGTTGAAGAGTCAACTGAATCCAAGAAATAAGTAGCCTAGGACCTTTTACGAAAAAATCCTATTATCTTATCTTATCTATCTATCTATCTATGCCGATACGATGAGTCGTTTTTACGTGGTTGAGCCTCAAAAGTATATTTTCATTATATATATAGATTACTAAGTATACATATATGTTGATATTGATTACTCCAGCAAGCACTTAGCTTTTCCTCTCAGGTGTATCCTCAATTATAATCCAATTCTGTAATATTTCTTGAACGCCAGTATATAGGTAGTAGGCGCGAATGAAGCGCGACAGAGTCGCTTTAATAAATTCATTGCACCTGCTTAAATCCGAAGCGTATAATTAGTGGTATATACGAGTATATACGAGTATATATAAGTATGAGGTATACGGGTATAAAAAAAAGGTTTTTTTTTTTCACCAATAATCAACTAATGGTACTAACATGGTACGGGCATATTATGAGAAGAGATGAAAGGCATGTAAGAAGAAAAATTTTGAGTTTGAAAGTGGACGGATATGGGAGTAGAGGAAGACCAAAAAAGGTGTTGATTGATAGTGTGAAAAATAATATGTGTATTAAAGGTGTCAATACTGGGATGACATCTGACAGGGGAGAGTAGAGAAGGAAAACATGCTGTAACACTTCAGGATGTTAAGTTCAAGTTTGAGTATTATATAGTAATAAGATCGAATACATTAATATAACCAGATAATATTTTTTTTTCCAACTGACCTACACTGTTAGCCTGGCAAGGCTGCTACAGTTCCACGGGACTACTAAGGGGAGCGCTTAAGGCACTCACCCGATTTTATATGGACGACTAGCACAAGGGCGCACGGCACGCCTCGGCTTGGGCTGTCGTCGAAAACCCGAATCTAACTAGCTAAGCTAAACTAAGCTAAGCCTATCCGTATCATACCTGTATGGGTTCGTGAAATATACATGGTTACCAAGCATGTATGTTTTACGATCCCGTACATGTATTTTGTATCTGACTACTGTTTTCTAAACTATTACAGTTCGAAAGGGCAAAAAAACAAACAAAAACAGCCCACCACTATGTGTACCTACGAGTGAGTGTCTGTGCACATGTGTGGGGTGATCGGTGTTGTGTTGTAGACGAGTGTTTGATCGAATCAGTGGTACTCTGTTCGCGCATGCAAGCTGCTCGAGGGCTCCATTCCGGGGGATCGGACCTCGGCTAGAGCAGTTGCCGAGGAAGGCCTAAGAATGTGTGCTGGGGCAAAATTCACAGCCAAACCGCGGCGGCGTGATCTGTGATTACGCGGGCGTGGGCGCGTACACGCTGTGTTTCGAGGGACGGAAGGGTAGTCTTGATTACCTTTTTTTTTTTTTTTTTTTTTACGTGGGGAAAATCCGTAACGGATACCCACCCCGTCGGGCAGCGGGGGGTGGGTTATGTCCGAGTTCCACGGACTAAAAACCCCACGGTGCCTCACACACCTATTGGGCCGGGGAGCAGGAACTGCCAATGGCATTACTTCTGCTCCCCGGCAGGTGTCGGCCCCTCAACAGGGGCCTCGTCTGCGGTCTGAGGGGTCAAAATGGCAGACCCCTCAGGGGGGGGAGGGTGTTAAGCCCCCCCCGACGAACTGTGGGAGTCGCTGGGCACAAGCGCCTCCACCACGCGGGCCTGTGCAGTTTAACTCTGCTCAGGGCGACGGACGTGCCCGCCCGTCCCGTCGCCCACAGGCCCTTTTTACGGCGGCATGAGGTCGTCGCCGACCCGTCGCCGCCGTGTTCGTCGACCGCGGGAGGGGAGCCTGGTGGTCTGCTCCCTCTCCCTCTCCGCCGCCTCCTTCGCGAGCATGACTCGCTCGCAGTACGAGGCGACGGAGATCCACCCGGCCTCGCTCTCGACCATCTTGACGATGACGGTCGAGAGCGAGAGGTCCGGGCCTATGGCCGCGACGAGCTCGCGACGTGGCTCGTTCCAGGCGGCACACTCCTCAAGAGTGTGCTGCGCACGATCTTCTGCGCAGCCACAATGATGGCACCCTGGCGTTGGCTCCCGGCCGATACGACACAGGTAGCTGCCGAAGCAGCCGTGCCCCGACAGCACCTGTGTCAGCCGGAAGCTCAGGGTGCCATGCCGCCTGGTGAGCCATTCAGCCAAAACCGGCCGAATGGCTCCTATGGTAGCCACGCCCGAGCTCGGTCGCTCAAGTCGTCGTTCCCATTCCTCGATGACTAGGACCTGGTGGAGCTGGGACCGGAGCACCTCGATTTGCCGAGGTGCGAGTCTCCGGCCCCGCTCCAGCGCCTCCACGCGTCGTTGATACAGAGACGCGTGGGCTCTCGCTTCCAGGTCCCAGGGTGGGGATCCGGCTAGAAGGGAGGCCGCCTCGAAGGAGATCGTGCGGTACCCGCGGATGGCCCTGACGGCCATCGCGCGCTGCGGTCTTCGCAGCTGGGCGCTGCCAACGGCCGTCAGGCCACACGCCCATGCGGGTGCCCCGTATAGGGCCATGGACCGCACGACCCCCAGGTACAACTTCCGGCAGGCGGAGTTGGGCCCCCCCAAGTTGGGAAGCAGACGGGCTAACGCGCCCGCCGCTCCCATTAAACGGGGGGCCAGCTGCCGGAAGTGTCCCTCGAACTTCCATCGACTGTCGAGGAGGAGGCCGAGATACCTCATACTCGACCCGACAGCGATGGACTCGCCTCCCACGACGATCTGGGACCCTGCGGGTGGCGCATTCCGAGGCCCGTGAAAAAACAGGGCCTCGGTTTTACTAAGCGCCACCTCTAGTCCCAGACGCCGGATCCTACCGACGACCTGAGCGACTCCTGCAGTTGACAGGATCGCGGCCGCGCGGTGCGTCTTTCCCCGGGATAACACTAAAGTGTCGTCAGCATAACAAACTATGCTGACGCCCCGGAGGAGCACACCGCGCAACACCCAATTGTATCCGATGTTCCACAGGAGGGGGCCCAGGACAGACCCCTGCGGAACACCGGATACCACGTCTCGCCGACTCAACCTCCCTCCCTGACCCGGGAAGGTGACGTACCTCTCGCAGAGGTACGCCCCGACTACGCGGCGGAGGTAGCGAGGCACTCCATGATACCGGAGTGCCTCTTCGATACAGGCCCAGGGCAAGGTGTTGAAAGCGTTGACGATGTCGAGTGACACCGCCAAAATCACCTCGCCCTGGGCAAATGCTTCCTCCGCCTGGATTTTCACTGACATCACCGCATCAACGGTGGAGCGCCCCTGGCGGAAACCGAACTGGTTATCCGCCAGGTCCGGCCCTACTCCTGTTAAGTGCCGGACGAGGCGGCCTGCGATTATTCGCTCGCAGAGCTTTGCCGCCTCGTCCAACAGCACTATGGGCCGGTAGGCGGACGGACTGTCCGCCGGGCGCCCCTCCTTCTTCAGCAGGACTAAACGGCCGGTTTTCCAGATGGTCGGAAACCGGCCCTGCTGAAGCGATGCGGTGACGATCCGCAGTAGTCGGGGCTCGAGGGCCTCGTAAGCCAGGACCCAGATTCGGCCAGGTATGCCGTCGGGTCCTGGGGCGGTGTTTTTCGCCTGAAGGCGTTTCACCGCCACCCTCGACTCTTCCCGGGTCACCTCGGGGACCACGTCGTCCTCGCCGCAGCCCGCCGCGTTGGGCGTGGGCGGAGCCATCGTGGGAGGCATATGCTCTGTCCTTGAAGGGAACAGAGCAGCCAGAATCTCGTGGAGGAGATCTGGCTCGAGACTCTGGGTTACCGGGGGGCCGCCCTGGCGTAGTTTACCGCGTACTACGCGGTAAGGGCGCCCCCACGGATCCCGACTGAGCGTCTCGAGCATCTCCTCCCGAGCAAGGGCCTTTCCTGATTACCTAGCGAAATTTCTTCGGGAGGGTCGGTGAAAATGTAACGCGGACGTCTTTTGTAACGCGGCGCGCCTGGCACGGTATCGTAAGTCGCGGCGGATACCACTAACGGATTGGGATGATTCATGGCTCTGTCGAAATAACTAGTCGTGAGAGTTTTTACGTACTCCCAGATAGACGGCATCTCCAGGTCCCTATGGAGGTCGACTCTCCGGATGTACCACGGGGCACCGATCGCCTTACGTAGGAAACGATTCTGTAGCTTTTGTAGTATTTTAAAGTTCGCTTTTGACATATGCGCGAAAACGGGACAGCTATACGTCAAAATCGGACGAGTGCACATTTTGTATAATGTGAGCTTATGTCTGACGGACATTTTGCTCTTAGCACATAATAACGGATGCAGACGACCCAAAACCATAGCGGCTTTGTTTCGTACTCTCACTGCATGCTGCTTAAACGTGAGGCGTCTATCTAACGTGACACCGAGATATTTGACCGTAAGGGCCCAAGGAATCTCGGTATCATACAATTTAAGAGACTCTATATTACTCGGACGCGGACCCTGAACCGGATCGAAAAAGATCGCAGCGCTTTTCTCCGGATTAACCTCTATACGCCATCGAAGAAACCATTCGCCGAGTTCCTCGATGGCCCTATTCATACGGATAGCTAAAAGCGACGGCCGCCAATCGGAAACGTAGATTACTGTATCGTCAGCGTAACAACCTACCTCGAACCCCGGGGACCGAGGTAGGTCACTGATGAACAGGTTGAAGAGGGAGGGCGCGAGGATGGACCCCTGGGGCACTCCTGAACGTATCGGGTGGGGCTGGGATAACTCACCTTCCACTCTATAGCGGAAGGTCCTATCTGTGAGAAATTCGCGGATGATGTGTACTAAACTATCCGGAATACTAGACTTAAACAGTTTATAGACTAGCCCGTCGTGCCAGACCTTGTCGAAGGTCTTGGCGACGTCAAAGAAGACCGCTATTGTACGTTTCGGTTTAGGCTTGGCCGGACTGACCTGGGGCTGGGGGTCTTCATTAAATTTCGAGAATATGTACTCCGTGAGGCGGTGTACTTGGTTCGTGCACGAGTGTTGTGCACGGAAACCGAACTGCTCAGGCGGCAGCAGATTCAACCTTGTTATCGTGGTCTGTAGGCGGTTCAAAAGGAGCCGCTCGTATAGCTTGCCTAGTGTATCTAATAAACTAATAGGGCGATAGCTAGCGGGAAGCGTAGCTTTTTTGCCGGGTTTGTGTATGCCTATCACTATGGCCTTTTTCCAGATGGCTGGAAAGTGACCCTGGGACATAGCAGCATTGAAGATGCATACCAGCAGAGCAATGATGAAGTCAGGAAGGAGCTTCAGTACCTCGTTCCTGATTCCATCGGGACCAACCAGATAATAATAGAAAAAAAATCTAAATAACTAACAAGAACCCCACAGTAGAATATGGCTCTTATCTTCGTTATAACGAGTAAAGCAGACTTAAAAAAAGCTATTTCTTATCAAAATGTAACAACAATATTTTATTTTTGTAGGTGGTAGAGCTACGCTGAAGCTATTACTGGTTTCAGCATGAATGGGTCGGCTCGCCCGGGGTAGTACCACCCTCTCACAGAAAGCCGACGCGAAGTAACAGTGGTTGCACTGTTGCGTTTCGTTCGGCCAGTGAGAGCGCCGGAGGCCCACATATTTAAAAGGCCGGCAACGCACTTACGACTCCCCTGGTGTTGCTAGTGTCTATGGACGGCGGTGATCACTTACCATCAGGTGACCCACCTGTTCGTTTGCCCCCTACAATATAAAAAAAATCTAATTATATTATTAAACATAATAATAAAGGAAAATACCTACAAAGAATTTCCAACATTACTCTGTTTATTATGCCTCAATTTACAGCTACCCCTTCCGTATCTCTGTTGGCGCTATTGTTCGGACGTCTTAAAAACTGTTTAAAACAAACAAAGACAGTAAGACGTAGATAAATCGTCCGAGATTGTATTGTTTAGTTGAGTACAAAATTCGACTTTATATTTAACGCTTACTATGTAACTACCAGTGAAGGATTCAGTGAGGAGCGATGTGAGACAAGACCACGTTAACCGAACTTACGATAGTTATAAAGAGTGTCTTTCTAACAGAGATGCACGAGGTAGTTAAGCAGTGAGTAAATTCAACGCTAAGTTAAGAAACTATATGTTTCGCTAAAGCTAAGTGGTGTAGCGGAGTAGGTAGGATTTGCATTATTCCGTGCTTCACTTAGCCGCGTCACTGGCGCATTCATAACTTACGTCCTTAGTTCGCATGCTTCTACTTTAGAACTATGCTATGAAAATTAAACAATCTTATTGGTAAATGTCATACACATCTATCTGTTCTAATGCAGTCTAGAATACCGGAAATAAAAAGGCACTCTAATATTTGCTGAATTTGCTGAACCTGGGACGTATACGCCGGGATGACTAGTTCACTTATTTCTATAAAAAAAAATATTAACATCAGCTAGTATATTCCCTACCTACACCATTATAGCACCAGTTTCGTGTTTTCCTTTAATACCTATATTATAATTTTTTTTTTAATATTTAAATTATGAATTTCAGATTTTTTTCCTTGGGCGTGTAAATGTATTAAAATCAGTTGCACAATCTGTAACTGAACAAATAGACTAAACAAGATAAAAGTGTGATTGTTATTTAGTTTTGAGATTTTAAGTTTCTCTGCCGAACTCATTGAAAATGTAGTTGAAAAATGACTACAAGTATTATATCGTATAAAGAGACAAATAATTTAAAAATACATTAAAAAAAAAAACTTTTTAAACCGTTCACAATAACGACTGGAGAAATTATAAAATACTTAGCTGGAGCAAAACATAAAACTGAAGTCTCGGTGTATCGGATAATGTTCATACGTCATTAACCTCAGAGCCTGAATACGCCCGTGTCTCGTTTAAGAAAAAAAAATGCCATGCAAAATATATTCTGAAATCATAGGATGATTGTTCAAATATAAGGTACTCGCTTAGTTAACTTAAACTTTCGTTTTGCTTGCCTTATTAGTTAACATCTTCAAGGATGTTCCGCTAGCGCCTGTACCTACATCTGAGTAAAACATATTTTTCCATTTCATAAAACATTAGGTCTAAGGTTTTAATCATTAATACAACTGAAATACAATATAAAAAAACTCCATGACAATTTCTATTATAAATATGTACAAAGAAAGTTTTCACGTACTATAATGAATTTTTTCTTCATATCACTACCTACCTGAAGAGTAATAAGTAACCCTCGCCCGAGAGATAGAGCTGATTGGTGAAGTCAGAAGCCACAAGCGGTTACGATGTACGATGGTCCCGCGGGAACGAACTGGCCGCAACAAAAGTGGAATGAATCATAAATCTCGCTTATTGTTCAGATTCGGTCCGGCACACTGTATTAGCCAACGTACATATTAGTACACTGTTAGTTTCTTATTATTTACTAGACTTTTTGATCTAGGCCATTGTTTTCTCCGTCCCAATTGGCCGTATAATACACGGCGTACATAATTTGTCATTATGACTCACATGGTTAGTAACGATAATAGCTTAGTCGCAGTGCGCTCGGATACTGCGTCGAAAGACGTAGATTCGAATCTTTACAATGGCCCATTACAATATTTCTTATGTGAAGGAAAACATGGTGATGAAATCACAGCATCGTGGTAGTGCTTCTTCTAACTTTGCCATGCTAGCTATCACCCTCAAGTTGAAAATCTGTAGCCAAATATCTACAGATGTGTGTTCCAGCAGCTGCATTAGAAAGACAGTACTCCTCTAGTAACTAGTAATTGTAGTCAACCGCTAAAAGAATGTACTACACTTCCCATGAGATGGAATACAGTAAATTTTTGCAGTGTAAAAAAATACAGTCGTTGTCTTCAAATAAAAGGAAATAATAATGACCAACTTACAAAATATTTTATCAACATCCGATAGAATGGATACAAAGAAATTGTAAACGGAACTAAATTACTAGAAGTAATTAAAATATTGTACATAATAATATTGGGTATTACAATATGAACTTACACGGTAAGCCTACATAATACCCGGTCCTTTATATGCTCCGGCCGATCACTAAGATGATATTGCCCTACGTCCGCCAGAAGCCATTGTAATTTGTAATGACTTGGCTATTATCATTTCATCCCTGGGCGTTGTATGCAAACCTAATGTTCATTTGTTTATTCTATGGTCACTTCGTCAACGCATCAGTAAAGATGTTCAACGCCATTCTCTTGTTATTCAAATGGCCGCGACTTCTTAGTTTTCCTGTGAATACTTTGTTTTTTGACAGGACCTACGTATTTGGTTGGGATTGCGAGTTATCGTTAATTTTTGACGTGATAACGTCTTATAAATCGTTAAAAATATAGGGTAATATTATTTTTTAATCTAAGTAAAAAATACTATATTAAATATACTAATTATTAATAAAATAAAAATAGTAATTATAATAATGTAATGGTAAAATAATTATACTATTAATGTGATTTAGAATCACTATCACTACATATTATAAATCAAAGTCGTCCACCATGTCTCTCTGTATGTTTGCAATAAATTCTAAAACTACAGAACGGATTGTAATGAGATCTTCACCAATATATAGACTAATACATAAGGAAGATTTAAGTAATAATTTGTCAAGGTTTTTTGTAAATTGGTTGAAATATAACGATAATTGTTGGAAATGTTGGAAAAAGTGCAAACCGCTTGAGAGCCTTAATCGAAAACGCTGCCACACTTGTTATATATTCTATGTATTGTAGAAATAGATGTCGTGTTTTTTCGTTTTTCCTAACGTTTTGATAGATTTATAAAATAATTTTATGGCATCTTGCGTTATATACTTCGGTTATTGTGTATAAGCGAAATGAATTCGAACTATTGATGTGGGTTATTAATTAGTAGTGGTAATTAGTAGCAAATACTCTATAAAAATTAATAAGACAGTTACCACTTCGTTACAATATAATGATTGTAAATGAAGTAACTACACACTCGATATTGGCAATAATCATCTTCAATAGTGGGAATTGGTTGGCAAAAGTTAGAAAAAGAACAATGAGAAGAAGACTAGGAATAGCTGTTAATAAACCATTTCGGTAAAATAGATGTAGTGATAATGCTACCGTAGTCCAAACTTTCATAGATTGTGCCATTATTATTCCTCTGAATATTGAGAAAAAGAAAGATATACAACCTTATATTAATATAATAAATAAATCTCCTCAGCATCATATCCGTTTCACGCCAAAATATTTTATTTAGTGCGCTCGTTTGGCAACGCTTCGCTTATATTTTATGACACTCGGTCAAATCCCTAATGTTATTCGATGGTTTTCAATTTCCCGCCAGCGATATAGGCTTTTCGTTCGGAGCCCACGTTCCTCGATGCTGTAATAAAATATATAGGGTAGATAAATGTGTTGTGGCGATAGTCTAAACGGATCATTCGTATAAAACAATTTCTCGGGATTATGCAAAGTAAATAGTGCAAAGTAAATAATATGGAATTAAGCTTTAGGACTTTTTTTTATACGGCCTTTAATGATTTGGTTCCTCCACAATCCCCTAAGACGTTAAGTGATAATTTGACCAAAGATGGTAACACAATAAGTTTGGACTAGATTTTAAGCGCGATATAGATATCTACTAAGGATCGGTGCTTAGTGATAGATTTATAGTTAGAGGATGGTAGCCTAGCCGCAGGGTTTCTATACCAGTTAACCACAGTTCGTGAACAATTGCAATTAAACGTTAAAAATATTATTCCTACATATGATGTTGGCTGATATAGTCCTTGGATTAATTATTAATATCGTGAACTTGTATGCAACTAGGCTACTTAAATCTATGATATAATAACAGTTCCAAGTAAGGATATTAGCAGTCGCATTGCCAAGATTGCCTACTACATTGCTGACCTATGCTGTAAAGACCGAACACATCTCATCTCATCTTACCTTGAATAATTCAAACAAGTGGGACTCTTTTATTCCATAAGCCAAACCCTCATAAATTATTGTCACAGGAATATGTAATAAAGGATTTGGCCAAATCCCTAGACGACCTGATTCCGCTAAGTGTCGCAAAACGTTTTCTTGCGAGGAAATCTGCACGGCCGAGATGGTTTTTGAGGTAACGTAACGTATAACGGCCACTAACAAGCACAAAGATCATAGTGTAAAACTCTAAGAGTGATTTAACTCCTCAAACGGAAGAGTACTTCTTCTCATATTTCAAAATAAAGGCAGAAATCTTAGAATAGAAATCTTTATTCGGGTTGAAAAATATTGGAATTTCTACGAATATCAAATGATATTTTTTGGAGCGATGATGGCTCAGTTTAGGTTCGAATCCGAGTCACTGAGTCGGAGCTTTTGGTGAAGGCAAACATCGTGATGAAACCATTGCATGGCGGCAGGGCTTTTTCTAAGTCCGTCTGGCTAGCTACCACCATCTAGTTGAAAATTTGTCGCCAAGTGACTGTTGGTGTGTTCCGGCAGCTGCACTTGAGAGCCAGTCTCCCTCTAGGTTAAACGTGACTTACCATCTTAGACCACATTATCATTTAATGTCAGATGAGATTGTGGTCAAAACGTTTACCTATAAAGTATAAAATATATATACGATTATATTAGATATTTGAACAAAACGAATCTAGTAATTTGATCGTGAAGTGAAATTGACTTTATTCATTTGTGTTCCCGTGATATTTTTAGATTACAACAACCGTTTACTTTATCTTTTTCTATTTGTCAACAACCCTGCAAGCCTGTTCATCTGTTCTCAAACTTCCCTATTAACCATCTGATGTTTAAGACTTTGGTCAAGATTTTTGAAAAAGCCAATTTTAATAGGCTAGTTTATTATTATGCTTTGTAAATTATCAGCTAAATCTAACTTCATCAGGCTATGGTGAAAAGTGTAATTTATTAAAATTTGTTTTGAATTTTCTTTTATTCAGGGCATTTGTTCCTGTAAATGCAGTAGTAATCACCGTTCCTATTGCGTTTCCTACATTGTAGCGACAATGTGTGGTGGTCAGATATTGCCAAATGCTAAGTCTAAACAATGATTTAACCTTCACTATATAAGTTTTAAAGTATACTGAAAAAATGCTTTTGTAACAGATTTTAAACTGAAGTGTGATTTATTGTCATGAAAGGATAAGAAAATACATTTACACTACTTTCATAATATTTTGCTTCACAAAAAACTTAAGTAAATTGTTAATATATATATAATAATTAAAAGTAAAGTGTTCCTAAAAGTGTTCTGTGAGCTGTAACAGCGGGGCGCTGCGCGGCATCTATCTACACTATTCAGTTTGTAATTACACTAGGGCAGATTAATTCAGAAGGCCTTTTTTGTGAGGTTTTTGGTCTGCCGATTGAAGTTATGTACATGGAAAAAGGGGCAACATAATTTCTAATATAGGTTGAAATGGTAGGTAATGCTTAAGGCATTGTGAATGCCCGAACCTTATGTATTCTAGACATATGCTTTATACAAAAAAAAAAAAAAAATTAATAGAGCACGATAAAGTAGTTACACTATACGAGATTGTGAGTACCTACAGTTTATTCTAAATATAAAGTACGTTACTATAACCAACAACAGTGCACTCCATATATTTAACCTAACATAGCGATGAATGTACCTAAATTTTTTGCTAGTGTAAGCATTTATAAGCTTTATACTTGCGGTTTCACTCGCATTAATATCTTAACAAATTTGACCTATCTCTCATGAACAGTTCTTCTTTTTTAGATTAAAGGTAACCTTTTCCGTAGCCTTGAGACTACGTGTGCGTGAAAGCATAGCAAACGAACCAAACATTCTCATTTATAATATTATTTAGAACTAGCTGATATCCTCGAATTTGTCAGCCATTTTTATTATCTTAACAATATATTTTATATATAAAGGAAAAACATGAAAGAATTGAAAGCAAAAATATACTTTGCTTACAAAATTTCCTTTTTTACAATTATATCCATTTATTTAATCGCTCCTACGTATCTATGCCGCTATACATATATGCCACATCGCTTGCACTACGTCAAGACATTTCTAAAAATGATGTAGATATATTTAATTACTTATTCTAAGTCACTTACAAAATTTTGTGTACACAAAAATCTGAAAAGCAAAGACAAGCAAAATTTGCAGTCTTATTATATGTATAGATTTTGATGACCATTTTCATGTTACAAAGGTTTCGAAGTTTTTACGGAATTTATGAGTGTGTATTGAATTATTTTAATAATATTTTTTATTTTGTTTATTTTGACTGGTGATAATATAGGTTTACCAACTCCGGAACGTATATCTGCGAAACGTACCTCTATTGCGGATATTACACCCTACATATTATTGTGCTTAGAGTAACAAAGGCGCGGGCGTTAAAGTGTAAGCTGTTTCATAATTCTATGTTACTGTGGTTATGATTCAATAGAAGACATACTGTGCCGTACTACTATTTGGAAACCTGTACCTTATTGTATTTTAAACCAGGGAATGACAGCAACTTAATTGATTATTGTTACTAAAACTATATTCTATTGCGGATATTATACCCGAGATATTGTGGTTATGATTCAATTGAACACAATTACTGTGCCCTACCACTATTTCGTAATCTGTGTCTTATTCACTCAGTCACTTTTTATATGGGGATATTTTAAACCAAATTATTCACGTCTCCGTACAATTTTACAAACGTTTTCTTTTATACAAACCTTTGCCTGACAATTAGAAACACAATAAAAAAATAATCAGTTAAATAACTTAAACCGCCGTTCTGAAGTAATACGTCATTCGGCATTCTGCATTCGGCAATTGATTTGTCAGGGAGGTCAGAGGTGTCGTGATATATGACTATAAAAACTGTGAAGCATATCGTGCGAAGTTGTGTCAAAAGCCATAGGGAGTTACGTAGGAAGACTCATAAAGACTCAAAAACATTACGGTATAATTAATTTGAACTCGTTAATATACTAAAATTATTAAATAGAAGAGAAGTTGCATTTTTTTTTATTAATCTCTTTAACATAGCTACAATATATATTGAGTCTATTTTTAATATTCTCCGAGTGCTTCATGGGACCTCGAGGCTAAATTAAATGGATGGACCGCTTCACCAAAATAATTCAATTAAGTACAAAAAGTCCTGTGAAAATTAACTTCTAATTGAGTTCATTTAATCAGTATAATTCAGTTTAATTAATTAATTCTGTTTCATTGTACTTTTACGTTTTACATAGTCTTTTTGTTTGTAATAAAAATAATATATAGGATAAACAAATATTATGTTATATCTAATACTATAAAGGCGAATGAGTTTTGTGTTACACTTTCACGCCATTACTGCTCTAATCGATTAGTAGGTAACTTTAAAAATAGTAATGTTCGCGAGGTACCAGGTACCAGGATAACAGTTCAGCCTATCGATATGAATCAATTTGAACGATTTACCAGGGGTATATAAACAGGGTCTTGCAATACATGAAAAAAACTGATATCTTGAAAACTAAACTATATTAATGCGGTCGAAGCCGTGGATAAAAGATAATATTTAATAAGATATATTTATCTAATACTTGTTTTATTAAACCGAAAGTACTGTATATTTACGCCAAAACTCGTTTAAATAAATAATAATAAACTATAGTTCAATGTTAATGTGTGGTTATAAATATTATTGCGCCATTTTCGACAATTATGAGAGGAATATGTTTTATCGATCATATTCGTTTTATACACAAATAGGTTTTAATATGATTGTAAGCAATTAGTAACAGATTTCTTTGTTGCTTCTAAATTATTTATTTAACTGTTAGCCATAAATTTGTATAAATAGATAAATAAAAAAATATCATGTATCTACTAAAAAAAGACTGCGACGACTTCATTAGATCACTATAATTATTTTGTTATGACTTAGAACAATATTTAGTCACTATATTTGAAATGTACAATGAAGTATTTATTTAATTTCAAATACCTATTCATAGGTTTTACTTTTCAAACTGATGTACGCTGTTGGCTTGGCAGGCCTTTAAAATTTCACCACACTTTTTCGGTGAAGCGCTTAAGGTACTCAGCTGTAAATATATATAAGTGAAAAAGATTGTTAAACTATTTTATTGGTGAGTACTTAGACAGAAATGTACTTGAATAAAATTATAATATTTACGATTACGTACCGCATTAAGTGTCATCTAGCGAATTTCAAAGTTACTGCCTAGACTGTGGCCGGAATAATTTGTTTAAAAATAATACCAGTAGATGGCAGTTAGAAACAAATTTTAAGACTTTTGGGGTATGATATTATGATACGCAATTCCATATTTATTTGATTCAATATGTACTTTCAGTTAGGCGACGACTTTGAAGAAAATTATCTTCATTCTCTTTGATCATAATACTTACGAGGCATCTTAATCTCAAGAGTTGGTAAGTTGTACCGATAGGGGTCCGAAAGCAGTTCCATAAATATCATTATTATTTTTCTTATTTTCAAAGTTGTACATAGAAAATGGTCAAATCACTTTACTGCAACAATGTATTACAAATTCTTCGGAAGTATTTAGCTAATGTTAATAAAATTTACACGAAAATATTTAAAGCTGAAAATAGTGACATCTGTTACAACTAACGGAACTATATCAATATACTATATCCCAGATATAATTATTTAGTAATCTTATATTCTCATAGGTGACGCTAATTATTATATTTGCCATTAGGCTTGATATTATATTTTCTTAATCTTAATAGTGTAATAAAACTTTATACTGATAAAGAAAGTAACATGACAGCTACTAATGGAGAAGAGTGTGTGTGATAGTGAAAAATATTAAAAAATTGAGTAAAGGTAAAGAAAAACAATAATAACTACCAAATTAGTACTTAATTCATGTGATTTTTAATTTATACGACTTTCCTACCGACATTCGTGTGATTCTATAATTATGTCAAATATTTTTTAACATATTGATAATAAACCTATCTATTAATTGCTGACAATTATTTTTTTCCAACAATTTAACGCTATTGACACTAAAATGTGGTAATTGTAGGAAAATGGTAACCTATAAAATCATGTTCTATTTGAAATTCCTAACGGGATTAAGTAAAACTGCAAAACGTAAACTTAATTCTATTTATTTAATTTAATGACTGTGAGATTAGAACTTACAATTATTAATATTCTAATAACGAATTATAAATATAATGACTTAATTAAAGTTAAATATGATATACAGTAGAAAAGTCAACAGGGATATATAGCCTACGTTAATATTTGCATTGCTTCCTTGATGGTCGTTGGTGTCATTGAGATCCTGAATACTTCTATGGGCTTTGATTTTATCTGGTTTAGCCTCATCAGATGCCATATCTTGATATATATTATTTTTTATCGGATTGTCGGATACAGTTGCCAGTTTCGTTGTTGTGTAACGGTTCTGATTTACCAGTGCTAGCTTCATTATCTTTAAATTTATTCATAGCCGATGATTGCACTAATTGTTGCTCGGGTAATGTGTTGTCGATTTAATTGTTGGTTTAGTTGTTAGTTGTACAGTTGTTGTTGTTGTTGTTGTAACACTAGGGATAGCTTTGGTTGTTTCGACAATTTTTTTCGTTGTTGTTGGTGTTGTCTCAACTTTAATAGTTGGTTTCGCTGGAGCGGAAACTTTACTACAATTGAGTAATTCTCTAATATCGAAGTAAAACAGTTTTCCATTCAACTGTGCATCATCGTAGTATTCATAATCATTGTTTTGTAAATCATCTCCTTCGGTGTCGACTACTTCTTTATTCTTCTCTGCTTCCTGGATTTTAGTCCAGCTTTCTCTGAGGTTAGCGTCGGGGAAACATTTTAGGTTTTCTATGGCGAGTTTGAAGTTGCCGTTTCGAGTCTTATTCATGAGGGAGGTGAACCAGTCCAAACGGCAGCTGCATGGTAAATTGTTATCTGGAAAGTTAAATATAGACTTAGTTAATTTTACCCATATTTAAATACTGTTGTACTAATAAATTATTAATACAAAAGAGGAAACAAACAATTTCCTTAGTGGTAAATCTAACAAGAGTTATCATGAGTTTCGGAATTCACGGTTTGCCTTGGTTCCTCTTGATTTATTTCAATTAGAATTCTATACATTTTACATAATCTAGCTTAGAAATAATGACGGGTCAGTGGATGTTCATACATCGCGTCATTGGCGTAAGTTTGAATTATATAATGAGTCTGAAATATCGGTAAAGGAATAGTACATTGTGATGAAGTCATAACATGGTGACTAGTTTATTTTTAATGCTCTCTTTGTTAGCTACCGCCTTTAAGTTAAAATCTATTGCCGGGGAGCTGTAGGTAAATTCTGGCAATTGCATATGAGGTCCAGTTTTCGAAAAAGATTTAGCATTTTACTATATAAGACCACAACGTCTCTTAATACGAAGTGAGATTATCGTTAAAAACACAACAATCTTAAATCTTAATCTTAAAATTAAAAATGAAACTATCACTAGTAAAATACTTTGGTATAGCAATATGCGGTAAATTATATGGTAATTTTAGAAAAACAAAATCGGCCAAAAATGTTTGTAAAGTTTTAATTAGTGCATGGAAAAACACCAAAAGCACATGTGCTAATCGATGTATGATTTCTCAAGGCTTTTTAACTATTCTTTTTTTTTGCTCATGTGTCTTTAAGTGCAGTGTTTCTATAATATCCATGTTATTCTGTTGGTTATTAGTTTACGTTTTCAGGGACAATTAACTCTTACATATTAGTTAGCTATTAGTACTATAGGGAATAAACAGAACCGTCATTTTCACGGTAACCATAATCATTAAAACATTTAGTAGCCGTATTAGGAGAACTAACCATACCAAATCACTTTATTTATGCATATTATTTTTTTTTGTATGGAAATAATTTAACGTACCTTCAACATCTATGCTGCTAGTGTTTCCATAGAAATTAGTCAAAATTGGAGCCATGACCTCAGGTTTTAGTTGACGAATCTGATTTCCTCTCAGACTCAACGATATCAAACTCTTTAGACTTTGGAAAACTTTTGCATTGTCCAAATCTGTTAACTTATTGTGTGCTAAAGATAGGGACTGCAGTTTTCCCAATCCATTGAATGCCTTATCATCGAGCATCTCAATCTTATTCCCTTCCAAGTTAAGTGATTCGAGATTTACAAGCGGGAGAAATGTATTATCTCCGATCACTTCCAAACTGTTACTACTCAAATCAAGTTTTTGTAAATTCCTCAAGCCCGAAAATGTTTCACTGTTTAAACTGAAGAGACTATTGCGATCTATCTCTAGCTCTTTCAGATTCATCAAATGCAGGAAAGCCTTGTCATGTATTGTTGTTATTTTGTTGCTAGTCAAATAGAGTTTTCCTATTTTTGGTAGATCCACGAATACATTCCTATTAATTTCAACGATGTTGTTCGTGTCTAGACTTATTATAATAACTTCTCTGTGATGAGCAAATGCGTTTACTTCTAATGTTCGTATTTGATTATCCCTTAGTGTGATTTCTTGTAATGTGCTTGAATTGGCAAATGCAAATGCGGTTACAGATTCAAGGTTAGCATATTTTACATCTAACTTGAGTAATGCGTCCATTAATTTAATAGCGTTTGTGGGAATGTATGTAAGTGTTATACCTCTTGTGTTGGTTAGAGTCAGTTTATTGACACTTTTGATTGTTTTAAATTCATTCCAATTGGTATCGTTAGGTTTAACACCTTCATTTGTGAGATAGCAGTCAGCGCTTTTAACTACCTCGGGTTCTTTAAGATCCCGTACACAGTAACATTGTACTTTGTTTGTGCTGTTATACATTGGATCACAAATGCTGAAAGCTGCTTCCCGTTTATGATGGTGACTCCATTTAGCTTCAGCCAGTAATGTAGCAGCGCAGGTGAACGTGATTATCTTCCATAAATACATGATGACTGTATTGAGATGCAGCACCTGGAATGAAAAATGAATAGTATCTTAATCATAATTCAAATAGATTTATTTTAGGGGGACTTCGAATGAAACGAAAATAATTTAAATGCTAATTCAAACGCTTATAATATTAAGTTAATAAAAGTATCACAGTTATGATTCATTTTATTATATTTACATCATAATTTCATATTAAAATATGTATGTGTTGATTTATTATTCATTCAAATTTAAAGCACTTTGTAAATCTTTAGAAACTTTAAACGAATTTTGCATAAATTTTCAAACATTCGCCATTTTACCATAATAGATATATAACTGTCGAATTTTTATTTCTTACACACAAGTACTTTTTTCAATTAATTGAAGTTAGATGCATTTAATTTATATAGAGGGCGTTGATATCTGTGATACAGACTACAGTTCCATACTAATAAGTACAGATGTCAACGATAATGATTACTAGTACTCAACACATTTTCTATCTTTCTTAATATTATTAGTTTAGCATTCTCAATCTTACGATTTTCATGTATAATTGTTTACCTAATTAACAATTGCAGTTCTATATGCAGTGTATACACGAATGTACTTAGTACAGAAGTTATGTAATTCTGTATACTTACTGTATTCATTTGTTACTCTATATGTCATTATTCATATGTGGTCTTTAATAGCCCCAAAATACCCACAACTCTTGTCTCAGGAGCATACCCTTGAGGAGATCGCTATCAGCAAATATAGCCGCCATTTACATTAAGCATATGCTCCTTTGTATTTATCATATATATAACTGTGTAAATTAGAGTATAAATAATAATTTAAGAAAAAACTTGTTGTTTAGACTCTGGTTAATTTCCGTTGCGTCCTACATTATTTGATTGAAATTTTACAAGTATTTTCATAGGTATTTAAAAATAACAATAAAAAATTATGAGGACAATCTGTAAGAGTTTTTAAGCCCCAGTGAAGCTAAGATAAATAATAATACCCGTCATTTGATTTGACAGGTCGTGGGGAAGAATGAAATGACCGGCTAAGATCGGTATGCTTCAGTTTTGTAAAGCGTTCTCTCTATCGCACAGCGCGATGACTGCAATAGATAAACACACCACTATGCATACTGAACTCAGCCGAACTAAACTTAACAGGCTATCTCGGTTATCGTCCTGACGTGCCAAATCAAAACCTGAAGACTCTATAAGTATAGAGTACGTTTTCCCTATTGTTATTTTATATTAATAACCATGTGGCTATGCCATTTGATAATTCTATCATTTGTGTAACTTTAATTAAATTGTATGTATTACAGTCATAAAATATAGCCTAAATTTCTATTTTGCATGTACAAAAGAAAACTGAATAATTCTGATAATGTCATTAAATCTCAAGTAAATAAATGGGCATGCTGTGGGCACAGTAACATTCATTGTGGCGACAAAGTTAACAACTACAAAGAACATTTGTGTTTGTTCTCTCTAGATGTCCATTCTACTATATCTTGTCACTAGATAGAATGCTACAGTAATAATCTGGCGAGTGCCTTAAGCTTTCCTCTTTGTAGTCCGGGGAAACTGTAGAGGCCTGTCAAGCCAACAGTTTAGGCATAGTTCGAAAAAAAAAGCTGCAGTAATTACAACAAATAATAACAAAGACAAAACTTTGCATTCATAGATATGTGTTACGATCATCAAGTTGAAATTGGATATTTCGACCATTCCACTTCGATTTAGTTATTTGTTTTCTAAGATTGATTGCGTTGAAAAGTACTCGGTCAACGAACTTGACATAGTCGTTACACGGTTAGTAGAGTTGCAAAGAGATTACTCATAGTTTAGTTGATTCAGTAATTATACGAAAAATTAATAAAATTAGCAGATATCTGCTGAAACGGTGAAATATGAACTGCAGGTGTTAGTTAAAACGGTATTTTTACATGGACCCTTTGGTATTATTCTTTTCTTTTTTATCAAAAGACAGTTCTTACCTCCGAGCTATGTGTCATACGATTTTTACTAATTGTGTTTTCTTTAATTCCCATTTTAACTTTGCTAGTTTTTTTGATAACGTTAAAAGCTTACACTTGATTCTGGTCGAACATAAGTTATTATACATATCTAGGTAACGACTGAAAACAAATTAGATTATAGACGTCATTTAAAAAAAAAATGCTTCTGATGGCTAAACTGTAGATACAAAACTATAACTCTGAATATAATTATAGAAAGTCTACAGAGATATGAACAGGTTTGACGATCCAAGCGAGAATAACATGCACTATCGTCGGCTGTCATTGAAACGTTGATAGCCAATAATAATTGAGTTATGTTAAAATTAGCTGCTAGGATTGGCTATCCAGCAAGCCAATGGTAATTCATTACGATCCAAGAGAATAGCTAGTCAGTAGTAAGTCATTAGTACAGATCATCTGCTCAATGATTCTGACGATACCTTCATTATTTTTTAGTTTTAAAAATTGATTTCTCGAGTTTTGATAGATTTCTCTGATGTGTTTATTATCTGACGTTTTATATTAGCCTTATATCGTTTTAGATATGGAACCTACTTAATATTCAATTCAAAAGGGACTCCCGCATAAACGATCTCAATACCATTGCTTTATTATCGGCAATAAATATTCGTAGTGGAATTACATGAAGTCATTTGCTACGGGTGGTCGATTGACACTACGGTGATTTAAGACCTTGTTTATAGACGTGAGGTGTATTAAGGAAGTGTATTTTCATACATAAGGAGGTGAAAGCAATTGATGAAATACTATTAATCAAAGAGTAAGTAAAGAAATTAGTGTCTCAGATGTATCCCGAAATATTTTTTTTTGCTTTAATTGGGTAGGTAGTTTGCTATTTTTTTGTTGAGAAACTTGATTATTTAAGTATATGATTTTACACTATTTGATGCTTGCGAATTTGCCCTCGTGAAAATGTTTTTGTTGTATCACAGGAATTACGCGTTTTAGGATTACGCGATTAAGGAGGATGTAACTTTTTATTGTAATTATGTGTATACTACTTAATCTCTATAACACTTGATTTTAAGTTACCTGTGTTAAATTTTAATATCACTGCTTAGCCCGTATGGGATAATGTAATGATAGGTTACTTTTATATCTATATAAATATTATGAAACAAAATCGCTTTTTGTGTCTGTATGCAACTTTATTCGAGTCACAACAACTTTGTATTTTTGTTGCGTGTAATTTAGGACTTCATAAGAATACATCAACTTTTCTCCTCTTTACATATATTTAATATACCTGTAAAATACACACAAAGCTTTGGAAAGAAATATTCTGCACACTAAAGAAAACTGTATCAAAATCCGTTGCGTAGTTAAAAGTAACTGAGAGACGTTCTTTGTGTGTATTTTACAGGTATATTAAATACATGTAAAGAGGAGAAAAGTTGATGTATTCTTATGAAGTCCTAAATTACACGCAACAAAAATACAAAGTTGTTGTGACTCGAATAAAGTTGCAAAAAAAAATTGATTCAAAACCGATCACCATAAAAATTGGTATACGTAACTACTTTTTTGCATAAAGAAAGTTTTTAAGCTATCCAGTTTCCTATAACTCGCCAGTAGATGGCGCTTGACAGTATTTTATTGTTATTAAGTTTTATTTTATAATTGATTGCGAACGAAGCCGCGAACGGTTCTATAAATAATATTCTGAGATACCCTCTATATGTTAGTGAAGGTCTCGTGAAAATTGGTTTAGCTGTAACTAATATTACCTCGGAAAAATAATAGATACATTTTTTTTATACTAGTTATCAACGTTCGACCACGTTTCAATATTCAAAAAGAAAAAACGAACGTTTTCTAAATTTTTTATGAATAGCACTAGTCACTGCTCGCCAATACTGACTAAAAAAAAATCGTTTGAGGAACGAGAGAAGGAAGATGTTCTCAACTGTTTGTCTCTACTCTCTATATAGTATGGATATGTAATATTTATACGAATCAGATTATTGTACATAAAGTTTTCGTTGAAGAGCTACTAGACACGTTTAAATAAGGTCGGTAGGTCAAATTTAAAATTAAAATACAAAGCATATTATCCAGTATTTACCTATAAAAATCCGGTAAACAAACACGTTAACTCCGCTACGACACCTGGTGGCGGCGCTGAGTTTGGGGCAGGGTTATAATATTTTTGATATTAACACAAAATTAGGTCGTAAACGACACCTGTTACCCCTAAGTAATGTGAGGAGATAGAGAGAACCGTCATAAATCATAACTTATAATTAAGATACTTTGTTACAATAGTTCTTAGTGACTTGTTGAATTATCCGCTTAACAAACAGTAAGTATTAATGAATTTTCTCCTCACAATTAATTGCTATTTATGGTTTTATCACTGATTTTTTTTTAAATATTGTCGTTAAGTAACAACGCAAATAATTATTTGTGTTGTTACAAGCATTTAACAAAACACATTTAAGGACTTAACTGCAAGATAAACATAGTTCTCTCTCGACGAAAATTCAAAAAATAAAAGTGCATACTTTTTTCGACGCTTAAAGCTGTCCATAAATTACGTAATTTAAATTGCGTATTTTGTGGAGAGGTAAACTATTGTTCTGACAGTTGGTCACATCTATAGGATCCTCTCTTCTTGTGTGGCGTCATGGATTTTATTTTAAATTGAGTAATTATAAAGTTAAAACATAATTAAATGAAATATTTCTATTTATCATTTCCTTAATAAAACCAACAATTAATGAAATATACTAGATAATTTACAAATTATAACAAACTAGCAGGCCGGCGGACGTTGTCCTGCCCTGATAACAAAAAATATATACTTATGTGTATGAAACGCTTAAGGCGGCATGAGTTTTTCCGATTCTTTCAACAATTATCATTATATTTCAACCAATTTACAAAAAAACCTTGACAAATTATATACTTAAACCTTCACAGTGAATTACTCTATCTATCGATGAATACCGCGTTACTATCCGTTCAGATGTTTTTGAGTTTATTGCGAACATCCAGACAGAAACACAGACGCGGAGGACGACTTTGTTTTATAATATGTATTGATAAAATGAAGGATATATAGTGTAATTCTGCTATGTCTATGGTCGTTTAATATATTTCTTTACTGTATTTATGACTGTTATAGCGGTCATTTTGTCACGATGTCATGAAGTTTAGAACTTGTCACCCTCCGTGTTATGACAATGTCATAGTTTATTGGTCACTAGTCCCTTAACGTGTAGCGTAATTTATAGATGGCCCGTATTAAAGTAACAGTTAGAACTGTAGTAACTTATAATACAGTAATAATAATCAAAACATAATTGTTTGTTGAAAAGGAAACACAAACAAAATTCCAACTCAAATAACATTGAACTTTTTCGTAAAAACAAACAGACCCATATTGTTAACTCAAGGAAATGTATGCAAATGAAAATTGTTCGTAGGTAGGCATATAATTGAAGATATGATGTTGATTCATCAATTACGCAAAGTTTCTGATGTTTTATTCGGGTTATTCAAACATTCGCATCTTTTGTATCATCGTTATATGCGCGTTTTATATGTAGCAACGATGATTGATGATGTATGGTGTGAATATAGAAGTATAGTTGTATAAAAGATCGTAAGAATATTATACCCCATCTAGTAGAGGGCTATATCTATAAACATAAAAAACTGACATGGAAAGCAAAAATATACTTTGATTACAATTTTTTTTTGTAAGCAATGTCATCCGTTCCTCTCCTGTGTACGCGCACCGCACCACTTGCCCCAGCGCAAGAAAATTTGCAAGCAAAGTAGATTTTTACTTGATTTTTCTGTGTATTGTGCTATGGTAATGAATAACACAGAAGAAGTACACGGGTATCAACTAGTATAAGCAGAAATAAAATTGAAGATCCTTTGATGCGGCCTATCTTTCGATAAGGTTGAACCAATTTTGAAAAGACTTTTATTGACAAAATAGATAACTTTTCAGGGTATTAACTAAGACTAGACTCCATATAATTACCATTTTCCATAAGTGTTAAGCAGTAATATTTTAGTTTATAAGAAGTACCATAAAGTCTATAAAGCGATATAATAATAGCAGAATTACACTTCCTTCCTATGAAAGTAGAAAACTATTTTGACGAGAATAAATTCGCAGGTATGTGCTAGTCTAAAAATTAATATTTATGTTGATTAAGAAGCGAATGAGATTGCAATGAAAATCTCATTATGATTTTGATAAAATATACATAGAATAGTATAGTAGTAGTTGTTTATCTTTCCAAGTAGATTTTCATGTCACATGTCATATCTAAGTTTAAACAAGCCTACACTGAACATGACATACACTGATACCCTGCCGCGGTGGATGTCTGTACTAGGCAGCTTTGTGTCTTACTTGAGATATTAGTACGATAAACTATAAAATAATTTAATTCTAACTGCAGCTCCTTGTTCACAACATGTTGTTTGCTTTATTTCTCTTGCATAGTTTCATAAACAACCAACAGTATGGCAATATTTGATTAAAAATCATTTAAGGCTGATTTTCAGAGTAATACTTCCTAACTAATATTCATCAGCTGCGTACGCTTATCCCACCTAAGTAGAGTCGACACAATATATTTGTCATATTGTGATATATGATTTGGCTTAATTTTTACGATCGGCCGCGCGCGCCTCACATCTACCCTCCTTAAGATTATTTTGTGGTACCACTATAACTTCAACTTCCTAACTTCTTATGTATGGCAAACGCGGATTTAACTCTTCCATAACAGGCGGTAAGGATTCAAATGACGCGCTTGTGTACGATATATCCGTGAATTACACCTCCACAGGCTCTGGTTCCACGATCGTAGCCATGAGGGTTTCTTCGTGCAAGTCTGATTCAGGAGGTTCGCTGGCATTTATTTTTTCATTTTCTTTGTCCTTTTACGACATTATTGTTAAATAAAATATATCATTATAAAGCTAAATATGTGTGCGTTTTTTATTTTCAATTAAACATTAATTTGTAAATAGTATAACATTATTTTGTATTGTCATTGACAGCTTGTTGATAGATTTTCCAATTTTTTTTTTTAAACTTTATAGGTTAGCGTTTGACCACAATCTCATCTCATGTTAAATGGTGATGTGGTCTAAGATGGTAGTCACGCTAAGCCTAGAGGGAGACAGGCTCTCAAGTGCAGCTGCCGGAACACACCAACAGGTGCTTAGTGCTGTCACTAAAATCTGTATTTTCAACTTGACAGTGGTAGCTAGCCAGACGGACTCAGAAAAAGCCCTACCACCATGCGAAATTGCGAACACTAAAGCTTTCAAAATTAACTACTCAATCGAACATCATCAAGTGCAAACATGTGGTTAGGTGTACAGAAAAGGACATAGAGTACTTTTCGTCCAGAAAAAAAATACTGTTCCCGAAGGATAGGTCAAATCTAAAAGAAAACGAGTGAAGCTTTAGGCAAAACTAGTACTTAATACTTAATAATCTTAATTATTATTAAGATTAAAACCCGTAAATAACGACCTTAAGACTTGGTCTCATTTTCTTTGTTATAGTACACACGTGCCGTGATGTGAAGATGAACCGGGCAGGTAGTGAAATATATACCATGAGCAGAAATAGAAGTCATAAATAAACTTTACTTCGCAGTACAAAGTCATAAAGAATATATAATCAGTATAATATTTTTAACAGTACACGGAAATGCGAAATAACTACAGGGATAGTTCAACAGCCCACGGACTTAGAAACGATTAATAAAATGTCTAAAATGGTAACGTGTATTCGTGTTAAACGTAAACAATGTTTTACGACATATCGGTGTGGACCGTTCAAATAAGTTTACGGTATGCAATATAGGCGGTATAACTTGGACAGGACTGGTGAAAAAATTAGTTAAAATTTACAAATTTCTCTAATATACTTCAAAGTGCAAGGTCTTTAATGGTGGCATCACCAAGGTCGATATCCTATGAGAAGACCATATGATAATTCCGTACAGATGTGAACGGTCCAGTGATCTAAGAAAGAATGCTCCCTGCTTTTTTTTCGAGTTCTCTAACCTTCATCGAATTTTAGGCCGACCAACCAATTCCCAAAAGCATATACTCCAGAAGCTAAAGAGAAAACACCTTAAAATTGCTAAAATTACTTGAAAATCCCTGCGAAATTAAAATATATATGACAACGAAGTTGACAGACTTCTAGAAGGGTATAGTTATATTTTTAATAAATGATTACTAAATATTTTAAGAAATTACACTTATTATTTTTTACATTTCTACATACGCCTTTCTTCAAAATGTGTCTTATAATAATTGGTTAATAAAATGATTCCAAAAAATTTGCTGGATTGGGTTATCTCAAGGTAAGTACTTACCAATAAAAAAGTCTCTAAACATATAAAGCCTCTAGAAATCCATCCGGCTTATTTACCTCCTACATTTGTACCGGAGTCCCTAAGTTGAGAATTCTATTCTTATGGTGTGCGCTAAAAAGGCACTCGGACAAAAGACAACTAGCTATAAGGTGCCAAAATGGCCGAACCTCGCCATGGGCTTTTACCTTGCATGTATTATAGCGTGTCGAGCTAAGATATCTGTATTAGCTAAGCTAACCACACTTACATACTTATATGTACATATATATGTCTTGCCGTAATTACATTTGCTTGTCAATTATAAGGGATTGGATGACAGGGATCCAATCACGTCAGTACATTGTCGACATGTGTTGCCACGTTCTCTTGAGAAGCAAGGAAACTACACGTCGCTCAAACTAAATGACAAGTGAATTCTCATTTCACGATTACTTCTGTTTATTTTAAAGCTATCAAGATGCAAGCATTATATTTCACCAGCCGATACCCGCGACTTAGTCTGCGTTGTTCATTTTATTTTAACAATATATTTTGAGTTCAGATGAAAAAATATTAAAAAATAAATTGATAGCCACAATATATATTTTGCTTACAAAATTTCTTAAATATTTTGTAGTGTTTATAAAAATTTAGGTTTCTTAAGTTTAACTCATTTTCTAAATATGGACCAAGTGTCTAAGAACTAAGAAGTAAAACTAAAATGATTTGATCTAAATCTATGCAGTAATTTTTGAATGATGCGCACACGAATGCAGACTTCTATTTGTATATATAAAAGACGAAGATACATTAGCAACCGCCTGCCTTAAATAACAACAAAAACTAAATGCCACCTAGTGATGTATTATAGTAAAAATAAGATTGTATAAAACGTTCTACATTAAAAAAATATTAGGCGTACCAACATCCATAGTGATCTGTCAAACAGTGTTATAGTTTTTCGATTTTCAGATATATTACCATAAATTTTTATATGTACGGTATAAACTAGTCACCACCTGTGTCTTCCTTTGCTTTAAATTATGAATCTACCGGGAACTAAAAAAAAACAAACTATAGCCAAAGAGTAAAAAAAATCTGGAATCTCACCTACCGGGTAAAACTACTACAAATAGCCATGCAGATGACCGCATGAGTACAAATATTTCATCAAATTTAGTCAAGCTGTGTACGTGGAGAAGAAATAGGAATACGTGCGTTCATATCGGAACTTGATGTACGAAGAATATGGGATATAAAATTAATGAAATATTTTATTGTACACATCAGAATGTCCTACTCCATAAAATTCATAAATTTACGCTACGTTTTTAAGCCTCTCAGAAAACCGACGTGAAGTAACAGTGCTTGCACTGTTGCGTTTCGTTCGGTCAGTGAGAGCGCCGGAGGCCCACATATTTAAAAGGCCGGCAACGCACTTGCGACTCCCCTGATGTTGCTAGTGCCTATGGACGGCGATGATCACTTATCATCAGGTGACCCACCTGTTCGTTTGCCCCCTATAATATAAAAAAAAAAAGCCGCGCTATATTTCTAAATTCTAATATTCCGATATAGCACAAGTAGGCGCCACTAATTGATGAGAATATTCATAATTACAATTTATTGTTTTACACCATTCAGAATTTGGCGTGCCAACATTCTTTTGTTATTTATTCTTTTCAAATAAAATTAAAACGCGGGCAGAGTCGCTAACTGAAGCATGTCGGTAACATAAATAGGAAGTGTCGAACGTTATCTTTTATGTATCAAATCTATAAAAATCACGGATCACGGGCATTGGGAATCTTTCAGTAGTTTCATCGCGGATATGATCCGATCGTAACGTCAGTTGCTTGTTTATGTTTACGCTTTAAACTCTTCCTATACTGAAATACACGTGTACCTTATATTTATATATTAATATATGATAACTATGAAAATAAGATCAAACTTTATCTTTACAATACGACCATTTAATGAAATAGAGTGGCAACCGAACAATTAAACGTTCAATCTGTCAATTCTGTAAATATTTTTAAAGATCACCTGTACTGCGTCTTCTGTCTCGCTCACTCATATTTTTATATGGACATTTTTTTAGCCAAATTTCTCACATTGCCGTGCGGATTTTACAAACATCGTCTTTCATACAAACCTTGTCCTGACAATAAAAAAAAAACAAAAAAAAATAATTACTCAAATAGACACAGCTGCTCTGAAGTGATGCGCTTACTACATACATTCAGCTATTCATTTTTATTTATATAGATATGAGATTAAGATAGACAACCAAACATCACTTTGTGGATACATCACTATTCGTTGCATAGATATTATCGAGCGAAAATCAGAGAGAAAAATGTCTTTTATGTGTCCAACTTCACACACCATCTTTTTCTTCAATATTAAACGATAGTAGTACCAGTAATTGGAATTAGTAAATGTTTATTTATAAAACAATATCATTAGGTAAACATCTATATATTATAGGTAGAAGTATCATTGTTTTACTAATTATTAGTGAGGCACAGATCAAAGATTGTTGGCGGCATAAGCTTAAAAAAGTATCTGATTTATTAAAAAAAAATGAAACAAAAAATGATGTATTGTTACAATATTTTTTATGTAAAAATGTATTTTTAATTTATTTTTTCATTTGTACGAATTTTTTTTATTAAACCATAAATTATGCGGTTTCTTTGTGAATTTAAAATTTATTTAAATTAAAAACATAATTTGCCATTTTTAGGTCTGGGAAAATTTGAGAAAAATCGTCCGAGTCACAGTTAAAAAAATGATGTTATAGTAATTACATAATTAAATTATATCAACAGTAAAAGGAAATAAATGTATAGAAATGTTTGCAATTAAAAAATAAAGAGATACATTTCAAGTCTCGTCGGGATATCGGATATTTCACTAATTATAATGCAATTTACAGCTATATAAATAAAGTTATACAGATTTGCAATTGAGTGCGCGTATCACGCAAAACCTACTGAAAATATTTCAATATGTTTTTTAGTTTTACAATTTAGACACTCAACGTCTTATTAAAAAAAGATAAATACGCGTCGAACACTTGTTTTAAAAAAGTTTGATCACAAAAGAGTGTCTTACCTTTGCTTAGAAATAGGCACTAGTTAAATGTTAAACATTGTATAACACTTGTCTAAGTTCACAATTCTCATTTTATTGTTGTGATTATTTTAATTCTATTTGCCGGCAAAAAATGTTTCGTAGTCAATTATGAATTTCGTGTGTATAATTAATATGAAAGATGTAGGTAAATTAGATAATTTTGAAGATTCACAAGTAAATGACAACTACTGCAATATGAGATTATTGACATTTCACAATGTATTTATTCGGAGATTATACTGTTGTTCCACTTTACGCAATTGGGCATATTATTTTAAACTTATATATTGCTTATTTTAATAATGACATTATTTTCTTTACACCAAATCTCACAATAATTATAACCAATTTCACTTAAAATAAATAAATATACTTAATGAAGATCTAAACAAACATATTATTCTTAAATTGAAACGCTTTTGAATGATGAGATTGTATTGAATGAATGCTATTCAGAGTTGCTTGCATTAAAAACAAAAAACAGATAATTTAGCTAGAGACCGCTTAAACACTCTTTTGTAATAAAGTATTTTAAACATGTATTAGACACTGTTTAGTAAAACTCGTGTTAATCGTTTGTTCATTTTTGTTTTTGTAATAAGACCGCTAACCTTTATCTGAAAAAGTTATCACGACATCTTCATTGAATATGAAGTTATTAAACTTGCAGATCGGCATGAAAGCGGCGTCCATCAGATATAATGCATTCGCTTCGTTAAGCCCAGATAAAAAAAAACTTTATTGACAAGTTAGTTATTGCTTCAATATTATCGTCTACAGTCAATCGACAAGCAATATCCTTGGTCAAAGATTTACAAAAGAAAGACTACAAAAAAGCATTCTTTGTATAATTACATTGAACAAATATATCGTAAACTGGTTCAAATTGGTTCTTTAGCACTAAAATATAATTACTAACTTGCTACAATACGATGTTTTATTGACAAGAAACTTGGGCTTGTAAAAATCGATCGAGTCCTTCGATGCGTTGTCCAAGCATCATATCTGGGACGTTAATACCTAGTTTACGTTCTTAACATAATATATTTATTATCATCAAAAGAAGCAATATCTCATAGAGTAAGTCTTATACTAGAACTGTTCTTCATTGAATTATTCGAAGTAGAGATATTTTATTATATTCATTCAAGAGAACTATGTAAATATTTGAATTAATGGGCAGTCTCTTATTTATTAATTCGTAATTTAATTACTATTTACCTTGATTAATATTATCATTATTGTTTATCCCCTATAGATAATCATAACGCAGCCTAGAGTTTTAGAAAAGGCCGCTACCAATCACTAAAAGTCTCTTCAACGTCGGTTAAGCCCTTTCGCAGATTAGCCCTATTTTTATTTTATTTACATGTATAGGTTGTAATTTAATTACATGTATCAATTCGAACGAATTAATTTAACAACGGAAACATTTTATTGGTATCCCCGCAAATGTACTTAAATATCCTAAAAATATATATGGCCTTTTACGTCTACAATGGGAGATTTAAACAACATTATAAAGACATTTATTTCAATGGCCATATGATTCAATTCGGGAGCGACAACATCGCCCACAGGATTTACAGTGTATTATTTAAATTTCCACATTATAACAGAATACGAGTAAAAAAATCGGTATTGTCTCAAAAATACTTACAATTATCGCTTTGTTTTTATTTTCATAAATAATATTTAATAGATATCACGTTAATTTTATTATATTACATTCACTTGTTCACGTAAAACTTGTACACACACAAACTTTTTGTCACTTATTCGTAGCGTTATTGAAATTACATAGGTGTTGACGCAACGCGAGTCGAGGCGGGACTACCGACCGTACAGTAAACTCACTATACAGTCGCTTAAACATAATATTAGAAGAGCATTGCAACTTAAATTTCTTATAACTTATTCACATTTAAGTAAACAAATGATAGAGAAAATAAACTAACATTCTCAATTTATGGGCAATCAGTTCTTTGTTTAAATACTTGTTCAAACGGAATGTCTATGACTAATCTTTACATGTAAAAACAATTAAAATGTCCGTTGCTTCTCCGGAATGATATCTACACGACTACTGAATCTATTTTGACGTGACTATTACTGGTAAATAGAACACTTTTCTTAATATTATCTACTTTATATATCATTACGATTTCTCATAGAGTGTAATCAATAATGATAAAATGTAACAGAGGTGAATTAATATGTTTATAGTAGTTCAGTAGAAATTATATATTTACAAATAAAAAAACAGCCCACGATTTATTTCCGATTAAAGTAGTGGTTCCAATGAAATAACAAAAAAAACAGAATCTTATTGGCTGATATAATAATACAGATAAGACGATCGAGAAAAAAATATCAAAGAATCATAAGCTCGCTTGTTTATCCTAATATATGTTCATTGTTAGATAATTCTGAAATGATTCTATAGGATCTACCTATAGACCTGTGCTTGTGTGCTTGTGAAATTATTCAGCATTATTATTCCATAATATTTAACACTCCCTATATGATTACTAGATATTATTGGTTATATTTTCGCAAATAAGCCTAAAAACAGTCTTAAAAAAGGCAGTTGAATATTTTGAAACCAAATTTATAGATTCTCTTTTCTAATATTAATTAATGTTATCCAGGGCAGCGTTTCTCAACTTTTTTTACTAAGCGACACGCTAATTTACTATTAATAAATTCTCGATATCCTTGCATACGAGTACATGTAAAATATTTGATAGTACAAAGCGAATGAACGTAAGAGTTTATAAATCTCGCGACATATTTTCACAAATGTGTCGCGACATGGTGCTTGAAAACCGCTGATATAGGGATTCAATGTCATGCATTTATATCTATATGTAAATAGGCGAACATAAAATAATTCAGTACCTTTTCTGCTCTGTTTCTCAACTGTTTTTTTTGTTCAGTAGATATTGACGAGATTTAGTGTTATCAATAAAATAATATGGAAAGTCCATAGTATCAACGAATCGATGTTTTTATTTATAAGCCTATATTTATCACTAGCGGCCCGCTCCGGCTTCGCACGGGTATAAAATATATAGCCTATGTCATTCACTGAAAAAATGATTAAAATCGATCCAGTAGTTTTGATTTATTCCTTACTACCCGTGGCCCGCATGCGTTAAATTTGGAGTAACTTCAAAAATAACAATATTTCTTCACTATTTAATTTATGTTATTATACATTTAAACCTTCCTCTTCAATCACTCTATCTATTAAAAAATCCGTTGCGTAGTTTTAAAGATTTAAGCATACGTAAGGATATAGGGACAGAGAAAGCGAGTTTGTTTTATACTATGTAGTGATACGTTATGCTATCATCATGTCATATCGTCATGTCATAACGTCTATAATCTACAATATTTGTAAAATACTCAATACAGTTTTTATGATTTAGAAAAAAAATGCTGGAAATACTATACATTAATATATGAAGTAAAAACTTTGCATCTCTTATTATGGCTGAATATCGACCACTAGAGTTAGTCCGGTGAAGCTGTGAAGGCTCATAGTGCCAAAAGCATATAGTCAGTTCGAAAGAATAAAATGTCACCAGATGGCGCTTTAGCGCATCAACTTTTATACCCTTTAATCAATCGTAATGAAAATATGTATATATAGATATTTTGGCCAAAGCATATTTACACAATATCTATTGTAATTAAACCATTACAAGTACACGTATAGAGCCAAGGGAATAACTAGTTACTGATAAAAATAGTACCAACTTTGAAATAAAACATGAGCTATTTGAACTAGCAGCTACACTCATTACAAGTTGCAGCTTATTGCTGAACTAGGGCAAGTCCGCACGTAACCATAAAACATAACTACTCGGCCATCAAGTGCAACAAACCGAAGGGATAGATAAAGTGTCTATTATTAAACAGGTACGTGGTAATCATCCAGAGTGTTTTGTTTTATATTTATTATCTGTGGATAAAATAATATATATAAGCTTTCCAAATTCGAACGTTTTTCAGGATGTTCGCGTGACTCGCGCAATTTTTCACTGCCAGCCAGTATGTAACTGATTTTTGGATTTTGAAAGATAGAATGTAAATAAATAAAGACATCTGTCACTGGGTCTTCCTTTGTATATTCACTGATCGCAGATTGTATTTGTTCTGATGCAGTTATAAAAAATCGTTTTTAAAGAATGTGCTAGGAATTCGGTGGCAAATATTAAATTTTTTTAATTAAACACAAAATTGTACTATTTGTTGGCAATACACTTGTTACAAAATCCGATCCTTAATAAATGCTTTATGCAAACCCTAGGAATTTACTCCACCAGCGTTCTCTTTATTGGCTCGCCCATAAGTGGTAGTAAAACTGAATTCGATCTTGAACGGAGATGGTAGTTCTATGGATACTGGTTAAGTTATGATGTAATATATTTTAGTGAGTTTAACTACAAGCAGAAAATTAAAACTGATCTACGAAGTTGGTAAATTTGCTTTTATAGAATAACTCACTTCTATAGTAATAGCTATTAAGATATCTAGATATAATTGTTATAAACATGGATAATAGAATTTGCAAAATGGTGTCGAGTTATTTCCATATTGAATAGTCAAAAAGATACCAGAAACCTGGAAAATTGTGTCTGTCAGTTCAATATCGTATATCGAAATTAAAATCTATTCCTAGTCTCGAGAGAGATATAACAAAGAGAACTCATGTAAACAAGGATAGAATCATAAAAAAATATTGAAACCCAAATAAAATTGTATACGAAACATTTGTGGATGGCGCAAATGTGAAACGTCAGAGTTTGAAGCGGATTTAGCTCGAAACTGTTGGGGTGTTTCAGGAACATTTGGCGCAGATGGACGTACATAACTAGCAATATTGCATAACGAATACAAAATGCTTTTCGCATATATTTTCGGTAACTGTTTTATCTTTCTATGAATTTTGTAATGTTTTTGACAATTAGATATGTAAAGTTTCTAGTGGGGTCGTTTTTACTTGGTAATAAGTCTATTTTTTTATTATGCATGTAGCTCTAAAGAGATAGATATATTTTATAGATAATATAGACAGAGACAGATAGGTATGATCAATATCTACACATTTTTTATAAAAATAACTCGGCTTTTTAAAAGATATAAACACAAAAAATATCATCGCCAAAATGTGTTACTTTTTTGTTTGACGAGATATCTCTCAAATGAATAGTATCATAGATGTTTTGTCTTTCTTGATTGAAATCATTTAATTCATATGTTTTCTTTTCTGACGTATTCCTTTATAATTATAAGTTATTTTTGATCACAATATTATATGAAGTTAGGTGACAATGTACTCTAGGATGGTAATGTGCTAAACCTAAAGAAGGTGTAGCTTCCATAATATACCAATGGACCCTTAAAGATGATCGATTCGCAGGTGGCAACTCATCAGGAAAATGTTTGCTAATAACTAACCACTTTCTTATTGCTTCATCACAGCTTCCTTCACCGCAGGTGTATGCTCATTCGATCGGATGTATGATCACATAAGGTGGCAAACAACGATCTCTACTAAATCTAATTCTAAATTTGTTAGAGCCTCGTTAATTTCTTAGCACAACAGAACGATGCCCATAGAAGAAGAAACATATCTCAAAACCAAAATAACTTCAGTACAGATTGTTGAAGCAAATTGTTATCAAATTAACTTGGCCAATTATATTAATAATTATAAGTTTTATATAAACAACTTTTCTATGCAAAAAAGGCAATCGACACCAAACACAATAACAGTACAGTATTAAGGTACTGTAAATTGTCATGGCTGTGGTTTACATTTGAGGTCTGAAAATCTCGATAGTTTAGTACAAAATGGAACAGAACCGATAACTACACCTACAGATAATCAAACTCGGAATCTATGTAGCTTAACTTAAAGATCCCGAATAAACTAGATTACGACGGCGGTCAATGAAAATAACATTTCTGCAAAAATAATACGTATTGAATAGAGCTCTCTTGATCTGAGACGAAATACAATAGCCGTCTGGCTGTTCTACAGCCAGACAAAGATTAATAACTTCTGAGTAAATAAACAATAATGCGCAGATGGTTATAATTCGATAAACCAAGGGTATGGGAGTAAAATATTTCATATTTTATTATGTATATTTTGTAGTGCTTTCATATCATACAGTTTAATTTATTGCCTATGCAGTGACATTATAGTTTATGTGAATTTGTGTTGAGTTAACTTGTTTAAATTAGCGTCAAAAGTGATATAGTTCATTTCAAGGAGCTTTATTTGAATCAGGACCGTCTCTCTTAATTTATCAGCGTTGTGTATAGCAAAGTTAATATCGACCACTAGAGTTAGTCCGGTGAAGCTGTGAAGGCTCATAGTGCCAAAAGCATATAGTCAGTTCGAAAGAATAAAATGTCACCAGATGGCGCCAGATGAATAATAATTGTGGATATAAATACAAATGTTTATTATTCTGATGAAATAAAATGATGGATGGTAAATAGAACAGAAGTAAACCGTACATTTAAGTTAGATGTTACTATAAAATATGTGTAACATTTGTTTCGAAATCATCCTATTATTGAAAATATATTCAAATAATGTTGGTACAATTTCGAAGTCGAAAGCCAGACGATGTACAAAACATAGAATTTGCATTGTAGCGGCCTTTTACGAGTTAACGCAATTATTTGTTACTTATTTAACCAGTTCCCAGGAATAAATACGTTCTAAAATCCGGTTCTATTACTCGCTAAAGTTCTAAATAGTCAGTCGTTTTCGTGGCGCCGTCGTAAAATGAAATAATATTTGCAAAGTTTCATAGAAGCGAACTTTTGAATATTTCCATGAGAATTTTCGTTTTCATTAAAGAATATTTAGGTCGCGATGTGAGTCTGTAAACGAGAAAAAATCCTTAATTAAATTATGCTGTGATCTTAAGAATTCGGCGCCGCTTTTGAGTACGTCAAAGCGTTTTAAGTTTGAATTTGTAGAATATTTCAACTATGTCGTATTTAAATAAAATTCATGTAACTTGAACGACCATTTTTAATTAATTTGTTTTCTGCATAACTGGTTTTTTTTGTGCAATCGCAATTTTAATCCAAGGGTTCGTTATGTGTAATTACCAATTTAATTTAATAACTAGCTAATACCAATAATTTTATTGTAGTGATCTTTTTCTTTGTTTTCTGTTTTATCAATTTAAATTATAGGCTGCTCTATAATTTTTTAATTGTCATTTTATTATTATTACTTAAACTATTACTGATTTAATTTTTTTTATGCTAAAGTGCAGCAAACAGTTAGACGGCCCATCTGAAATTAAAACGTTACCGTCGCCTATGCACAACTGCAACACCAGGGGCATCACTTTTGTGTTGCCGACTTTGAAGAGCGTGTTTTAATCGCCTTCTAAAGAGCCCCATGTCATAACCCTGCATGTGCGAATACTGCACTGGGTACCCAATCCACAACGTTAACGTGCGCATAAAAAAGCTTCTAAATAACCTTATGCTTGTTACCATTCTGCTGGACTTTAGGATATATGAATGTGCAACCAGCCAGCGGCTGCGGTGCGAGTTTGGAACGGTGATGAGGGCACCACTCATTCAGAACACTCTCCGTTATACATGCGGTAAAGAACACATAAAGACTCAATGTCTCTGCGAAATTCTAATGACTCTAGATCACATGTAGATTCGGGATCGTCAACAATGCAAATAGCTTGGTTTTGCACGGAATCCAAAGGTTCACCGGACCACGTTAGGCTCCTGCCTATATGTGTGAGCAGTACTTTATATGTGGACGTACTTCCGCTTTATAGACCACAAGTCATTGCTTTGGGGTGCTTTGATTGGTCGATCTTTTAATATTTGTAAAATTATATACTTACTACTTAGCCGTTACGAAAAACCGTGATGATATATAGTCTATGTAATACCCTGGAAGTCCTCTATCTATATTCCAAGTTTTTCGAAATTCATAGAAAAAATTAAGTTTACATGTTTTCTTCTACTTCTGCGATATGGTTTTGTTTCTTAGAGTTACAATATGCAGCTATGTAATTCAGAACCTCCATAAATGTTGTTAATAATAGAAAAATAATTAGTCATCGATTTGAAACATTATTAAGTGGTAATTTTGTGGTAGTACGTGAAAATCGTGTTCGTCCATACATCATATTATGTTTTCCGGTATCAGCCGGTATATATTTGTAACTAAGATGCTTGATAGGGTTCTTGTAGTTTTGGATCGCAACTAACATACACATGATAATAAGTCCATTATAGCGGATCTCTTTGAAATCTTGTTTTGGGTTCAACTATCATTTATACAGTATCCAAAAGGTGTCCAGACTGACATGAAAAGACTACTACTGATGAATTTTACACTTCATGATGTATACTATTATTTTTCAATTGCACTACGCTTGCCGTCAGTTTTCAGGCTAAACTGAATAAGAAATATTTTTGTGCCGATAGTTTATCGAAACTTCCTAACTATTATATTACAATTTACATTAAAGTAAACGAAGCCGCGGGTAAAAGATAGTACTCATTAACATTGAAAGAACATTAAATTTACCTTGCAAAGTAATTTTCTTGCATACCATAATATACTGCATGCGAATAGGAAGATTTATTTATAGTAGCTAGTTAGTTTATGACCGCGTAATTAGGACCCCTGGTGTTTATATTGTCTGGGGTAATGAAATTTTATGACGAGTAAATCATTTATAAATCATGGTTAAATATAATTGACAATTATTAGGAGTCATTATATTATCTTACTCTGCAGAAGTGTGTTGTGTTATGCAGAAGGTTGCATGTCTTTCAAATGTATGTAAATCTATTTATTTGGCAGGCTCTGAAACTTAAACAGTTCAGTGAATTTTAATATATAAAGTGTCGTTAGACTCGTGTATATTGTGGAAGTGTCATTGGTGATAATATTTAAATATGGTGAATCTAAAAGAGAGAAGGATTGAAATGAAAAGGAAAATAAGTTATTATTTATCTGTACTATACAAGTAAAATAATTTAAATTTACATAGCCTATGCCATTTCCACAACGAAGACTCACGAAATCTCATATGTCAAAATCCCTTTTTTTTCGACCTGACTCTTCGCTTGACGTAACGGGCCTTTATAGATCGGACTATGTCAAAATATATCAAGTCGTTTAGGTAACAAAGCGGGTCAAAAAATACACTCTAGAAACTGTATCCGTCTGTAGTATCGGGTAAAAATAATCGTATAAGTTGAAACCTTATAAACTATGTTTTTAATGTGTTTCATTATTTTTGGAGCTGGACTTTTTTTTCTATTATAAATAATAATTGTGGAAACTATCATAATCATAAAGATGAGAATCTTTAATAACGTAAAAGCACAAAGGAATAATTCATAACTTCAGTTTTTTTAAGAGATAATGAGCTATGGTCTACAAAAAATGATCGAAGTAAGCCTTTACTGTAACAGAAGAAGATTAAATAGTACGCGAAATTTATATTTACGTAGCACTTCTCAAAATTTCACAATTCTCTAGTCCCTCATTACCAAAGGAAATTTCCTAACAGTACGATTTATTTGATGCCTTCATTTTTTATAAAATTGTTATAAAATGTTAAAAAGTGTATATCGATGGTAGCTAGTTATTTCTTGTATTTAGATGATGTCGGTATTTTACTAAATCTAACTTATCTAAGTTTTTGCGGACGTACATTAGATTTTTCAAGAATGTACGTTCCTTTACATGACCATCAAGTAATGAAATAAAATGGAACAATTGAACGTCAAATCTGTCAATTATATAAATAAAGATCTTCCTACAGTCTTCTGTCTCATTCATTTTTTATGTTTTTTATTTAATCCAAATCTTTCGCTATTCCATACAATTTTCTTTCATACAACTTTGTCCTGACAATTACATACACACAATAATAAATTAATCAGTCAAATAGGTGCAGATGTTCTGCAGTCGTGTGCATATATATACACTCAGCAATTGATTCTTATTAGAATAGATTAAGGAGCTATACTGAAATATATTAAGGATGATTAAAAATTAATTCAATGCTACGAGAGGCACGAATGCATGATAAAGTGGCGACACTTTACCTTGTTGTACAATTCAACATACACCTAACTCAAAATACAAACACAATCCTTCAAATTCTAAAAAAGAGCTTTACTTAAGCTTGCTAGCTGTCATCCTTAAGTTGAAAATTTGTCGCCAAGCTCCTCATGGTGTTCTGGCAGCTGTACTTCTCTAGGTTTACCGTGTTAACTCTCTTAGAGTACACCTTAATTTAACTTCACGTGGGTTTGTGCTCAAATATCAAAGCGTACAAAGTATAACCAAAAATACTTGTAAAAATACTTATTTAATCGACTAATAGTTTAAAAATTAAATTAGCGGTGCCCTCACTTAATGAAACCATTTTTATTATATGTCCGTTTCTGTCACGATTTTCCTAATTTAATTCTAAATAAGGAACAAACATTGTATTTCTCTTTAATCTATGCTAACAGAAATTGACTGTTATAAACGTGCAAAAAAGTAACTTCCAGTCGCAGTATGAATAATTGATTACCGATTCCCAGTAGCTATAAATCGACCAGTAAAAATTGATCTCGTGACTGCGCTACCTGAAACTTGAATCAGCTTAAACGTTTTAAAACCTAGGACCGTTAGTGAAGTCATCAATCATTTCTCACATTAGCACTTTTTTCAGACGGTTAATTTTTGATATTACATTCATCCGACCTTCGTGAGTCAGTTTATCTCGGCTTAACAAACTTTATTACAAAGTTAATGAAGCTAACAAAGATTAGTGAGTTATTAAAATATTACCCATCACACTACCCGTATAATGCAATAGCATTATTTAAAAACCCTCTAATATCTCCTTCCCATTGTCAATGGAGTTCACATAATTAAGATATCAAATTGAACTATTTTAAAAATGTTATCTTTAGCTATTAGAATGATGAGATACTCTGAGAATTACATGTACGCATGTGTATTTATAACTCTGTCTTCTTCTAATTAATTATATACAGTTGTGTCTATATAAATTTTGTTGTTTTTTAATATGCAACAATGGATAGTAAAACATTTTAAATTGATATAATTACAGATCTGAATATTCCCAGTAAATTTTGTTGTCTTTGCTATTCGTGAGACCGCGTCACAGACTTCATTCAACTCCTAACTTTTTAAATTCTTAGGTAGTATTTATAGTAGTTGGGAGGATAAAAGCTTATGATCTAAATGATATAAAACTATCCACTTGATCTTTATATTATCATACACTGTTTACGTTTTATAAATTTTCGCTCTCTGTTTTATTGCAGGAAGTAGTAACAGTAAGAAAACTAGAAGAAATAGCATGAGAAACCAGGAAATTTGAAGGGTTGTCTTGGTAAATATTATGCCAAAATATTTAAGTATATTGTTTAACTATTTTATCCCGGTTTATTTCAAAAAGCGAGTACTCTTGGTAGCTATCTAATCTAAGACTGATGGGAAGTATACTTAAAACTAGGTCATTTGTGTAAACGATTTGTCAATATTCAGTAACCTTGCTTCTTCATTTTATCATCCAATTTAAAATGGTCATAGCAGTTACAACATTTTTTTTTCAATAACAGTTAAATAATATTACTATAGACAAATCTATAATAATATATACAATTCTTTGTATGTATGTTTGCACGGACTTAAATGTAAATTAGCAGATAATGAAGACACTTTAAAAAAAGATTTCTTATCATTTCAGAAATTGATCAGTTAACGTTTTATGGGCTATTTGCTATTTGAACTGTAGCTGAAAGCCACTGTTAGTCCAAGACATTTTTTTTTTTATGATTAAAGAAAATAAAACGAGTACGCCGGCAATTTTTACTAGTATGTCAACAAGCTAACGAGATAGGCTTTGTTTTGTTTGTATTTCTAATTCACATCCGTCAATGTCGTTAAGTTCGTTCTTTAGATCGAATTTACACTATACTAATTATAATTATTTAAGTCACATGGAATAGTTTTTTTTTTAAGGCAGAAATTTAAATTTATTTTAAATGATGTAAAAATGCAGAAGGACGTTATTGTATCACTACCAAATAAACAAAGAGCATTTTCTCTTTTATTGGCTTCTATAAAGCTTTATAATTTATATTTGATTACCAATTTCTGTTATATTATAAACAGGTAAACGTCCTAAACGCTTGTTTATTATTATATTATAAATGACAACACCATACAATATCTTCATGTAACGGTAAATGCAACGCCCACCAATAGCTCGCATATGGAAGGATTTCTTAAAATGCACTTGATATGTTATACGTTATAGCCTTTATAATTATTCGGATGTGTAAGCTACATGTACTGCAAAGTTTCGCCAAAACCCGTTCAGTTGTTTTTGCGCGAATGGGTAAGTAACTTAATCCAAC
The DNA here is from genome assembly GCA_035772565.1 of Antheraea assamensis. Taxonomy (NCBI): domain Eukaryota; kingdom Metazoa; phylum Arthropoda; class Insecta; order Lepidoptera; family Saturniidae; genus Antheraea; species Antheraea assamensis. The sequence continues at coordinate 443,941 of JAQQSE010000181.1, read as the reverse complement.
CTCAAAAATTTACTAGTAATAAAAAATGATTAGGATTTTACTAAATACTTGTAGACTGTGACAGTATTTAAAGTAGCTTCATGTGTTTATTTGCTATTTAATATACCTTGAAATTGACTTCTAGCTGATAGGTTATGCAGTATGATGCTTACATTTATTAATATTTTATTCGATTTTCCTTTCATCAGAAACTATACTGGTAAACCTATGCCCATGAGATTTACTTGGAAATATGATACAATCGAGTAATATTGTATCGTAAACGATGGAACTTACACAAGGGTATAACTTTTAGCGAGGTCTTGTTACTTTTCGACATTTGATTTGATCAATCAGGCGTGTTATCACTCTTCTCCCTTTATGTGTTAATCCTTGAAGATGTTTATGTAATTGTGTTATTAGATATAATTTCTGTCAGTCTGCTTGTTCTTTTTTCCAAAAATTTCTTTAGAACAGTTAAAATTCTTTTAAGGTATTTCTTTTATCTAAAGAACATAAATATCGTGGAAACATTACGTGAAACCAAATCTTTTAATATGAAATTCACTAAGGTACTAATACTACTCAATTAATTAATAAAGTCGATTTACACGTAATTTGTACAAAAACGACAACGCAAAATTGAGGGTTCCGATTTCGATTAGAAGTTTTCGACAAGCCATCTTTCGCATTTCTCTAGTTTCCACGGTTTAAGAGACATCCCAAAAAATAATAATAAAATCGATATGGTGGAACACGTGCGGAAACAGACTAGCTAAACGCTACGAATGCTCGGTTTACCAATTATTGCTATGTCGGATATGGGTGACGTTATAAATGATCGACAGCTATCACATAGATTGGCAGATTTAGTGCGAAATGCTCGATTCATACTCGTGGGATGCAAATCGGTATCGATTAATACCGGAATATATATGTTATAGCAAAACCCCAGTAACTGGTAACGTGACTATGATGCGCCTTTTTCGATTCACGTAATTTCTGAATTTTTTAATCTAATTTATAAGATTTTAGTATTTTAATAGCCCTCATAACCTCTGGTATTGGGAACATCCAACGTTGCCTTATTGGTTTCTTAGTAAATTTGTCTAGAGAAAGACAAGAATGCGTATTAAAGAAGAGTGGCATCGGTAGTAGTACACTACCTACACTTGGATCTCAAGTTTCAAGCACTGCCTCAGACTCATCTTACCACGATGGATCCAACAACCGTATGGTGTATTTGTGGAATACTAAGATCTTCATCTCTGCATGTCATTATGTGTACCACAGTCAGTTTTTCGAGCTCATATACATAAAAAAACCTCAAACACACAAAGAGATCATAAAGAATCTTTACACATGTAATCTTAAATAAACTTCACATTTTTAACCACCTCAATTTAATTATATTCAACGTTACCATGTAGAAATGCATCTTTACTCATATTCAAAGATATATTAAAACGTTCGTACAAACATAAAGTGTACTATAAAATAGATCAAATGTTACTGAATGGTCCATTGTGATGGTTTTAAGAATAACTTATCTAAACAACATCCCTTGTTATGAGTTCGTTAACCCGACATTACTGATATGCATTTGTTAGGGTAATTATTTTGTTAATATCTAGTGGAATCATTAACGTTCTCACCTTATATCACTTTAGTTACAGTTACTATTGGATATAAAATATAAGATAGACGGAAAAGTTTCAGAAAAAGTTGCATAAGTAAAGTCCTCGCCAGCTTGAATCAAGATGAGCATTACATAAATGTAGGTATAAATACGTGTTACATCGAGACAACTTAAGGATATATAAATACCAATTTTAGATTCCTATTATATATTTTACCTTTGTTTTGTATTAAACTCTTGACTGTATTATGCGCAAGCCGAAACTGAAAAGCACGTTCAGAATATTATATATTAAGACGATCGCTAGCGGTTATGTAATCGATCTTACTTATGATTTGATAAATAGCATTAAAAATAAAACAAGTTTCAAAAATGTAATAAAACTAGAAACCATGATGTTATAAGTAATAATAGTATAAAAAAGTATGTGCGTGCTTGAAATGAAAACTTGAAGAAGAAAATGAAAGAGGTACAAAAAAAAGCCACCGCGCCCGACGTTGTTAACTTCAGTGATCGGACGAGAACCGGTATATCTAGCACTCTACCCAACACTGTGTTTACCCCGCCACTTTTCGTCACGCAAAAAGGTTGCGGAACAGAATTTTCAAGCGCTCCCATAAGAAGCTTCACTTAAAAATATGATGACATATTTAAAAAATAATTCTCTCTTTAATCTTCTGATTCTTACCGTTGATAGAAATGACGTAGCAGTTCACAATAACAAACACTTGAATTTATCCGTGTTTCAATAATTCTTACCAAGTTTTTGGTACAAATTATAAAACTTTATATGAACATTCGTTAAGTTACAAATTTCATAAATTATCTAGTGAGCATAGTTTTAGGTTAGCGTCCACGGGGAATAACATATAAGGATTAGTACTATTACTTGTCCTCCGAGAGGTTGGACAAAATAGTTTCATGTAAGCGTAAATGGTAATAGGAGTATACAGTCGTCCCAGTCGTTTAGTTTTAATTAAGCTACAATAATTATTCTAAATGAAAATTAATGTTTTGTCCACAAAACCTTTTGTAACATTCTCTAGTGTACAACTTATGTATCAATGAGAAATAATAACCTAGTTTCATTGCATTGTCTTTTCATTGATTTTATGAGATGAGACACGAATTATACTTTAATATTAACCCAGTAACAATGAATGCATCTGCTTTACAATTATGTCATACTTGGACTTTTGAAGAAACAAAGCAGTAACTTAAAATGTGTTTTCAAGGGGTAATAAAGCTGCAGAATTTACAACGTTGTGTATAATAGTTAGCTATCTAGCAGGCTGTATTGATATACTTGTTCGATAATTATATATAAAGAAATCAACAACATAAAATAGTACAGATGGTGAAAGTGCTTGGTCGTTTTCTTTCTTGTAAATCACAAACTTTATGATCTATCACGCATAACATGTATTGCATTTCAAAATACATACAAATAATACATTTCATTTATACCCAATACAATATCAATTTCAAAATTGATATTCTTATATTCAGAGTCTCTATTAAAACATAGAGATGGAACTGACTGTCTCAGGATTTTCTTTACTATATATATATATGATAGCGTTTAACCACAATAATCCCATCATAATCAACAGCCTGTAGGAGAACCACTGCAGGGTTATAGGCCTCTTCCCAAAGGAAAGTATAGGCATTATCACTGCGCCAGCCCACAACGTTTAGGCGATTACAAATCCTCAGAAATTCATCAGTTCTATGTTTTCCCTCGTGCAGTGGCTACAAGAACATTTTTCAGGCTTACGTTTCCTCACGACGTTTTTCTTCACCGTCAGCCGAGAGTGTTACAAATTTAAATTAGTAAATGTACGCGAATCCCGAGACATTCGTTGGTATATACCGGGGTTCGAACTTGCGAACATCGAATTGATATTCTACTGGTCAAACCAATCGACCACCACGACTTGTCATGTGACGTTAAAAGTAGAAACACACGTTAAACCTAGGGCGGGACTGGCTCTCAAGTACCTATAGCTGCTGGAATATTTTCAACTTGAGAGTGGTAGTTAGCTAGGAGGACTTAGAAAAAGCCCTGTCACCACGCATAATTAATTTTGGTGGTACTTCATATTTTCACTGTTCAATGTTCAAAAAGAATTGTTTTATGACTTCCGGCACCAAGCGCGGCGAATTACTTTATATCACCATTTAGGATTCTAGATTGATGATCGTTACAAGGTGGAAGCTGTTTTGCTTTAAATAACAAATGTGAAGACACTATGAAAGTAATGTTTGCGTAAGAGAGCAATAACTTCTCCCGCACAGTCAGTAATGCCAAAACATTAAACAAAAACTAAACGGTTTTAAACTCACTATACGTTTCTTTATTACTAGTGTAATTCTTCGCTCCCACAATAGTAGTAAATGCTAATAATGACCGTCTAAAACACGTTAGCCTTAACATAAAACGTATTTTATACATATGTTGAAAGGAGAGTGGTTTATATATTGGAGAATATTAGTGTCTGTGCTGAATTGTAAGGTCTTTACTGGAAATATGTAGAATGGGAGATAGTACAGTTTTAGCCAGACGTGAAATTTGATTTATGTAATATAGTTAGAAAATAAAAGAAGAGATGGTGTGGGTGTAATTCATAAAAATAATTTTATTTTATATATTGTATAGGATTTAGCGTTTGAACACAATCTCATCTGATATTAAAAGACAAGGTGGTCCAAGCTAATAAATATGCTAAACCTAAGTGGGGACTGACTCTGAAATGTAGCTGCCGGAACGCACCTATAGGTGCTTGGTGACACATTTTTAACTTGAGTGTGCTAAATACACTGGCGGGCTTAGAAATGCCATACCACATAATCACAAAAGAAAAGCAATACCCCCATGCTATGGTTTCATCGCAATATTCTCCTTCATCGAAAGCTCCGCATCATTTCCTAGAATTTGAACCTACTTCAATCGACAATCTTTAAATGATGATTTCACATTGTAATAGTATTAAAAAAAATGTTATACAACAAGAAAATAACTGTGCGAATGCGATAAAACTAAACACGGCACTGAATCACATACTGAAGCGAGAATTATGTCATCAGTAGTACGTACAATTTCTTGTAATGTGACGATATGGGCCAATAGCGCAGCGGTAAATAGAAGCTCGATTTCTAAATCCGCTTGAAATGACATCATTCGGATTGCAATTCAGTCATTGAGTCAGACTGCTGGACGCGTCTGAACGTACATAGATACCTATTTTATTACTTAAACGTGTCGCTAAATATAGAAGCGACTATTTATCGACTACAATCAAAAGATGTGTTAGGCTTAGTTAAAACTGTCTGTTTACGCTTTTATAATTGTATTTTTAGACGAATGCGTTGGAATTTTAGTAAGGTCAGTTTATTAGAAGGTATTATTTTGCTTTAATCGCCATATTATTTTAATATTGCCTTGGTAATAAAGATACAAAATATCAAAACAATAATAAAATGCGTTTATAGTTCTAGCCAAATTTTTTGACCGGCCTGAATATAGATGCGCAGAACACAAGTGACAGTGTGTAGTGTAGGGAATACGTATAACACTATATGCAAAACAACGAGACAATTCAAGGATAAAGTAATGGTAATTTCAAGCTCTTGACTAAATTATGCGCAAACTCAAACTCATGGCAATATTCAGAACGGTCAAAAAGATTGACCATAAGTGTAAAGGATATATTAAAAAGTTTACATTATAACAACTGCTATAATACAAATAAATCCACTATAATATTTATTGAATCGTTCTCCCCTACAACCTCATGTAGAACGTTCATTTTAAATCAATGGATTTATCCGGCAAATATTTGAGATTCAGTCAATTCGAACATCTCTTCGCATTAGTAGAATTTTAAATCGAATTGAGTTATAGATATACTGCAAAACTGTGATAAATGGTTACGGATTGTACTTTTTTTTTCAATCATATATATTCAATCTCTTTTGGAACAGACATATAAGTATTTAAGACGATTGATCCACTTTAATTTGCTATTTTAGGACATTATGTAAATTATTGCTTACCCAATCAATTATCTTCCACCTACACGACTCTACGAAAAGATATCTTATTTGTAACGTTATTCCTCGTTTTAAAATATGTTCACATATACTTAAGTGTAAGTATTGCTAGGACATTCGAACTTAATAAAACTGAAGAATGAAGGGTTCTTTTGAGGATTTACCATTTCGTTTATGACTTCTCAGATACAATAATAGTATCTAATATTAATTTCATCTAGACATATGCGTCAATGTTAACACTATGAAATTGGAATTTATAGGAGAGTGCACATTGCTATAATTTATGATGCTAGATTTGGTTTTAAGAAAGTAGACCAGTATATCATTCAGGCATGATTGAATTTATACGATAGAAAATGAAGGCTTTTGTTCATTACTGAATATTGCATGGGGATAATTTTATTTTTGGTCCTATCTTTTTCTATTCCTCTCTATTACCTATGTTTTCTTAACATGGCTTAAGTGACTAAGGTTGTTATCTAAGAATATAAAATCCATGTGTTAAGTGTAACTATTACTTGCAGTTGGACTGATTCAACATATGGTTTAACCAACACATTAATCGCATACCTGATTTCCAATAGGGTTAATTTTAGATCACATTATGAAAAAGCAGTGATGTAGAAAAAAGCATAAGAAAAAGAATTATCGTAACCATCATCTACATCTTTTTTAAATTTATCTCAAAGCCTACACTTGGGATTGGAGCGATATTAATGACAAATATAGCAAGTTTATAGATATCGGACATTATAGGTGAGATCATCCGATAGATTTTAAAATCAAATGTTTTCATATTCAGCATTTTATCGTGATTATAAACATACCTTTATCCAGGCTTTGATTTTTTTAATTATAATACTTGGTTACTCGTATTAGATACTTATATTATTATATCTATAAGAATACTGTAATCGACTATAATTAGGAACATAAATAATTCTAACAAATATTATCGTATATGTTATGCCTATTCATATTATGTTCATCTTGTTTATTATTTTCGAATATATAAAATAATTCAAGAGAGTAAGGATAGAACATAATCAGTACTTTATCTGGATTAATTGTTTACCTTATACCCCAAAGAATCACCCAGAAAATCCCTTAGAAATATTTATCAAATTGGAATGAAGATTTTAAATTGTATAATGTAACAATTCAGTTAATTTTTAATATTTTATAGGTGAAAAGGAACTGGAAGAAGATATTCTGATGTGTGTTTGCAGAAGAAAGCTATAGTCCTATTTACATATTCTATGCTTGTTAGAGATAACAAAATGCTTCTATAAATTACAATAATTATAATTATTGTAAATAATAACTCGATTTTATAATCTAATGATGAAGAATATTTTACCGCTAATCAGATCGAATAAAAATAGGAACCAAAAGAATTGTTCTCCTGTAATAAGAATAGGATACTTCACACGTAAACTGGAACAATATACGTAAATACCAATTACTACGGGTTGAAATATTTACTCTCCGATATTGCGCGGAGTTATGTAGGCCGAGCGTAAAACTGTGATGGATGAGTGTTTACAGAAACTGGAATACAGTGTCAAAGAGAATCGCTCAGTAATGGTACTTTAAACAAATTTCGTTTTCAACTAATCTTTATATCTTGAGTCTTGATTAACTTCAACTATTAGAGTATTACATACTACAAAGTTAAAATGAAGCTAAGTTAAATGATGATACGTGAATTAAAAAAAATTGTCCCTTTTTGAACTGAAGTATCGTGAGAGTTGTTATTAATTTGAATTTAAGTATTTGTAAAGTTTATAGGATCAATTAATGAGATCATTAAAAATATGTTAAAGGTACAGTATGTCATGAAACACAACTATATGATGTAATATATATGGTTTTGTTTGAAAACCGCAAAAATAATGTGTTCTTAATATAATAATGAATAGCAAAAAGGACAACCGATAGCTTGTTGACATTGGCCTGTATGTCATAGGCCGCTGCTAGATTACCATGGTCAACAATGACATCATTACTCATTTGAAATCAAGCACACTTGACCAAATATGTGCACTGGGCGGACAATGGACGCCGCTTTCAAATAATTTCAAAGGAAAATGTTTTGTTTGTCTGTTTACAAACTAACTTCTATTGATGTCACGTAGGTGTGTATTTATAATTGATGTGACGCGAACGTTAATGCGTTGATCCGTTTATGATTGAGTTTTTTTTTTTGATAATATTTTTAATGATTTCATTCAAACTGGATTTAAATATTGTCATCCTAGAAAAGTTGACGTTACTTTATAGGTTTGTAGATGGTAATTTTTGAAATCTCCGTTAATCTCTTGTAGTTAAAATTAAAGAATTCATTCATTAATATACCGAAAAAAACAGTGTTTCTAATAAAAGCAGTTAACTTCGGGATTTGTAGTCATAACCTATTCCTCGGAACGCTACTTTTTCTTGGATAATAGTATCCTATCTTCTTTTCTGTACCCTTCTGTGTGTAAAATTTAGTTGGGGTAGTTAAGAAGTGAAAGAGTAAACAAAAGCAAAAAAGAATGAACAAGAGTATACAAACTCACTTTCGCATTTATTTTATTGGCTAGGATTTGGGTGTTAATTTTTCATGTCCCGAAAAACATGTATTGCTATTATAGACTTTAAAACCTCGACTAAAAAGTAAACAAGGCCTAAAATAAATAAATAGTTCACGTTGCTCGTTATAATGTGGAGTTTAAATAGACGATTTCGGAGTGGCCTTACCGAGATTTTAGATTTACGACCTAAACGTTCGGCTGAGTGCCGTTTTAATTTTAAAATTCTCTCAAAGAGTTGGGAAATCCATATTTTACTATATCTAAATAATGGATGTTATATTGAATGCTACTAAATTGAGTGTCATTATGTTTAAATTGTCTACAATACTAAAATAAAAAGATAAAATAAAAACGGAACTACTGAGCCGATTTAAAAATATATTTCGCTGATAGAAAGCTGTATTCAGGCTAAAGGATTTAGCGTTTGACCACAATCATACATGATATTAAATGATGATGTGGTCAAAGTTGGCAAACATGCTAAGCTTTGGAGACTGGCTCTGCAAGTGCATCTGTCGGAACACACCCATACGTGCTTGGCGACAAATTCTCGGCTTAAACATAATGGCTTGCCAGGTGGCTTTCCAAAAAGCCCTATCATCGTGCAATTCCTTTATGGTTATTAAATTGTATATTGTGATAAATGTATACATAGTCTTAAGCAGTTACTAGTTTAAAAAAATACCTACTTAAAGTAAACTATAAAGTGAAAATAATGTCGTACTTATTCGCATAAATTGTGGGTTTTAATAGTAATTTCCAGTAATTTGAATAAAAATTAATGATTAATGTATTCAAAAAATGTTAATAAAATATGTTTTGAATCAGTCCTATCTATGATGACGTCATATGTAAATAGTATCTGTCAGTGATTGCCTATCGTTTGCAATGTTGATATCGATTATGATATCGATATTTGAGCGGGCTTTTTAAATAGTACATTGTGATTTGATATAATCTGAAGAAATACATAAAATAATCTGTGCATTCAATAAGTTCCATACAATTATGTTAGACGGTTTCCTGAACTTAGGCCTATTACTAAATAACCAATTTATCATAAGATATCATAACTTTATAAACCAAAAGAAGGATTCAATTTTATTAGGAATAAAAATATAATAAATGGTGTAATGATTAAATGTAATTTATTGTTACGATTTATCCAAAAAGTGTATTATTCATGAAAAATTAAAAACAATCTAAATTTTTTTTTAAATATCTCGAGTTAAGACGTGATAGTCTAGGGGGCTTAATCAGTGGAATATCAAATGTCAATTCAATATCCGCAGGTTCGAACCCGTTGGCATGTACCAACGATTTGTTCCAAATTCGCGTACTTTTACTCATTTAAATGGGTAACACTATCGTCTCAAATCAATGAAATCAAATCAAAAATACTTTATTCAATTTAGGCCCTAAGAAGGCGCTTATGAACGTCAAAACTACCACTACTGACTACTACAAACTACTGACAGTAAAGCAAAACATCGTGAGGAGACCTGAGCCTGAGAAATGTTATTGTGGTAATATCTTATGTGGGTAAATATAGGACCGTGGATCATCGATACACAAAAACGTGCACACAATGAAATCTTATCACTCTTGCAAACAAACTAACAAGTTCTAAAAACAACATATTTCAAGTGTTTCCTCTTCTTGAAAGTCGATGTTATAAATCAAATTTTAATAAGATTCTATATATATCCACCCCTCGTTTTTAACAGATATATAAGCGAGCCACGAGATGACTGATGACAGTTCTATTCTAAGCATCGAAGCGAAAATGTAATAAGCGACAAAAGGAAGAAATCTGTAAAAAGACTAATCACAAAGCTGTGTAACTACTACCACAGAGATCTTGCATACATTATTTTTCTCCGTAATATTGAGTTTGGATTCAGTTTTGTATTTTCTATGTAGAAATAAATTATTCAACAAAATACAGAATTTTATTATTCACGGCTAAATATAGTAATGGAGCAGTCAACGCTAAAAATATTTCCTACCAGTCTTCCAGGGATACAGCAGACAGATATGCTGCCTAGAATAGTGTAACTGTTCTGCATATTAAATTCATTTAGTAAATGCTTCAAATTAAATGTTGACTCGAAGCAAATATTAAAACACGATGTTTGTTGTGTATTATAACTAACTAATAGCTTGATTTCATCTGCGTTACTTATTATCTTAATCGTACATATAAAAATTATTGAGGCAAACTTATTATGTACAATCAGGTGTGCCTCACGAACTGAACCATGTATTATGTATCACTCAACTCGGCTAAACTAAACTAATCAAGTTTGAAAAATATTGGGGGAAAAAGAATCTTTACACCATATGTTCAGGGTGATTTTATGTACGTTGTTAAGCTTGTTTTCAGTGTCACTGTATCGCACGAGCAGCGTGCTCCAGGACTTCACTCCAAGGGATCGATTTTAGGCTTGAGCCGGTGTCGAGAGAAGTCGTGATGAATGTAATATATTTTGTATTCACATAAAAATAAAACAAAAAAAATGACTTATTTACAAAATGTTGTTTGTGAAAAAGTAGCTTGTGCCCGCGGCTTCTTTATGATTTTTGTAAATTTCACCTCGGAAATAGTATTTTTTTCAGGATTCAAAGGTATTCTATATCCTTTTCTATACTCCTGACTACGTGTACGAAAAAAATCACTATGAATGATTGAATAATTCAGGAATAAGTGTAACACAGAAATAAACCTTCATTTGTATTTACAATATTAACTAAGATTGTTATATTTTATATAATAAAATATCTAACAAACAAAATTCATTCAAATCGATATGTTATTATAAGCCAATATTATTTTTTCTATGAACCTTGAAACTAAAGTGACCTAATCTAATCTCACGTGCTCAAGCACGACTCAAGTCCTTCCTGTCAGTATATGCATTGGAACAATATTTAAATTTTATGGGTAAGCGGCGAGCACTTATTTAGAGCTATGACTATGCCGACACGTGCATCGAATAGGGTAACATTTTGGACCAAAAGTTACGCTTTGTTTCGTGCATTTATTATGCATTCGCAATTTATAGTGGATAAGCGGTTCATATAAAAGTACACGACACACTGAGACCTAAATTTGTATAAATCAAAACCAATTCTTGAATGTAGGTAAACACATAACTTCACAGCGTAGTTAGAGAGCGCAAGAGCTTCTTCTTCTTGTTTTGGCACCGCAGAAGCACTTGCCAGTGTCAATGTTTTGTTTCAAGTAAGTGTCTTGTGATAATTATAATGTTCTAACAAGATGGTGGTTTTCTTGTTAAACTTTCCATGGAGTTTTGGTGACATCTCAGAATGCATGCTCCGTGGTATCATTTCCCATCCACTTCACTTGTGCATAATAACTGAATTATATTACGTAAAACACCACCAATATTACAAAATTTATAGTCTAATAACCACTACATAACAGACTAAGATCCCGCCAAAAACTCGAGCGCAAGAGCTAGAAGCAGTACTTATTTGCCAATTTTTTTTTTTTATTTTATTTGAAATTGTCAGTACCGCAACTGTATAAAAGAAAATGTTTGAAAAATCGTACGAAAAAGTGAAAAATTTGGGTTAAAAAATCTATAATCTGTTTATATAATATATCTCCGCTAGAACAGGAAATAATGTTTATTCACTTTTTCAAGAAAAGGAAAGCTTCATGTACATAATAATTAATAAATACTGACGTATTAGACAAATATTTCGACTTTCAAAATTAACTGTATATAAATCTAAGAGCTGATATTTTGAATTGATTAAATAATATAATTACTATAAGTACTAATTCACCCATAAATAAAATCATAATTTAATATTGTGACGTATTAATTCGGTGACTTTTATTATATGAAATTAAAACACTATTATATAATGTATTAAAGAAATAAATAATTTCTATACAACGTACATATGATTATATTGAAACGTTTTCTAGTTTTTAGAATTTCACCATAATCTCATGTGGCATTAAACAATGATGTGATCTAAGATAGTAAATACGCTAAACCTAAATGGAAACTGACTCTCAAGTGCAGCTGTGGGAAACACCAACAGATGCTTGGCAACAGATTTTCGACTGGTTAACTCCTATGTGGTCTTATACAAAGCACTTCCATCATGCTATGGTTTCATTACAATGTTTTCCTTCACCGAATGCTCCAATTCAGTTGTAAAGGCTCCAACCTATGTCGATCAATGCGGTATTCGAACATGTTATAAATTGATCGATAAGCTCTGTAAACTGAGCGCTTAAATTATTTATAAAAAACCTTGAAACTTTATAAAATTAACTGCTCGAGCCTAGGTAGTCCCTCGATGTGGAGCCCTCGAGTATGTTACTCGCGCGAATACGGTATTCGAACACATTATTAACTGATCGATAAGCTCTGTAAACTGAGCGCTTAAATGATTTTAAAAAATAACTTGAAACTTTATAAAATTAACTCATTAAAGATAATTGTGCCATTATATTTCAAAATTAGCTAAGTCCAATTTTAATCGTTCATCAGTTTTTAAATTTAATTAAGATCTTCAAAATGTTTGTACCTGTAATATTTAAAGATCAAAAAAAATAACTAAGAATCCTATGGACGAAAGAATTTGACAACACAATTGATAATTTTCACATAATCTTAAACTCGATGTGCAACGAACCTTACATGTACATGATTCATTATTCTTGTAATGGATAACTGTTATTAGAGATCACCATATTTTATAAATGGGGATATGCTACACCCAATGACTAACCACTTGTTTCCATATTAATTATTGGACTATAATAAGCTTTCTATTGACAATTATTTTTAGCTAAATATTTAATATCTAAAACTATTATTGGGATAACTTTTAAAATTTCCCAGTTGAAGTTTACACATAGTATGTTTTGCGATTATTTTGTTTTTTTTTTTTTAAATAATTGTATGTATATCACCTTAGCCATAATCCGCTATATGTTTACTTTTGATTGTAATTGTATCTATTATTGCCTAAAGACGTCGAATTATGGTATAAATCAGTACTTTAATTGATATAAAATTCAGTGTAATATATGTCGCAGAAGCGTTACCGTCACGGTCACTCATTGTGGACATAAGCAGGAAGCCGGGCGAGAAAATAAGCACTTTCTAGGGTAGAATAAACTATTATCGTGAATCGCAATAGGTAGGTAGTATTTACTTTGTACGTATCTCAAATACACAGTACAGTTCCTAGGTAACTATCAATTAGAGTGTTCAGAACGATGTGGGGATCCCATTTAGAAGAAAACACTCCTTTTTATAAATGTCAATCCTCCCAATCTATGCTCTGTACACGTCACTTTGACGTTTGTGTGTTGTTGACGTACCATACTCATGATTATGATATATATTATTAGGATAATATTTAGTGTAAGCAACAAAGCTTCATTTTCTTCTAAACACATCAACCATGTTTGCATTGAACAAGTTTATAACCTATAAGAACTTACAGTTGCCGCGTAACTAACATTTCGCAGGGAACGATTCATTAGAAAAAGTTCTTGGATAAAAGAAGACCTTGAACACAGATTTACTTACGTTTCATATAATAATAAGGTTGTACCCGAGGGTAATCAAAAGGCTACTTTACGCCAAAGAAATGTATTAATTCTCACAAAGGCAAAAGTGGGACAATCTCAGCTATTATAGTTAGAATATTATATATTAGAGAGGCTATTTACTCTGTGGTAGTGCTTAATTATATCTTATAGTAATGTATGATGTAGCCCTTAAGTAGATTTCTTTCCTTTGTTTATCCTCGTTTTTGGTCAATGTCCAGAAAAGGCTGTCCTCAGTCGCACATACAAGCTTGTTATGTACCTAATAAAAACGAAGTCCGGAAATTTCTGGAAACACATTATAGTGCGATTTATCACAACTATATGGTTTTAAAGGAACCGCAATAGAACCGCAATAGAACAAATTTGTTTGTTTACAATACTAGAAGCAATAATGATTCATTACATACAAGCTTTGCCACGCATCGATGAACCACCATGCTACTGTATTGTTATGAGATTGTTCACAATGTCTAGAGGAAATTCTAAGATCTTCCAGAATTTCTTCAGTATTCGAAAATAGTCCATTTTTTGTAAAAATCGTAATAATAAGAATAGTTTTCGTCAAGGAGCCGTGTTCTAAAATGAAGCTTGTTTTTATATTTCCCAAAAGCGTAACTGCGACGTCGTCAATTTAATACAGATAATAAAACGATATAATAAGGTATAAAAACCATTTCCGTAATGTTCTGATCCATTACGTTTGCTGGGAACACATTTTATGACTCCGCATATTTTATTTAAATTACAATACTTAGTCATGTCCGCCACCTTTACTGTATTTATAACGTTAACTTTATAAATAATTTACATATTTGTCTATACTAATGGTCGTCCAGTGGTCTGAATTCGACTATAATTTTAAAGGCTTTAAATATTGTAGATTAGCTTTTCCCCTGGCTTCACTCGCGTTAACGTAGATTTTATCTATTCCTCGGGAACAGTACTTTATTTTGGATGTAAGGAACCCCATATTCTTTCCTGTAACACCTGAGAATTGTATGTTTGAAGTAGATGCGCAGAACACAAATTTAGGTTGCAGAGGCTCGCTCGCGTGCGTTCTTCTCCCTTTATTAGACTATTTCGACATGTGTACGAGTGTCCGTGCTAGTTGGAGTACAGTTATTGCATTTAGAAATCTATATTTGTACTTAATTATTTTGTTTAACCTAATGCTTATGGCAATTTCCCGTCTTACTAGAAAAAGTATGCGATTTATGCTAAAACAACAAAAATATTATTAGACTTTCAATATATTAGTCTTGTTGATACCGGCAATTTCGTCTGCACTATTTATTATCTTAATAATGTAATTTATGTACGGAGGAAAAAATATAGGAGCCACACCGCTTGTCCCACTTCTCCACCGCAAGAAAACATACATCGCTGAACGCGTAGATCTTATAAAAATCTTAGTTTCTTGCAATTTTAATAATTTTGTAAAATGTAGATATCAAGATTTTTTAAAGTAAGAACCAAGCGTCTATGAAGTCGAACTAAATATATTAAATATATCCAGTAATTTATTAGTGATGCCCGCAAAACGACATACCACTATACATTTTTTGTATAGAAGATACTAAGAATGTCCTAAGTATATAATAGAAAAAAACTCGTCTTTTTCGTCTTCTTACCCTTATCCAATCTAAGTACAACATGTTTGGCTCAATTATTACAATCAGCCGCCTGCCTGACACCAACTGTCCTTGGGATTATTTTGTAGTACCACTATAGGTATGAAAATAATGCAACTGTTGATTTCTCTTCATTTACTACAATGACGTGGGCCGTAGAGATGATTGTGTTAGTTGAAAAAAAAAGTCATATTTTTTAAACAATTTCAGTATATTATTATGTACATATTATTATGTAGGTAATATTTAGTCGATGTACAACTGCTGTGCTCTCGTGCCCGACGAATTATTACAGTAACACAAACAAAATGTAAACCTTGACCAAATTTCTTTCATCTCGTGAACATAGTAGGCGTATAGGTTTCCAGCCAGCGACACCTAGTGCCTATTATACTGTTTTGAAAATACACGAACTGAATATTACGCACGTTCCGGCGCTAAAATTGATTTTCGTACGAACGGAACGATTTCTTGTTTTACTACGCTTATTAAATACTGGTCTGTGCCCGTGACTTTGTTTTCATGAAAATAATGGATTTATGTAGCTTTTTTTTTAACGTTTTTTTTTTAATTCTACTTTTTACATCACTTTACCGATGTTTAGTTACGTCTTTTAAATTTTTATCATTACGCCTTAGTACCTCCGGAAAACGTAATCATATGAAGCTTAAATAATACTCTCAAGAATTCTCTAAACATCTGTATAATTTTTATTAAAATCGGTTTACCCCTTTCGAAGAAAAACTCGGACAAATAACAGACATCCAATTTTATTTATAAGTGTATATTAATTCAGTATTTATTTGAATTAGTGATAAATTCACGTAAAATGTAATATATTTCACTTGATACAGCATTTATATTCCACTAGATGCCCACCTCGGCTTGAGACGGATTTTATAACGAAGAAAATGAAAGTAAATGTTCCTTTAGCAGTAAAACCCCATACAATAAAATAAAACGGCAAAAAACGTCAATAGGTTAATATTTTGAAGATTTCCCTACTGCCTTCTGTCTCACTCACTTTCTCTAAGAAGATATTTAATCAATTTTTTTCACTTTGCAACATGATTTTTCAAACGTACTCTTTCATACAAACCTCGTCGTTATAATTAGAAACAAGACAAAAAAGTAATTAGCCAATTCGTGCTGTTCAGAAGTGATGTGCTTACATACATTCAGAAATTGTGTTTTATTCATATAGATTGATTATCAACATTGAAGCGTGTCACACATCAATTAGTATTAAAAACGAAGTTTAGGTAATTTATTACAAACGGAGATAAGTAACGAAGGTTTTAAAATATTCTGTCATGAATCTTTTCAATCTTTTAACCCGGCACTTAATTCACTTCACACTCTAGTTAATCTCCTCAAACGTGTACGTGCCTATAAAAATGTTTTAAAGTTTAATGTAACACAATAAATTGTAGTCGAAATTCTGAACAAATGTAAAAATAAACTTGAACTTACGAAACGATAACATCTTCCCGTACTTCTGTTTTACAATTGTCTTATATCATTTTATGCGTACAAATTTTAATTTCAGGTTCTGATGTAGTCAGTCGACTAGAAGAAATACACGTATATAATAAAATAATAGATTTGCAGATTTTACATGCGTGTATTTCTACTTGTCGACTAACTACATAAGAATCTGAAATTAACATTTGACATTTGACACGAACCTGCAATCTTCGGATTCTTCTGACTGAAACCATAATTCTTGAATTCGGTTGTTGATATTGAATAAACTTTCAGCTTTGTCAGAACAGTACTTCAACAAAGCGTGAATATAAGGCGTATGTTCTTGTAAAGCTTTCTTCAAATCTTTTTCGGCAGAAGTAAAAAATCATCTAGCAACTGAACTTTGTTTCCTCAAATTATCTATAACGGTCGCCAAATGAGACTTACACTAAATTACAAATTACAATAATAGATTTGCAGATGCACATATTCAAGTAAAGGGATATTGTCATTTGTAATTTTGTGTAAGTCTGCAATTGGCGATCGATATGCAGAATTTGAGTAAAACAAAGGTCAGTTGCTGGACGATTTTTTAAATGTGCCGAAAAAGATTTGCAGGGAGCATTACAAGATCATAGGCATGCCGAAAAAGATTTCCAGAGAGCTTTACAAGAACATACGCTTCATATTCACGCTTTGTTTAAGTACTGTTTTGACAAAGCTGAAAGTTTATTCGAAATCGACGAACGAATTCAAGAATTATGATTTCAGTCAAAAGAATCATGTTGTGTTGGATTTCTTGTACCAGTTACTCTGGGTTTGATCAAAATCGCTTTCTCTGACATAACTCGCTGTTTTCTCTGAACCGTAGCTCCGTTATGTGCCCACCTTATATAGTTTCGGTAATCCTCTGCGGTTCCTAGATCAGAAAAAATAACACAAAGGTGTATAAAATCTGAATAGAAATAGGCGAAGAGAAAACAGTTAAGAACGTTTTCCTCCTTAGTTCGTCATATGATTTTTTTATTTATTAACTATTGCTTTATGATTAATAATAAAAAAAAGGACAATAGTTTTTTTTTTCATTTAATCGATTCTTTATTTATAAGTCTCTCTCTATTCGTGATGCATAACGATCCTAACGTCTATTAATCTACAATATTTGTACATTCTTTAGCAAAGACCATTTCAATAATAATAAAACGTAATAATTTAATGAATTATGGTTGACTTTCAACCACTGAACGACTATTAGTATCTAAGTATCTAAACTTTTTTTTATATTTTTATTAAATCGTATTATTCACGTTTCACACCTCTTGATTATTACCAACCATAAAGTACATCGTAATGAATGGCCTGAATGACTACATTTTAGTGTTTTTGTCTTTACTATATAGTTAAACAATCATTAAATCAATCCTTTTCGTTCGCTAGCTACTCAATAAATGGAGGTCTGTTATAAAATATACTCACTACGAATATAACCGTTAATATAACATTGAAATTAAATTTACTAGTTCTGTTTCTATCTCTGAATCTAGCTCAAAATTGGTTTGATCGAGAGTAGTAAATTATTGTAAACATAAGATATTTTTATGTCAATCCCAAATTAATAAGTAATATAAAAACTATCGACAATACTTTTATGAATGTAAATAAAAAACAATTTTTTATTGATTCCCTGCCAAATTAATTTTTGACTACAGAGAATATATGTCATCAAAAGTTAATAAATTTAACTAATACTATAAATGCTAATACGAGCTTATTTGTTTTTTAGGCTTTTACGCCTTAACTACTCAACGGAACATCATGATGTTTATAAACATAACTACTATCAGCGATACAGAAAAGAACCATTCATCCAGAAAAAAGTTATTCTTCCCGGATAGATCAAATCTACACTAGAGGGGCTGAAGCTACGATCAAACGCTCTAATAATAGTAATTTTATAAATCATAATTATTAACAAAAAGAAAAGTATGAAACGAAAATTAACTATTCTGTAAGAGTGCCCTAAGCGCTCCTCTTAGTAGTCCGATGAAACTGTAATGGCCTTATTGGCTGGCAGTGTAGGTCAATTCGAAAAAAAAATATATATTCTGTAATACAACCGTGCTAAAGCAATTACTTAGTTACAATATCTTTTTCCTCTTCTTAACTTCTTCGATCCATTATTTTGGTTTATCATACTAAAGTGTAGTTTAAATATTGAGTGTTTTCCTGATTATGATTTAGCTCTGAAGCTTCGGATACATCATATAGTACCATCATATAACCGATCAGAAAATTATGTTTTATTTATTATGGAAAAGACAACGTCCATGATCATAAAACTAGCAGATCCGTTGTTACGGATATCAGATGTAAACAAAAATATATAGAACGAGGCCATTAAAATATTGTAGCAAAATTTCCACTCTCACAAAACTGACTGAGCTCCGGTATTGTATCGACTCTCGACAAAATAATGTCATTCAAACTGCACCCGAAATTAGAATAGCCGCCCGCTATGAGTCATAAGTCAATAAATGAATTTTTGCGCAAAACCGCAGCCACGCCGTACGTAATAAACTCCCGAGTGGTCACGAATATTGTTTACGCTGATATCATCACACTGAAGTCGCCGAACATATTCTTGGAATCAAGAATTAGTGTTATACCTAGCTGTAAAACGTACGCGGCTATAAAACTAATATAAATTGCTCTATTCCCCGGATTTGATGACAAATAAATTTTCTGTACGCGCTTCTTCTGGCACCTATTTCATTACATGAAAGCGAGGGTAA
The DNA here is from genome assembly GCA_035772565.1 of Antheraea assamensis. NCBI lineage: Eukaryota > Metazoa > Arthropoda > Insecta > Lepidoptera > Saturniidae > Antheraea > Antheraea assamensis. Next base: position 424,193 of record JAQQSE010000181.1, on the reverse strand, counting down.
AAATTCAATTGATCGTGAATAACGTGTTCTGTTGTTCTGTGCTCAGGTGTTTTCATGAGAACCTAAATGATTTATGAAATATTATTTTTTATATAAATCATTATTTTACCCGCTTAAATGGTCTGAAAAGTATCTTATCAATATAAATAAAGTGATAGAAGTCTGTTCTTCTGCGCGTATAAACAAAAAAAAATTACAAAATCTTCATTTAATATAAAATTATTGGGTTTTGAAACTACAATTATTGTAAGAATTCCTCATTGAGCAATGTGTGTTTTCAACCTGTGAGGAACCGCAGATGAAGTTGCATTTGTTTAGCAGCTTATAAATTTCATGTTATAAGCGACTTATATAATAAACTTCCATAAAACCTCCCGAGTGATTTAAGCATTAGTAATAGTTAAATTTTGGAATATTTTATGCATACTAGTCGCGTGCGCGGCTCCGTACGCGTCTGTTATTATTTGTTGAAAGAAATAGTAGAGCCATAGGAAATTAAATATTATATTATTATTCTTCATGTGATAATAGAGTGAGCGGTATAGAAGTTGAAGCGCTATATCGTGGTCTTATGACGGGTTATAAAAAATGGAGAGTACGAAAACTTTCCCCTTGTTTCGGGTGTCTCAACTTTCGTAATTATCGGTCAAACGATCTTGGAATTTATCAGTTACGATTATGTGTAAAAGACTAGTTTTTGCTCGCAGATTCACTCGGGGTAATATAGATTTAGTTTATTTCTCGGAACATTTTTTCTGGACGTGTATCTTTTTCTGTACTAATACAACGTGTATGCAACACAAACTAACAAACTCATTTACACCTTTATAATGTTAGTTGAGATTTGAATGAATTACGTTGTTGTGTTTTTTTTAAATAACTGTTGCTATAAACTGCTGTTAGTTATTCTGCTATAAGCTAATTAATTGTTTCGTAACACACTGCATTTTTAACAATAACACCATAATAAAATTAAACATTCGATTCTCGTGTCTTAACTTCGAGTGTCACCATCTTGAAGACTCTTTTACACCTATTGGTTGATGCATAATGCTTGCTTATTTTGCACGTCACGATAAAACCAGTCGACGATTGTCATTGGCAATAATAATAATGGATAACAGATCATCTACAACGGAATAATTACGTTTTAATTAATTTGTTATGTATTCCGTAGGAATAACACACATTAGTTGTTAAAGCAATGATCACTTCTACATATACGTATACCAACATTTATATAACAAGTCGTAATATGACATTCTACCATATATTTACAGTGTTATAGACTAACGTTTGGTCATTTACTCACTTGAGATTGTATTACTGGGAAAAGCAGAAGCTCGATTTTGCTCTCAAATGTCGTTATAGAAACAGACGGCCAATTTTTTATTATATTTGATTTGTAAAAAAGCGTGTGGTTTTATGAAATGCAAGTGCACCTTTTTTTCGAATCGTGGGCATATGACTGAAAATTTTCGGAACATTATTCTATTTAGGATATCAAAATCGCGTTTTTAATGTTAACTTAATAATTGGAAAATGGGAATTATAATGAGAAATCAAAAGTAGGCAAGATATCCAATTATACATTATAATTTCTATCTGCGTATTAGAGTACAGAATACATAATAAACACTATCATTCATATGACAGACACATTTCAAAAACCGAGCACAATATTAATTTAAATTATTGAATTATTTTGAAATGACTCATGGGCCCCGCCATATTGTTCTTGGCTGCTCTACCGAGCGCTTTCACTTTACCCCTACTCCGTGACCGGCTGTAATGCGACATGCGGTAGATGGACAAAGAAATGTGAGGTTACGTCAAAAAAGTTTCACCGTATCATTACCATGGATGAAGCTTTAAATGTATCAACCTAGTTAACAATCATTACGTACTTTTGCTTGCGGCTTCGGTTGCTTAAACTTTTTTTTTTGTTCGAACTGACCTACACTGTTAGCCTGGCAAGGCCGCTACAGTAGAATTAAACTTTCAATGAAGTACTTGTAAAAATTCTATATGCACACTATAAAGTAATTCAGACAGATGTTAGATAAATTATATATCCTTAATAGTATTATAAATATGAAAGTGAAGAAAAGATGAAAGTAACAAGAAATGTTGTACTAAAAAATAAATAAAAAAGGGCGGTGTACTGGTGGTCGCACGAAATCGCAGAACTACGTGCGGCCTGCTCCGCGGCCCGGCGGCTGTTCGGGCACAGCCGTCGGAGAAGTCATAGGGACCTCGAAGAGGAGGTCCGGCTGTATGGCGAATACAGGCAAAAGAAGAAGACTTTGCAAATCGCCATCAGCCGGGCCAAGGAAGAGGCGTGGGAGGAGCTCCTCCATACGCTGGAGAGTGATCCATGGGGGCGCCCATACCGGATGGTGCGGAAGAAGTTCAGCGGCCGGGCGCCCCCGGTGACGGAGACTCTCCAGCCGGAGATAATTGAGAGGGTCGTGGGAGAATTGTTCCCCGACCCTCCGGAGCTCCTTCCTCCTTCCATGCCTCCTCCCCTCGCAATTACAGTGGAGGTGATCGGCATCCCTCCTCCGGTGACGGAGGAGGAAATGGGGAGGGCGGTCGAGCGCCTCCGCAGCAGGCGGACGGCGCCCGGCCCCGACGGGGTCCCGGGCCGGGTGCTGTCTATGTCCATGGACCATCTCGGGGGGTGGCTTCGGGAGCTGTTCGATCACTGTTTTGCGGTCGGTCAGTTCCCGAAGCCCTGGAAGACGGGGCGACTCTGCCTTATGGCAAAGGAGGGCCGCCCTCCGGACTGCGCGTCCGCGTATCGGCCTCTTGTGTTGCTGGACGACGCCGGAAAGTTGCTCGAGAGAGTAATTGCCTCCCGGGTCGTCCAGCACCTGGAGGAAGTAGGGCCGGACCTATCGGACGCGCAGTTCGGTTTCCGGTCAGGGCGTTCGACCATTGACGCCCTGAGCCTCCTGAGGACCCTCTCTACGGAGGCGACTTCCCAAGGTGAGAGGTTATTGGCGGTGTCCTTGGACATCGCCAACGCCTTCAACAGCTTGCCGCACGGAGTCATACGGGAGGCGCTCCGGTTTTTCGGAGTGCCCCCGTACCTGCGGCAGCTGTTGGAGGCGTACCTGGAGGGGCGGGAGGTCGCCTTCGTAGACGGCAGAGGTCAAATGGTTCGGCGCGGGACTCCCTGTGGAATCCCGCAGGGATCGGCACTGGGGCCATTATTGTGGAATCTGGGCTACGACTGGGTGCTCCGAGGCGCGCTTCCATTTGGAGCGCGCCTCATCTGCTATGCGGATGACACTCTAGTCGTAGCCCAGGGGGGAAATTGGGGGGACTTGATGCGCCTGGCCACGGAGGCTACAACCCTCGTGGTTGGGCGCATCCGACGGTTGGGCCTCAGGGTGGCCCTCAACAAAACCGAGGCCTTAGTTTTTCATGGGCCTCGGCGGGGGCCACCTCCTGGGGCCCATATATACATAGAGAGCGTCCGGGTCAGGGTTGGGGCCCAGATGAAATATCTGGGCCTCACCCTAGACGGACGCTGGCGGTTCGAGCCCCACTTTAAGGGGCTCGGACCGCGTATAACTGGGGCGGCAGCGGCACTTAGCCGTCTGCTCCCCAACAAAGGGGGTCCAGGTGCCGGCTGCCGCCGTCTATACATGTGAGTCGTGCGATCGATGGCCGCCTACGGGGCACCGTTATGGGCGGACGCCCTCTGCGCCGCCAATGTTCGCGCGTTACGCGGTGCGCAGCGCGTTGTGGCGCAGAGGGCGATACGAGGGTACCGGACGGTGTCCTCAGCGGCGGCTTTCGTGCTCGCCGGCTCCCTTCCCTGGGAGCTGGAGGCGGAAGTTCTTGCCGCCGTATATCGATATACGGCGGCTAAGAAACGCCGGAGGGAGCCTCCAGCTCCCAGGGAAATAGAAGAATTGAGGACGAGGGTCCAGAGGGACGAAGTGGAAAGATGGAGGCAGGACCTGGTGGACGCGCGTTATGGTAAATATACCATTGACGCAGTCCGCCCGGTCCTGCCGGAATGGATGAATAGGAAGTGGGGCTCCCTGACGTTTCGTCTGGTGCAGGTACTCACCGGACACGGATGTTTTGGGTGGTACCTGCACCGGATTGCGCGCAGGGAGCCCACCGCCGCATGCCACGAGTGCGGCGCTTTGATGGATACCGCGCAGCACACCCTTTCCGAGTGTACTGCGTGGGATGGGCAGCGCCGCACTCTGGTTGCGGCGGTTGGTAGAGATTTATCGCTGCCGAGCGTGGTACGAGCCATGCTCGGCAGCGAAGCAGCATGGAGAGCGATGGCCTCCTTCTGCGAGGATGTTATCTCGCAGAAGGAGGTGGCGGAGAGGGCCCGTGAGGCAGACCCTCTAAGCGGTCCTCTCCGCCAGCGGAGGGCTGGCAGAAGGAGGGGGGTGCGTCTAGCCCCCATCCTTCCACCACCGTAGCCGAGCCAGGGGGGATGGGCGGGGGCCCATCTCCCCATTGCACTGGTTCGGTTGACGAGGGGAGGCGGCTGGTTTTGTACCCAGCTTGCCTCCCTATAAGGACGACGCCCGGCGAACGCCTTTCGCTGGGCTGACCGCTGGGGCGACATGGTGACAGCACTGTACGATCCCTTGTCGCCCCAACCATTGCGGCGGCCGGTACACCGTGGGGTTTTAGTGAGTAAGAGTCTCACACTACCCACTCTCCCCCCCGAGAGGGTGGCGTGTCCATGATGGATTTCCCCACGCTAATAAAAAAAAAAAAAAAAAAAAAAAAAAAAGGATACAGAAAAGGACAAGGGAAATTAATGAAGGGGATTGTCCTGGAAAAAAGTACTATTCCCGAGAGATACATAAATTCTATATTAACGCGAGCGAAGCCATGATCATAAACTAGTTGCTATAAATTCACTTTTCCTGCGTAAACTTGTTGTAATATTCAGGACACGACTCTCCAAGGCAGAGGTCTTATACTTTAAGCTCGGTCATCCATAGCTTTTAAAGTTAAGTTACAGAAGGTTTTACAGTCTCTTGTTTCTTTATAGAAGTTTATGATTTAAAATAAGGTATTAAACTTTCACATACTAGCTGTGTCCGTGGATCCGCTCGTGTGAACTTCAAACATATTGTTGAGAGTTATAAAGAGAAAGTCAATTTGGAAGTAAAATAATAATTTTTTTTATGTTTACATTCGTATTTCAAGGTCTCTTTGTAACTATTTTGTACATAATATATATTTAATGTTACATATTGAATGCTGTAAAGATAAACAAAATTATTGGCGTTGAAGAAATTGTTTATTTCGATAAGGGTTTATAATGTTCCATGGTAGTAGGGGTTTTTCTAAGTAAGTCTGGCTAACTACCATCCTCAATTTTGAAATCTGTCACCAAAGACTGGTTGATGCTTGAGCAGCCGCATGTGAGAGTCAGTGCGTTTAAGTTTAGCGTATTTAAACTCTAAATCCTATAAAGTATAAATATTTTGCAAGTCTTGTTCGTTACTTTGTCATGTAAAAACAATAATTGTGGTGTAAATGTTTTCTTATAAATTTTATTTATTTTATACAAATATTCACTGCATTCTGTTCATTAATATTTAATAGATTAGGTATTGGAAGAGAACGTGCAGGTAAACATTTATCATTAACTTAATTAATATCCTTATAACTTGTTTTATATTTTATAAATAATTCCAATGAGGACTTCCGAATTTTGACAGTTGGTAGCGGACATATTGTTGAAGCTACATTGGCTGTCATTTATTCAGTCCGTTTTGCCAAATCAGTGTGGACAGATATAGCGTTCAACAACACTTTCAAATAATAAAATGAATAAAAAATAAAGAATAAGTTATGAAAATGATTACTAACTTCTTTTGTCCTGATGAATTGGATGGTATGGACACCAACAACATTTGATTTCATCAGGACGGCGCTGCGTACCATACAGTTCATGCCACATTAGGCAGACAAAGGGATTTGAGGGAATGGTAATTTCACGTGAAGGTTAAGTGAAATGGCCACCGATGTGGTGCGATTTCACCCCGTTAGATCTTTTCTTGTGGGGTTTTCTTAAGTCACAACTCTATTGCAAATAAACCACAAATCACAGTAGTTCTCAAAGGAAAAATAACCCATGCCATCCGTCAAATTGAACCTAATTTATGCGCCAGAGTCATGGAAAATTGGACATTTCTGATGCGCGCCACTTAGCGAAACCGGTGCGGACATTTGCAAGATGTTTATTCCATATATAATGGCATCGATAAGTCTTTAAAACGAAAACAAAATTTCCAAATAAATTAAATGTAGAAGCATGTAAATCGGTTCAGTGCTCTCAAGTTATAAACAAATTAACTACAGACAGACAGACAAAAATAAGTGTTCATTATATAACATTAATTATAGTAAACTAGCTTTTGCCCGCCACTTAGATCTGACCTATACCTTGGGAAAATACTTTTTTAGATAAAAGAACTCTATATCCTTTTCTTTACTTTTGATAACGTGTGTATGTAAACATATTTCTTTATATGTGGGTATCATTAATAACTTTTATCAATAAGTCAGCCTTATTCATAATCCCATAGCAAAATACATTCTAAAGTTTTTTCTTAACAACAATATGCAAACAACGTACATAGTTTACAGCTTGTTTTTAGCTTCTATAAACTTACAATTAATTACATTAATCTTTCGAACAAGTTCTCAGACAAGTTTGCCTACACAAATGGCATACTTAGTTATCGGTGGAGTCGACTAGTAATACTTATGAACGGTGTCCTTGGATCGTCTTGTAGCGGGCACAGAAGATTTATCGTTTCCGTCACCCATTGTTCATGACACATCATAATATGTAACATAAAATACGAATGTTAAATTCGATATTATTATTTTAATTTTATTTGGATAAATATAATAAAAAAAATAACTAAGTGTGACAGTTAATTTTAAAAAGATTGTATATCAAAAAGATGTTTTACTTCAAGCGTTATTATCTGAATGTTAGTAGTCTTCGATATCCGTGAAATATTATAATTTTGAAATCTACCGTCTACTAATCGGCAGTCGTCGCTGTGATGTGAGCAAATCTCTTGGGATCTAGCTATAATATACTGGCTTAAAACCTTATGTATGGCGATCACGACCTATTAACCTCACTTGAAGACTGCTGTTCTTAGAACACGATACGTATAACCGTGCAAATATGATAGCCTTATCACCCTAGTGTATAGTAATGGTCGCAATTCAGTCGGCGACAATCGCCCTATTCCACTACCGAGCATACTGTTCCAAATCATCATTCAATATAATTTTCCAAAACTATTACGTAATAAGGTTTTTGTACGAACTCTCACATACTGATTCTGATAAAATACTTGGTGGCAATACATTGAAACATAATGTGATTGTGAGAAGTGACCTTACCCGATCAGTTTGATACGTATTTTTAGACACGAGTAGGGTTATCACTTGCGAATATTTTTTATAATCCCCAACTGAATTGTAACGCGGAACTATTATTATTGTAATAGAGAATGCGTCAATTGACGTGAATTTTCAAATAACCGACCAGAGCTCTTGGTGTAAGAAAACAACACGACGATCGCATAGATTATTATAATCTCTATTGGGTATTGTGGAAATACTGTGGACTAGGTTTTGCCTACTGTTTCGCTCGCGTTATTATATATTGGAGATATCGTTCGGGAACAGCACTTTTATTTGGATGAAAAGTACTCTACGTCCTTTTCTGGAGCCCTGACAATGTGTATACAAAATTGCATGACGAACAGTTGACTAGTTAAGACATGAAAGCGTAACAAACAGACAAACAAACTCACTGTCGCATTTATAGTATTAGTAAAGATTGTATGCGTAAGGAGCGTACAGTATTACGAAAGCAGACATATAAATAACGTCGAAGACACGACTAGTTGATGTGTTCGAAAAAAAAAATTACAGTTTTTCTTTTTAATGGTAAAACTAAAACTTATTAATAGCTACTGAATAAAGAAACACAAATAAAATCGATTGACAATCTGAGGGGGAAAATGTACTGTTTTTTGTTATCTTTGCCTAATAGATTTGATAGACCAGCTTTTGCTCGCAGCTTTGGATTTCGATTTTAACTCTCCCTTGGGAATAGTATATTTTCGAGCTGAAACCTCCTTCCTACATCCTTCTCTATACCTCTGATGATGTATATACAAAGCTTCACGATAATCAATTATATAGTTGCGGTGTAAAATCGTAACAAAGAAACAAACTCACTTTGGCATTTATAATATTAAGTAAGTATATAAAATGTTCTTACAACAACTTTAAAAAAAATTGACATAGAACTCTGTATTAGATAGTAATTGTATTTTATACAATGACAATACATTTGTAAGTCATGATAAAATTGAACACCGTGATGTTGAAAGAAAGGACTTAATAACTTAACCACGATGGGTTCTAAAATTTATGTGTCCATAAATCTGGGCAATATGAGAAGCGGGCTGACTAAACTCGATATCCTAAAGTTTCATCGAGCCAACCCTTTGTCGAAAGATTTATTTAAATCCGCTCACCCGTTTTCGTGTTTCAGGACGCTTTCGAGGGCGGAATGTCCTCAGAGGTCAGACCTCTCCGTCTCAAGTTTTCCAATATTGTCCCTTCAAGTTTCACCTGAGTTATTTAATATTCAGGACGGGGGATCGGTTCCTTGAGATTCAATAATTATGAAAAATTCATACATTGAAGATTATTTACCGAGTGACTACAATGGCGCTTAAATCCAAGTGAATAGTTTAGTTTAAGCATACATGATTGTTTTCAAGGACTTTTCGATTCGATTTTATTTTTGGAATAAAGTTACTTAGCCGGGACTTGCGGTAGTAGTTGAATGGTAGAAATCGTCACGTAAATAATAAGTGTTATACTCTTCAATCTCTCGCCCCATGGGACTTTAATTGAGCAATATCATCTTTTGCCGCACCGTAAAAACAATAAAATAAATCAACACTAAAAGGTACAAAAAAATAAATGGCCTCATCTATCAGGTTATTTTATAAACAGTTGTATAACCTCAAAGCTAAACGCGTAGACATTGGATTAAAACTTATTTGTTGTTTATTTTCTTTCATTTTTTTGTATAATTCACTATTTTCACGCATCGCGTTTATAAATCACAATTTATACATAATGTTCTTTGATCACACTATTATTACAGTATAATTTTAGTGGATATTATTTAATTAATTTGGTATTTATGTTATTCATTCCATACAAATATTACATTTGCAACCTTTACCGCTTCATCAAAAGAGTATATGGATTATCTCTAATCTGCAACGCGGCTAAGAGATAAACTATTATCTAGTTCAATACAGTCTCAAGACTTCGTTCGTGCTCATCGGGAAGCTTAAAACTCTTAAGTAGATAAAAATGTCTACACAAGATACAAACTTAGGGAGTTGCTATAAATGTGATAAGTGACTGGAAACTGGAACTCTGTTAAATATATTGTTGTAATAGTCTCGCATAGAAATATGACTAGATATATCTCATTGGTTCACTATTGGCTAATGGTGAAGAGAAACATCGTAATTAAATCTACGTCTGGTTATATTTACACAAGAGTAAAGTCATAGTAGAAGCGGACAAACCTCAACTTCACAATTAAGTTGTAGTTATAATGTAAACTTAAATTTGTACTTTTCTACATAGACTTGCTCGTGAAAACAGTGTGGTGTTCTAATATCTATATGAGTTTTAGCACACCCATAATTTGCTAAAGTAGTAGATTACCGTTTTTAATTCGATGTTTGTGCATTTTTACTATCGTTTTCTACTTGCGAATTCCCAATTCATCCGAACGCTTGAAAAGGGTACTGATAGTCTCACTTTGCAGAGGAAAAAAATTTACAAGCATTCCAGATGGAATCAGCCATATGCAATATCTCTATCATAGTTGTTCTTTCAACCTCCTTTGGGAATCAACTTTCATATGCCACTTAGATCGGACCTACGTTATACAAGGAACTTCTAATAAAGTTACATGTTTCTAGTCACAACTGTTAAAGTTGTACGTTGTCGATCTATAAATTTTAAGAACTTTGTTAAGCAGATCGATGTTTAAAATGACCACTGCGTTGTAAGCTGACTTGGTAAATTATCCCGTATCATTGCGTGGCGTGTTATCATGCCACCATCATACCACACCAGACGGGAAAAAAGTTCTTATTTCTACATTTCCTATTAAAATACAAAGTCACGGCAAATAATAGACTATCTCACTGAGTTTACCCAATATAAGATCGAACTGAACCAGGGAGTTTTATAAAATGCAAAAGTTTTAAATTAAAACTCCTCGTGGACGGGCAACGTGTCGTCATTATATAAAGAGATCTGAACGAGGACAGAATTCACATAGTTTCCAAACTAAATTTCCTTACGTAGCAAATACCATTGAAGTCATGCCTTATTTCTTTTAACGACCAGCTGGTGCCCGAGACTTCGTTCTCGTGAAAAGAATTTATTTTTACCCTTTCATGGAAACTGTGTTTTGTTTGAATTAATTGTGAATTGTTTTTCAATTTTTGTATCATTAAGTATAAATATAAGTTTTTAGTTAATGTCGGTATAAGTTTTGGCATTTGACCATAATCTCATCTGATGTTAAATTATAATATGGTCTATGTTGGTAAACACGCTAAACCTATAAGGTGACTGGTTCTCGAGCCCAGCTGCTGGAATACATTAAGAAATGCCTGGCGACAGATTTTCATCTTGAGGTCGCTAGCCAGGTTAGCTTAAAAATACCCTACCACCATAACTTGGTTTCATCACGATGTTTTCCTTCATTGAATGCTTAGACTCAGTCGCATGGATTCGAACCTATATCGACCGACGTGGTGTCCAAGCACGCTATCAACTGAACCATCATCGCTTGAAATTCTATTAAAGTTTATAATTACTGTGTAAAATATATACATTACAATATTTAGCAAAGATAATATCATTAGATTATCAGCTCAACTGTGATCGCTGAGCAGATAGTATTAGATAATACATTACCACCAGTGACCTTAATGACTCCCCTGTAAACCCCGCCTTGTAGAGAAGACGCATCAAGATCAAAGGCTCCCTTAGGTCCAAAAAATCGAGACGAGTGCATAATAACTTGATGTTTTAAAAAAAATGCCGGAGTATTCATAGTATTCATTATACTACTGCTAGTGGTATTCGGATTTATAAGTCTTTTATGCATTGTAACAATAAACAAACACTATTCCATAGTTATTGATAAATCTATATATTTTTTCGTATTGTATTACACGGTATTACATAATCCTGTACCTTCTCTGTTCAAGCGTATTCAGTTTCAAAGATCTCGCTGCCTCAGTATATCCAAGATTTTATATTTATCGTTTTCGTACCGAACAGAGATATCAATGAATTATATATAGAGAATATAAAAACAATGTATAAAGAAAAAGACGAGTTAAATATTATATTAAATTCTATAGTATAAAGCAAAGTGACAAAAATCAGCATTGTAATTATACTTTGAATTACTTATAAAGTGAGTGTTTTATCGGAATTCGAATATTAATTATCTTAAGGCTACATTCATATGTGCATAAGATTAGAGAATAAACTAAGAAAATACCCCACACCAAGTACACAACTAAAAACAGAAACACACTAACCCTTATTTTACAAAGTTAACATTTTATTTATCTTAATGGACTTTGAAAAGACTTATGTCGGCCACGCTCTATCTAACAAGAAAAATGTTTGACCTTTAGAGATCTTACGCATACATATTGTTTTTTCGCAAACACCGTAAATGTAAATATTCACGAGTGAATGTTAGGGCTCGCTCCGTGATACATATTACACGTGGCTGTATTTCAAAGATCATTCAGCAATCCAATTAGTCAAGACACGTCATCAGAATTTAGTACAATATGTAATGATTGTATAATTACAAAAACATATGAGAAAATACTAGTTACAACAGAAACAATATAGGTATAACACTGCTAAAAATAATGCAATATTAATATATCGAATATTAATAATCGAAGTAATTATACCATTACCAATTGAACAGATTTATGTAAAGCAACTCTTGGTGAAATAGCTTATAAAAGGGACGCATTTAATATTCGCATGGAAGAAGCAAATGGACATCTCTAGTTGTTTAGTTTCTGCATCACAACTAGTGAAGAGTTGTTTAGCCTCATCTCGTCGTCTCCTTTCCACTACAGGACTACGAGGGTAGGTACGCGTCTCCACAGATTTATAGTAGCAACCATTCCGGCAAGAATGAAGAAGTTCGAAAATTCTTATCTCTGTCATACTGTGAAGATGTGGAATCGCCTCCCAGCTAATGTATTCCCTTTCCCTTATGATTTCGGATCCTTCAAACGACGCGAGAAGAGGCCCTTTGGCAGGTCGGCATGATGGCGATAACTGCCATTGGTGTTTAACATCGACAGTCGCCGCTGTTTTTGTTCTGTACTATAGTTTCCATCAGGTATTGCGGAGTCATTTTGCCGAACTAGTATTAAAAAAAATCCGATCACAAATAGACCTACAAATCTATCATTAAAAAATGGATATCTTAAGCCTGAAGTTAGAATGATGCGATGGGTTGCGATCCACGTTAACTAACAATTAACACTACTTGTCTTCCAATTATCAAAATTCGATCTGAATTCATTAACTTTCAATATTTATGGGGCTTTTTTGAATAAGAATTTACAAATATTGGAGATTAATAGACGTAAGTATCAAGGAACATGCCGAATAGAGACTTATAAATAAAAGCTTCCATTCTATAGTATATAGTATGGAAAATTATGGATGTTTCCACCATCAATAGTTAGTAAAAAAAGGAAATCGATTGACTGACAAACAGAAGAGATAAAGGTACTGAATTGATTTGTCATCGATCGCCTATTAAAACATAGATTACAAAGAATAAAAGATTTATGGGTTCACATTCATAACTTCAAAAACTTAAACCGTTTGAGGACAAACCCACATCTTACCTACAAATGACATAATATGCTAAACAGTTGCAGCCTACAGCCACATTGAGACCATATAATAACGTCCTTTACTCTACGGTCTGGTATAGTTATGATATGGGCGTCTATCCCTAATGTATTTGTGTCATCTAGCTTATGACAGCAACAGTTATTACAGGTGCTAAAATATGGTGGATAAAATAAAATACATCTATTAAATATAATGTATAATAATGTAGAAAAACATATAATCGATATCTGTTTCAACTTTGAAATAAAGAGAAAGGTTGACTCATGTTTCATCCAGTGTTTCTAATTAGACTTATCACTGGTTAGGAACAACACTGTTTTCTATAAATAAATAAGAAATAAACATAAATATGCCATTAAAGATGAAATTATTATTAACATTTAAGTACAAATTTTAGCAGTAATTCTAAGATTATTTTTTTTGGCCGAATATTATGTAATATTGTTTTTTTTTTAAAGAAACACCTATATATATATACCCTTCGAAATAACAAATAATACTGCTTTCGAGTAGTAATGATAGTAACATCTAAAGATGAACTTTACAATTTTTGAATCCCGACTCTAATATTTACTTCTATTGTTGATATTATTATGAATACGCTCTCGTATTTATACAATTTCATGGTCCATCGGTAAGACAAAGATTGAATACTCTTCGGTAAGTGAAAAATAAAACCCAGCTACCTATTGGCTCATATTGACGTAACTGGATATCGATGTGCCTCGGAGCGATCGCTCAGTGTTCCGAAGTAAATGTTCGCGTATCATCCGACAAACGTATACTTTTTATATGTAAAAGCTTGTCTCAAATACATATACTATTGGTAGATTTGCTAAAATCATTCTGCGAAATATTTTTACACAGCATTTTTTACGTTCCCCGAAAGTTAATAACATTATGATATTTAACTACAGAGAAGAAGATAGTTATTTATTATACCTTTTGCGTTTGATCATAATCTTATTTGATGTGAAATGACGATGTGGTCATCAAGATGGGAAAGACGCTAAGCCTAGAGGGCTGGCTCTCAAATACGGTTACCGAAACACACCTATAGGTGCTTGGTGACAGACTTTCATCTTAAAGGTGATAGGTAGCTAAGCGAACTTAGAAAAATCCTATGAATGCGAATCAGTAATAACGAGGTTATTAAGTCAGATTACTTCACAAAATCAAATAATTGTGTGGTTTTACGAAACCACACCAGATGGAAAGCCATCGTCGGTCACACACTTAATAACGCCACGACGATTGGTTTACACCTAACAACCGATGAATATTTTGATTTAATTCGATCTAGTTGAACATATTTGTCTTGTCCCATATAAATCACCTACGAAAAGTCTTTCATCTGTACAACAATTTACTGTAGGAAGCCGTTCAAGCAAAAATCTTAATAATCTATTTTAAATACGAGCAGGCATAGTTAAAACAGTTCAGTATCTTTTACTATTCTATTGATCCAGGGCTTTTCTTTATTTTATTTTTTATTGAACAGTTATAGACGAGCTTTAGTGTTACCAATAATTAATTAATTTTTTTCGTCATCGTCGGCAAATCGAAACTTTAATTTGTAAGCATCTCCTTACGTCCTTAAGCCGTGATCCTTACGTCTATTATTCTACAATATTTATACAAAAAGGCCGGCAACGCATCTGTGATGCCCCTCGTATCGCAGACGTCCATCGGCGGCGGTGATTACTTAGCATCAGTTAACCCGTAACTTCGCTTGCCTCCAATCGCATAAAAAAAATACCTCAGCAATGTTGTAACTACAAAAAAGAATTAATTATAGTTGACTTTCTAAAAATAAATAATATTATTTAAACAAAACACAGCACTCCCGCTGTAATACTAAATTATTAACTATAAAAGTAACAATACATTTTGCAAAATAAAACTAAGTTATCGTCTCACCGCTACATACCTGTTTCGATAAAATAAATGTTATTATTTTATCTATCATAAAAGTTAGACCCTCTACGACAAACAATACGTGGGCTGAGCAATAAACTGTTCCCATCTATCTTTTGCAATATGACGTCTTTTGTTTCTAAAATATTGGTATCGAACGAACCATAAAACATATTACCTTCGGGTTGGCAAAAGTAATTCTGCTACTTATATTGATAAGAAAGCGGATACCGGAGTGTACGTACTTATCAGATAACTGTGATTTCATAATGAGAATGTGCTATTGAATGTTGATGGAAGAAATATTTAATTACAAATGTTATTAGACTTATTATTTTATCTCTCAAAGTATTAGACAAATTATATCGAACAAACATTTAGAATAGTTCATTCGAGCAGTGATAGAAAGATCTATTATTGAGTCGATAGGTTGCAGGTTTGATCCTCGCACATGAATAACTTTTATTTAAAGTGTGTGAATCTATTTCTACACATAAAAAAATCTTTTATCAATAACTTTGAATTTCTTCGAGCATAGTTTTATATGCCTTCCTTTAAAGATTCTAATATATGAGAAGTATTTATGCTTCTAAAATTGTACTGTGCTTTTCAAATAAGAAGATAAATGTTAAACCGCCATCTTACCTATATTACAAAGTACTCTGTGTCGCCATCTTATATTGCATTTCGGGAGCGATTTTAGTAAGAAATGTACCACCGGAAAAACAATAACAAGGGCGAATTGTATTGTATGTCACGTGATCTGTAATAAATGCGTAAAATGCAAACTCTTATATTAAAATCAAAACTTTATTAGTACGCTCAAGCGACAGTAACGAGAAAGTAAAGAAGTATAATTGACACAAATTGACTGCCGCTTATATCAAACTCGGCGACAGTTCAAGCCGAGGCGCAACGTGTGCCCGTGCGCTGATCGCCTAAACAAATCGGGTGAATCCCATAAGCGCTCCCCTTAGTAGTCCCGTGAATCTGTAGAGGTCCCAGGGTCAACGTGGTATGTCTTTAAAAAAAAAAACTGCCGCTTATCATTAATGCTTTGAACATAAATAAATGCTGGATAATACGACATGGCAGTTGTATCCGATTGATCGCTTGAGCGTAATTAATTCGGATACACAACATTAATTTCTTTATTACAATATTTGTAATTATTAATTTTGTATTTCTAGTAAAAATAAAAACATGACTTATATTTTTGATGGATTTGGTTAATGACAGCACAATTCTGACGAGGGGTGAGTGAAATTGGCACGGAATCGATTATCTTTTCGTTTGGAACGTATTGCCGTCGAAAAATGTTTTATGCTCTTTCACGTGACAAAATTGTAGATTATTAGTTCGCGTATTTATGAACAAGAATACGGAATATATGGCATTCACTAGATATATTCAAATTATTTAAGAATGAGGTCGTTTTCTTTAGAGACATATATATTTTAACAAGCTTCCAAATATGGTGTAGTGTTAAATTTGAATAAGCAATTACATTTCGTCTTTCGTTATAAGGTTTTTATTTATGGATAATAATTTTGATTCTAAATCCAATTAGGTTCAACGAACCAATATTAATGGGTATATTTTAATATAAAATATATAATAATATTAAAAGTGATCACAATCATAGAATTCGTGATCTAATTAACATAAGATTTTGGCAGATAAGTTTTGGAATCGCTTAAGAGCAACAATACTTCGCTGATAAATTAACTACATATTTGAATAATGTCACTGATAAAGTATATTTGTCTATATAATTTTAAAATGGCAAAGATCTACACATACATATGTTTGGTCTACCAAAAAATGGAAGGAACTAATATCAAAACTTACTTAATGTTAGTTCGTCATTTTTGTAACACCGGTTCATAACTTGAACGTATAAGACAGAAAATAAATAACGACCCTCTTTCTTATACATGTTGAAATGTATCACCAACCTATCTATACCTGTATGCAACGGGATTCATTTCTATATGTATATATATCTCCTAGAATTGCGAACGCAGCCGCACCGTAATCAACACAAAGAGTTAAGGACGGGTAGTATGCGCGGTAACAACGCGTTTGCCCCTCAACACACAGCGCGGCGTCGCGTACGATGCACGGAGCATATTAGCACCTGCCAAATATCTTCTCATCGGGAATTCGGCATCGATCCGGTCATGGTACGTTAGGGTCAAAATGGTTTAATGTGCGGCGTTTGATGTTAATTTATACAATATTCTTTGGTTTATTTTATTACGGTTATAGTCATGGTATGAACCGATGTAGTGGGCCGTGATCTTTAGAGATTTTATTATATAAGAAACACTGTAAAATTGATTCTGTCAAGTAATTCATCACCTTGTAAGGTAAGCCTCCTTAATAAAATTCAAGCTGCGATTAAAAAAAATGTATAATAGGCATTTTTATTTTATAATTATATTAAGGTATTATATGAAATGAACAGAATGAAATATTATTTTACACTTTTAAGGTTGTGTTGTTTGGAGGCCGTACATTTTTTTTAAGTACTTTTTTTCTAATAACAATGGCAGAATTTTCGGAAATTATCGTGTTTATGATAAAGTATAGTTTACTACTAATATAATAAATAAGTAAAACAATGTACTTGGATACTATACTTACAATAAATTTACAGTTATCAGTGAATACGCTGTCATACTACGCATGAGAAATGAGAATTATGGTTCGAATCACACTGTTTTCTCATTAAGAGAACGTCCATACCCGGGGGGTGTTGTGCGAAACAATATTCAATTGACTAATTGAAATAACTACAATAAAGTTTCATACACGTGCGGATATTTTTAAAGTATACTTATTATATTATCGTTGATACACTGACCTATTTAAAAATACCGTGAAACTGTTCAACTATAAATCTGAAACGGAATCATTCCGATGATTCATCGGTAGCACAAAAGCTCACACCTACGCTTCGATTAGGGTTACCAAGAAGCTGTATAATTGTTAGAAGTATTGTTTGCAATGAAACTATAATTTTGAATTATCACAATATTGATTTTATTGTTGTCAATAATTATCGAATGTCAAACCTAAAATCCTTACTAATTCCATAAATGCGAATGTGAACTGGTCACTTTGTAATTTGCACACACGTTTAGAATAGAGAAAAGGGCGTAGCGTAACTATCATGCAGAAAAAACATGTTACTCCTGAGGGATAGATCAAATTTATATTACTACGAGCAAAAGCTAGTTTTAAAACATAATAACTTTAAAAAAAATGTTATATGTATATAAAAGTAACTTAAACTAGTGCTAAATAGATGAAGTTATTATGCGATGAATTGACACGTAGTATTTCTAAAGCTTGTTTACTACGGTGTGTGTTATGGAAAACACACCCAAAAATGCTAAAGCAAGAGACACTCGCCACGCATAAACGTACCAAAGACTAGAATATTAATATTGCTTTAAAAGCAACGATACATAGACAGCAGTTATCAATACCCTCGACTCATATATAGAAATTTAAGAAAACATTTATATATCTAATCAATTTGTGTTAAATGCCTACGTGAGTCTGAACTATATTCCTTTACATATCTTAGGAAAAAATTAGAAAATTGTATTAAATCGATCAAAGTAAAAATTACTCTACGCCTTTTTACGCCTGTAATAGGCACTTATGGACGTCGAAACATTAGAGAAAAATATCTGCCAACTCAGTTTGAAAAACATCGTAAACACTGAGAAGATCCAGCAAAACATGATCAATTTTATCAGTTTTTTTTAATTAATTATACAAAGATTCTATATAGTTATTTGTTGTCATGCTCAAATAGTTACATCTAGAAATGTCCACCAATGATCTATTTCATTGTAACTTTTCAACCAATATATTTTGAAGCGATGATCGCATTCGGATATCGCTTCGATCTACGTAGGTAGGTTTGATTCCTTGTAACTGAGTCGATGCTTTCTGCAAACTGCAACCCTTAAATTGAAAATCTGTCGCCTGTTGGTGTGCTCCGGCAGCTACTCTTCAGAACCAGTCCCCCTCTAGGTTTAACGTGATTACCATTTAGACCACATCGTCATTTAACATCAGATGAGATTGTGGCTAAACGTTAAACCCAACAAATAAAAAAAAAACTCGCTTCAAATACAAACATAATATGAGCACCGAAGTTCCCAACCCTCACCGCACCAAATGTTCCATACTGTTAAAATTCACAGTTACACACTACCCGCGAACATAGCTCGTAAACTAATGAATTTCACAGATGTGAGACAAAATATACAACTAAATACAATGACTCAGTGAGTCGTATCATGTGAAAAATACGAAATATTATTATCTGCCATCACCATTACTCTACACGTTCATAGACTGTTTTGTTTTACTTCATTTCATTAAAAAATACACATTCATAGACTGTTTTGTTTTACTTCATTTCATTAAAAAAAAATACAATAAAGAAAATAAAAATACAGCTAAAGGACTAAACCCTGTGTCAAAGGGTACTTTAAATCATGCAATCAATGAATATAAGTACACATTAAACTCAGTACATTTTTTTGTAAAATACACAAATGGTGTGAGATTAGAAACTATAACACAAAATTGAGTCGATCGCTTAAGGTGCAATTCAGGTATCAAAAATAACTAATTTAGTAATTTTCCCCCACTTTCAGCAAAAGTAAACAAAGTTTTTACTTCTTCTCCCCTCAGATGCTTACTTCAGTATTGGAATATTTTTAACACAACCTGTAATAGTTTTATTCACGAGTAAACAAGAGAAAATAAGTATTGTCGACATAATCACCACTCAAACCTCCGTCCCCCATCAAAAATAAGCAAAGCATAAACTGTCCACCCCTATTTGATACCTACTTACTTAAGCAAATCCGAAAACTAATAGTGCCAACTAGTGAGCTGACTAAATAGGTATTGGCCACCTGACGAGAACTGAGCTTACTGAGAAGGGTTGAACTGTGAATGTCTATGTCTGCGAGATATCATGGCGTACGCCTCAGCCGTGTTAATTGGCTCTCTACATTACAGTACATCTCTCTACTTCTTATTTACTTCAAGGGATCCTAAACCACCCATCCTCCGTGCAATCAAAAAATACCATCACAAGGCGGGATTTACAATAATATTAATATCAACGCAGTCAACGCTCTTTGGTACTATAGTTTTTTCACCAATCTTAGCATATAAAGGTCATACATAATACGTTTGGTAAAATGATATTTGTGATACAAGTTTTTTACAAAGATTATTTATATCAAATAATTTTCTTACAATAGCACAATGTATTTATCCATGGAAGTATGAAACACAATAGTGTGAAAGAAAACGTTTCCCTATTATTGCCATCCTGAACATATTTCATGACAATTTTTAACTTCATATTTTAGTACTAGCAGTGTCATAAAAATGAATACTCATCATTTTACTCAAACGCGCCAAAAGAAGTATAAGTTCAAAACTATGATAAATCAATATAATCATAATTATTTTTTGTACAAATTGTGGTGAGAAATACGATCATATACAAATATATTACATTTTAGTCGTTCAACGCGTAATAAAAAAAAAACTCTTGTACTATTAATAAAATATAGTAATTATCCTTTGTTGTTAAAAGACTAAAGTATGAATTTAACTTTAAATAAACTCTCACCAAAGAAAAAATACAGGAGAGTTTTTTTTTGTTTCAAAAGAAAAAATAATGCGAACATGAAATATTTAAAACAGTCCCAACTCTTTGTAATAACATCACGTTTTTGAATAGAAAACCTTTTCAAGATCATCCTCGTTCCGGAAACATTTTTTTTTCCGACGGAAAATTATTACCTACTAACTGCTTCTTGAAGCGTTACCAAGGGATTTAAGGCGGCTTGAGTTGGTTGTAAGCTTTTGGTATACCGCTTGAGTTCCGAGTTTAGTGGATTAGATAAGGTAACTGTATCAGATATTAGTCGCCTCGGTTACCCGCGGCTATAAAAGTAAGTCACGTGAAAATCGTAAACAAAAGATATACTATCTGTGCTCGCGGCTCCGTACGCATTAACAACTTATTAATTATTTTACCTTACCTTAATTTTATTTTTACCCATATTAAATTATTCCCAAAATGTTATGGATAATTATTATATAGGTTATCAAATTTGGAAGAAAAAATACTTTTGGAAAGAAATTTCATTAAAATTGGTTAAGAACAATTAAAGAGTAATCATGTAATTACTTTAAAATTATACGACATATTGTTATACATTGTATGAGAACTCGTTGTTAGAAAATAAACAAAGAATGACTCATTGATCGTGGGAATTTTAGGGTTCTAAAAATAGACCGTCTCAAACTTTGTCGAATAGCTCGAATAATAGTGTCAACCTCCCAGTTCTTTCCACTCCGTCTCTATTGATAGTTATAAAAGCGCGCTACGGTTCTTCCAACTGGACTTTTATTCGAGACATTGTGTTAAAGCGAATGCCAGGAGAATCAAAAGGAAAAAATATTTAAACGGACTACAACTTTAGCATTATGAGATGCAATTATAACTGTGTACTAGTGAATCTATTTCCAATTTATCTGTACGCCTACAAATAAATGTCTTACAACGCAAACGGCATTGAATGTACCTACGTGCGTAACAATACACATAGTAATTATTCTATAGTGATATCAGGTTAATTAAATAGAGTTATCTTTGTGATAAAAATATTCATAACTCAATATATTCAACTTTTAATATAGGGTACAAAAATAGAAAATAAAAATTGTTAACTAATAAAATGTATTGGAAAATAAAAACGAATTATTTTATTATTATTATAAGTGTAATTTATATAGGGAAGTTTGACAATATCCATACTTCATTGTAATATCACATATCTTTAATATTATATAGAAGCAAATAGATATTTATTTCAGTTAATTTGATTACAACAGCCTATGTCTTTATACAACCAACCTCACTAGAGCCTTGAGGCTAGACACAACAGGATGCTACCCCTGAGGACTGACTTTGAACGCGTTGTATGTTAGTGCGTTAAACCAAAGACACCTATCGAATACAGCTGCTCAAGCACGGCTGTTTTGTAATGTTCGCTGATTGCATATAACATTTTAGCAGAGTACTCATTTGAAAGCGTTTATCCTCCTGCACATACCTGACTAATTCTTTTTATGTTGTGTTTGTAATTATCGGGACAAGATTTGTATGAAATAAATTTGAAAAATCGTAAGGAACAGTGAAAATTTTGGGTTAAAAAAATTCCACATCAAGAAATGAGTGAGTGAATGAGACCTGAGACAATATCGGGTTTTTCAAATATATTGACAGATTGAACTTCAATTGTCATTTTATTTCATTACATTGTCGTATGCAAAGAGAATACGTCTCATTTTCTTCAATAGTTGTGTACTAGTGTGTAATAGTCATATCTATATCTATTATAAATTAATGAAGCAAAATCTAACGTATATCAATACAAATTGGATATTGATTTCTAAGAGGATTAGTAATTATTCGAGTACCTACACACTAGAGTCGAATCAATCCCCACGATACTAGTATCTCAAGCCCACTCATCCCCCGAGCTTTGGAACGGCTCAGACTGGCAAGTAAATTGTGTAAATTGCTCACAGAGGCCTTGTTTACTCGACAACTGATTGATAGTCTACTGAAGTCGCGTTCTCTTTCAACTACGTACTAAAATTTTTGTATTTCTAGTTTTAATTTAATTTCAATCTGCGTAGTACGGAATACAATCATTCAGATGAGAGACGCATTTTAAAAACTGAGCACAATATTTATTCAAATCATTGAATCATTTTGAATTGAGCCATGGGCGCCGCCATATGGCCTTAGCTACTCAGCCGAAGGCCTTTCACTTTACCCTTACACCGCGGTCGGCAGTAATGCAACGTGCGATAGATGGCCGAAAAAAATTGAGGCTGTGTAAAAAAAGTTTCACTCTAAAAATACTAACTGTTTGTTATTTAGTCATGATGGTCCGTCAGAATGAAAACTATTTAATTTAGACTTTAAAGTGGGTATTTATTGAATCTTAAAATAAAACCAACGTGGTAAAACAACCCAATCATAAAATAAAACTAGCAAGAAACTCGATCGGGTTTCAGTAAAACCTTCTTGACGTAGTGCTTGAACTTAGCATCTATTAAATCAGTTATATTCTTTGTGATTTTGTTGTCCAACCAAAGAGTACTTCTTACCAAAAAATGATATTAATGGTCAGAGCAATATAGCTATATATTTTTATTATTTGGATGTTCAAATTACGTATGTTGTTTAGGAAATTTAGCTTACTTAGGCTCTTGAGGACAAGCTTAAAATGTCAGATATTATCGTGAGACATCGCAATAGCCTGTAAGAGACCCACTGCAGGGCCATAGACCTCTTCCCGACGAAAGGCATGGGCATAATGACTATGCCAGTCCACGACGTATTGGCGATTTCAAATTCAGAGAAATCCACAGTTCTATACATTTTATCCTCCATACTGTGGTACTACAAGAACATTTCTTAGGTTCAGGTTTCCTCCGATATTATCCAACCGTTGTTATCGCTGTTGACCGGTCAAACCACTCGACCATCACAATAATACTGATTAAAACATTTTATATAAATGTCTGCATAAGAAAACTATATAACAAGTAGTTGGTAACCCTGATGGAACATTACGTAGATTTCAATATTTACTATGTCAACAATAAACTGCCGATTGTTAAGTGATTGCAGTAGGCGTGTGAATGTTTAATATTGACACTTGACTTACCTAAACCATTGTTGAGTCATTTTGATAGTAAAGACCAAAATGTATATGTAGCAAATAGTGATTACGCTGATGATATAGGTACAAATGACTTATTAAATACTAGCTATGCTCCCGGTTTCGTTCCTGTAAACTTCAAAAGTATTGTTAAGATGTTTTTTTTATCCATTGCCTGTTTTTTTTAACTAAATTTGAATCGTAATGTCATTTTGTATATGATATTTATTGTCTAAACACCGTTAACTATTTAGATATATTCGTTATGATAACAAAATCATTTAATTGAAGTAAGATTAATGTTCTGCATATCGTGTTTTACATTTTTAGTTTATTTTGCCACGTGGAATCGTTAATTGTGTCTATATTATTAAATGTATGATACAATCGGTATTTTTAGGTTTTTTTATTGTAAACCAGTGGTCTGCTATATTGTATAGGTTAGTATTTGATAACATATGGGAATTGAATTTACTTGTTGATTTTTTATGTCGACTTGATTTAGTTTTAACCTCATACTTTGCTCCATATCTATATAATATATGTATAATAAGACTGTAAATATGTCTCTGTACTTTTCAGATTGTTGTACGAAAAATAGTGCATGCGACTAAAAATAGGTAATTATACATATTTCAATCATTTTCATGTCTGTCTGTTTGTTTGTGTACGCATCACTGCTAAAGTGTAACGGTTACGATTAAACGTTCTTAAAGAAAACGTAAAGCATATTCTTAAGTAACATTTGGTTTTATTAAAATCGGTTTACTCTACAGAAACAAATCGGTGAACAAAATATCGCGATGAAGCCATAAGCGTCTAAAACTGTTGTTTGCGATTAAGTACGTAATTATTTAGAAAATTATCTACCTTATTTTCTCTAGGAAAATAACATATTTAGAATTGATGACTTTGGGCTTAACATTTTAATTACGTGCGAGCTTGCGAACTTGTTCAGTAAAAATATATGTATTGTATGGGCATTATATCGAAAATCTGTCGCCAAGCAAATATAAGTATATTGCAACAGCTAGATCTGAGTCAGTTATTCTCTAGTTTAGCAAATTTGGGAGAAATTATCGTGAAACGTTAAAAACTACGAAGTAGTTGGAAAAAAAAAATTAGTTTGTCTCTTCATGATTGTACACGTCCAACAATATACCAGGGGGCCTAGCCAAGTTGAAATTTTACATTCGCTAATGCTAATAGAAGATGGAAAAAGTATAGATATGACATATTTGAAAGCTAAATTACGTGATCAAAACAAATAGAAGTGAAAAATGGTAAGCAAGCGTACAAGTAATCTATTCTATTGAACGGAGCCGTATTGCAATATGTTAAACATTGTACGAATTACAAAAACAAACATTATCATTATTCTCGGAAATACGCAAGGGAATGATGACATCAGCCCATTTATTAAAAGAACCGTCCCTTCATGGGACCATCTGCACTCCGTAAAACGTTATGAGTGTCGAATCGAATGATTTTCTTTGTTGACCCATTTGAGACTACAAGTTTGGTAACAATCTGGTTAGTTCTTTAATTGGTTCTATTTATGTCATGGTCTTTATTAATTGTCCATTGCATGAATTACAGATTAAAACTATCTTTGCTTCTAAAAATGATTGTACG
This sequence comes from Antheraea assamensis, assembly GCA_035772565.1. Classification (NCBI taxonomy): domain Eukaryota; kingdom Metazoa; phylum Arthropoda; class Insecta; order Lepidoptera; family Saturniidae; genus Antheraea; species Antheraea assamensis. The sequence goes on along the minus strand of JAQQSE010000181.1, from coordinate 398,790 downwards.
GTTACATATAAGGATTGCATTAAAAGTTACAGTTTAGAGTAATTATAACTTAAAACAACATGCAGTATCTCTAAATGAACAAAGATAAGCTATAACGGCCCAATGGTTACCGTGTTCAAACACCAAGGTTCGAATGCTTGCGAACGAGCTGGAAGAGTCTACCATCTTAACCCCTCAGACCGCGGTCTGAGTCCCTTAGGAGGAATTAACACCTGTTGGGGAAGCAGACGTAGTACCTGTTAGGCAGTCCCTCCTGCCTCGGCCAAAAGGTATGAGAAGGCACCATGGGCTTTTAATCCGTGCGACTCGAACATAATCCACACACAGCTGCCCGGCGAGGTGGGTATACGTTAGGGATAGCCACATGTTAAATAATCTAGCTAGCTATCACCTTCACGTTGAAAATCTGTCGTCAAGTACCTATGGGTACTTTCCCAACTTGAAATTCAGTCCATCTAGGTATAGCTTGTAATGAAAAGAGAAACAAATTTTTTATACTATATAGATTTAAGCGTTTGACCACAATCTCATCTATTTTTTTTAATTTTATCTTATACTTAGGAGCTTTTATTCTATTGAATATATCAGCCCCATTGATATCATCTAATGTTAAATAACATTTTGGCATAAGATGATAATACTCTAAAGCTAGAGGAAGATTGGCTCTTAGCTGTTAAGGCAGCAACCGAAAAACAATTATGAGGGTGATAACTCTCAAGTGGCAGTGTCAAAACTTTTATCAATATTCTATAATTTCATCCCGATGCCTTTCTCCGTTGAAAGCTGTGGCTTGTCGTAAGATTAGAATCTAATTTGAACACGTTGTCTGTTACTACTCTGCCAGTATCGTTTCCATACAGTCAATAATTACTTTTATAAAAAAACATATTTTATTGTAAACAAATACGAGTATATTACAATATTTCTAATTGGACACATTTCAGGGACTCAAACTTACCCTATAACTGCCTAAAATAATGAATTTTCAAATATCTTTCCACAATGCTAACTTAGGTGAAATAAAAAATTTTGGTGCTTTTCGATTTAAACTATACGTCATCTGTCATTAAATCATAGGAATTGTTACGTTATTTTTTTTTTCTAATATTACATATGTTCGATTATCAAGCAAGTAGACCTAGAAGGTTTTAAATTAGTAACAAATAAATAATTTGAAGTAGAATGTCATGTTAGTTGGTAGTCATGAATTTCGCTTGTAGACTACAGCTCGATTACGAATTAGGAAGTATATATGTTGGGAGAAATGGTCTAAAAGCTTTAGAAATTACTACAATAGTTTACCTAATTCAGTAAATAGCAATGTTAAGATGCGATTAATTTTATATGAAAATTTGATGTTCGCAGTTATGTTTTAGTCTTAAATTATGTCAAAAATTCAAAGCTGAATCGATAACTACAATTCGGTATAATTTAGTTATTACTTCGTGATGTAATTGTCTTCTTCAAACAAGTCATAGGTCGTCTTCATAGTGCCACTGAACGAGAGAATATCAACATAAGACATTTTTGGATTACAAACACATCAATACATTTCTGCTTGCATGCAAACGCATCCTTTGTACATGTTCTATAAAAGAAGATGTTAATAAAGCTTTTACCGAGCGCTTTGTTGTATGTTTAGTAAACTTCCCGTTAACACTTCGCTGCATTCGGGACTCGTTATCTGGTGAATATTTTTCTTCACCTCTCGTGAACAATGTACTACATCTAAGTTATCTTGATGTGTAGTTATTATGTTATACGGTTGTTGTAACAATTTGTAATTCTCAACAACTTAATAACTTATAATCTGTACTTTATGATCGTGACAATGATCAGTAAGAGGGTGTTCGGATCGTTACAATGTGTTGAAGCTTTAAATGAAGAGAAATATTGTGCTTCGGACATAGTATGAAGATAGCACTTTTTTCTAATGCCGCCACCTTAAATCTACCGCCAAGCAGCTGTAAGTGTTTTCCGGCAGCTGGACATAAGAACTTATCTTCTTTAGGTTCAGCGTGTTATAATTTTAGTCTACATAGTTACTTCATATCAATTCAGATTGTCGCCAAATATTACTGAAAAACTTTAAAAAAAATTGTTTAAAATACCCTACCAGCTACCTATCTCACATCGTATTATTAATATTTTTCCTAGATTTTCAATTTTTGAACATCTAGCTGCGCTCGTGGAATACGCTTTTATCCAAAATAATACTTTTTGAAATTATGATCTAATTTATGATTTCTAAAACTATTATTCGTACTTCTCAAGCTTCTTATAATTTTTAAAAGGACTATCATAATTCCTTGGATTTATTCAGTTGAAACTTGAACATTTATGTTACTTTTTTACAAAATTTAATTAAAATCGATTAAGCTTAAAATTTACCTTTTTATTTTTTTAATTTATAGAGTTACATGTACACCTGCCTTGTACCAAAATCGATTTAAAGAAATGTATATTTTGATTTATTCACGATTTTTAAAAGTGCCATTGCCACTTCTATATATTTTTAGTTGTAAAATTATATATGCTATTCGAGTACAATATTTCATGAATATCAATCAAACCGCTCTTGGGCTACATCTGTACATACAAACAAACAGACAGGCAAAATTATTGACGCCATAATCGTTATCAGTGTCTTTTAAACGACAACTGAACGTCAATTTGTCAATTATGTTTTTTTAAAGAGGTCCTTCTTATCTCTTGTCTCACTCACTCACTCAATTTTTATATGGAGAATTTTTTTCACAAATTTTTCAATTACCTGTACGATTATTGAAACATTTTCTTTCATACAAAACTTGTCCCGAGTCCTGAAAATTACAAGCACAAAAAAGAATTAACCAAATAGTTAATAGATGCAGTCATTCTTAAGTGATGTGATTCTATACATTCAGCGACTGATATTTATTGTGCTGATTTATCACTAGTCCCCTTTTACCTTGAAGACAACTATATTAAAAAGTTTTGCGTTTCCCACGCCAGTTTTAAAATAATGAAGCATGATGCAACACCATTAATATGTCGATCGTAAACGTCCATCCGTCTGGTAGGACAATAACTCATGAAGCACTAATGGTTAGTGGTGACAATCCGAAAACGGCATCTAGTACATTCACTCCTACACGCGCTAATTGTACAACTTTAAATGATTTATGAATTAATAAAAGCTATAATAGAGATGAATGAAATTAGACTATATATGATGGAGACGTAATAGTTAAGATAGATATATGGTGTAACCAAAATGGATAAAATTATGAATGAATATATCAGAGAATGTATGAAAATAATACCAGTTAGTGAGAAATCGAGGAGCAATAGATTAGCGTATGATATAGGGACAAAAGTCATATAATTAAAAAACTGTTATGAAGATAAAGAAATAGAAGTGGAGGAAGACAGGAAAGGGATGGGGATTTGGTATTAATGATATATGTATAAAAGGTGGAAATTCCTACTATGATAATAGCTGCAAAAGGGCAAGTTAAAGAAGAAAATATTTATTTCTTTGTTAATAGACGAGTAGCATAATTGCTGATACGTCTATATCGCAGTGTCGAAGTTTTTAGATTTGTTACCACTGTACATATTCGCTTATTAATACTAGTTTATTTGTATGTAGCCAGTTGTCAAGACTGTTTTTAAAGCAATATACTGAATTAGCAGATGCTATTTTATCCGGTAATCGGTTCCAGTTTAATACCACTCTATTGCTGAGGAAATTGTGTGAAGTTTTTGTGTGTGAAAGATTTCATAATATTTTAGTCTGATTTCCTGTTATAGGTCGTATTATGTCTTTGACATTTTACATTTCACGTAAGTGTGGCAGGTTGTATTTATGGGTAACCATCTTATGTGTCTCTATAAGGTCACCACTAAGGCGTCTTACTTCGAGGGTAGTGAGGTGCAATGCGTGCAGTCTTTCCGCGTATGATTTTTTTCTTAACGTTTGCGGTATCTTAGTTATTTTTCTTTGAATACTTTCTAAAAGATTTATATTTTTCTGGAAGTATATCTGAAAGCCATTTTCAAGCGATAATATTGTGACTGACCCTACCTAGGTAGAGTAAAGGTAAATACGTGATAATTAGAATATACTTATTTTAATAAGATAATAATTATTCTCTATTGATATAGTTGTTGAATGTTTCATTTGTCCCAATAAAACATTATCAAGTATCGTACATACAGTACGGAATTTTTAATTGGCAACGCAATTATAACAATATCAGCAGCCCAGTGTAAATACTGTCATAGAATTTTAAAGCATTAGAAATTTACTAATAATGTTATATCTTATTTACGATATTGACGCTTGATTACTGAAATATCAAAGAAAATATTGAAATAAATATCAACAATCCAAACAATATATTAAAAATAGAAGCATAATGCAAGATCGGTAAAATTGACAGAAGCCGAATTATGACTCCAGAGCCATTACGTGAACCGCAAAGAATCGAAACGTCGAATGCCATATTCAATAAGTCAAACATGAGCGCCGTAAAAACTGACGTAATCGAGGGCGGCCAGCCCTGGGCTTTATGGTTGTTTACCGAAACAGGTCACCGGGATCGTAGCCACAAACGGAACTTTCCTAAGTGGATTGGTTTAAGACAGGAGATTAAAAGATTATCCCGGTTTGGTATTAAATGGTGAAATAGGCTCGATCCTTGGATACTAAAAATTTATTTATACCATCAAGAAGGCTATATTCATTTAGAACTATCGAAGTCATTATTTAACAGATATACTTAAGTTTTTGAATTATATGGCCTATTATATTAAAACAGTAACATTCGTAAGACTGATACTACTTAAACCGCTGATTCAAGAAATATAAAGTTTTAAGGATTTTTGAAAATTGGTGGCTAAAACAAAGTAATTATTGACATTATTATTGACATGTACCAATGAGAAATTTAACAAGGCAAAGAGCATATTCCTTATTAAGCTCTATGGCAAATGTAAAATTTACGTAGCGGAAAACATAGTTCAATCTAAAGTAACGGTGACTACCGTGAAATGTATATTCCATCATCAATAGTCCCGCTGATAATGGCCTTGTACGAATACATTACGTTACATTAAGACCCCATACGATATCATAGAAAGAAGAGGTTACATTGGCCGAGAGCTAGTCGATGATTTCACAGCATAGCAAACATAGGACAATGAAATCTTCATATTTATGCAGAAATAGAGGTCGCCGTAAAACTGTGCACATGTATTAAAACTTATACAAAAGATACATTGTTTCGAAACATTGAAAAATAACTGGTATAATCTAAGCACCTCTGTACACATCCCGTATAAATTCGTAGTAACAGATAAGGCAGCGCGATGACATATAGATGCACAGGACACACATTATTGAAACTTTGTTGTAAGTAAAGAAGTTTTGTAATATAATATACTTTAAAACATCTACCTGTCTTTAGACATTATGAAGAATATATCATAGGACCAAATGTTAATTGCTTTATAGATATTTCGAATCCTCAGTTTTGTCACATACGAGCGAAAGAATCACGTTGTGACTAATGACAGTTATATTTTTTTTAATTGTAGCATGTCATAGTGACTGCACTTTGTCTGATGTTAAGCATAGTAGAATTCAAAAATAACAGCGACCACCGAGAGACAACTAGTCCATCACCAGTCGCCGCTGTTATGTCGGCCTGCGTAAATATATATTTAAGTTACGCTTGAAGGATCCCATGTCGTAGGAAAAAGAGAACACACTGTCCGGGACATTGTTCCGCAACTTCATGGTACGGCAAAAATAAGACGTTGCTAACTTATTACTTCGTGCCAGGATATAATTTACTGTAAAACTGTGGTTTCGAAGCACAGCGCGCGTGGTATGGTTGTGGAAAGGAGAGAAAGTGATTAAATTTTATTTCTAAATAAATCCAAATAAATAATAGATATAAATAAATAGATAAGCCATAATGATCCAGTAGTTATTGTATTCGGACACCATATCAATCAGCAGTAAAGGAAAACCATAGCACGGTTGTACGACAATTTCTAAGCTTCTTTGATTGGCTACCATACTCAAGTGGAAGATCTGCGACCAAGCATATAAACGCTTGCACATCTATAGAGCACACCACTATAGCAATCCATCAATTACATTTGAAAGCTAGTACCGTCTTGAGTTAGCGTGCTTATCACGTTAGACCACATCGTAATAAGATCCAGTGAGATTGTGGTCAAACGCTAAAACCAATAAAAAAATGAGACGACTGTGTGAAAAGGCCGTGCAGATAGTACTTCGTTGACGTAGGTAATGTTCGGGTCGGGTCCGTGAGGAGTATCCTCTGAGTGAACCTCTCCGCCACCGCAGAGTCGGTGGGAGGGGACGGCGTTTTCCTTCTCCGTCTCCTTCCACCTCCGTAGCCGAACCTGGGGGGATGGGCTGGGGGGCCGGTCTTCCCATTGCACAGGTTCGGCTGACGAGGAAGGAACGGCTGGTGTGTACCCAGCTTGCCCTCCTATTATTAGGACGACGCCCGGTGGACACTTTCCTCTGGGCTGGCCGTTGGACACTGCACGATCCCATGTCGCCCCAACCAAAGTGGCGGCCGGTAGACCGTGGGGCTTTAGTGAGTAAGAGTCTCACACTACCCACTCTCTCCCCCGGGAGGGTGGCGTGTCCATGATGGATTTCCCCACGTTAAAAAAAGTAATGTAAGTAATGTCCGGTTTAAGTTATCCTTACCATATGTCATCAGGTACCCGGTACATGTACTGTTGAATCGAGCTATTCATTCGGTCTCGCTTGGTGTACTTTCTGTACCCATAAAATGTGAACAAAGATACTACTATAGAACACAAAACAGATTGTTTTATGTGTATTAGTGAGTTTTTTTTACTTTTACTTTCATATATACTAATAAATTTGTTATACTGTAACCCGCAATAAATTACCCATGGTGTGGCAATATTTTTTGTACCAAGCGTTAAAATGTACAGCGATTTATTACTTTACTTTTTAAAAGCCTCGCCGCGTTTCCAAGGTTTTAAAACTCGTGCAATTCTCGGTAGGGAATTATGTTTCATATTTAATCCAACTTTTTAACGACAACCGTAGTTAAGTTAATAAAACAGATGATTAATTTAGTCATAAAATTTTGATAATAACGTCATTTTAATATAGTGCCTGAAGAAAAATGTTTGGAAAACTGTTGAGTATATTTCATACGCTACTATAAATATCTGACCTTCCTCTCCTTTCCTCAACCGAACCACGTGCGCTGGTCTGCTGAGCCACAGTTTTACGGTAAATTCTATCTGGGCACAAAACTAAAAAGTTCACAACATCTTATCTTTGCCGTACCGTGAAGTTGTGGAACATTCTCCTGGCCAGTGTATTTCCTCCTTCCTGCGACATGGAGATCTTCAAGCGTAACGTGAAGACTCTTTTACACGGGCCTAGCATTACAGTGGCGACTGTTGTTAGTCGGTAGGTCGCCGTTGTTTTTGGATTGTACTGTGCTCAACATCAGGCATAGTGCAGTTACTTTGCTGCGCTACAATATAAAAAAATATTTTTCAAAACATTTAATTTAACAATTATCTGAGTAGTAAAAGTATCACAGCATTTTTTTAACTTCTGTAACGATTCAGATATATTTCACACTAACTTTGGCTTCATTCGTTCGTGTGAATGTACACTTGACCTATCCGTTGGGAATAGTAATTTTCTGAGGATGATCATCAACATTTCATGATGATCGATTGAGTAGTTAAGACGTCAAAGTATAACTAACATACAACCTCACATTTTTTTAAATATTAGTATAGATAGATATAAAAATGTGTCCAAATTTAAATGCAGTTTGCTGTTATTGAAAAAAATCTCAGAAATGAATCAGTAGCTCTATAGATTGTCGTCTTCAATCTATTATACCATTTTTATAATAATAGTATAGACTAAGAATTGTCTATATATATGTAAAATAAAGAAAGGCATAGAGGATAATGACCATTCGATATGGAATTTTTCATAAATACTTCAAGGTTTTACATTTAGGATTTCATTGACAATTTGCTATTTCTATGAATAAAACGTTTACTAATGTACTCTGAAACGGATTAGTAACAGCTGGTTATTTATACATAAATAAAATTTAAGTGTCTGTTGCTCGTTTAGGCTAATTTCCACGAAGGCTGAACTAATTTTGACGAGATTTTTAAAAACACACAGCGGACATTTCATATTATAATCTACGCTATAACTTCATTGGGCTTTCCTATTAGGGTTAAGGAGTAATGATAAAATTTAACAAAGAGAACTTAAAATCGTTAAAAGGTTTAATCGAGTTTAAGTTGAGTTACAATTAGGGAAAATAAAAGACAGCCCAAAATTAATCTCGATTAGACACATAGTTCCCGATAAAGAACAAACCCATTTTTATTAAAGCAAACTTGAACACTATAGTAAAAGTATAAATATAGAAAGTAATTTTGAAAAACAAAAAATCTATAAATATTAAAAAGTCGTCAGAAAAGTATCATAATGGTACTTGAGTACATTAACAAACATTGTTGTTAAAATACACTCGACACCGAAATTCGGGTCGCGCTCCATTTGACTTTGCGCTAAAATGCAAATGCTTGTCACACAAGCCGCGGGTTAATTAAATTCCCGTGTTTTGTACCAATGATAACACTAAATATGACGGTGGTGAGAGCCGTGCCTACCGTTCCAACCCGTCGCCCCGTGCGCGGGTCCACTTGACCCGATTCCTCTCTGCTCTTGACCCCCCGCTCGTCTTCTGGGAACAGTAATTTCTCTGCTATTTCACTCTTTCGAAATTAGGTCCCTTGTTTTTATGATCCGAAGTTTCTACATTATTCCCAAGCGAATCCGACAGGGTTAACTGAAAGCTTACGACTTCTCTGTATTTTGGACGTTGAGCGATTTCATCTCTATTTGGAATGGATATTAATTCTGGTAGATATTTTAATAATACCTCCCTAAATGATTTTAAAATTGAATGGATTTTAAAAGTAAAGGAAATTCAATAAAGTGTTTGAAAATTATACCAAGTAATAGAAAAATAGAATTTTTAATAAATAATAATAAAAACGTCACCTACGTCAAAAGTACACTATTTTTTTATTTACTTTCATCTTTTCCCTCTTTTTGATTAATAGACGTCGAACTTAAATCTATACATATATAAAAGAATATCTGAGTGCGTGATAAATCAAGGCACAGCCCAAACTACTGGGGTTGAAGCCATGAAAATTTGAAAGGAGATTCTTTTTTTTATTTTACTTAGGAAGGGTTTTTGGAAATTAAACCTCGAAGGTTGTGAAAAAGAGTTTGGAAATTTGTATGAAAATAGGTCATTTTTCAATTTAAAATTATGACAATTGGTGTTTAGTTATTGAATAACAATATAAAAACGTGTTTTGTGGTTTCTTTTTCAGATTAAACAATTTTCTTATACAGACCTTTATAGAGATACCAGCGCAGACGAAGCGACAGGTGGCTGCTAGTATTATATAAACCTATATGTCTCCCACAATTAAGATAAATCTAAAAACATCTCATATATGATAACAAACAACCGTTTAGACTACAGCGTATGTGAAAGAAATAGACATACCTACTACATACATACGATAAAAAAACATTGCCCTTTTAACACAGTCAGGTAAAAATATGTTCAATGAACAAGTAATTAGTCAATGCCCATATTTAACGTGGGCTTAGTAAACTAATCATTTTACTTTCTGAAAAATCTTCTACATTCCAATACATACATTCTACATTTGAGAATAAGTTCCGTCTGCTTACCTTATTATTGTATGACACTGAGCTTATTTTATTTTTACTGAATTACATGTATTATTCATTCCAATTCTTGATTCATAATAAGACAAGGCTCACGGTTATTCGTTAAAACTATCAGCCTCTACAGCTTTGAACAAACTTGTACTAGATTTTATTGTAAATCAGAACATTTTAAACAAGTTTACAGAACTCAAAAACTCATTAAATAGCTCTCAATTCGACAAAATAAAATGTGTAAATAAGCCAAAATATAAACAGTTTAAGAAAATATATATTTTTTAATAATGCGTGTCTGTTCTTTAAGCCGTTTATATTAAGTAAAAATAATTAACCACTATGGCTTAGGCCTTCAATAAATATAGTCATAAGCCAATAAAATCTATCTTTGTTTTTGTTCAATTACTACTAATCATTTTCCTTGCTACAACAACATAAGTCACAAACCATTTTCTTGTAATTCGATCCTGGCAGGCCCTCTGTCTCAGAATGCGAAAACATTGTAAACAATCGCAAGGTTGGCTTTTAATATTTGATAATATATTGTATTGTGGAATTGAATATATCAGTGATGTTGTTACGGGGCGTCACAGTCGATATGCAACAAAAGCCATACTAAAGAGAAAAAAAAAGAATAAAATTTTGCTATGAATATTAAAATATTACAACGATTATTCGATATTTCAAACTGTAAAAATTCAAACATTAAATTCAATCCAAAAAAAATTCCTTTAAAACTGAATAATTATCTATGAGTGACAACAGAATATTTAATATTTATTTCGTGAGTTTTTGAAATTACTGATTAAAAATTTCATTATCTTAGATTCTATTAATATTATTTACAGATGATATATTCGGTATTTGATCTCGTGTTGTGACATGCAGCACGTAGAACATGTGAGTTAGGTGCATGTTTATATTTAACCGCATATCCCATCATAGATTCTAGGAAAGTTGCGTTACAATTGTTTATTAACTGGGTAGTTAACCGGCTAAACTGTTTGACGCGTTGTCTCGTGTTGCGCTAATTATTTATTTATTTATGTACTGTGGGTTTTATTTTAACGACATCATCGTGGACTATATTCTGAAACGGTACATTACACACTGTATATAGTATTTTATTACTGAAACTGTTATATCGTGTTGATAGTTTCAAAGAACCAGTATAAAGGCTTACTATAAATGTATTATTTATAATATTGTCTTTTACTTTATCCCCCTTATAATAATATACAAATGATTAAGTAATTGGTAAGTATTTCAGGGTCTATAGCTTTACAATTTAATGTATAATAAATACTAAACAATGTTAGATTTGACACGTTAGATAAGGATCAAGTGGCTCGGAAGTAAAACCAAAAAATATTGTTCAAAATGTGTGCAGTACTTTTTGAGCGATAGCGCACAACTGTTCTACAGTCTGCAGAGGTCCACCTCTGTCATCTTTATTATATAGGCTAGATGACCGTGTGAATTTCGTATCACTTATATATACTTACATTATATTTGTGTAAAATGTGGTCAAAACTTATTACAATATTTTTATTTACATTATAAATGCAACACAGTTATGCACTTAATCAATTTAAAACTTTCTCATGTACTATTTTATTTCTAAAACGGAGCTGTTTTGTATTCCAACAAAACAGACCTAAGAGATCGGACCTCATACTACAGTTACGAAACAGACAAATTTTTAAACGCACCTATAAATATTTGACCAACGAATGACAATTTTTTTTTCTAAAATGACAAAAGACATCAAATGTTTCATAGCCAGGAACATTGTGTATTTGAAAATTAAATTGACTTTTTTAGTATTTTCCTTTACTTATTATTTATATTTCCGCACTTACTTATACTTCCGCAAACATTTCAAGGTCTAAATTAGCCAAATCGGTCGTGTCATTCTTGAGTTTTAGCGAGACAAACTAAAAGCAATTATTTTATATATATATAGATTAATTTTGTATCGGTGCGGTCTTTATGCGGTACTACAAAGCAAGCTGATGAATGATCAAGAGCACGCGGTGCGTCTCTTTCTTATCAGAGTAACGATAAACTTGTTATCATTTGACGCGCTTTTATCAATGGCTGCATTTTATATGAATAAGCTTTTATATTGTGATTGAAATGAAAGAATTTCTTTATATTATATGGAATATTATACCCGATGATGATAATATTGTTAGTTACTAAGTAATTTTTTTTGTAGAATTATCAATCAATCCTCTTAATATTACATGGGAGAATGTTTGTAAACATGGATTATTTAATCCCAATATTATACCCACATCATTATAAATCTATATAGAAAAATATCTTAGAATATTAAGATAAAGGATACTCAAACGACGTTGCTTCTATAATGCCCGGTTTCTGAAGCATTTTAACTGTAGTTTATCTGTTTAATAGCGCTATCGGTTCGATAACTTGTCAGATTGGGTTTCTGAACACACAATGACACGAGAAATGTCAGTCTACGTCTCATTCTGTATTCAGAAACTCATTGACAGTTAGCCGCTTGTCTTATGGATAACGTTATTGAATCAATAGCTATTGATAGTTTAACTGACGGCTTCAGAAACCGGGCATAAGTCATCTTTGAAACTATTTAAGTAGGTTAGGTGATTATCATAGAGGAAGTAGAGTAGAGGTTTTATATCAGCATTTAAGATTAACAGTTTACTAAAATGGGAAAAGTGGATCTGTCAGAACACAAAGTAATGTAGAGTTAGTATGTCATTTGACAATCGAATGTAGTGAAATGCAAATTTTCAGATGAAATTAAACCAATTATTGTCGGAGGATATTGACCAACCAGCATAAACCGCTGTCAAATTCGGGAAAACGCATTTTTTTAGTACTTCATAAGTTATAGCGTTTGACCATAATCTCATTTGATGTTAATTGACGATGTGGTCTAAAATGGTAAGCTCGCTAAACATAGAAGGGACTGGCTCTTAAGTACAGCTGCCGGTACTTACCTATAATTGTTTGGAGACTTGCTTGGCTGGCTTAGGAAAAGTCTTACCATCATGCTATGGTTTCATCACGATCTTTTCATTCATCGAAAGCCTCATTCATAAGGATTCCAATCTACGTCGACCATACATACTAACATTTTAGTCATCATAGCGTTTTTTCTCTTTTTTTTTAATTTCAAGCCAACATTTTTAATAGCTTGCCTACTGATGTTTACTGCGCACCCATACTGCACATGCATGCAAAGTTTAATAATGGAACAAAAAGTCGTAAATTACTAAGACAAACTAGGGCACTGGATGTCGGGTACTCATGTACGGGAACTTACTATGCATTCCGTATAATTTGTGTTCGAAGGCAAAACCGTTTCGTTTATTTGTTCTTGTTCTATTTTTGCTTTTATTCGAATTAAATATTGATGACAGCGTTTGGTGGAAACATTTATTATTTAAAACAGCTAAAGCTAACCTTTATAAAGTTACAGACCAAACTTTAGGACGCTATAATTGTCAACACTGGCGATTGCAAAAAAAAACATTTTTTTTTACACATTCTTGGAATATAACATTAAAGATATTTAAGTGGGACTAATATTGTTGATAAAAAATTAGTGCTTCGGTATTCTAATTCAAATTATAATCAGTAAGGCTCTCTCGATACTGATTTATTAGTTTTCAACATAAATACCTATTCACGTGCATACAGGCATCCAAATGAACAGAACGCTATTTTCCCCACGCGTTTTTAAATCGTTTCGTGAGTTTCATCTAAATGCGAGGGCGGCTGCGTTCAGCTCTTAGACCGGCTCTTGTCCATATTTTTTGTTTAAAATAAACTAACAGGCCGTGGCGAAATTGTAGTAAGCCCCAAAATTGCCATTACATATGTTTGATCTATCTATAATTACTACAATACTACAAACACAATTTTTATAATAAACGTTACCATATCACACCTATCATTAATAATTACTACGTAAGCATTTGAATTTTTGGCAGCCATCTTGGATTTTTGTTTTTGTACTGAGATATTAAATAGTTCCGAATTCTGCATAATTTCTCTTGGATACCATACCGTATTTCTTTTAGTAATTGTAAATTCATGTATAACAAAAGAGATCCGCCTTACGGTTTGACGGTAGTCAAGTTTTTAATACCATCATGTAACTCATTGTACATACGTTTTATTGTAATTAACCCCTGGACTGTCCAAAATTATAAAGTTTTAAGTCCCATACAAACAAATTTAGATTTTTTGAGGCACAGGTCAACAAACTGTTGGCAGAATAAACTTAAAAAAATACCTGAAACTTTGAAAACTTTGAAAAATGGCAAATGATGTATTGTACATTTTTTTTATGTAAAATATATTTTTTCATTTGTAGGAACTTTTTTTAGTAACCTATGAAATTTACAATGTACAATGTTGTGAAATTAAAAACAGAGTTTGCCTTATTGAGGTCTGCGTCTTAAACAATCAGCCGAGGGGTTGATAGGAAAATATTTCATTACAACCTTTTTGACGTTTCATGGCCAGTAACAAATAAAACGGAAAATAATATTAAAATGTCCGTTGCTATACATCAAATGTCACCCTGATTTCTTTTTTCATGTTTAGGAATACTTTTTCAGAATGTATACTTATATTCAGACGGAATAATCGACAAAATATATTAAATTACTACGGGTGCTGTCATGGTATGACGTTTTCCTTAAAAATCAACACGAGTAATATTTCGTATTTGATTGCTGGCAACCTCTCCGTGCTCTGAACTCCCTCCATTTGCCTATTTCTCAAATCTGTATAAATATATATCAAACTTCAAAGAAATGGAACTTCGGGCGGACTTATTACAGGGCAGAAATTGTATTCGGCTGTATTTTGTGGGCCTACAATGTAAGAAATATTATTTATTTATGTCGACAATAGAAACCGTGTTGCCAATTGGTAATCAATTATATTCACAAGAAAATGCTAACGAGCAAAATTAATACAAAACGGTACAATACTTTGCTAGCCTACCGCACTGGAACGAGTTCGTGACAACTTGTTGAAGCTTTTGATTAATGAACAAAGCAAACTTCAAGTCCAGTAGGCAAGATCCAAATCTTAACGGAAAATAAACAAAAATAAGGAAACAGAGAAAATGTCGGTTAATCTGTGTATTTTTTAAGTTTTTCAAATATTTTTTAATAGCTGAATTGAAAAATATCAAAAAAGAGATAGTGTGTACTTATATGTACACGCGTTAGAAGTTATACTTCTTTGGCGTAATAAGATAAAAATCTTTTCAAAAATTTTATCTTTCGCCTTATTCTACGTTTGTAGAAAAAACGACACTAACAATAGAAAAAAGGTATTTAATACATAAATACTTTTTTTGAATAAAATGTTGACTATAGCTAACTTCAGGGTGTCGGCTTTTCGTGACGGTGTGCGCGCTCATCGTAAAAATTTACTCTAATCATTTTTCCCTAACGCGCCATAAGAAGTATAACTTCAAAAACTATAAAAGCAATAATATTATTAGACATTATTCTAAAGTTTTTAGACGTATTTGAATAGCTGCCAAAGCAAAATTTATTGGAAAAAACGTTCTTGAGGCTAGAAATAAGACCAAGACTATCTGGCCTATAATAAATAAAGAAAATAAAATAAATGACGATTCCTTAAATCTAAATATCGATGGAATACATATTTCAAACAGTTCAGAGGTAGTAACTGTCTTCCAAAATGAGTTCATTAACTCATTATTCAATATTTCACTTTCACGAGTAACAACATTTAGGTACATTCGTTGTTATTTTATCCTTTATTTTGTTAAAGGGTTTGATCGCAAAGCGACCACGTCACCCTTATTGGAAGGCATATACTATACACATACAATAAATTATTATCTCATATGGATAGCGACGTACACTAGCCTGTACAGCATCGTGGCTTCATCCGACAAAGGTGCAGCCAAAATGCCCTCACAGACGCCAACGTTACGCAAATCCTTATTTATCGTTGAGCAGTACTCTCGCCTTTCTACCTCGTTACGGACATATTCCACAATAACGTGGTAAACATCCTCAAATCTGTTACACTCAGTACCCAGTATTTTTTTCATTAATCTGGCAAATTTATTAAGTGGATTATGTCCGGAACGAAGTCTCAAAGCTATTACAGCTCGTTGTTTGTTGCAAAAGTGTGGAACGCATCTCTGAATATAGTAAAATGATTTTGTATCATTTCTTTCGCCTCTTTAATAATTGTAGCAACTTAAGTATCACAAGACAATATCAGTGTGTATTTATTTCGAAAATTATATACATACTTTAGCACACCATATTATTGCATAAGAACATTAAGCCTTTTTTATTGATAATATACTATATGTTCATTGAAATTACATAAATAAATAAAATACTTCTGAGATTTTATTCTGTAACGAAGCGCCACAGTTTTCATTATTCTGTCGCATTATTCTGTTTAATGAATCGTTGTCACTTCATTTGGGACTTGTAACTAATGAGAATTGTTAATTAAAATATACTTCTGTTTCATGTTGACGATGCTATTAGTAAAGGAATTATTTCATCTTTATTGTTTGTTTTTTTTTTCTTCAAATAGTAATTTTTAATTATAATACACCGTTAGTTTCATAATTTTATTTTCTTTTAAACTCCAAATAAGAAGGAATCGTTGAAGTATTGAGTTGAAAGAGTAGCATTTCAATGATATCATTTTTGTACGTATCTGTGACATATAAACGACAGAATGCTTGTGCGTTGAATATCGATCTCGAATACTGGTGAGCTTAATACCGTAAGGCATTTTCTTCTAACTAACTAGCTATAATATGAAAAAAAAGAAACGAGTAGGTAGTAGTAATAGGAAATTAATAAGGGAACTTTTAAACTAGATATGTTCGATAAATACAATATTCAATACACTATCAATTTTAGTATGTATAATAGATTTCTTTAGACTTTGCACGTGTTATCGTGTGTAATCCTTAATAGTATTATAAAAAAGAAAATGAGTTTGTTTGTTTATTTCTTAGGGTTTCTCGCCTTAATTATTCAATCGATTATCATTACATTTTGCATACACATTATCAGGGATACAGAAAAGTATCCGTTTATCCAGAAAATTACCATTCCCAAAGGATGGACCAAGTAGGTATTAACGTGAGCGAAGCCGCCTGTATAATCTAGGTATAATATGAAACTTAATATCATTAGAATATAGCTTAGAGTCACCTAATTGATAGTTTGGTAAAATGAATAGTATTAAATCTATCTCTATGAAAAAACACAACCTTGGCGATTTTTATGGTGGTTGGTCAAATTATGTTGAACTTTATCCAACTCAGGTATACGGGTGTAAGTATTAAGATGTGAGATCAAATCATTTCCTTTAAGTACAACTATTCGAGGGAGTTTCGTTCGAGCAGCGGCCGGGTGCGCACGTGCCCGCTCGCAGCTCTGACGGTCCGTTAGTTCGGCAACTCGCGCGCAGTTGTCGGATATTTTCGTGTGTGTCCGGAAGTTTAGTGTGTTCGAGCGGCTACTGTCGATCGTACGCTCTTTTCAGAGCGACGGTGCACCTCCATTAGTGCACCATTTAAACCGCACTTTTCGGTGCGAAGCCGTGCACACTGTTTGCAGTGCGTCGAGTCTTCGTGCTACACGTCGTGCCTCGTGCTGCGCTTCGAGAGTCGTGCAGCGCGTCGTGTGCCGTGCAGAGCGTCGTTCTTCGCGCCACGCCGTGTGCAGTTTTCAAGAGAAGATTCGCGTTCGCGTCGCGTCGCGTTTTTCCTTTGGCCCGGACACGGATTGTCCGTTAGATTTGAATTAGGCGCACCCCCCTGCCCCTCAGGCAGGGAGGTTAGTCATGTCTACCCCCGCGACCCCGCGTGCCCATCCGGCCCTTCCGGCCGTTGATGATACCGTCCACCTCGAAGAACTGTTACGCTTCCACATGCTCGTCGAAAAGGAAGACCCGCAACTCGTCACGGAATACAATAGACTCCGGAAAGTCTACGCGCGCAACCCTCCCGGTAAGATACCGCGTTGTTTCTCCGCGAACCCTTTCGCGAATCTCCCGGACGACCCGTTCACGAGGCTCTCGGAATTCGATTCCGATGACGACTCGGACATGGACTACGATACAGTCCCCGCGACCGCGCCCGCGACGGAAACCACGGCCGCGACCGTGCCTGCGCCCGCGACCACGCCCGCCGATGACGACGGTTTCACAACCGTCACGCGCCGCGGTAAACGCCCACGCGCCGCGATTCAGACCGATAGCGACTCTGCTGCGGGACGTCCGACCCCAAAGCAGCCCAATATAGGTGGCGCTCGGGTGCCCCGAGCCTCTCCCACGCCCTCTGCCGCGAATTCGGCTAAAGCCTCGGCTGCGGAACCCGCGGTCGCGGCTAAGAAGCCACGCCTACCGCCTCCCGTCACCTTCCGTGACAAAGCTCGATGGGTAGAGATTTCTGAAGACCTTAAGTCGAAGGAAATCGTCTACAAGTCTGCCGTCAACACTGTTGCCGGCATTTCTATTCGTGTTTCGACCCCCGATGAGCATCGCAAGCTCACCAAATACTTCAGGGAGCGTCAGCTCCCTTTCTTCACCCACGCGCTCGAGGAAGAGCGCCGCCTCCGTGTCGTCATTCGGGGAGTTCCCTCTGAGCTCACCGAATACGACATCTGCGATTGCCTGAACGGTCAGGACTTCCCAGTCCGGAGCGTGCAGCGCATGCGCCACCCCCGTACGAAGGCCCCCTTCAACTTGGTGTTGGTCACTCTGGACCGCTCCTTGGAAGGCAAGGCTATTTTCAGCCTCAACTCAGTTTGCGGCCTGTCCCCTGTCTATGTCGAGCTTCCTCGCAAGTCCCAGGTACCCTCGCAGTGTCACAACTGCCAGGTGTACGGTCATTCCGCCCGACACTGCCACCTGCGTCCCAGGTGTGTCAAGTGTCTCGGGGATCATTCCACTAAGGAGTGCCCCCGCACTCCCGAATCCGTCGAGCCTCCGAGCTGCGTCCTCTGCGAGCAAACGGGTCATACCGCGAACTATCGCGGGTGTCCCCGTGCGCCTCGCTCGACCTATCACCGTCGCGGCGGTCGTGCGACCCGGTCCAGGGCGCACGGCCCGCCGACTCGGACGAATCGGCCTCCGCCTCCGCCCATACAAAGCCAGAAGGCTTTCCCCGAACTGCCGGGCACCTCCAGTGCGCCGGCAGCATCCGCTACTCCGCCGAGCGCGCTCTCCTGGCGCGTAAGGCCTTCCCCGCCAGCTCCCTCGGCTCCTAAAGCCAAGCCCCAAAGGCTCTGTCCACTCCTGCGCCACCTATCGCGGTTTCAGCATCGACCTCCGGTATAGACTGGATAGCTCGCTTACTCTTGGTACACGATGTACAAGAGATAATCGCATTTAACGCGTTAGTTAATAGTACGTCTGAGCTCGGGCTCTTAAACGCTATCTCCGCTTTCCCGGCCGTCGCGACCACGGTACAGCAATTAACCCGCGCCGCGCATAAATAAATTCGCGTAAATCAAAATATCAGATCGAACCCGCGTGTTCATACATAATAGACCGATATATTAGGATTTGTTACGTAATTATTTAGTTAAATCGGCACCGTGCCGTTGTACTTTATTTTTTTTAGATCGATTCCCTCTCAAAAGATGCGTGTTTGCGCCCACGCCCGTGACTCTCTCTGCTCACGCCTCCGTGAGCGGGGGGTGTAGATTCGATCCCGCACACTCGTCGCGATTTTTCTTGTAACTGCTCGAGCCTAGGTAGTCCCTCGGTGTGGAGCCCTCGAGTATGTTACTCGCGCGAATACAGTGATTTACACATGTTCTACACTTACACGATCACCCCACACTCTTGCACATCTAGGCACTCAGTGGTGGGCTGTTTTTTTGCCCTTTTCGGACTGAAATAGGTCACGTAACACAGTAGTCAGATACCAAATACACATATACATTCGTGAAACATGCATGGTCACACATGCATTTTTCACGAATTCATATATGAGTATTGTATGGATAGATAGCTTAGCTAGCTTAGTTAGTTCGGGAATCCGGCGACAGCTCAAGCCGAGGTGCACCGAGTGCCCTTGAGATGTTTCGCCTAAAAACAACCGGGTGAGTGCCCTAAACGCTCCCCTTAGTAGTCCGGTGGAACTGTGAAGGCCTAATAAGCCGGCAGTGAAGGTCAGTTCGAAAAAAAAAAAAAAGTACAACTATTTATAAAATGCAAATTGAACAACTATACTTCAATCTGTCAATAATTTTTAAGATCCTCTACTGTGTTTTGTCTCATCCTCTCGCTAGCTTTTAATATGTAGATTTGTCAATACAAAATTTTCACTTTTCCGTACGATGTTTCAAACACTCTCTCTGTCATACAAATCTTGTTTTGACAATTAAAAATACAACAAAAAAGAATTAGGGAAATAGCCTGCGGTCTTTCGGAATCATTACATAATATAAAACTAATTAGTCGGCCGCATATGTCTATCTGTCGGTCGGCGATAAATTCAAAAACTGCTAAACGCATTGTAATGCGGTTTTGTGTAATTTGATTGAAATATAATGATAATTGTTGGATGTGTTGGAAAAAGTCAAGTCGCCTGGGAGCTTTAAATGAAAACGCCGCCTAATTATTTTGAGATATAATAAAGCAATGCATAGCGAGATATTCCTATTTTATAGATTTACAAAAAAGTCTGAGATGGCATATCCCTATCTTTTAAGGATAGCTTCATATACTCATCTATCTTCTAAAAAAATGGTCACATACAATGAAGTACTTGGAAGGCTATTTAGACGGATACAGTATTAATCGTTATCAAATTAAATACATTAGTTACCTTAAGAATTTCAAACTCATATTTTTTATTATCAGGGCAGGACAGCATCCACTGGGCTTGCTAGTATTATATAAGTAGATATATTATAAAATGTATAGTGAAAAGGCGTTCCTACATCGAATTATTATTAACCCTTGGAAAAAGATAGTCTTGCAAAAAGTAAGTACTCCGGAGTGAATTGAAACATCTGCGAACATCACACAGACACTTATGACCGTGTGAAATGTTATCTCTGTAATGGAAAAAAAGATAGAGTTACGTCACGAAACCCTTCTTAGCTGAAAGAGATAACTTAATACAAACATATAATTAACACTATTATTCTAATAGAATAATGATGTGCTTTATATGTATGCTTAGAAAACATTACTATTTCATAGATACATAAAAATCGATTTTTTTTTCTAGTTGAGGCCAAAAAATACAACAAAACATATCGAATTTCAAACGTAAACTCTTACAAAAAGAAAGCATACGATATAAAAGGCAATGTTGGCCTATGTTAGTTCTTGCTAGTGGTAAATTAAAAGTTTATCGATTAGTTAAACGGCTTCCTGATACGCGTGGGAGACTGAAGGGTATTTATTGTAGAAACTCTGGGAATTCTATGATTCCGTGTAATAATTTGTGAATAACCCATTATATCAGCTATCTTTATACGAGTATGTAAGGGTTTCAGTTTATAATAAACTACTATTTTATTCTCATTATTACAATACAATTTTATGTATCAGGCAGGTTAAAAGACAAGCAGATCCAAATTGTTTAATTATTATTTTCCTATTGATGGCCAATACTATTAATCAAAGATTACAATGCTTCCGCCGCAAAGAAAGAGGGAGCATTTAACTAAAACACTAATCGCAGAAAAGTTGAGAAATCTATAGTCTGCGCTTTTAACGAAGTACGTTTGTAGTCCGCTGAACCTGTAGAGGCTATAGTGCCAACAGGGCATCTCGGTTCGAGAAAAGCAAAAAAAAGAAGTACGTCTAAACTGTTCCTTAAAAGAGTATGCTTTGAGAACAGAAGTTCTTGGATAGCGAAAATACTTTTAGGTACTCCTTTTCCGTGATTTCGAATATATGTTGCCAGAAGATGATAAAAATAGAGATTGGATGAATTGGATCAAATCTCTAAAGTAGCTAATAAATTCCCGAAAGATCTAAAAATAAAAACTGCCAGGTATTTATTTACCTGAACGAAGTGAGTGATTTTATCAAATACCCTAACTGTTTTTTTGAAAAAATGAAGTTATATTATTTAAATATTAAAAGTATTTATTCAGTTTAACTGTCGTGTAGGTATTACAACAAACTCTTTCTTTGTACGTCATAATACCTGTTTTTAAGAGAAGGTGAAGAGTAATAGTCTATCGTGATATGGGTATATCATGTGGAGGAACGACAGTAATATAACAAGAAAAGTGTTAAATATAAAGATGGACGGATATAAGAGTAAAGAAAGATCATATTATATATGAATTGTAAATAATTATATGTGTATAAAAGATGTATGAATACAGAGTTGACAACTGATAAAGGAAAGTGGAGGATTAAACATGTTGTGCCGATCTTAAATAGAAGCGATGATGGTTCATTTAATAGAGTATTCGGGTACCGCGTCGATCGACGTATATTTGATTCAAATCCTTGCAACTGAGTCGAAGCTTTCGGTGAAGGAAAACCTCGTGATGAAACCATATGATGGTTGTAGGGCTTTTTTAAGCCCGCCTGACTAGCTACCACCATTAAGTTGAAAATCCGTCAACAAGCATCTTTTGCATCTTCCGGCAGGTGCACTTGCGAGCCAGTTCCCGTCTACATTTAGCGTATTTACTATCTTAGACTACATCGTCATTTAACTTCAAATAACAACGCTAAAATCTATAAAGATAAAAAAAAATAGAGGTGATAAAGAAAAAAGGTTCATCAAAACAATCTTTGTTTGAAAACACTGGTAGATGGAGTAAGATTGCCAATTTTTCCGGGTTATCTGAAGTTTTAAACAACGTTTATAATTCTCCGTTTTTCTTCTACATGGTGGTGCTGTTAGAAAAATTGTCAAACTAGTCACGTTTCCTCGCAGTATTTCTTTCATTTTAACCGAAATGAATAAATGTGTAATAATTCCGAAAGAAAAACAATCCGAAATCGAACAGCTGACATTTCATTTATCATAATAATTCAGCCATTATGGATTTCCTACACGAGTGTTACGGTAATGAAACATCCAATAATAATTAAATAATCTTACCAGTCTAATAATACCATAGGAGATACTAATAACGTTATAATATTATTGTAATGGATTGGGTATATATAACCGTCAGCAGAATAGCTTCATTACCGGGCTCCCCGGTGATAGCCGGTAGTCAGGCGAGCCGGTAATCAAGCGAGCTAACTAGCGCCCATTCTACCTAACTTGATTAACTGTTCACATTACACTGGATTGAGGAACAGTTTATCATATCTAATTTGGATAGTAGTCTGATGGAATCATTAATTTTCGGCGCTCCTATTGCTGAACTGTGAATTATAGCTTTTAGTGTTTATCGGTAAATTTGAAATTAATTCCTAACTCTGATTAATATTCTATGGAACCACGAAACTTAGTTATTTATGAAAATAAAAAATCATGACCAAATTACATATGCGAATTGGAGTTTATTTGTTACAGCGTGACTGACGCCGTAACTATTCAAACGATTATTATAAAGTTTTGCATACAAATTGTTTGGGATGCAGAAAAGAAGATAGAGTACCTTTAATTTTCAAAAAGGAACTGTTTCCGAAGACTAACTCAATTCTACATTAATGTGAACGAAGTCGCAGGCAAAACCTAGTAGGTAATAGAAAGTAAAAAGTATTCGATTTAAACAAAATCATGGTATATTTATCATCATTAGCCTGGTAGATACTCACTGCAGGGCCATAGGCTTCTTCCCGAAAGAAGGTATGAGCATAACCACCACGCCAGTTCACGACGTTTTGGGGTTTCAAACTCTGAGAAATCCACGTTTGTATATTTTCCCACATAGGGTGGTACTATAAGTACATTTCTCAAATTCAGGTTTCCTCACCATGTTTTTTCCCTCACCGTCAGCCTTACCAACTTAAATTAGTAAATGTACGCGAGTTCCGATAAACGAAATTGTAAATAGTGAAAACTCTGTTAAAAGAAGCAAGAGAACACACCGACGAGAAAATTTGATATTGATTGTTGTTTTTACATTTATAATTCCAGAATCACTCTTGGATTAACGTAAATATAATAATTATCCTTTTTTTGTACGCATCAGTTATTCAAATCGCAACCATTCTGGAATAAAGATGTTTGAGAAAAATGCCAACTTTACAAGAACGTGAAAAAGTACCTTACATAATAATATAAAATTCTTGGAACAACTTGTAAATATCAAACACGAACTAAAAGCTTAAAAAGACTCGCAGACTACACATTTTGTGTTTATCTGATTCAGTGTACTTCTAGCAAATCTTAAAAAGCATTAGATAATTCCTTATCATGAATAACATTCACTGATTTAATATTATTAGGAATTTTACATATGACATTAGCGTTACATATGGAATAAGTAAAACGAAAAAAAATATTATGAAATTAAATTTTTAATCAATTGAAGTATGTCCCATTATTATCTATGTACTTTCACCAATTTATAGGTAGTTCATTGATTCCATTGCAGAAAATATTGTGGAAGACATAATCAATAAAATCTCCAAAAGCGATTTTGGAATGCCTCATCGAAATTGTATTTTTTTGCCCTACAAGAAATTGTCCTAAATTCCGAAAAAATGTAATAATCTGTTGGAGTAAGGTTCGGGAAGTATGGTGGGTGTTGGAGGTATTCTAACCGCAAGTTCCTTAATTAAGCGACATCTGTCGTGAAGTATGTAGTCCAGCGTTATCATGAAGCAGCAATGGGCTAAAGAAATTGACCAGTCTCGGTTGTACAACGGCTAACTTTCCATCATGGTTTACAATTGTTGGCAATACAGATCTACTGTAATCGTTTGACCAAAGCTAGTATAGGAATACTTTCGTATTATATACGTCTTGTATATAATCAGTGATATATTTCAAGTGTATTTTATTTTGAATATATAAATATTGCTATTATATTTATTATTATTATTGCTTAAATAGCCCGTAAATGTGTATGTCGGCTGGATTAACACTATACTTATATCCGATTGGAGCGCAATCACCAAACACTAGATATATAGTACGCTTGGACCTTGGATCCAGTATTCGAACGAGGTGGTACGGCATTTATAATAGACCGAAACATTACAACCATACACTTGATGACCAACCCGAGATTACTTTCTTTTGGTTTATTATTGTTGTTTTTGGATTTTATCTTTATTTTGAAAAAAAAAAGATAGATTGGTAATTATTCGGGCTTTCATTACCTTTTTTCCTACACGAGCAACAAAATAAGCTCCATTTTATTCAGGGCGAGTGAACGTAATACGAGGCATTGGGCATAATTATTCCAAAAACGATCCCACACTGTGAACGTTACGTAACAGGCACACACAGTCCGTTAATTAGATCCGAAGTTCGTGCGCGGCATTTAGGGCCTATGTATATACTCATGAAGAATTTCTATTAAAATTACTGAAATTTATGTGTTTGGTTATAGAATTTTTACCCTTTTTTTGTTGTAACCGGCGATGGATCAGTGACAACTCACTTACAAATCGTAAACTGATTCTCACAGTAACCCTAAAATACAATGAAACGAAATCTAGTGACGAAACATAAGATCCCGTCCGAATACAAAACGTATCGACGATTTTAAAGATTGAGAAGCATAGGTGGTACCGCGAAAAAAATTCTCCAACATTCAAGTTTCATCTCCATATTTATTTTCACGGTTAGTATGAACAGAGTCGCGTTTCGAATTTACGTGTTACCTTATTTCTTTTTTTTTTATTATACCTTATAGGTTAGCGTTTTACCACAATCTCATTTAATGTTAAATAATGATGTGGTCCAAGATGGTAGTTACGCTAAGCCTAGAGGGAGACTGGCTCTCAAGTGCAGCTGCCGGAACACACAGACAGGTGCTTGGCGACAGATTTTTAACTTGAGGGCGGTAGATAGCCAGGTGGACTTAGAAAAAGCCCTACCGCCATGCAAAATAATATCTTATATATCCTTATAAACTACTCAACGAATTATGATACAGTTTTCAATATTATTTAGATAATATCTTCTGGAAAATTTATATAAAACATGCATATTATGTTCATTGAATATGGAGAAAAATCGATGTATTTTAATTCAGTTGCAAATATTTTTCCAGCGTTGATATTGTTAACATTGGATAAACGTTATCAAATATATAAGTAAAATTTATATAGGAATTGTGTATCTTAAAAGGCCTACATCAAACTCCGCGGTAGTATTGGTACTATTTTCTAAGAATCTTTCACGGATGATTGGTGTGTGAAAGATTGAACACGAGAAAGCACGCCGGTGAATTCATGAGAGATTGTTATCGTTTGGCTTTACACGCGCACCCTTTCCCGCGATAGCATTTTCACGCGGAGAAAAGGCATGTCATGTAAAGGCAGCTATTAATTTACAAGACATCGCAGATATAAAATTATAATGTAAGAAAAGTTGCTTGTGTGAACATTATTTTGGAGTCTACGATGTCTTTGACGAACGGTAACTATCAAAACGATAAGTATCAAGCAAATATTAGTGTCCGTCTCTTTTTTACTGCGCATATATGACGTCTGATATTCTTCCCGATAAAACGGTAGTTTATGACAAAATTCAAAGAAAAACCCGACCTCAGCACGAACTATCGTTGGAGTTAATAGCAAGACCTTTGTAGAAACTGGAGTAATACGATGTAACACCGAGGTATGATGAATATTACTAGCGTCCACTCTAGGTATGGGCAAATTTGTCCAGGTCACCCAAATTGTGGGTTTTCTTTTTATGCAAATATAGATGTTTCTTAATTAATATCTACTGTTTTTTTTACTACTTGGTTATCAATTTCATGTTACTGTTATTCTGCATGTTTCTTTTGAATATACGTATTTTATAATTTAAATAAAATGAAGTGATTTTTATTTAAAATACAAATTAAAGGTTTATAATTTGTCTTTTTGATTGCGGCTCCAATTTAGCTTTACCCCCGGGGCGAGGTAACCGCTAATACGGGCGTTAGTACTCCGAGTCGCTTTTAATTACGCGTATTTTACCGTTATATCATTACCAGCAATATAGTTTAAAGGTCTGCCGCGGGGGTGTCAACCAGAGGAGTAAATTTCAAAGGAGCGCCTTTGCAAGCCCGCAGCCTGCCCGCTTCTTTAGCATGCATAAATAACTTATCCAAAATTAAAGTACAACTAACTTACTCTTGATGGCGTTAATGCCTAAAAGAATGTTGAATCAAAAACACAAATATCTGTACAAAATAATTGCTGATTCTAGCCGAATGGCGTTGCTACCTATTTATCTTAGTCACATTCATATATGAAATACATCTATCATATTCTGTCAGCACGGTCGGACTAGTAAAGTTATTGCATTTTTATATTTCAATGAAATAAATTTAGGAGCGCAAATTCAAATAGGCGTTCTTGATACTGGCCATTACGAAATATTTACGAATTGTAAGCAAAAATACAATAATTATATAAACATCAACCTGTATTAAAAATGTACTGCGTATTATTACGGACACACAATTTTTTAAAGACATAAATAAGCCTTTTAATTAATTATATGACAAACATAAAAACATTATTAGATTTTTTAAATAAATGTACATATATATGTGTAATATGATGGAAAATAAATATTTGAAAAGTTGTATGTGTTTTAACAATCACAGGCGCTTGTTATTATTATTATTCATGGTTTTATTGATGAAAAATAATCATAATATTACTTACTTGGCAAAGAAAGACTATCATATAACAAATTATGTCTCATTCACTTATTCAGTCCATCTTATTTATTACAATAATATAATAAATTCTCCAGTTCGAAAGTCCAAACACTATGTTTACTTTATAAGTATACACTGTTCAAATAATATTTTCGATCATATTGAGTGGGAGAGACGACCACGCACCAACGGCAGTCGGCGTTTTTAGGCTAAAAACAATTCTAGTAATTCAATTTTCCCGCCAAATGTTACAAAGCTAACCGTACCAATTCAGTAGCGTTCACATCGCCTGAATGTAAGAGTTACTAGGGCTACGTTTTAATTTAGTATAATTAATTTAGGAGACAATATAATGCGAATATTTTAAAGTGAATCATAATGTTCTACACTCGCCTCTTATTTCCGACTATTTAATTTAATGGTACAACTCTCGACCAGCAGTATAGACATCTCACGGATGTTGTTACAGTTACTTTGTTTTATACATGGCTGCTTTACTGTTTTTGACAAACAGTATAGACATCTCGCGGATATTGTTATAGTTATTTTATTTTATACTCTGTAGCCTTTCTGATTTTTGCTTGGTTGCTTAGATATTGTTGCCACATAACTTTTTCCCCGACCCTTAGCGATTTATTGAGCTATTTTTGCGGAGATATAATTTTTTAACTGACTTCATTTAAATAAACTATTCTTCTATCGGTTTTTGTAATAGAACATTATAGTACCTACGTCACATACTACATTTTTTTAGATTAAAACATAAACAAACATGACTGAAGAGATTTCGTATTAACATGGTCATAAATTACTTAGAAGGTAATTTAATTTTATTTAAAGAATGAAATATTGTATTTGATGTTAGTCGGGAAAATAGTACGATTTTCTATAAATCACGATGTGCTCTTAATAAACCTTATGAAAAATTACAATACATATTATCAACTTGCCATACATACATATTTTTCAATTACATTGTGAGCGCTAAGAGACACTACATAATTATTCAATTTGATTTGTTTATTTATAAAATTAGCAACTAATATAAATATTTTAGACTTATTAAAAAAAGGTCGAAGCAGTCATAAGGGCTGTAGGCAAAAGTGAAAACTCAAAACAATGTAATAACGTCTTGTTTATAAATCAATTATAGTCTAAATTATTTAAATTTCATAATTAGTATATTGAAATTATTAACATTAGTCTGGTTTTCACATCTATTGGAACTCCAAGCGATAATAATATACATTTTTATACAGTTTATTCATTAATCAAACATATGATGGGTTGTAAAAGCTCAATAGAATATACCAATAATACCTGTACACAGGCCGTTATATTACGAGTTGCTAGTCTAGCGCAAGCGCAATATGTCACGAGCATGTCGAGTTATCGGTGACGCGAACCCATAACTTTTTCCCTTACGAAAAAATTGCTCAAGGCGGCTAAAGTAGTAATTTTACAACTGTCAACAGGTAATATTAAACCATTTAATGTTAAAACGTGACATCGACAAATATAAGATACGATATAAACATATGTTTAAAAATTGCTGAAACTCTATTTTATTCAGTGTTAAACCTGTACGAAGGTAGTATTTTCTGATGATGCATTTTTTGTATACATTTTTTAAATTTGGAAGCGCAATGTCTGTTTTAGTTTGTCTATGCACGTAGACTAGTTTCTCTCTCTACGACATAATCACAAAAATTTTGACATTGAGGTTTGATAGATATTAATTTTGACATTATCAATATCAAAAACTATTTAAACCAGTTATAGGGATGGTAATATAATCTAACATCGATACTGTTCATTACATAAATATTATGAAATATATCATTGATTTGTGAAATACATCGAACGAAAACGGTAATTAGGATATATTCTAAATTGTTCACATTCTACTACTCGATACTTAGAGATAAAAAGAAGGAAAATGAAAAACCTCTATTAATAATAGAAATATGTTATTATAATTTCTGATATTTTTTAAATAAACATTGCTTATGAATAATGTTTTTATCTTTAAACTTATAACATGATTGTTCATTACAATTACATATGTGTAGCCGATATTGTATAATAGCGAATAATTTAAACAAACTTGCAAATAGATGTAAAAAATGGCACGACACGGAACTGGGTTGATTGGTATCAAAATTTAAGGACGGTATTTTAGGCGTTATACCTTAAAAAGTTATGTAAATAACTGTTCGTAGTAAAGTACAAATATATCTTAATTATTTTTTACAATTTGAATACTTGATTGCATGATTCGTTGTTTATTTGTGTATAGTTTGCATCCCTACAGAGGAATTGAGCGAGTAGCGAATACAATAGATGGTGCTGCACATGGCAAAACTTCGTATATATACAGTGATATATCGTTTATGTTAGGAGTTTCAGTATTGATGTTTTAATATCAATGTTTATAACACTTAGTAATTTTTTTTTAATATTGATGTATTGTTGGCATCCCTATTTGTCAACTGAAGGCTTTTAGAGTATTGTGATCAAATTACCAAAGTTTTTTAGTAGTTCTTTTATTTTAATAAAACAAAAAATCTTTAATATTCTTTACATCTGTACGTTATGCTACGGCCGATAATTGTGATCGGCCACAGAATTGCAGTCGAAAGTAAACCCAAAATTTTTATCCGGTCTAAAGTAGTTCGTCCCGCTTCAATCTTGAAACCGGCGGAAAAGCTAAAATTATACAATAAAGAGAACAAAGAGCTTTTCGGGCCCCTTCTAGAGACGAATAAACAAAAGAAACAGCGATTACAGAAAGAATGTAAGTTTTTATATCGATCACAACCTTGTAACTACTACTTTCTAAATAGGTAAATGGTATGAGGAAGGCCGTA
Organism: Antheraea assamensis; assembly: GCA_035772565.1. Classification (NCBI taxonomy): domain Eukaryota; kingdom Metazoa; phylum Arthropoda; class Insecta; order Lepidoptera; family Saturniidae; genus Antheraea; species Antheraea assamensis. Next base: position 368,290 of record JAQQSE010000181.1, on the reverse strand, counting down.
TCTGCCAATACGCACTTAGTATTGACGATTTAATAGTTGTTTACATTGTCCGTCACAATTGAGTTATCTTGCCAATTAAATCATATGACATTATAAGTTTCTTGGCGCCATCAGAATCGCACGCATTATATTTTATATCGCTACGTCTGTTGCAGCCAAAAATAGTTCGCATCAAAACAAGAAGGAAGCTAACGAAAATACATTGAAATTTGTAACGAATAATGCAATAGAAAAGAATCTGTTCAAAAATTACTTAAGCTGCAGTCCTGTTAAAGTTTTAATGAAGAAAATGTTGCAGAATACGAGAAATTGTGTCAATTTAGTTAGTGTACTCTTTAACAATATTCCGGTTAGAGGGTACAAGAGTTCTACAACATGTAATGCTGCTCGTAGCTCTCCAGCTCAACCTGGGTATGTCAGTGAAGACAAAATCTTGCAAATCAAGCAACATAGAAATGATTTTGCAGAACAGTATCCATCCGTTACTCTGATATTAAACAAAACAATGACAGAAGAATCAAGAGCAGCTTTAGAAAAATGGAAGCAAGATAGAATTGCTGAGATGGGGATTGAAGAGTTCAACAGATTTTATCAAGGTAATTATTCTATATTCTCTTTTATTCAGTCAATACCATATATGTACCATTCAAGCCCTATGATTTAGATTAGAAAATCTGTCTGGTAAAGAAGAGTGATTATGAACCTCATATTAGGGGAAGATTGCTACTATTGCTTAGATAATTGATTGTGTATAGATTTGATTGTAAATTTAGTGTTTATTATTATATTGGATTTTATATAAAAAAATTGTCTACGTAGCACTGTTCCTACTTCTTTCACTGGAGAGGTAGATAAATTATAATATAAATGTAAAAATATTGGCACTTTATGTAACTTCCTAGAAGTGAGTTAAGCATAAAATATATATGTTTGTAAAACAACTGGTGCTTTTCACTTCATTCTGATTAAAAGGTTTTTCTTGCTATAAGGAAACTATTATTTTCTCATCACTACACATTTTTTGTAACCATTTACTGATTATAAGTGATCCTTGTTAAAATTTATAAAGGGGTTTTAGTATCTATGGAGAAGTGTAGTTATAATGTATCTTAGATAACAACCTGAAAAGGCCTCTACCTGCCAATCTATCAGAATTGACTTAAACAATTTGAAGATTAACACAGATAAACAACAGGCATTCAATTTTTATTTATAGTTACTAGTGGCCACCTGTGATGTCATCTGCTTTTATATCGTTATAAATGACCACACCTTGTGTTATGATATTGTAACTGTAATATTTTATGCAGCTCCTGCAGGGATAAATTTTAGATGTGACAGAATTTTTATCCAACTTAACACTTTTCAATGTTCTGTCTAATTAGAACAATATCTTCATATATTATAGGCCATATATGTTATTCTAATGTATAAGCTATATTTCTGTAAAATTTTACCAAAATCCATTAATTAGTGTTTGCATGAAAGAGTAGCAAACATCCTATCAGCATCACAAATATTTCCTCTTTTTTAATAAGATTAAAATAATCCAATGAAATTGATGTGGAGTGGCACATGTTACATCTAATTGTTTATTTCAAGTAACGTAACAATATTGATGAAAGAAGAAATTGTGTGAGTTAAGTAAACACAAAATTATTTTAAGTTGTATTGTTCACAACATATGTGATTTATCCTTAAATATTTGCATGCCCCGGTTTCGCATAGATTTACAAATGAAGTCTTTTGTTTATAGTGTGACCATGTAATGAAAAACAAATGGCAGCTGAATGTCAATTCTGTAGATATTTTTAAAGACCTCCCTCCTGCCTTTTGCTCACTCACTTTTCAGATGGTGATTTTATAACTAAAACTTTTCATTTCTCCATATGATTTTTGAAACAATGTTTTTTATACAAAGCTTTTCCTGAAAATTACAAATTGAACTATAAAAGAAATAGGCAAAAATAGGCAGTCATAGGGAAGTGAATGCATAACATCTCTGGAGTCTCTATATAATACACTAATATGTCAAACCAACTCTGGCTTTCATATTGGAATGGCTCATTGTTCCTGATATATGAGCAGATTGTCATGATTCTGAAAAGACAGAAGAGAGAAAAAAAACATCTGTGATGTAATTCCAAAAAAAACTAGAAACACTAGTCGAATTAATTATTCACTTATTATTATTTTGTGTGACACAAGTCTTTAAATGTTACTAGTTCTGACCAGACAGTGGCAGGTAAAAGGTCATATAAGCAGCTTTGTTAAAGTAATTCATATTAAATAGGTACAAAAGCAAAGGGGATGTTTTATTTAAGTGCTTGACATTGTATGGAAATATATAGACATTGTTTTGTTCATATGCTAAAGAAGTCTTAGAAGTGTTGTGTTTACAATACATTATATTATAGGAAAACATTAAGACTAGCTATTTTTAGTCTGCTAATAAAAGTAACAGTATACATTTTTTGCTGCCATTTTATTGTTATATAAATATGCCCATAGTTCAAGATAATTAATACACTATATCATTTTGTTTTTATTTGTTACAATTCATAAAAGAAATAAAAAATAAGCATCAATATTACTAACAGCAGTAATAGATTAATTTAGAGTAATATATATATATAAAAACATATATACTTAGGTTATAAAAAAATGGTGTAAGCTGAATAAATAACTGTACTTTTATAGGTTTATATGTATAACATTATTATGTACTAGCTTTGCTTTCACCTTCACTTGCGATAATATAGATTTGACCTATCCCTCGAGAACAGTACATTTTTTTCTAAAAAATAACTACTGCCTATAAAACTCATGCAAAGCTACTGAAAATTGCTAATTTATATATAAGTAGCTGTTTACTTCAGAGGATTTCTAATTTTATAGTTTAATACCAAATAAACTGTTTTAGTTGAGTACATTAAATGCAGTAGAAATTATCTGTAACTATTATATTATATGCCTGATGTGACAATAAGCTTGTATAAAATGCTATCATCAAGACAGCTCCTATGTACCAATTTATACATATATATGCCTTTGTCCAGTTTGTAATGACCTACTTATATATTGATATATTAACTAATTAATAATATTTCATATGTAATTGTTGTTGCAACATACTAACATGCTGGTGATGTAATGTGACGTAATATCACTGTGGCACAATTTTGAATGACATAATTACACTGTTTATCACTTCTTGGAGCATGAAACATATTTTCTACTACAATATAGTGAATTACCTTATATTGTAGCTGTTTTCGTCCTTGTGACTCTGGACTAGTAAAACCGAACTGCATTTTTGTATGTCAGCAACGAGAAGATACGAGTTTAGAGAATGTTTATAATAATAAAAATTTTAAATGCATGTTTTAAATATAAATACAGGGATCAAAGGTAATTCAATTTTACTTGATGAACGACTAATTATATGGATAGGTAGCTATATTTTAAAGATTGAAAGTCTAAATATTATGGAGTTTACAAGTTTCATCATTTGTTGATGATTTATGTAAGATATTTAAAATGTGATTCTACTCCAATTAACTATATCTCTAATATTCATTACTATAGTGTACAAGTTTTCCAGGAGTTATTATATTTTTCCTTTAATTTTTAATAATCTCCAAAAATCCCTTCTAGTGCTTAGTCCTGCACACATTTAAAACTATAATATAGTGTTAGTTATTTGTTATGATGTTAATAAGTTTTTTACATTAATATAGAACAATCATACAATATTTCTTCTATTTAGGTGTATAATTTTTTAAGTTATATTTCAATTATCACATTTATAGTACACCTCTGTGAGTGATGTTTTAAATGTTTCATTAGAATAGGAGTTTCGTACTGAAAAACTATGCACGTGTAATAGGTGATTACTCAAATTTCATATAATCTGTGACACATATATAACATGAAAGATAATCTGTATTGTGCCAATAACAAAATTGCTATGTATAAATCACCTTTATAGTCATAATACAATTATGTTACGCGATGGCTTGAACTTTATTTTAGGTAGTGCAACTAATTTATTTTGAATTTTTATGGAATATAGTATATATATTGTATGGAGGCATATGACTTACCTACCTACCTTATTTCCTCTGCTATTTAATTATTTATAGTGAGATTAGTCTCATCATTGTGACATAAGTGGCCTATTCACCCCATCACTTTGTATTTGGTACAGTTTTGATTAAGTAATATTGACTGCAAATAGTTGCTCAGTTTTATGTCTAGTCATTTCTATTTGTTGATGAAGTGTTCACTACATATCTAAATATATATAACTTTTCTTTAGTTGTCTCAAATACAGTGCCAATAAGAATCATCTTAAGCATGTTTGTGGATTTTGAATGGAACTTTGGCTTGAATCTCGTACCCAATTTTAAACTATAGAAGTCTAAAGTACAAACACTTTAAATATTTTGAAAACTAACTATATTTGTATTTAATTGTGTTAATTTTTTATGCTTACTTATCAGTATATAGCTATTTGTTGCTGCAATAACTGCATAATTTTGATATCTCAGCATCTATGTTAAAATTTGTAGCTCACCAAAATATACTAGAAAAATATTGGTAGTTTTACATTAAAACAGGAATGAATTGTAAAATAAAAATGTAAATAGATTATTTTAGTATTTATTATTTGAATAGTGGCCAAATATATTATAATCCAGCTTTCTTCGTTTTAATCTGCAATAGACAATTTCTATTATAATTGAGGATTGTAAAAATATTAATAGAAAAAGCTTCTATTTCCACAGCGCAAATGGCAGTCGGTACCAAGTTCCACAACACACTGAAGAACTACTTCACTCAGCCTCAATCGCAGCTTCGTATTGAGAAAGAAGTTGAAGGTGTTTGGGTGTCTGTTGCTAATGTTTTAAAAAGTATATCTCAACCAAAGGCGATAGAATCTAATGTAGTTCACCCAGTATTGAAGTACAGGGGAATATTTGATGCTATTGCTGATTTCGAGTAAGTTTGAAATTTGTACAATCTAAAATATATATCTAGAAGTTTTAAAAAGTTAAAGATCCTGGATGAAGGAGAAATATAGGGCTATATATTTTGTCTATGGATTCCATATTTATTTTGAAACATTTAGAAAGGTACATCCTAAATGTCAATTTTTCCTTTTTTATTATAATTATTTTTATTATTTTATCTCTTCAAGCATCTATGGCAGAGGACCCTTTTTTCAAGCTTAAAGCCTCTGTTGACCTCTCCTAAATCTAGCTCTTGTTAAAAAACTGTTTTATTGGTTTTAAGTACCAATATTGTTGCTATTGTATTTAGATCTGACGAATATAAGTTGCAAAGTGTATTAGCATACAACATTTTTGAAGTGATTTATATAGAGTTGTGATCTGTCTATAAATATATTGTATTTGATGTTAATAAGAATTAATAGTCAGAAAACATATATAAAGATAAGCCGAAGTTTAACGTTTAGGATTGATGGCCTAACGTAACTCGTAGGATAAATAGAAAAATCAATGTTAGTGGTCAACATACATTTGAGTAATCTCGTCTGTATTGATATGTAAAAGGCGATTCATAAACACTGCTTTATCTATAAAATGCTATCTCCGACACCTCGACGTGATAAAAGAGTCAACGACATCACAGATTTGTTATAACAGAATTTCAATGTCAAGGGAACATAGAGTTATCTTCTTATACATACTAATCGTTTATCTAAAACGAATTGTTCATTATTGTACAATGTGGACATTGACGTATTAGTTAGAATTTGGAAGGAAAAGAAATACGTAAGAGTTCTAATTAAAATATTCGAAATAAAAATGGAACATTTCACGCTTCACGCGTTATGTAACATATGATAACATAAATCACGTGTTACATTAGTGACATGTAACGATAACACCTATTATGTATTGCATTGCTTCGTTTAAGGTTTATTGCAATATGCACAATTTCTTCATGTGTTTGTACATTATAATATTGATATATTCCCTATAAAAGATAGTCTGTGTTAATAAAATTCCAAGTTTATTTAATATTTGTTAGGCTTTAATTTATTTTAAGATTTTTATAGCCCTAAAATAATTTCGTATTTGAGAAATGATTTCACTTGCAGTTTATTTCACAGTTATATCACCTCTAATATAACAAAATAATATGACAACATTCCAGTTATATTAATATAATCATACTTCCAAGAGTAATTTAAATGTTAACTCCTCATCGACGTTCCAATTCATTTTGGTTTTCAAGCAATTTTCTCAGAATTTTAATTTTTTTATCTTCTATATAAATAAAAATGAATTGCTGTTCGTTGATCTCGCTAAAACTCAAGAATGGCTGGACTGATTTGGCTAATTTTGATTTTGATATATTTGTGGAAGTTCCGGGAAGGCTTAAACGGTGAGAAACATCAATAATAAGTTAAGAAAAATTCTAAAGAAGAGATTTAATCTTTAAATACAAAATGTTCCTAGTTATGATGTTCTTTTTGTCATTTTAGAAATAAATGTCATTAGTTTCAAATATTTATAGATGCGTTCAGAAATTTGTCTGTTTCATAGCTGTAGGGGGGGGGGGGGGGGAGTTTGTTGGAATACAAAACAGTTCTATTTCAGAAATAAAAATAGTACAGGAGAAAACTTTAAATTGAATAAGTGCATAACTGTGTTCCATTTATAATGTGAATAAAAATGTTGCATTCAATTTTGACCACATTTTACACAAATAGATGTAAGTGATACGAAGTTCACCGGGTCACATAGTTACTAATAAAAAAGCATAAATAAATAAGATAAAAGCGCAACTAAAGACGGCCTTCCACTAGATGTACGAAAGATATTGTAGAGGATGGGGGGAGCCGTTGGTTACAGGTGGCACAGAGCCGCACGCTGTGGAAAAGTTTGGTGAGGCATATATCCAGCAGTGGAGGTCTAGATTGATTGGATGTTGAAGACTGTTCTCATATTACATTATTGTACATAATTTCACTCAAAAATTGGGACTATTTGTTATAAAACATGTTTCTAGTATCTTTTTGTTTATCTATATGTGTAAAATACTCTTAATATTGTGTATAGAAAACAAATTGATTCTTAACATGAAAAACGATATAATTTACAGAGAGAAACCAACATTAATCGAATGGAAAAAATCCGATAAGCCGCGTAAATCTCTGTCACTCACGTATGACAATCCCGTTCAATTAGCAGCCTATTTCGGCGCCGTTTGCAACGATCTGAACTACAAACACTTTAACGTGAGAGACGCTTTACTAGTGATAGCGTACACTGATGGATCTAAAGCCGACGTGTATCATCTCTCGACTGATAAACTGAGGGAGCACTGGGCGCAATGGCTGATCAGGCTCGAGGAGTACACGAAAAAGTTCGGTAACGACTCTGAGAAGTTGTTGAAGGGAGGGAAGAGACTGTTCGAAGTAGAAATTGGGAATCTCCAGTAAATTAATGTAAGTATGTTACCTGACGTTTTTACATTCACGTAAACATAATGGATGTGGTATATATGGTTCCAAATTTTCGACGAGACGTAGTTTTAAGAAAACTTTTGTGGCACAGAGTGATGTCTAAACAGAAACACAGTCTCTTTTATTTTACATGTAGTATTAATATTATTTACAAAAGGTATATGTTTTTTTTGTGCTCGGAACAAAATGATAAAAATAATACTTTTATATATTTCTGTGAATAGATATTTAATGGTTTACATTAATCTATGTCTATATACAAAAATATAATAATTAAAAAGTGATAGCACAATTATATCATAGAGAAGAATACTTAATGTTTTTTTTAAACAATTTCCTGTAACGTAAATTATTTTCGGTTTATAAAAAGAGATTTTAATCTTATTATTTGTGTATTCAACAAATTGCTTTCTTTTTTATTTTAAATTAAACCTGTATATAAAAATATGATATTAAAGCGAGTACGATTTCTCCGTTTTTCAGTGGAGTCAAACTGCACCAGGAATCAAATAAAACTTTGAATAAAACCACCGAAAAATTTGGTGTAAGGGAAAAATTCTTCATGTTAAAATGTTATCAATATAAAATTACCGCCTGCATATCAAGTACTCCATATATTATTTTCTTTTATCTATGACGTCATTCTTATAGTATGACCCAAAAAAGTTTCAGTTTGTGATATAGATGTTTTCGGTCAGTCTGTTATTCTTCTATTATTACCGACTGTGGTAATGCGATATTATACTAATTGATATATGTATCCTCTTATATCGATAATTGTAATATAGTCCTTCAAAATGATGTCCCAATGACCACATAAATCTTATTAGTATAAGTAAATTCTAAGATCTTAGTCATTGTAATAATTTTAGTACGAATGCGGTTTGAAAGACTATTAAATATCTGTAAGTGAACTTAAAAATAACTTGCTTGAAAAATTATTTCATTTAATTACCTCCGAATTAAAAACGAAATATAATGATAAACATGTGTTACATTAATTTTTTTTTTATTGAAACAAGATGGTTTTTTTGTTCCTATTTTTCTTCAATTAAATGATTTCAAATATATAAATGTAACTACTACTATACTAATAATTGTACAATCTAATTGTAGTCAATTATTAAAAAAAAACATCAAAAAAGGAAAAAAAGTAAATAAATTAAACTCATAATTGTTACAAATACAAAAATTAATTATGTTTTCTGGTTTATTCTCATACGTTTTTGTGTCTGAATTTTTTTCTTCTCATATGTTAATACTACGATACTGTAATTAAATAAATAAAATATAATATATAGAGTCCATAACTGTGAATATACCTAGATTGTTAATTGTATGCCAAAAACTTAGAAAATCACTAGTCAAAATATGGGTCAAAATTAGTGTCCAGTAACGTTATTCATTTCAAGTGTAAATGTAATTAAAACATATTATTGATTTAGAAGTATTTGCTAGACACTTGCCAGCCATATCGTCGTGTCATTTTCTTGTTATTTTGAGTAAACATAACTAGAAATATATATAGTATACTACACATAATAAATGCAAAGTTTATGAAATTTCATACATTTGTTGATAGATCTAATGTTGAAAAGAGCCTTAATATTGTAATTATATTGAATGTAATATAAACTATTAACAGAGTTTTTTGAATTAAGAGACTAGGATTCAAAATATCTTTTACGAGTATTTTGATAGATATTCTAAGGTTAGAATTAAAGTTCATTTAGATTTTGTCAAGTAACAAGTGCGGGTGATAAGTGGTAAGTCAACATATTATATAACTGTTAACAAAACGTTTACAAGATGCTTAGAAGTATTGCAAGTTCGAAGTGTATATTATTCAATTAGAATCTCTATAACACCATAATATTTCGACCTGTTAGCAAAACACATACAAGACTTGCAAGTGAAAGTGACATGAAAGGCGCTTTGTAAACATTTTAGCTCGAACTCTCACTTATCAATTAACAATGCGTTCGTTCACATACTGATTTTACTTATCGCTTTACACCGACACTTGTCACTTAACTTTACTATTCAACAAAGTTTAAATGAGTCACTACTCCAAAAGGCAAACAGGTGATAGACATAAAGGTCTTTGTTATACAATAAAGACGAGGATACTCTTGTCATAGTGTAGATATATACTCGGCTGGGATGTATTTTAAGGACGTTTAACATTTAGATCGATCGTAAAAAGTAACTGTTCCCTAAAATGATTTATTTAATTACATACATTGAGCGATTAGTTTATGTAATACGTTTATGTTATTATTAAATAAATAACCATTTCATTGTACCTTCTTTTTCATAATAACTTTATCAAAATTCATCGTCTTTATAATGTAAAAAATATATAAATCTTAGTTTTGTAAGTGAGAGTTAAAATGATTATTTCTAGAGTTATCTATTTACAAAAAAATCTAAATAGCTTCTAAGCATGCTGGCGTCAATTACGGTCGAAATTGCTTGTAAAAAATGTTTCCTACAATTAGTGGGTTAATACAGACCGGTGTTTCTTAAATGTTATCAGGTACCACTGTTATTTTTCATATGATACTATGTCACATGAAATTGTGAATTCGAAGATCTGCTACATTTCATGTGTGCGAAATAAGTTTCATAGAATTAATATACCTCTTACATATTAAGGTGAAAATTAATATATGCAATGCATCCATGGTATGAAATTTTTTTTGAAGTATAGCAGATATTAATTTTTTCACCTACGAAATAGCAGTGATGAAAACTAAAATCACTGTTATACATTGATATTAATATAGCAATAATTTCTGTCTATTTGTGTGAAAGCTTTATAACTAGGTATTATGCAAGTAAAAAGAGCATAGTCGAAATTCCAGGCGATTATTCAGATTTGTCTGGGAGAGCGTAATATCAGCTATAACATGAATCCTGAGTTCTAACAAGCTACTACGAAGTAAAAGCAGGAATGTTATTCAGAAGACGTGCAAGTCTATTTTTTTTATAACCAATAATTGTTTGCTAACTCAAATACGACTGTTTGCCTTGTAAAGTCTGATTTAGGTTTTTATTTCTGTAATTCTCTGATTATATAAAAAGTAAATAACGATATGTATTTTCATTTCTTACATCATATTTTATCATTTATAAATGTTTTTTTTATTCTGAAGAAGAAATATATTGACAAATGTCTTCAGCATTTGGCGTAGAAAATCTTTACCCCGAGTTCATTATTATTTACTTATTCGAGGCGCACATTTTTAATGAAGGTAACAAATTTATTAAGTATTCAATAAAGAGTTAAACCACTGGCTAACTACAATTACGTATCCTATTTACACCATAGTCAATTGAATGTGCTCACAAGTTTCCACGTACATACAAGTCAGTGCGACAACTTTTTCAATTTTGAGCACATTAATAAAAACATATTCAGTATGCATGATTGAATATATATTGATTATTTCACTCGATTGAACAATTAAATTTATGGGTAGAATAATTGATATAATTTATCTGCATTAGACACTACACACTCGTTACACAATTTTAACAAACAATAAAAAGGTAAAAATTAACTTTGGGAATGTTATTGCTCTATAACTGCATTACGGGTTTTAATAGCAAATGAAACCTGTGTCAAAACATGATTCATGACTAAAATTTTGTATAAACCAATTCAGTCAATCATTATTCAACGAAACCAAAAGTAACGCTTCAATTTTAATTATTCTGGAAATTAAAAATAACCCAATAAGACGTTTGTTACGCGAAAATCAATAAAAACTTATCGTCTGTACTTTAGCTAAGTATTTCTCAGTGTTTTACATCACTCTTCGTTTAATTTTTAGAATTTTGTACTACAAACCGAATGCCTCATATTCGTTGTCAAACACATTGTAGAATTCTTGTTTCTGTTCTTTGTCAGTGATATACATAAAACTTCTATTACAAAACTTAAAATCAAACCAATAGAAATATTTGAAATAAATTTACAGTCAATTACAGTACTTATTTTATGTACCCAATCATAATATGGTAATTGTAGAAAATATATTGTTTACCATTTGTGTTCACGTAAACTGGCAACACCAGGTCGCGACTGTTTCTAAACTAATGGATTTAAAACTTAACTTACATAATACATTGTTATCGGTTTATTACAGACAGTTACGCATTCAAAACAGCAAAAAGTTTTATATACTTGAAACATTCTTTAACTATAGCTTGTATCCTAATCTATGTTCTATTGTTTTATGTTTGATTTCGAGCGTATTTCACGTGTTTCATTGAGCTAACAGTATTGTTCTTTTAATATCTTCCGCAATAGTTTTCCTGTGGGGTTCTTTGGTATTTCATCGATAAACTGGACTTCTTTAATTCTCTTGAAAATCGCCACCTTGTTGTTTACGTAGTCGAGTTTTTTTCACAGTTCAACTTCTGTCCCGGTCGGGGGACCACAAAGGCTTTGGGTATTTCCCCTACGACAGGGTCTGGGATACCTAGGACAGCGCAGTCCAGTACCTTTGGATGTGCTCTGGCGATTGTTTCTAATTCAGCAGGTGGTACTTGAAAACCCTTTACCTAAAATATATACAAAGAGAATTGCGTTTCAATAAAATTTCTATTAATCGCTTTTTATTATGCGAATGTACCTACCTTATGCGGATACACAGGGCGTCTGTATGCTACAGAATAACGACTACTATAATCATCACATCAGCCTGTAAGAACCCCACTGCAAGACCATAGCCATCTTCCCAAATATAGATGTGCGCATAATTACCACACCAGCCTACGACGTATTGGCGGTTTTAAAATCTGAGAAATCCACGGTTCTCTATTTTACTATTTATTACAAGATCATTTCCCAGGTTCAGGTTTCCTTACTATGTTTACTTTCATAATTATCTATAATAGTGTTACCAATTTAAATCAGTAAATGTACGTGAATGCCGAGTTTCGAACCTGCGGACACCAAACTCGTCGATCACCACGACTTCTATGCACATGTTGATTAATCTGTCACAGCGAATGTCTTAGTGTATGACACATTTCGGGATCGGATCGGGAAATCTAGCCATAATTTACGGGCCAACATGACTGTGACCACAGAGATTATAGATCTCTAAGTATTCGCCATTGTTTTTGAACAGTACTGTCCTTACCTTTTGGCAATATTGTTACCGTGTCATAGTAAAAAAGGAACTATATTCAAATTTAAACAATATAATAAATACACATGACATTATAATTTAGGCAGATTGTTTTTAAAACATTCTATGGGTTTAATGTTTCACGACAATCCTATTTCATGAGAAGTGACGATATCGCTCAAGATTGATACGCTAAGCTTAAAAAAATTTGGTCTTAGATGCATCTATGAGGCTCTATCTTTAGCTGTTTAGTAATAAATTTCCAAGCGTTAACCATTAACTAAGCGGATATTCCAAGATATTGTTTAGAACTAAATTTATCGAGGGGTATTCTGAATACGTTGCCATTAATATCATCGTTTTACTAATTACACTTTAGTTTACCTTGATCAGTTCCTTCAGCCTGTCGGTGACGTACAGGAATTTGTTCTCATCGTATTTACCTGTGTCTCCAGTCTTGAATCAGCCATCCTCCGTCATAACTTCCTTTGTGGCTTGTTCATTTAAGTAATATCCGTTCATTAAGTACGGTCCCCGACACCAAATCTCACCTTCCTATAATTAAAAATGGTTAAACATATGTTTTCTTAATTAAAAGGTAATTTAAATAATGAAAAATAATCATAAAGTCGCCTTTCCGAAGGGATTATTATAGCGCAATGGTCTTTTATCGCTACTTGTTGTGTTTTTAACGTTAAGTTCTGTGGGTATTCGATCAAATGATGTTTTATTAAATTGTATTTGCTTTCAGATCTGGTATAAATGTGTTGCGATCCGGGTATAAGTGCCTAAGGGACACCGTATGTGAATGCTAGGGTGAAGACATTTTTAGTATTATCTCTAAATTTTACTCATATTCTTGCCACATACTCAGTGCTGCCTTTATCCGTCTCTAAGTCTGGTTTCTAAATAGCCATGCAACAATTACTTTACAATCGACGAGTTTTGAGTTTCGAGAAACCATGTTATGTTTTATGTGGTATGTAATATAAGGTTGTTGGTATGCTTATTAACTGTGATAAATAAACCCTTAAATAGAGAATATGTCATATATAGAATATGTCAAGAAACGAGCCTACTCTTTCCTTAAAGGCCGGCAACGCATCTGTGATGCCCCTCGTGTCGGAGGTGTCCATGGGCGGCGGTGATAACTTACCATCAGGTAACCCGTTTTTACGTTTAGCTCCAATCGCGTAAAAAAAATGTAATAAAATACTATCATCAAGGATAATTCTTTATCGCCCGTTAAAGCGTACTGACAACATCAACAAGTTTTAATGACGTTTACAGTTGCACAGCTACATATCTAAGGGTATTTAGCAATGAGATCAATTATACCGTGGAATAAGAGATAGATTTTTTAAAGTGAAACTTCTTATGGGTGTGCTTTGAAATTCTGATCCGCAAACCGGTGTTTTCAACACCCTACCCGACACAATGTTTACCACCGCCACTTTTCGTCACACAAAAAGGTTGCCGATCAGAATTTAAAAGTCCTTCCATAAAAAGTTTCACTTCAAAAATGTTATCACAATGACCCTTAGGGATGAAGATTAGGATTAAGATGAAAACAAAAACAAACTATAGTATCTTGGTAGGATGTTCGCTTGTCTACCCATTCACCAACAAGTTGTAAATTTGTCGGTTATAATTTATTGATAGCAACTGCATTCGAAACCTCCTTTTTAGGCTGAAAGTGTTATCTCTTTTGGCCATATCATCATTTATTTAAGGTCATACAACCAAAAAAAAAACTTACGTGAAGTATACACTGGATTTATCATACTAGCTATACATCCAGCCTGAAGTACACCAAACACCGTGCAAGGATATTGGGGTACATTGGGAAGAATAATTGCTACTGCGTCATCATTTTTCAGCTTTAATTTGGTACGTAACGATGCGGCGAATGTTAAAGACATCTTGTGTGCTTGAGCGTATGTGTATTTGTGACCAGTTAGTGTACATATCTGGAAATATGTAGACAAGAAGCTATTTTACATAACTTTTCTTAATATAATTACTCAGTGGTAGTCGCTACACCGCATCAATCGAGGTAACTTCGAATCCTGCAATCTATTGGACCATTTTGTGTAGAAAAAAAATCATGATTAAGCTAAGGTAATATGTTGGTAGTAAAATCCAACTGTCTAGCAACCAACATTAAGTCGAAAATTTATGATCAACCATCTATGGGTACTTTGAGGTTTTATTGAGGTGGTGGTGGTTTAGTGGTTTCACCGGAGGTGTCCGCAGGTTCGAATCTCGGTATGTACCAATGAACTTTTCAGAATTCGCGTACATTTACTAATTTAAATTGATAACACTATCGGCTAACTGTGAAGGAAAACGTCGTGAGGGCACATGACCCTGAGAAATGTTTTTGTCGTACCATCTTATGTGTGAAAATATAGATTTGTGGATTTCTTAGAGCTTGAAATCGCTAATGTTATATATCGCGGGCTGACGTGGTGATTATGTCCATACCTTCCTTCGGGAAGAGGCTTATGGCCCTGAAGAGGGTCTCTTACAGACTAATGATGATGATTTATAGATAGGTATATTATATAGGCTGCGTTTGAGACCTAGCCATTTAACGTTTTTTATTTTAGGCTACATAGCTTTTAATATCAAGTGAGATTTTGTTCAAACTATGAAAAGTATAAAAAACAGTATTTTTCTTTTTTATATAGATACTGTCGACTCTAGCGCGTACAGTATTTAAGACTAGGTTGCGAAGTAAAATCTAGATATTTTTTATAAAACAAGAAAGTGGCTTTCTAGTAGAAGTGGCAGGAAAACACGTAACGACAAATTCTTCTATCTAGCTATTTCGTATCCAACCAATTTATTAATACCTTCTTACACTCTCGCAGGTTCCGAATACTTTTTACTATTCTCAATTTAAATGGTATATATTCAATAAGTTTGTGTAAGTTTAATGACAGTTATAATTAAATAAAATCATTAACAATTATATTATCTTAATGCAGGAAAACATATTAAATATATATAACAGCTAATAAGTAGGTATAATATGTATTGAAATAAATGTAAAAGTTGATAACAATATTATCGTGTTGTTTTCCTTTTAATGGAGTTTATTCTTTATGCAAAATAAATAGCTTAACTACCTATATATTATGTACTAACTTTTGCTCGTAGATTTAGTGATGATAATGATTTCGAACATAAGAAAAAAAACCTGTTACTCATCGATAATAGATGAAAGAATTTTTAAAGTCAGTTAAGTATTTATTGAGTTCAACCATTACAAACGACAAATCAAATATTTTCTCTGTATTTTGGTAGTATATACTATTGTTTGTTTTACTCACCTATTTTAACATCCATTACTATACGCACCTATAATTAGACAGATCTGCTTTATAAGATAGTGGAATTATGACGTCACTATCAATTTGTTGTTTTACACTGCGCTTACAATTGGATAGGTCCGTCACTGTGCCGTGTTACTATTTATCAATGTTAAACAATTACACCATAAAGGCCTTAGAATGAGCCTAATGCAGTTGCTTAATTATTAGGAAGCTCTCGAGTGTGGGTTGCTTTTCTATAAGCGTTTAACTAATCGCTTAATTTATTCGTATATGAAAAAAATTGTAACTGCAATGAACGAGCTGTGTGTGCTTAAAGAATGCAGAAAAAAAAAAACAAATTTACAAGTGCCAAAGGCAATAGGTATATTTTAAAAGTTTGTTCATTTCTTCAGACAAGGTAAAGAGTGCTAGGTTTCTCTTATAAATCTTGTAATACACAAAATTTATATTTGTAGTAAAACAAAAAAAGGCAAAACCTGTGTATTATATATATTTAAAATAAAATACTCTAGATGGCTGTACAATGGCAGACAGAACACAATTCGTTTGTTTTTTGTTATTTTTGTCTGTTAGTATGTACCTGTATTATGCATAAATTGAATTGAATTTTGTTGAAATTTGATACGATAATAAAACATGAATTTGATAATGGACATTCACTTTAGTAACTTATAGAATTTTTTACAAACAATTTAATTTTCATGTGATTTTAAATAGAAATAAAAACAAAAGTATGTATTTTTCATGGCAGTTCATAGATGGCGTTAAATGTATCGTTTTAGTAGTTGTACACTTTATGAGACATTACACAGAAGAATATGTATGCACCTGTGATTTTTTAAAATCCATGTTTTCATACATAAAAATCCATGCAGATTTAGTCACTGGTACTGATAATAGTAAATATAAGTATATAAATATTATTTACAGTTGCAACTTTATCTGGCCATCTATCTAAATTTTTCCACACAAAATCATTGATAGTATAATTATTAACAGGAATATCTTTGTACACTGAAGTCAATATAGTACTACTATATACTTCTAGTATTTTTTTGCTTCGCCCCTGCAAGCATCATGGACATTTTGTATTTCTTCGAGATTGTAAAAAATCGTCGTGTTATGGTGTTCGCCATTTCTCTAAAAAAGTTGTTTCCTAATTATCCATTATCAAAAGTTATATTAAATGGCTAATTAATATTTATTTACGATTGAGATGTAAACAGTTTAAAGCCAGATAACTAAGTTCAAGCTAAATTTATAACTTTGTATAATTTTACACTAATATTGATGCGGTTAAGTAGTTGAACGTACTGTAGTAAAATGACACAGCGCTTACACATAGGTACAGCGTAATAGCTATGTTCAAAACTGAAATATTCTTAGTAGGATCGCTAGCAATAGTAAATACATAATGTGTTATACGGTTGTTATAGTTTGCTATATCATTTCCTTTTTTTAATATTAAATTTTGAGTTAGTAAAAACATATTAATTTATAATCAGCTATTCTTATAGTTTTGTGTTGAGCTATAGTCCTATGATCAAGAGAGTTGAAGGTAGACAAGAATCTATAGTAGGTATATCATATATTGTGTTATTATAATAGACTTACGTCAAAATTTAAAAAAATTTTCATGCATTTTGTTAATAATTATTCCACATTTTCTGGTGTTTCTGTTATAGGTACCTTGGGTTAACTGTATAATTGGCAGTATGCAAAAATAAGTGAATAAATAATACCAAAGAACTAATTAAGTAATAATTATACCAAAGATCAAAACTACTATTTTATTCCAATTAATTAGTGACCATTGTTTACATGCTCTATTAACAGTATGATAGAATACTTTAGAAGAGCGTTTCCGATAGTACCATCATAGTATTAAACCACGGTATAAACGAATAAATTCAAACTTCCAAGTTTATTTTGTCTGAGTTTTTTTACTAAAACCATGAAAAAATAATTATCTGAAAATAAAGTGAAAAATACATAGTTAAATCGTGTACATTTTCAGAAATCGTGGACTTTCCATTAGCAACGTTAAAATTTCAATTTAGGGTGATGTTTAAGAGTTGTTTCATTTTAGTTACAAGTTAATATATAGTTAACACACCCATCAACTGTTTAAAATTTTATTATCTTTTTATTTCTTCTAAATAATTATCGTGCAGATATAACTCTACAACCATGCAATATGATGGTACTACACTGACAATTTTTCAAAAATTATGAACTTAAAGCTTTAGGCTTAAAAGACTTATATCCGCTGGCCGTAATAAGTTAACAAAAACTTAACTTTTATCAATGTTATCAATGATTTAAAACTTCAAAACAAAAGTGCGAGTGTACTTTGCGCTAGTTAATGTTCAGTAAACGCAGTGGTTATTTGCTGATAGTAGTGATCCGCTAAGAGTATTAGTATTCTGTGGCTTAGTGTCAGGTCTGTGATATAACGTTGAAGTTGGGTATATTCTCTCGGTAAGATAAGAATTACGAAATAGTAAAATAATATTAAAGAAAAACATTAAAACTGAGAGAAAAGTTACATAGAACTACAGTAATATTTTATACAATGTATATGTACATTTCATAGTACTATTTTTTAATTCGCAGTAGGTACATACATTATTCGTATACGTGTATTTTAGACAAAAAAAAACTTATTTACATTTATAGTTAAATTGTCATCAAACTTTTTATTATACTTCAATTCTCAATATTTTTAAATTAATTTATTATCCAAGCATTTCTACAGATCGTTGTATTTTCCATACTTTTACTTATAACTATTTACATCTAAGCATAAATTACGAATTTGAAAGTATTCTAAACTTTTTTAGAAAAATGGCAAGTAGCATAGGTCGATCAGCTTTGAAAATTTTAAAGAAGCATAAAGTATCTTCCCGGCCTTCAGGAATCCGACAGAGAAGTACAGAAAGCAATATTTTGACTTCAGTGTATAAAGATATATCGGTAACAAATTACACTGTTAATGATTTTGTGTGGCAGAATTTAGACAGATGGCCTGATAAAACTGCAACTGTAAGTTTCTTGTAAATCTTTTTATTATTATGTCTTCTTGATGTTTTTACTGTCTTATTTTGTATAATTAATGTTTTAATAATCTCATTATTTTCGAGCAAACTATACAATCTCTACTATTAAGAAGATAATTAATGTAGTATATAAGACAATATACAATACTGTTTCATTTATGAATTATATCAAAATGTTTTTTTTAATATTTTGTTTCTGGTAACCAATCTTCTAGATTATTACTGCCATTGTCAATTAGGCAATAATTTTACAAGTGTCTAGAGATAATTTCAATGTTCTAACAAGATGATGGACTTTGAACTTTCCAGGGTGTTTTTGAGACATCTAAGAATTCATGCTCCATGATATTACTTTCCGTCCACTTCACTTGTGCACAATAACCAAATTATATTATGTAAAATGCCATGAATATTACAAGATATAGAGTCAAATAACACAAGATTAGTAATAAAATATAAAAGTCACTGTACACACAGAGGCTGATATCCCACCAAAAAACTCTTCAATATCTTCTTCAAGAGTTCATAAATAAAAAGAATACTTACTTGTCTTCATTAAGAAAATCATAGTGTATATATTATTTATTTCTCTATTATAGGATATCAGAAGTTGCTTGAAATAATTTAGTATATTTTTTTTTACTTAAATGTTGACAATTTATATACATGAATAATCCAAATTTATATATATATATATATATTTAAGAAAAACCAAAATGGCCTTTCGGAGTTAAGTTTCGAATGTTTTATCTATTTTTAAACTGTATGATTAAGTAGAATATAAATTTGGGGATGAATCTAACATGAATATGTACAATAATTTACATGCTAATGAATTTGCCACATGACACTGGCTGAATTATGGCCAAAACACCAGGTGCCAAATAAAAAAAAATGTAATGAATTACTGGGATAGAATGATGATTGAAGACAATTCAAAGAATTATATTTTATTCCATACAAGTTTATTGATTATTCCAAAACAGGAATACATAATGATAACATACATTTTATGATACCCCATCCTAAATTGTGTATATATGAAGATCTGAGAAATTAAACTTAAAGTTGCTACACACCAGGCTTTAAAACATACTGGCACATAAATCTCTACACCCTAATTCTCAATAATAACTGTGTATTATAGACTCCAGGGCTATAGTTTTATGGGTGGCTATGGCTATAGCTAATCCATGTCATATAGAAATGCTGTATAGTTTTAAATTCACAGCCATAAGCATGACCGTATATTCTTATCAATTATCATTATGGTTACGTTGATTACACATGTAATATCACCTAAAAAAATATTTTTCACTTTCAATTGATTGGATTTTGATGACACAATTAATAGCTTGTTGAAAGAGTTTGAGTGGTGAGGTGAAGTGATATTTTGTTTTATAGGTCTTTTCCAAGGAACACAATGAAATTGAGTGCCAGTTTTATATGTATGGATGTAGGGAAGCTTCAGACAGGTTTTAATTAAAAGACATATACTATCTTGCTCTTGTTATTACTTTTCTTAAATTGAAAATAAACCATCTTTTCTTGTTTGATAATAAAAAAAACACCTGTAGGTGTGTCATAGAAAAGTCTAGGCATTTAGACGTTGCTTATTATCATCTTAGGCTACATGATTTAATATCTGACAAAGTTATGGTCAAACACTATAATGTAAATAAAACATATACTTATAAAATATGTGTGTTATATTTATTTATAAAATTTTCACATAATCTGTAGGTTAACAAAGTTAAATCACTTTCTAAAATTGTTGTTGACCTCTGTTTTTACTTGCTTGTTATCTATTTTGTGAGTTGAAATGGGTGCATATCAAAGAACGACATTAAAGAAGCAGAATAAATTATACTAATATTGTTCATGATGAATAAACAACTGATGTAATATTTGACATGAATTATTAATGATTGTTCAAAAATGTTAAAATGTGTGTTGCTAATAACATTTTTTTAATAAAATACAGTTTTTTAATGTTACTAGAGATAAGGAGTGTTATATAATATCTAAATAAAATAATCCATGTTAGCTTACATATAGGCTGCTTAACAAGCAATCTGTACCCACAACTTTTGTACTGTGGCTTCAGTTCTCAGTTCAAATGAAACCTTACAGCTTAATACTGATTTGGTATATTTCATTTTCATATTACAAAATTAGCTGATGCTCGCGACTTTGTGTGCGTTGTTTATTTTAACTATATATTTTATGTAGTAACACAACTTAAACATAAAAAAATTTAAAGGAAAAATATACTTGCTCACAAAATTTCTTTGTAAACAATGTTACCAATTTACTTTCTCTCTCTTGCGCATGCGGATCATACCGCTTGCCCCACTTCAGACATCGTTGAACGTGTAGTGCTTTCGGAAGTTTCTCATATAATAATGATAACTGTATATTATGAATGAAGATGTAATATTTTTTTTGAATGAGTATTGTGTCTGAGAAGTAATACTAATAAGATTTGATCAAAATCTGTCCAGTAGATTTTGCGTGATGCGCGCACAATATTATATAAAGGGAAAATAAACTCAGAGTTCGGAAAAAGAAATAGCAGTAAAATTAAATAAATTATGGTCCAACTATTTACACGTTTGACCTTGATACAATAGGTGTCTTCTTTTAAAATGAGAATGTTGTCAATTAAAGTTTCAATTTTGAGACAAGTTAAGGACGTAATTTTATCAAGTTTTATTGTAACCTGTTGAACGCTATAAATTTAGTTGACTGTAATCAAAATGAAAACATACGACGACCCATTTTCTAGCAAATGTAGTTTAACATTTCTCAGTCTACATTATTTTCATTAAACTTGTAGCTATTTTACTTTTTGCATCGTAAATAACACTCAAACATTTTGTCCTTTGATAAATCAAGTAAATACTTAAGCCAAGGTTTCATTGCAATCAGTCAGTGATATAGATTATTATTGTACTGTTTATTTATCTGTCTATATATACAAAGATGGATGTTAGTATATTTCAACATGGTGTATATGAGTACTGACACACCTGAGGGTTTTTCACGCAGAAGGATTTTGTGCTATCAATTTTATTGTAAATATAATAAATATGAAGAATAGTTACATAATATATATTATGGCTACTCAACTATTTATTATAACACATAAAAATATTATATAATAATAAACGCACGTGGAGCAGCCGCGGGCATAGCTACTTTGTGATGTATTATTTTACAGTACACTTAACATACAGTAAAATTGTATATTCTTTTACAATCAAATGGCACCGGTTACGAAACATTCATTATTACATACAATGTTAATTTGCGTACTCTGAGGTTTAACTTCATAACGTCTACGTGTTGTTGTAGATATCTGAATGTATGCATGAGTCCAGGAATATATTTGTGATTGCGTGTGCATTTTTATCATGCGTAATGCCACATATATGCATCATACATATATTTTTTATAATTTTTATCAAGAAACATATATATTTTCGTTTATTACAATAAACATTGTTTTTTTGAAAACCCAATTACTTAACATATAAAATATATGAATGTAGGATATATGCTTTGCGGAAAATGTTTGTCCACGAAAATAAAAATTAATAGTAATTTCTTAAAATTGCATCAAGCTTATAGAGACTACTTAAGGTTTATATTAATGCCTAATAGTCTTTGTGTTAATGAAATCATTGTTACATAGCTTGATGGTTATATTTCTCGATATTTCTAGGTTTGCGCACTAACTGGTCATGGATACACATACGCGCAAACGCACAGAATGTCTATAACATTCGCAGCGTCGTTACGTACTAAGTTAAAACTGAAAAATGATGACAAACTAGCTATAGTTTTGCCCAACGTACCTGAATATCCTTGCACGGTATTGGGTGCTCTGCAAGCTGGATGTATAGTTTCTATGATGAATCCAGTATACACTGCACGTAAGTAACTTTTACTGATACGAGTTTATTTATGAGGAGACATTAGTGTCCATCGTTCCTTTGTAAGTCGAAGATGATTTCTATAATTCATCATTGATCGATGCTTTAATGAATGAATAGAACTAAAAACCTTACACTGATTCCAGGATACAATGTATCCAATATTTCGTGTTGGAACAATTCTATCATGTATTAAATTTCTGGTTGGCTGATTTCCTTTTGTTACGATATATGTTTGTTATTCTCAGAGATTAACGTAGCCATAGCCCCCTAAGATCAATAGAGAAGATGGGTTTAATAAAACATTGATATCATATTATGTTGGTAACTGATGATGACATGGTTTCAGATGAACTTAAACGTCAGTTCGAACTTGTTGATTGCAAGGCAATCGTCGCATCAAAAGCCTCATATGTTAATATAAGACAAGCGCTGAACGAAATGAAAGTTAACACTCCCGTGATATTAATAGACAATGATGAACTACCAGAAGGAACAATTAAGTTCGCAGAATTCGCAGAAGATTTTAACGTTGATACAGATTGTTTAAAATCTGTTCAGAGGACTCCTAAAGATATAGCGATTTTACCGTTTTCGAGTGGCACGACCGGGTTCCCGAAGGCTGTGGAATTAAGCCACGGCAGCGTTGTGGCTATGAATCAAATGATTATTGACCCAGAAGTCGTCGTTATTAAGGAAACTAGTGGTAAGTAAGTAATTTTTGCTATATTTTGCATTTTAAATGAATTGAATACTTTGAAACGAAGTGCCTTAATGCGGTTTACTGTAGGAGTTTAATGATAAAAATCGTCACGTAAGGAAAAAGCGTTATGCTCTTACTCTTATCTTTTTGTGACTTTCTCTCTTCGCTTATTGTATATAAGTGTGTATTTGTGTGTGCGTGGCAATTCTAACAACGAGTATCTTGCGCAGCCGGTTATGTACATTGTATAACCAGCATTGTCTACTACAAGTTCTATTATGTATATATTTGATTTAATATCATGTTCGTAAATTGGACAGTCATCTTTTGACCCACTGTGGAAGCAATAAAACAAATGGACACATTAAAAGTTACGACAATGAGACAGCGTTATTTATAGGGTTAATATTATAGCCGTTGTATAACATCAATACCTGAACGTGTGGACGTTTCATTATAACTTATTGGTTATTTGTTTTTATATTTAGCATTTTTTATGCAGTTACTTATTAAGTAACTATTTTGTATCTAATTTTAATAAATAATTATTTTGCCTAAAATATTAAATGTTATTTTTTAATTTGACTCTTTATTTTAAGTTATTTGTATTGAAAAGTTTATAGACCCCAAAAAAGCGTAAGATACCTCGTTCCTGACGGGGTTCCTGAGCGAACAGTTTTTATATCAATTATTTTACACAACAATAACCATGTATGTTAATAATATAAGATTAATATCTTCCACATTACGGGAAACGCAGTGTAGGTCGCTGTTATTCGGCATTTTGGCTGTTTTTTATTTTAACACGTTTCCTTGCTACGCGATGCGGTCTGAAGATCAAGCTTAACGTGTATCACCGGTGGTACATGTGGCTCGGAATAAGTTAACAAGCCATGTCTAATTGCAGATTCCAGTCCTTTTTATATTTCACTAGCTTTCCGTGCGCAGCTTCGCTCGTCTTAATTTCGATATGCTCTTTTCTTCGGGAACAGTACACTGTCTTATATAAAGAGTACTCTGTGTCCTTCTCTTTACCCCTGAGATAATGTATCCAAATTTTCATGAAGTTCAGGTTGAATAGTTAAGGCGCGAAACCGTTACTTTTGCAGTTACAGTCAGTGAGGGATTTACACAAATATCATAAACAAGCTGGTATTCGCGAATTTGTTCTTATGAAAAACCTTATGTTAACTTCAAAAATCCTTTTAGCGATTTTAATTTACTTTTGTTAATCTTGTAATTACTGCTTAGTACTTAGGTAAAAGCCTTTTTTTTTATTCGAACTGACCTACACTGTTAGCCTGGCAAGGCCGCTACAGTTCTACCGGACTACACTTGGGTAAAAGCGTTATGGGTATGTAGCGTATATAATGCTATAAAAAATCCTTTTATTGCTAATAAAAGTGTCGTCAAAATTGTTGTGGCTATTTAGTGATTAGCCTGTGCCAAGAATAGACAATTTAATCTTATTTATGTACATGTAAAATATAAGTTATCAACGCATAGTGCTTATATTTGCCATCCAGATGGTCTACTATGGTCATTTTTAACAAATTAATTATTCATAGAATGTTTATTTATTCAGAATATTCAGATACACAAATGAAACAATCGGGCTATTTTAATGAGAAACAGGAAGTCAACGATAATAGACATTTTGTGTTAGTTTCGTAGTAAGAGATAAAGATAAAACTATACAGATAATATTAATTTCTTAACACAATCCGTGCCACGTTACCATTGCTTGATCTTAAGTCCGCGTGGCACGGAACGTGTTAACAATTTTATTGCATTAGCATAACATTTTCCGTTTTATTATCAGATGAAAGGAAAAAAATAGTGCTATGTGTGATCAAAAAATTAAGATTTTTACATTTACGAAATATGCAGAGGCTTCGACAATATTATAGGAGAAAAATATCTGTATGTAAAAACATGTGAAATAATAGGTATATGGCGACAACGATGGTGCAATAGTAAAAGTATATCTTTGGTAATGACTCCATCATTATTTAATCTGTAATCTACTAAATCTAATTGCCAATTAATAATAAAAGTGAATGCTTAAACAGTAAAGATGAAAATAGAACTCTGAATATGGTTATGGAATATCCACAGATCTGTGAACGGTAAAAAGACACAAGTGGGAATGTCACATGTTTAGTTGTAGGCCGCCATTTTTATGATATCCAGAAATGTCATAGTATAACAGATAATATAGCAGCTAATAATGATTAAAATTCTAGTATCAGCTATCCACTATAAGCCAGCCAGTCAATAGTACTAAATTAAATCTTGGTAGTACGTTTGCATAGTTTCAGTATCGACATCTCAACTAATATTACAAATAAAAATATGTGTTTGTTTGTTTATTTCACTTTTACGTTGTCAGGGTACAGAAAAGTACTATATCCGATGGATAAGTTGAATCTGCATTTACAAGAGCGAAGCCGCGGGTAAAAGCTACTATATAATATGGTGTTGGACGACAGAAAACGTAATTGAAAAATCCGATAAAAATATGTTTATGACAAATATAAATAGGCTTATCTGTTCATATTCTTTAGATGTTATCTACATGGGCTAGTTGTTCGTGTCATTGACTTCATGTTCTAACAGAGATATTTTGTTTGTCATTTCACACTTATACTATACTAATATTTTTAATTTGAGTTGATTGATTTTATGATTTAGTAATTTTAGTCCCTTATAGTTTCTTTTGTGTTTTTTTGGTATTGAAGCTAGTTCATTTTTCTTTTTGTATGTTTTTTTGTTTAGCGCTAACTGAGTGTTGTCAATAAAAAAAGTGTGTGTGCTTATGACTACACGAAAGAAGTGAAAACGTCTTTATAAAAAGTACAACGAAAACCCAAAGTCACGCGGTGTTCCCAGCCAGTCAACCATCCAAGTACTTTGCATTAACTTCGGTGATCCGACGAGAACTGGTGTTTTCGACACTACCCAACGCAGTGTTTACCACTTTTCGTCACACAAAAATAAGAAGATTCACTTCAAAAATTGGAAACACATGTTTTCCTTACCATTGGATAGTCGAAATTTCTAATTATGCCCTATTATGACTACTGTACGACCGTAAGTTCAGATTAGCAATCAGCATTGGCCATATACCTCGCTGGACACGCGCACAATAGGTACATAGATTATGTGAAGGTTATTTTTTTCCATTTTTATGGTAAATTATTTATTAGCCTTAGCAAAAAATTTCAGATAAATACATGTATGCATGCATTTATACTTTATATATTGTTTAAATGTATATATGTATAGTTTGTTAAATCGCTTATGTAAGTATATATAGCGTAGGTACAAGGTAACAGCCCACACCGAGGTTCGGCCATATGTACATGGTTGCGTTACTTGACATTTCGGCTGAGTGCCCTTCATGCTCGTCACGAACTCCGGTAAAACTATAAAGGCCCTTACCGGTCAACAGCATTGGTCAGTTCGACAAACAAATTACTTCACATCAGTAGAAAGCTGTCGCCAAAGGCCATTTTCGATGCTTACCAGTTAAGGCTATGTCCTCATTTAATACTACGACATATTCTATACATCGCATCATCAAAAATATCAGATAGAACCGATGATTATTATACCAATTAAGAAAAGTACCGAATTATGTATTTTATAAAATGCTAGTACTGCTCGTGGCTTCGTTAATGTAGTTCTGGTTTATCGATCGGGAACTACATTTATTCGACATGATAAGTCCCGATGTCCTTTCATATACCCCTGACAACAATATAGCTGGAAAGCATAAAAAAGCAATTATTTGTAATATTAAGTAAGGATTTTGTTTTATAACAACAATAAATCAACAATTAATTAATAAGCTGGTTCCTGCAACTTAAACGAATGAACATAAGTTTGAGGATCAATGGCGAAACTACGTGGTTATCTGGAGGATTAATTATTGTGGGCTTTTTAATTGTAATTTTATTAAATATTTAGCCGCTTTTATTGATGTACTTATTTATATATTTTTATTGTAGCACGATGTAACTATAAATAAATAATATAACACTTCGAGTAGTTCGCTGTATGTTAGTAAAACTCTGCTCAAAACCGGTACAGCCATTTCGGAGGTTAGTTCGACACTTTTATCTGCATATGTACGTACATATATATTAATAACTTTAAACAATACATCCATACACTGGGAATGACTTATTGAAGTTTATCATTGTTTTGTCGGCAACATAATTTTCTCATAATTATGTTCTATGATTTTACATAAATTTAATTTTTTTTTATTATGTTATTTCGGGAAAATGACTGTACAATACCTGATGGAAAGTACGGTGCAGTCCAAAAACCATGGCGACTGTTGGTGTTAACTACCAACAGCAGTCGTTGTCATTATGCTGACCTGCTAAAGAGCCTCTTCACTCCTCGTTTGAAGGACCCGATATCATAAGAGGGAGGAAACATACTGACCGAGAGGCGATTCTACATCTTCACAGTACAACAGATAAGAATTTAAAAACTACTTCGTTCTTCGCGGGATGGTTGCTACTGTGAATCTGTGGAGACACGTACCCGCACGCGTAGTTCTATAGTGGAAAGGACAAAATGGGATGAGGTTAAACAACTTTTCAGAACACTCGCCTTGAGACAGCCGATAAAACACGCTCAATGAGGCGATGCTTCTTCGTAACTGAAGCGGTGTTTGTGGATATAAATTAATGTTAGAGTTATAAAAGTAATTATTTTCTAATGCGTTACTGGTTAATTTACTGGTTTACCAACGTTTGTAACCTGTCTTCGAGCACTTATAGGTGTGTCCTCGTAGCTGCATTAAGCACCAGATCCTTTTTACCACTATGGTGGCAAACAAGCTTGCGGGTCGCCTGATAGTAAGCAGTCACCGCATTCTATGGACGGTTGCAACAGACACAGAAGTATCATATGGACGTTGCCGAACCTTTAATAACCTGTTTTTTGCCCTCTTGAAGTAGCCCATACTACAGTCCCCTGGAAAAACTTTAGCAGGTAGCTCATTCTACAATCGGAACGTTCCAGGGAGGAAAATCCTCTGGAACCGGGCCGTCCGTGACTATTTCGGTTCTAAGTGTAATCCCTGTCAATGAAAAGCGGTGGGATGGTGGAAAGTAGCCACAAGCATAATGTTGCAGTTTCTTATACAATACACATAAAGGGGCGTCTCTCTAGGCTTTGTCAATCTTCGTTTAACATTATTAGATAATATTGTGTTGAAACGTTTCTAACATGACCAATGTTAGCTTATTGTTTCCTTTCTTACAGAAAGTCACCAATCAGTTCTGCCAGCGGTTTTACCGTTTTTCCACATTTTCGGTTTCAATACGTTGATGATGAATCAGATGACGCTCGGTTGCAAGCTGGTCACCATGCCTTACTTCAAACCTGACTTGTTCCTGCAGACTTTGGTCAGCCAAAGGGCTGAGGTTTTATTCATAGTGCCGCCAATGGGTAAGATTTTTATTTACATATCTGTATTTGTGTATTTATTTATCTGTTTTATTTACATTTTACATATTATATAGTATAATTACAAACTTATGATGCTAATTACGAAAATCATTATTACATTTTCCTTATTATAGAGTGAATATATATTTATGTACAAGTGTCTGAGCTATGTACTATGTTTAAATGGTTTTCTATGTAACAAATATTAATGAATTTGGATGTCAAATAATTTGGTGTGAATCCCAAGTTACTCAAAACCTGAGTAACGGAGAACACTAACACGGATGCCAGATGAGATATTTACCTTTAAACTGACGGAGTTTATAAGGTTCTAGGGAAAATTTAGATGTATAATGTGTACAGAAGGATGAAAAAACTTAGGTATCATGATTCATATGGTTTTTAAGTTTTTTTATCCCGATCGCGTGCCTTTATAGGCTTTATTTATATATAGTACAAGAAAATGGTTGCCAAATTAAAAATTGGTCATATGTTTTAATTTCTTGGTGGGATTTTTTTTTATTAGAAAATGGCGTACTTTGTTATGGGTAAAGTGCCAAGACCATCTGGCAAAACTGATATCTCTGTGGACAAATACATTTTAATTACCTAAGTATGTTTTTGAGCTATCCAGGAGGTACAAAAATAGTTGTTCCTTTTACAAAATTATTTCAGTTTAATTTTTGTATATGAATTATTATTTTCGTACAAAATTATTTACTTTAAAATAAAATCAGCTTATTGATTAAGTAGTACTATTTAGTTTAATTTTAGTATTGTGTTATACCATTCGCTCATATGCTTTATGTGCTATATCATCGAATATTCGAGAATTATCGTTTGAATATTGGTAGTTTACTATTTTACATACAATTGGAATTGTTTCATCAATTATTAGGCGAATAATATTAAGTTATTTTTTGAGTTCTTTTCTGTTTTACATTATATCTATATTAGCTTACTCTGTGAAGATGTATACGATTTTATAGCAATTGCTAACAATTATTATTTTAGTGGTTTTCTTGGGCAAACATCCCGCGGTGAAACCTGAACATTTGGAGTCAGTTTGTGCTATTATCAGCGGTGCTGCACCGCTCTCAGAAGCTGATGCCGCAGCTGTGATGAATAAAAATGTAAGAAAAAATATACATTCAGATATATATTGATTCCTGCTCGCTTAGTTCGGCATAAAAAAGGCAAAACGTCAATTTATTTCAAAATATAGGTAATCTAGAATCATCTACGAAAAATTTCGCATCGAATGCTCAGTACTATGCCATAGTTGTTAACGTGTCCTATAATATTATTATTGCAATTAGGGAGTATGGGGCACATAATTTCCTGATGGCGATTAGTTGAAAAGATAGAAATCGATGTGTTTCAATCCGACCCAGTTGCGAGTTCCAGTAACACGGATCTCGCAAAAACCTTCTCGTCAAGTACTTTGAAATGAATATATTTTAGAAATAATTAATATTTCAGTGATTTATTATTAGGCAAAAGAAATATATTTTACATTATTTCTTTTACCACCATAACTTATCTACACTCAAATTACATTTTTTTTCGAATATGAGATAAACAAATCTGATTTTACTATTCTATATTACAGTAAAATTCTCATACTGTCACTGTTTCAATCATAAACTCAGTAAAAACATTTACTATTTTATAAATATTAAGTTATCATAAATGATTACGCGTTGATAAAAAGACCCCTTACAAAAGAATACATTTATCTGATACTTCAATTAGATAAAAGTAATGTTGAATACCTACTCTTTGGAATATATCGCGTATCTCTGTTTTGATTGATTATTAACAAACTTCAAAAATTCTGTTAGGTAGGTACGTGCATTGATAACGCGAGTAATACTTTTCAATAATTTATGTGATATTTTTATAGGATGACATCCTACTATGTTATGTATTTTTTGCCGCTAAACCTCAAAAGCGTGTACAATAGCTAGATAATCTTTAGGTTAACTGATGTTCTCTGTACGTGAGGAATTATGTCTTTCGCATTTGCTCGCTTCCAGTGCTTATATTATATCACAAGTGCATCTTTTGGTCTGTCGTGGAGAAACACATCATGGGTAGCATCCTGCTCGGGGAGCAGAAGTGTTACGTGAGACTCTTACTCATTAAAATCCCAGGTCAGCTTGCTGCTATGCTTCTTGTACTACAGAGAGATGGCATGGTAAAACCCCAGATGCCTCTCAGACGGCTAAGCCAATTCTATGTTAGATAAGTCTCCCTGGTTCAGCTAAGGTGGAGGAAATAGACGATTATAACGTCTCCTCCTGCCACCATTTACGCCACAGAGGACTGCATAGAGGATTCTAACCTAACCTAGCACGTTGCTATTGGCTCATGAGAGGAATCGTATGGTTTAACATCCACTTATGTATTAGGATGTTCCACTTCAAATCGGACGGTTTGAAAATTTTACAAATTGTTGTAAATTACGTTTATCAAAAATACGAGTCTATAAACTAGCATGTTACAAGTTATAAGGACGTTTTAGACAAGTATATATGAACCTGTATTTTTAATTTACAAGACTTTATTTTTGCTACATTGTACAATGATTTTCCTACCATATATAATGTCGGTAAGATAGAAATTACTATATAATAAGGAGTTAATGTTAAAAATAAAACTTTTCAAATAACTTGATATTGTGTATTTATTACCTTATTTTAGGGTCAACGGAAGCTTTCTAAGTTTTTTGTAACAAGTTACAAGATACAAAGGCATTTATGATAAACAAAGCCATAAACACTAGCTTGAAGAAGTATTTGTATTACCAGTGATATCACTTATAGCTTGTAATTTACATGTGTAGTTTTGATAAACGCATTTCAGTAAAATAAATAAATATTAATTTTTAAAAAAAAACGCATGTAATAATACTGTTTTTTTTTTTTTTTTTTGGTCTACGAAACTGAATTTAATTTTTTACATTGCGAGATACTATTTATTGTATAATTATACTTAAAATTAAATTCTTCTCGACGTAGACACAGCCTACTTTGTTATACATGCAATAAATTAAAAAAAAAAAAGAGAAAAAATAAATAAAAATAAGATACATAAACAAACATGGCGCGAATTTTGGAAAAATATACAATAAAAACAATTAAAACTAAAATTTTACACTTAACAAACAAATTACGGTTACAAAAAATAATAATAATAGAAAAGTAGTGAACTAATGAATCAGTTATATAAATAAAAGGAACAGTTGTAAGTACGGAAAAATATCAAGATGCTTTAATTAGGATTTAAATGAGGCTACAGGACTACAAACAAATAGATCTATATCTTTTTGAATGTTATTATATGACGAACACATTCGATTTCCTTTGATAAACAGGGCAAAGATATTCCTTTCCTTTTCCGTACTGAACATCAAATAAAATAAAATGGCACCTCGACGTTATTCCGTCAATTCTGTTAATATTTTTGAATATCTCCATATTGTTTTCTGTCTCATTCTCTCACTCAATTTTTATAGGGGAAATTTGTTAACCCAGATTATTCTCTTTCACAAACATTTTCTTTCATGCAAAACCAACAATCATAAAATTAGAAACACAATAAAAAAGAATTAGCCAAATATTTGTAGGTGTACTGAAGTGACACATATATACATGCGACAATTGATTTTTATCTATTTTAATTATTACTGTCATTAGAGGGTAACAGTTTTGTATTATAGAGTTACGAGTACTTCAGCGAATTTAGTGTTCCAAAGAAAACGTTGGCTCCTTCGTTCGAACTTTCTGGGGAATCGTACCCCTTATCGCTGTGACTTGCAAAAACCATCAGGCTTTGATTGAGTAGAGATAATAATTTGCGCAAACAAATAATCTCTGCCTAAATACAGATAATGTATTCAATCTTGCTCTGTAGATAAAATTGTAATGCAATTTGCATACAATATACGCTAATTAAGTTGGTTCAGTATATATATTTTTTTTAGAAAAACATAATATTTCGCCAAGGTTACGGCTTAACAGAAACCAATGGTGCTATATCAGTTGGTAGAAAAAATAATACCAATCATTCGTCTGTGGGATATGTACTGGGTAGCACGGAAGTTAAGATCGCAGATCTGAAGACACAAGAGGCTTTGGGTGTTGGTAAGGTGAGTCGCAAGTATTTTAACGTTAATGTTTGCATTGTTTTTCCAATTTCAGAAACGTTGGTAAATCCCACAAATCAGTTAATATCACAGTGATAAATCTTACGTCAGGTGTGAATCATATTTATATTATAGTACTAGTCGATACCCGCGATTTGATTTGCGTTATTTATTATCTTACTATATATTTTATGGACAGAGGTAAAAACAAAAATGTAATTGAAAGCAAAGATATTGTGTAAACAATGTTATCCACTTACTCCCCTCATCTGCGTATACGCAGCACACCGTGTGACCCAATTCCCATATCGCTGGACGCGTACTACTTATAAAAGCCGAAGTTTTTAAAAACTTTACTGGACTGTCCAAAACCATAAAGATTTATGTTCATACAAAAGAATGTAGTCCTCATGAGGCACAGGCCAACAGACTGTGGGCAGCATAAACTTAAAAAAAATACACAATTTATTACAAACCTTTGAGGTATTAAGAAATGATGTATTGTAAAATCATAATTTGTATACAAAATGTATTTTTAAATATTCTTTTCATTTTTTACTAAACCATGTAATTTACAATGTACGATGTCATAAAAAAAAATGTTATACATATATAAATAAATTATACATATTATTGTATATATACAGTTTGTACAATATGTCGTATTATTGTTTTTTTTTTTATGAATGAAAGGAAGGTGAGATTTGGTGTCGGGGGCCGTACTTAATGAACGGGTATTACTTAAACGAAGAAGCCACGAAGGAAGTTATGACCGAGGACGGCTGGTTCAAGACTGGGGACATAGGTAAATACGATGAGAACAAATTCCTGTACGTCACCGATAGGCTGAAGGAACTGATCAAGGTAATAAACACATCGTCATCTGTTAGTCTGTCTGGTAATTATTCCCGGGCTGTACGCTGGGAATTAACATTTACTCAGAACTTAGATTTATAGGTATCATACAACTATGTAGTTTTATATTTTCAGGTGAAGGGTTACCAAGTAGCGCCAGCGGAACTGGAGTCCATCATCAGAACACATCCAAAGGTATTGGACTGCGCAGTCCTGGGCATCCCAGATCCTGTTGCGGGCGAAGTCCCCAAAGCATTCATCGTCCCCCAACACGGTCAGGAGGTAAACTTTGAAGATATATTCGACCATGTGAATAATAAAGTAGCAGTGTTCAAGAGGATTAAAGAAGTACAGTTTATCGATGAAATACCGAAAAACGCCGCGGGGAAAGTGTTAAGGAAGGCATTGCAGGAGAAATACTGTTAATTTTTTTTTTTATCTTTATAACTGTACATGGTTCTCTGGTGACGAGAGAAGAATCGAGATCAATTAGTGTAGAAGTGCCTTAAATAAATTAAAAAGACAATATATTCTTATATAGACGTTGTACAGATTTATATAGTAAATATTGAATTTTTTTTTTATCATAAGACGAATTTATTATATTTTTATATTGTTAAATAGTTTTGAGACTACTATATATACAATTGTACTTCTAAATTATTATTTGTAATTTAGAGCAATGTAAAAAAAGAACTATATTTCTATTTTTATGTTATTGTTATGAAAAAAGTAATCCTGAAAAAAATAATTTTGCTATGGACTCATAATTATTCAAGTACGTTTTATCTCTTTTATAAAAACAAAGTTTTATTTAAATGTAGATAAAGTATATATGTTTTATATTTTATTGCTAATTTTAAGTAATGTTATTTATTCTTAAGTCGGTAACTTACATTGACTTAATTATTTTCTAGGATGGTAATCTTTCTTTAAGACAAAATGAAAATAACATAGGTATGGTTTATACTATGGACATTGCGTATAGTTGAGTATGATTCCTTGTTTGTCCAGCAAAAGTAAAAAAAAATGAGTGATATTCTATTTGTTATAATATATTGTCATATACAATGCTATTTGCCATATGATAATTGTGAATTTGCGTTACCGTTGTTTGTCGAGTATAAGTAAAGAATATACTGGTATTCTGTTTGTTGCAATATTTTAATATCGCTCATAAGAAAAAAAAAATGACGGCATGGGCTGCCGCTTTGTGACGTAACATACGCTGCTATTTATCGTAATGACAAATAATTTGTTATATGGTAAATGAGAATTTGTAACGCAGCTACTTTTCACATAATGTGAATTTATATATGTCGCATCATACTCGTATGAATAATTTTGTTTTTTTTTTATGTTGTGAAGTAATTTGTATCACTGCTATTTTTCATGTGGTGTATAAAATATTTTATCACGTAATTTCCGCATGATGTGAATTTATTTGTGTTACTGCTGTTTTTCATATGTTATGAATGACTTTGTATTATACGATATGTGTGATATAGTACATAAAAAGCTAAATAAATCTAATAAGTATCCATTTATCATCAGTGAAATAAAAAAAAAAACTTTCGCTGTTATACAACTATTACGTATGTCTACGGAATAGCATCAGTTTTCAGATACAACATTGAGATCCAATTCCTAAAATTATTGTCATAAATATGTGGGACTAATATGCCTCTGTCTTCGGAACTTTTTATTAAAAATATTTTTCTAGCTGCCAATACAAAAACACATTTCTATGGACAAACCTTCGTTTTCTTCAAGTTAATTTTCACGTTTTCTGTTTTTACTTATTCGTCTTTGACGAAGGATTTTTGATGTTATACTTCTTTTGGCGCGTTAGGGAATAATGATGAGAGTAAATTTTTACGATGTGCGCGCACACCGTCACGAAAACCGACACCCTGCAGTTAGCTATAGGCAACATTTTATTTAAAAAATTTGTATGTATTAAATACCTTTTTTCTATTGTTAGTGTCGTTTTTCTACAAGCGTAGAATAAGGAGAAAGATAAAATTTATAAAAGATTTTTATTTTGTTATGACAAAGAAATATAACTTCTAACGCGTGTACATAACACGTACACACATACGTACACACACACTTTTTTCAATATTAGACAAGATACAACTAAAATAAATAAGAGTTACACCGTGTAATTCACAAACTGCACAACGAGAGGAATTCTGATTCGATTATTTTAAATTGAATACAGTAAGTTTTTATTTAATTATGTGTTACTCTATTATTACATTTAGTGACACCTATCGGGATAAAGTGTTAACAAATTTACAATTATCGGTGTTGGAAATAATATAACGATTGGATAGTACAAAAAATAATGTCGCTAATGACGTTAAATTTAAAGCAATTATTATTCGTAGCTAATAACATAATACCGGTAATAGATGGCGTTGTGAAAATATTTAAAATGTGCACAGTTGCGATATCAATATTTTCTGTAACGGAATATTTGTATTGACTTCGTATTTTTTTTGAAGCGTTACATTTTCTTTAAGCGTTCAATTCGCAGAGTTAGAATGAAATGAAATTCTGTATCTCTGTAGTATGTTTGAGGCAGTCGTCTCCTCCACTAACCCTCTTACAGGACTTAGCTTACGTAAGAATTGTGAAAAACTAGCTTCTAGCTAGATCACTTTGTTTGCGTCTATGTATATTTGACATATCTCTCGGGAGCTGTATTTTTTCTGTATGAAAATCCTTTGTACTTTTTTTTATAAACGTTGGTATCAAATAGGTAGTTAAGACGAGAAAGTGTAAAGGCAGCCATTATCAAGTTGGGAAATATTACTATTACAAACTGTCTTGTGAAGATGTCAGTGTTATAACAAAACGGGTGATCCCTTGATAGAACTTTCCAGAGAGTTTATGTGGCATCTCAGAATTATTGTTCCCTATTATTATTTCCAATCACCTTCACTTGTTCACACCTAGCTATGATATGCATGGTGCGAAAATATTACAAAGTACAGGGGTACAGAAAAGGACATGGTATTTTTCAACTAGACCGAAGAGCAGTTCCAGAAGTATAGGTCAAACCTAAATTAATGCGAGTGAAACCGCAAGCTGAAGCTAGTTAAAAATAAAAACCACAATAAGACAGGTACTAAAATCCCGCCAAATAACTGTGAAAATAGTGTTCAATAATTTGTGAAAACTGTCCTAAGAAGTTGTGAAAATGGAATACAAACTATTTTATATAATCTATTTCTTCTTATAATTGTTTAAATTGTAGTGTAGAGTACAGAGGATAATAGGGAGTTCATATTTTCGCAATAACTGGTCGATTTCATAAAGGTTTTTGACGTAGTTTTAGTGAATTTCTTCCAAGAAGTTCGTCTCTCTCTCTAAAAATTAATTACAATTTTAACTAAAATATTTTACTAGTAGACAAATGTAGAAAATATTATGTTTTTTTTTATAACTAAAACCTCGACATTTCACCTCGTCATCTCCGTTGTTTACTTTAAGGACGTTACAAACATGTAAATTTCCAGCAGTTGTAAGTAAATTTTATAAAAAACATACTTGGTGAATATTTTTCAGAAATTGTGTTTTTCCTATTGCCATCGTGAAAAATGGTTGTTGAAAAATCTGTAGCCTGTGCATTTAGCGAATTACCTTTAATTAATTTCTGATTAGATGTCATTTGAGTACAGAAGCTCATAAGTTAAAATAATATTAAACGTAATTCTTTTCGTGTTTCTGAATTGATATTAAAGAAAAGGAGTATTGCAAAAAAGGCGACAGTTTAAAGAGTTATCTGATATCTTTTATTTATCATAACATATACACTAATGTACAAGGGCTTAATGCGTGTAATGAGAGAGATATAATCTTTCTCTCTCCCGCAATAGGAAAATGGTACACAGATATAGTGACCAATTGTCGGAGATACGGAGTTCTTGTTTCGGTGTACGTGCAAGCATATTACATGAAAAAAAACACTGATAAACTTAATTGTATAGATAGAATTACGAGAGTTCAAAGGTCGTCTTCATTATTAACAACAGTACACGTTTATTTCGTTACGTTATAATGATATGCCAACACGATTTTTGAAATGTACTTTGAACTGTACGCTAGCAATTATCATTACTCCGATAACTATCAGACTTGATAAACGCCTTGTATATTAATGATTGCCAAATACTTATATTTCCAACTATACTCGTAAGTCCTGCGATGTACGCGAGCGGCGAACAAATATCGTGAACCACTAGTTACCGGAATTAAATCAGTTAGACTTGATATAATGAACTGCTTTTAAAATTCATCAGTAACTAAGGTATTTTTAACCGATTTCAAAAAAGGAAAAGGTTCTCATGTCGACTGTATTCTTTTTTTATATATATTTGTTACCTCAGAACTTTCCACTGAGTGAACCGATTTTTATGATTATTTTTTTATTTGAAAGCTGGTGCTTCTCGTGTGGTCCCATTTGCTCCAGTTCTGACAATGGCATCCATGAGAAAACCATATAAGTCTTAAATTTGCATTAAGTATGTAGGCGCCAAATGGACAAATAACTCAATATCACGCCAACCGATTTCGATGATTCATTTTTAATTGGAAAGGATGTACTTCAAGGGTAGTAGAATGACTTCAAATATATTATTAGGTAGCGCATATACTAATATATTTTACTTAATTTGATTAATGTAATAATTTAATTATTTTTTGGTTATCGGTGCATTCTTGTTTCCTTAGTGTCTCTTGATATTGAAGTTGTATAAAATTTTATTATATCTTTTAGGTTATGAATAAGTAACACTTTTTTACCCAGTTAGTATATTAGTTCCAAACGTTAATTTTAATTATTTTTCAAGGTTACATTAATTATAATTCATTGAAATAAAACTAGTCTATTAAAGGAAGAGATATTTGCTCATATTTATATAATGAAACTATAGTATATCTATTGTATTTTATTGTTAAATATTTTGTATACAATCATGTTAATTCATTGCAATTTTATAATAAAATTAATTAACAGAATATTTTTCATGTTCTTTTATTTCTTGTTTTTTTTTTTCGAGCGCCGAGCTCCGCTTCCTTCTTTGTGTGCACGCGTACAGTACACTTCGTTGTTCTCTGTGTGAGTTGCATAGTATTTCTATTTGACTATTATATATTTGATACATTCTTAATTATAATAGTTATATAAACGTTTCACATCTGCCGATCATTTAGTGGCGGCTGATTCTTTTATCCCAGATCGACAAAGCGACTACACTGTTCTACCTGATGGTAGGCAAAAGTAATACAAGTTTATTATACATTTTTATTATGTTTTATATTTTATAGTGCATATTTAATTTGAATAACGTGTAAACAGAACAGTACTTACTTCACAGTCGGCGGTCTTAACAAATGCTCTAAGCGCAATTTTAGAAATCCGAAATCTGTCAAAGGATATTTCTGCGTTCTGTTTTGCAAACCGATCAACTCTGGGAAGATACATTTTCTTCTATCTGAGACGCAAATAATTTGCAGATGTACTAGTTTTGTACTCGGAAGAAGTATTTTGAGCTTTGCTGCTTTGCTTTTGCTTTGCTTTGAAATGTGCATGGTTTATCGCATCTATCATTTAGTTTTTAGTTTAAAATCCTCACTTTTTGGCTTATCCAGGAGTTTGTTGTCAATAATTTTCCTCTCTGTAGTACGATGAAATTAATGTGTTTTGATTTTTGGGACCTTCATAAAACCATCCACATTTGTTTCAAATTCTATAATATATGCAATCTAAAATCTCGTATGCAGACGTATCAATAAAATACATGTGATTGTTTCCAATTCAACATCTTAGAAAGCAGATTAAAGTTGAAACTGGGAACATTAACTCGTTTTTGTGAAATGTAAAACCGGTCCGGTGTTACACACACACGAGCTATTCTAGGGTATGTATGAGAAGAAAAACATTAAAACCTGTACGATAGATGTGTTACTTTGTAACGTTTGATCATTGGATTTGTCTTTAGGGTTCCGTAAATCATAGTTGAAAATATTAAAAAAATCCTCACAAGATACTTTCGGTATTTATGTTTCGAAATGGCACGGCATTATCACGACATTATTTTAGACTATTTTGAAGTAGGTTAAAAATATATCAAATCAATATATTTTAACATCTGAGTAATATACTCAAATATTCAATAACTAAGTGATACCCGTGACATCATCTACGCTGTTTAAAAATATATTTTATGTGAGGAGGAAAAGCATAAAAAAAAGAAATATATACTTTACTTACAAAATATCCATATAAACAATGCTATTTGTTTACATCCTCTGACCTGTGAATGCGCACCACACCGCTCACGCCACTACACACGTCGTTCAATGCGTAGTGCTTATAAAAACGTAGTTTCTTAAACCTTTAATTGAAGTTATCATGACAGTTTTTTTTAGTAAAGGACCGAGTGTCTAAGAATTAAAACTAAATAAATTTGACTGACATTTATCTAGTACAATTTGCGTTAGGCGCGTACAAAATCAGACTTTTATAAATTTATTTATATATACTATAACACACAAGCAAGGGTGTCGGTATATATTTTATATCGGAAATTTGTATATTTCGACCACGTTTGCCCGATTACTTTGATAATTGACACATTCACAAATTTCTCGATGGAGGTTTTTTATCCAAT
This sequence comes from Antheraea assamensis, assembly GCA_035772565.1. Taxonomy (NCBI): domain Eukaryota; kingdom Metazoa; phylum Arthropoda; class Insecta; order Lepidoptera; family Saturniidae; genus Antheraea; species Antheraea assamensis. The sequence goes on along the minus strand of JAQQSE010000181.1, from coordinate 327,444 downwards.
CCGTTTTATTATGACAAATAATAGTAACAAATGCATACGGCGCCGCAGATACAGCTAGTACTGCTAGCATACTTACTTTAATTTTATATTAGCGTCTCGCCTCGGCTATACATTTGTGCAATACAGAAATGCTGTGTCAAAAGGGTCTAGAGTTCTAGAGACGATTTAAATAAATTTTTGCCACTTTACTATTTACTGTCCGTCAAAGTCATAGAAGCTATCTAAGATGCACTTGTTTACTGTGTATCAGATATAACTTTGCATTTGAGTAAATTATAAAATCTTCTTTTGCGTTACAACCGTTAATGAATCTTTGCTACTGCAACACTTTAGGTATGTACTCCTCTAACAATTTTATATCCATATCTATATGAAGAATCAGCATACAGGTTTTGTTTATTATTATATTAAGTTTAACGATCTGTGACGCAACTGTATATGCTAGATCAAGAGAATGACCAACTGTTTAGTTGGACTTTATGGGCACTACTAGCTCTTAAATAATATTATAAATGTAAAAGTTAGTTTCTTTGTTTGTTACGCTTTCACGTGTTCACTACTGAACCGATCATCGTGAAATTTTGCATACACGATGTCAATGATACAAAAAAGGATATAGGGTACCGTTCGTCCAGAAAAAGGGATCCAAGGCATAGGATATATAGAGATAAATGCGAAAAAAGTTATTAAAAAAAAATTGTGTGGTTTTATGAAACCCAAGACGCAAGTGAAACTTTTTTTCGGATTAAAATCGTGTTTTTAATCGTAACTTAATTATTGGCAAATTGGTATGGGAAATCAATAGTAGACAAAGTCTCCAACTATACATTTTAATTTCAATTTGCGTATTAGAGCACGGAATAATACAAACATTCAGATGATAAACGCATCTTAAAAACGAAGCACAATATTTATTTAAATCATTGTATCATTTTGAATTGAGCCCATGGACTTAGTATATTAAACATTAAGTTCATGATTAAGCCATGAGCGTCGCCATATTGGGTTTGGCTGCTCTGCTCTGCCTCTTTCATTTTACCCCTACTCCATGGCCTGCTGTAAAGCGACATGCGATACATGTAAACTTTTTACCTCTAACGTCATATTTTTGTAGGGCTGAATTCAAAAGGTGACCACAAACGCATACTATTTTTTAACCGACTTCAAAAAAGGGGGAATTCGCGTTGGCACCGACTGCAGATATATTATTAGGTAGCGCATATACTAATATTTTCTATTTAATTTGATTAATGTAATAGTTTAGTTATTTTTTGGTTTTTAGTGCCTTCTTGTTTCCTTAGTATTTCTTCATATTGAAGTCGGTTTATTTATTTTGTAAAAGTTTTATTATAATATGAATAAATGAGCAGTATTATGCCCAGAGTTAATCAATTTGAAATCACGGTAATATTTTATATAGTCGAATTGAATCTGTTAGAACGTTGCAGTAGCGCCAACTTCACGCGCCTTTCAAATTCCAATCCACAAAATAGAAACATAACCATTAAATCATCGTTATTTGGAATGAAGTCCTGTTTGAGGATGTATATTAATAAAAATAAGTTTCTTTGGCAAATTATAAATTACAGCATGAAATACGAAAAATGCTTACCTCTCAAGTAAATCTTTGTTTAAGCTGTGCGCTCTCCGTGCATCAGTCTTAATAATTTTATTAAGTAAAAGATATTAATTCAATAATTTTTGGTATTTTTACTAGGATTAAATTTTCAAGGTACACATCTGTCAAAGAGACATGCGTAGTGCGATTTTCAAAATATAGTTTTAGCGGCATCGGACTAATGTAATTCTGCTAAAGAGTGAGCGATATATTTATAATAAAATGTCTTCATAGTAAAAAAATACGAAATAAATTACACAGTTCATTATGTAAAAGGCAGTTTATACTTTGTAAAGAGAAAATTATTTTATACATTACTTATAAAGGCTATATCTATAGCTATATCAGATTAACTGTATTTAATCAGGTTTATTTTTTTATTGTGGTGTTGACATTGTCACAAGTCAAAGAAACCGTTTTATCTCTTACGCTGCAGTTAATATTCGTAGTTAAGGCAATTTATTGTTACTTTGTGACCATTTTATAACCTGTACGTGAACATTTTATAATTATGATTCTAGTGAATCGATATTCATTATCTGTTTATATTCCTAAAAGTAATCATTTTTTTATTGTTTAATTTGCAAAAAAAATAATAGGGTTGTGATAAATAAAGTTAATAATAGTGAGTCCTAAATGTATACTGTTATCAGTCAATATTTTTTACAAACCAAACGAAATTAATATGAGGTAATATGTTATTATATACGATATGCTATGTACCATTATCAAATACAAACAATTTATGTTCATACGTATCTTGACATCTTGTTTTATTGCCGTTAAAATGCTAAATAATTTAGCGCTCACTTCACTGTAAGTATTGTTATTCTGCGGCTCAGTTGCGTAGACACAGTCCGTCGCGGAAGGAGCGTGTTCTCTATTACAATGAATATGGCGCGAAAACTTTTTTTACGCGAATTAAAAAATTTGAAATCTCAACGGAAACTGTCAGTTAGTGCTGTATTAAAAAATAACGAAAAGGATTATGTTGTGAGTTCGACGTTACCGGACATCGTGATTCCAAAAATGAGATTAATGGATCGTATATGGAGAGAATGGGGCGGTTTCAAAAATCTCGTCGCCATTGTGAGTTTTTTTTTATTATTTACATATTTCTATCAATATGTAGTAAAGTAAAAATAAATTTTGAAAAAGAAAATGCATTTTCGTATTGAAAATACACGCGATATAATTGATTTTTTAATGCATTTAAAGTTTTTCAAGATTATAATAAAACCAAATTACAAGAAAATATTTTGCTGTTCATAGTTATACTAGATATGACATTGACGGCTTTTTAGCGAATATATCTGATTTCTTGATACTGTACTTAAGTAACTAGATACATAGTGCGACTAATATAGCCTTGTACATGAATATAGACATACACAGGTATCTAGATATACATAAATATAGACTTGCCGAGTGGTAAGACATGTCCATTTTATCCGATCACGTGTTATAATACTAATCTTAATGTCAGGCCGTGTCACGATGCTGTTGGATTTTTTCTAGTAATCAAATGGGATGGTAAAGTGCCTGTAGCTGACTGGCTTGCGAATGTACCAGTCATAGTGACTCACTTTTAGCTTATCATGTTTCGAGATCAGTCATTGTCCATCCGGCTGCAGAAAGTATTGCAAGCCAGCAAGATAGCGGTGGTCGTTGCTGTTTTGGATAGCACTATATTCATTTCCTTAGTTATTTTATACTACGAATCCGCCCCGGCTTTGCACAGACGCGATACCCTAACTGTCTTAACTGTTTAGACACATCTACTATATGATATATTGTTTGGCGTTTTAACATTGACAATTCATCAGAGTCAAAGAACTTCATGAGTCTCGATTTTTTATTATAAATAACGTTAGATTCAGGATATCATCTAAAATATTCTTCAAAATGCAATTTTTAAATACTTAGTATTTTCTCCACTCTACATTAAATATAATATGTGTGTACTGTACAATTAAACTTTTTCCGAAAATATTCTCACGACGATAGTCACAATCGTATCAAAATCTGTTGCGTAGTTTAGAGGAACTAAGGGAACGCACAGACAGTCAAGGACAGCGATTTTGTGTTACTTTACCTTATTTATTGAAGTATTTATCAAAATCATTGTCTATATCGAGTATACTTTATTTTCATATTAATCAGTTACTAATTAAATAATTAAATTGAATTCTTTATTCATAAGTCTAACTTGGTTTTAATGCTCTTGGCAAAAGCCATAAATGATTTCTGCGTTGTTTAATTAATGAAAAGTTTTACAACGATATATTGTTGCAAACATTATTGAGAAATTCAGTATAGATTACCGTTAAAGACCTAATTGTTTTTCCATTCAGAAAGATTTTTGTATAACTTGTTAAACTACATTCTGATGTTATTAAGTTTCATTAAATATTACGTACTGATAAACATAAAATTTCTTTCTTTAACTATTGAAATGAAAATTAGAATATAACTTTTTTAAGAATCAATCACAAATAGTGTCCACAGAAATGAATAGGAATGAATGAATAATAGTAGCACTTGGAGACACTGCTCCGTAGTAGGTACTTATAAATAGTGTGACCCAATTGTTGCCGTGGTAAATACAAAACGTTCAACTTACAATGTTGCGCCGCACGTTTGGTAATGCTCGTTTATTAAACAACTATACATACAATTATAAATTTATGTTACTAGGTTGATACAGATTGCCTTTAAATAAATATATAGATGTTCTGTACGTAGAAAATTAATATTTTTGAATCACTTTACTAAATTTTGCGCACGGTTTTGCAAAGTCACATTCACGTTTATAGTATTTGCTGGCGTGCCTATATATACTTTATATTTCTGTAAAGCTTCGTCAAAACCCGTTGAGTAGTTTCTGCATGAAAGAGTAAAAACATCCGTCCATCCTCACAAACTATCTCTTATTAATATTAAAAGGAAAGGATAATATAGCGTGGAGCTACACTGTAAATATACGTGGTTGTATGATAGAAGGACATTTTAAATACTCCTTCAGCTTGAGAGTATTTCGTCAAGCACCTACAAGTCACTACATGTTACTTCCGCCAGCTGCACTTGTTAATCAGTCTGCAAGTTTAAGGGTTTATCTAAAGCCATATGAACAATTATTATGGGAGACGGTTGTTGGAGCGCGTTTATAATTTACATTTTTAAATTTCTAAACACAAGTTATTGATATATTTCCGTCCTTTTTTTCCCCCTTTATTACTTTCCTTCCGTTAGTTATGATCGCGGACGCATCGCCACTGCACCGCGCTGTCGGTTTCGCACGCGTCGCTTACGTTGAACTTTGGAGCATATACACTGCCGATTCTAGACCTCCTAAACAGCATTGTAAATAAATAAATCGCTTAGAGTGACTTCAAACACGCATGAATCGGTGTTGGTAAATCCGCATCCTAAGACCAACGCACGCATTCCTTGCTCTCCGACCATTGCAAGAGACGAATTGTTGTCAAACACTAAACTTATGAATATATAAATAAGTAAACGAATACAAAAGTATAAACAAATAATTTAATAATAAAAACATGTATAGATAATAACTGACCTTTGAAACGAAGCCGCGACTTTGAGCGCGATTTATCAAGGTCAGAAATACGTACATTGGACGTTAAGGTGTGGTCACAGTGTTGACGATGTTTTTCAATAATACATGCTTAAGGATCCACAACTACACATTTTTAACTGTTTTCCATGTAATGTTTACCTCATCTATATATCTCATAAATTATCACCTACTAGAGAAGTATTGTGTCTTCTACTTCATACAACGGAGATTTAGATTGCAACGAAAAATTTGTGTCTCAAAGCTAGTGTCTCAGTTAATAGCATGCATCAAATATAATCCTATTATGAGTTGAATAAAAACGATTTATTAAATTTAATATATTATAATATATAAGCACACACAAGTTTTTTCAATGAACAGGAAAGACATAACATAAGTAATTATACAAATTCATATAACGTTTAAATATTCTCGGTAAACACGTTTAACTAATTTCGTAATTATGTGCTAAGAGAATTCAATGTAGAAGGTGAATATAAAATGAATACTTACAAAATATAATATTTATTACAAACATACCTCCATTATAATAGAACGAAAAATTGTATGTAGTTAAATACCATTTGCTCATGGCACTGCACACGTTTTGTTTGCAGTAATGCGATATATTATCATAATTAGTGCAGTTTCTAAGAGTATTTATTATTGGTAATTCTTAGTCCATCAACATCCATTCCATCATCAAAATCAGTTGACATGGAATAGAGTTTCAATTCTTTTGATTTTTGTTCGATTTCTAAATGTACTGTTGGATCATTTTAATATTCTGTTCTTTTCTAAACAACATGTACGTACCGCCAGTCTTCTAAATATCCTCGAATATTTATCATAATATTTTTTTTTTACCATTTACAAAAGTTTTACTCACTATCTTTTTATCATGTCGATTGAAAAATGACACAAGCTTTTCTTGTACATAATTTTAAATGACACAAGCTTTCCTTGTGCAAAATTTCATATAATGTAAATCAAAGCGAAACATTTAAAAACACAGTTTTTCCAATTCATATTTAAGATCAGCGGGCTTAAAATAATATTTATATAACACAGAATTACTTAAAAAAGAGTGGAATACACAGACAAGACTACGGATTTATTAACATAGGTAACGTATCGTAAAATATGTTACATAATTTAATATAAAATCATGAATTTTATAACTTATATTACGGTGTTTACCTGACTGCGCATTCTATGTCCAATATATCTATGTATGTATATTCCTTTATCGCGCTTTGTAGCCTAAATCCTAAATGCTGGTAGGATTTCAGTCTATGATACGTATTTAAATTCGTCTTAATTATAGAAGTGATGTAGGCTATACATTAAATTATGACGTCAGTGCATCAAAAAAGGGAGGTTTAACTTGCGAGTACTCTGTTTTTATTTTTGAACGGTCAACACTGTTGGGTTGTTAGGGCCGCTACAGTTTCACCGGACTACATTCTCCGTTTTTGTTTATCTTCTTCTGTATATACATAGGTGAAGGTGATATTAGTACATTTTTCTCCTCTTATTGTCAACTGATTTTCTTCATTTATTATTATGTTTTGGAACTACAATTTGGAAACAGTTTCGTTTTTTTCTACACCATCGACGAGTCAAAGTTATAAATTATTATTATAAATCTCTATTCGTCACACTTCACATTCCTTCCGTCTACAATCGAAAGTATTTGTACAATACTCAATATAATTTTATACCGTTTGGAAAAAAGAAATCATAGAGGAATACAGATAATAATATTCATACATTATTATTAACAGGGAAAATAAAACTATTCTTTAATATGGTTGAATTTCGACAATTGGACGACCACTAGGAAATAAAATTCAAATTTTGCGGTTTTGAATATTACATGAGGGTTATGACTTCATGAAGTTATAGTTAATTATTAAACTGAATATTAATTAACCATTATTTACGTAAACGTATTAAAGTGGAAATAGTTTTGATATTAATTAGCATTCGGGTTCATATTAAGATTTTGTAAGGCTACGCCCAACGAACCGTGTTGGGTAACGCTTGAGTCAATAAACGTAAAAAACACGTAAGATTTGGTCACCGTTGCTATACGAGACATATTGCAACACATATATTTTCATTTGTAACAAAGCACGGGGAAATAATAAATGGCGCTTAAAGTAAAGTATATTATATATTAAAATATTATTATCATCATCATCTTCTTACCCTTATCCCACCTAAGTAGGGTTGACACAACATGTTTTCCTTCTCCATTCTCCCCTGTCAAACGTCATCTCAGTATTTATACCTTTTATACACATATAATTATTCATATAATCTATCCATACCTTCTTCGGCCTTTCTCTATTCTTATATCCATTCATACTTAAAATTTCATCTCTCCTCATGACATGCCCATACCATACTACACACAACACACACACAACCTATTCTTATATCCATTCATACTTAAAATTTCATCTCTCCTCATGACGTGCCCATACCATACTAACCTATTACTTCTCAACTTCCCTGGCACTGGCATTATTTTCAAACTTCCTCTTATATACTCATTCTTATTTTTATTGATTATAGTTACACCACACACCAATCTTAACATTCGCACCTCTGCCACGTGTAGTTTTTTCTCATCGGTTTCTTTCGTAGCCCAGCACTCAGATGCATACAGCATGACTATTCTTAGAATAGTTTTATACACTTTCCCCTTAAGTTTCAAGGGCATTCGTGGGTCACAAGCTACCCCAGACACCTTTCGCCACTTCATCCATCCGGCATCTATTCTATTCCTCACATCCTTGTCTATGCTGCCGTCGTTTTGGATCAATGAACTGAGATACCGGAAGTTGGAACAGGCTGGTAAGGATACACCATTTAATGCTATACGATAACAACTGGATGGACTACTGAACCTGCACAACAAATGTTCAGTTTTTGTTCTACTAATCTTGAAACCAACATATTCCACTTTATTCTTGCCATTTCTCTAGCCTACTCTAGGACCTCGGCAGAATTTTCTCCGACAAGAACAATATCATCAACAAACAGCACACACCACAGTGCTTCGTCGTATGTCTGATGTTAGCGCATAAGGAATAAATAAGGGCTTAAAGCTGAGTCTAGGTGCAAACTTACAGCCACATTTAAATTATCGGTAACTCCTAGCTTCAGACCTAATGTGTGTTTTGGATGGACAGTACATACAACGAATAAGCTGTACGTACTACCCAGGCTTACCTTTCTTTTTCAGAGCCCACCACAGAATATATCGGGGTACTCGATCGTATGCCTTTCTCTAGATCAACAAACACGATATGCAAGTTCTTATGTATACGTCTGTATTTTTCGCACAGTTGTCGAAGTGCGAAAATGGCATCTGTTATTGTAGGCCTAGGCATAAACCTGAATTGATTCTCAGTCACTTCTGTCTCATCTTTTATTCGTTTCACCTTTTCCCAAATCTTTATACTATGTCACATGCGCTTTATTCCTCGATAATTGTTACAGTCTTGTACATCACCCTTATTCTTAAAGATAGACAAAACGATGAATTAATATGTAGACGATGGTAATGTCTGGAAACAACACTCCTCTATATGCATCCTCTAATAACGATTGCAAATATAATACATTGTTTTAAAATGTGAGAAACTAAGATAAACCAGATCAACTTTCTTGCTGGTTCTTCTCGATTATTCGATTGTTTTCCGAACTGGTGGTAGTTTTGACATTTATATGCGTCTTCTCAAGGCCTAAACTAAACAAAGTAGTTTGATTTTCAACGCCAATCGTCGGATATTGTTATCGCGACGAGCGAACAAGCAAACATTATGCAAAAAGTATGACGGGAGAATATTTCAAATTCAAAGTCAAAATATAAACGTTGAATTATGATTCCACTATTATGTATATGTTGTAAAAACAACACAATAGAAAATAGCAAGTCATCGAATAACAGATAAACTGATAAAGTTTATAACAAATTTCGTAAAATTATATTCATCGTGTTTTATTATTCACTAGCTTTTGCTCGTGGCTTCGTTCACGTTAAGGTAGATTTGAGCTAGCCCTGAGTAATAACACATTTTTCTGGAAGAATTTACCCCTATACCTGTAAACTAATCGGTCGAGTAGTTAAGACGTGAAAATGTAACAAACAGACATATTCGCATTTATATTATTAGTTATTTTAGTCGTTCTTATTAAAATGTGTTACTCCTTTATCTTGGTTTCCTTACGTCTATCTGTTGTCTTCTAATTTAGACTACTGCAGATATTTCAAAGATAAGACACCATAATTTGTTAACACTAGAAAATTCACAATTCTATATATATATATATATATATATATATATATATATATAATATTGATCTGCGTCCGTATTATTGAATCGTACTAATGACTGGGTACTGTTTACCACGTCCCTGAAACATTATTGGCTGGAGATATCTGCTGTTCATATATCGTTATTATTATTGGCTGTTAGCTTTGGCTGTATGCCTGATATAGTAATCCACGACTAGACACCGGGCCTAATAGAGGGAGTGCCTTAAGCGTTTCCCTTGGTATTCCAGTGAAGCTGTAAAAGCCTGTCAGACCAATAACGTGTCTGTTCGAAAAAAAAACACTGAGCGGTATTCTCGCTCAGATCGTTGAACTATTCATATCTACGGATACTTCGTAACTATATTCAGTGTTATATTTCTGTATAAACTAACGTTATCTTATTAATATTCAATTGGTCTTCGTGGATTGGTCTATTAAATCATAACCATGACGTCATATTCTTACATCAGTGTCTCTTCATCTTCGCCCCGACATACTTAAAGTATAGAGTAGATAATTGGATGCTTATAATTTTTGTTTTCACATTTTATTATAAACTTGGTTAAGACCTCCAAACTATGACGTAAATTAAATACTGATAAAAAATTTCCTAGGCTCTGGAACAACGATATTTCATCGTGTTTCGAATATTAAAATTCAAATAAGTTACCTTCGACTAATGCTAATGTCATCGTGATAACACTGTATCTGTGACGAAATCTAAAGCACACATCATGATAATTGTTGTTTTTTCGTCATGTCTAAAGCTCCCGGACTTGTTATTTGCCACTGTCAAGTTGTAAATGTGACTTCAAAGATCTAGGGGCCTGTATATTACCAATATTTGTATTCGAAACCTAATCTCAATCTAAATGTATCATGCTTAGTTAACTAGTTGAACTTCATGGTATCACGCCTGGTTACATTTCAAAAATTTGAATTACTTTCTACGTGACGTAAACGAATTTCGTATAAAGAACGACTATTACATAATAGTAGTCTTATTGCATACTAATTGCTTAGTTAATAGTGTGTTCGTACACTGCGTTCATTGAGACAGGTTCGAATTCATGCAACTAAATGGGAACTTGCGTTGATAGAAGGAAAACATTGTGATAAAACCATAGCATGGTACTAGGGCTTTTTCTAAATCCGCATGGCTATCTACCACTCTCAAATTTGAAATCTATCACTAAGAACCTCCTGGTTCGTTCCGGCAGCTGTACCTGAGATCTAATTCTTGTCTAGGCTTAGCATATTTATCATCTCAGACCACATCGTCATTTAACATCAGTCGCAATTGTGGTGAAACGTTAAAACCTATAAAACAATCAGGTGACTGAGTGAATAGGCTATGCAGATCGTACTTCTTTGACGTAGGTATTCACATTCCGGTAATGTTCGGTTTTAGCTTGCAACATGTTTTCAAGCCCCCGGTAAATGTACTGTCCATCCGTGCTATTCGTTCGTTCTAGCTTGGCGTGCTTTCTGATTGGTAATATGTATGTTAATTACTCTGCTTTTAAACGCCGCAGCGTAATATTAGATAACCCGACATCAATAAATAGGTTATTAGATGTAAAAACAACTTTGCAAATCTGTCTAGTACTTTCAGAGATTACCTCTCGGCTGATTTTTAGACACAGATCTCAAAATAGTGGATTATCTTTATTTAATTTTTTTATTTCAGAATGTCGTACATTGTGAATATCGTTGTTTAGGAAAAGAAAACGTTTGTACAAACGAAAAAATAATTAAAAAATACACTTTACATCAAAATTATAACTTTACAATACATAATTTGTTCTTTTTTCAAAGTTTTGTATTAAATCAGGTGTTTTTTTAAGCTTATGCTGCCTACAGTCTGCTGATCTGTGCGTAATAAGGTCTTAATTCGTTTGTACGGATCTTAAGCTTTTATGGTTTTAGATAGTTCTGAGTTTAATTCGAATAAAAAAAAATCTGTATTTACACTCTTTTTTTTTCAGGAAAGTGCAGAGACGAACAAAGCGTACACGTATCAACAGTTGCAAAATAACATATCAATATTCGCCACTTCCTTATTGAAGGAGATAGGTCTGAAACCCGGTGATGTGGTGGCAGTCGTTGTACCAAATTGTCCGGAATTTCCCGTCGTCGCCTTCGGGACGATGCATGCCGGCTGCGTGCTAACAACTATCAATCCTATTTATAAAGAATGTAAGTTTCAAATTCATTATATTTAATAAATCTATACATATAATATTTTATAGAATGACGTAAATGATTAAAAAAAGTACATTAAAAAAATTGTACACGTATTTAAAAACATTAAAATGAGTCTATAAAGTAATATTTATTATCGTGGTCTATTGGTTTGACCGGTGGAATATCAAGTCGATGTCCACAAGTTCGTACCCTGGCATGTTCCAATGAATTATTCAGAATTTAAGTACATTTTAACTTATTTAAATTGATAACACTATCGGCTGACGGTGATGGAAAATATCGTGAAGAGACCCGAACCTGGGAAATGTTATTGTAATACCATCCTATGTGGGGAAAATATAGAACTGTGGATTTCTCAGAGTTTGACATTGTCAAACATCGGGGCCTGGCGTGGTTATTATGCCCATACCTTACTCCAGGAAGAGGCCTATGGCCCTGCAGTAGGTCTCTTACAGGCCGATGATGATGACCATCACGATTTGTGTACAAAATTGGACTTAATAATATTTTGAAAATGTCTAGTAAACTTTTTATACGACTCTTTTCTACAATATTTCTTTGTCACGTTCTATAAGCCTAAACTACTTAGTGGACTTTTATAATTGAGATGTCGTTAGAATTAAATGAGTCCTAGTTATATAGGTATAAGAACAGTATATTTAATTGCTTGATTGTGTAGATATTATACAAACAGAATTACTTGGTTTTCATGATTATGCGCATATTTTACTTTTAATAATGATTTGGTTTATTTTATAAACTACTAGTTTCTTCCCGCTACTTACTTAATGTAGATTTGGCCTGTCCTACGATAACTGTACTTTTTTCTGACCCTTACCTTACCTTACATTTTACCCTTTTCTGTACCTCTGACAACGCGTATGAAAAACTTAATGATATTCGGTTGAGATGTTATAACGTGAAAGAGTAACAAACAGACAACTCGTATTTGCATTATTAATATTAGTAAGGATTTGTCAGTTTTATAAGGATACATACTTATACTACGTGACTCGTTCAGGCGTGGAGGGGGAAAGGGGCTAGGAGGTCTTCAAAGTACTACGCTTGGTCACAAAGTTTGATGGGGAAAGCGGTATTTATGAATGACTACATGAAAACTAGAGGGGTGTCTTCTCATATACTAGAGATGGCCACCAACGGGAGGGAGGGTGCTAAAAAATTGTCAAACATGGGTCACGTAGTATGGGTACGTTCCCTAACAGTTTATTTTGAAGTGAAGTAGATATAGTGGTCAATGTGTTTGAACACTGGGTCGATTGACGTAAATTCGAATCCTTGCAAATGAGCTGGAGATTTTGGTGAAGGCAAACGTCTTGTTGAAACCGTAGCATAGAAAGTCTTTTTCTAGGCTCGCTTGGCTTGGCTTTCGTAGGTGGTAGAGCTATGCTGAAGCTATTACTGGTTTCAGTATGAATGGGTCGGCTCGCCCGGGGTAGTACCACCCTCTCACAGAAAATCGACGTGAAGTAACAGTGGTTGCACTGTTGCGTTTCGTTCGGTCAGTGAGAGCGCCGGAGGCCCACATATTTAAAAGGCCGGCAACGCACTTGCGACTCCCCTGGTGTTGCTAGTGTCTATGGACGGCGGTGATCATTTACCATCAGATGACCTACCTGTTGGTTTGCTCCCTATAATATATTTAAAAAAAAGATACCACTGTCGAGTTCATATTTGTTGCCATGCACTTATAGCCAATCCCCCACTGAGTTTAGCGTGTTTACCATATTAAAAGATATAATCATTTAACATGGGATACCGTACTTGATACATACTACAAACATACACGGGTAAGGCCTAAAAAAATCCCACTTTTAACACAAAAATTACATAGTAGCCTTTATGTTACGATAACGTCAATGCAACTCGTAACGCAAGAACGTAACGTAACCCAATTTTTAGGAAAGCTTGCTCCATAATAAAATGTATGAAATTCGTTACAGAAAAATTAATAACAGAAATCCAAAAATATAATATAAGATTTTTTTAACTCATATAAGATAATTGGTCATAATTTACTTATATTAAATGTGGTTTTAACGTTACATTTATCAAAGTTAAAAAAATAACAATAATTGTAACATTTTATTTCAATAAAATGGCTGTATTTTTGCCTACAATTGGAAGCTCCTAAGTAGTATATCAGTTTATATTTTTATTAAATAGACTTGTTAAGTACAGTCTATAATTTGAAAAAGCTATCGAAATAATCACTTCGCAGACTCCAACTATCAGGAGAGTTGTAATGTTTGAGTTTCTCTTCAAAGTATTCACTAAAGTTCGTTGTGAATTGAATGAACTTTGAACTGAATACTAAAGTTTATTTCATTGTTATCGATACATTGCTAAGAAAATCGTTGCTTCTGAAGCGATAGCGTATCGACTATCGTAATACTTTCATTCGGTCTTAAGTTGAAACTAGTCTACACTCTATCAAGACCTGATTGATGTCATGCTTATTATGTTTTTGTGATAATTACATCACTCGTGTACGTGGTATATGGGTTTAGGAAATTATAATCTACACACATCATTTGTAGATTTATGTAGATATGTGATATTTGTACATGACTTGCGGTCGCTTGCGACTACAATTGCGTTTATATCTTAGTTGTCCATCAGTTTACGAAAGGCTTCAACTAAATCAAAGACACCGACAAGAAAGAAACAGGCGTTTATTTTTATTATAATTTATTGTCAAGAAAAGTGTCTCTAAAAAATATTGATCTCAGTTACTAAACACATCAGGCAACTGTCTTATGGGTTGTCAACCATTTTGGAAATTATTAATATAGCCAGTAAAAGAAAAGCGTTCTAATGATATTGTATATTATCCTAACTCTTAACGGTTTTATACAGTGCACGCTCTCGGCTCTCAGATGGCATTATTCCTAATTGATCTTGGATTCTTTCTCTCATTTGACATTTATCTTTATACGTTGACCAATTTAAATAATATATCATTATAGTCAATATGTCATACAGATGTATAAGCTGTATTAATGCAAAGTTTCTTCAGAATCAGTTCAATTAAATTAATGTCAGAAATAAACAAATATCCATCCGTCGCCACGAACTTTCTCGGTTACAATATTAATAGGACAGATTTAAGAAGGACTAAAAACACGTCTATCAACTGAAACCATTTATATGTATGAAGATAAAAGATGATCTCTGAAAGGAAACAAGACTCATAATAACTTTCAATTTCGCAAGAACTTCATATATACTTACATACCAATACCTATATATATAATAAAAATGAAGTGTCTGTATGTAATATCAAAATAACGACTGTTTACTGATTGCATATGAACGTATACACGACACTGATAACAAAAACACAATTTTTAAAATTTTTGTTTGTCTGTCTGTCTGTTTGTTCCGGGTAATCTCCGAAACGGCTGGACCGATTTTCACAGAAATTTCACTGACGGATAGTTAAAATTACAGCGGGTGACATAGGTTACTTTATTTTAGACTAGCTGTCATCCGTCGTCCTTCGTCTGTAGTACTATCTCCAAAACGATTAGACCTATTTTCACGGAACTTTTACTGCCAGATAGTTAACGTTATAATAAGTAATTAAAGTTTTTTTTATTTTAGACTACCTTTTACCCGTGGCTTCGTTTGCAGTACTATCTCCAAAACGTTTGAACCATTTTTCACAGAACTTTCACTAACAGATGGCTGATCTTATAAGAAGTAATTTACAATTATAAAAAAAAACGTATGCAGAGCTGCGGGCAACAGCTAGTCATAAATAAGATTGTGACTCTGTTTGTTTGTTACACCGTTGTTTCTCAACTACTCAATCGATTACTGTGAAATGTTGTCAAGGGTACAGAAAAAATATCCCCTCATCCAGAAAAAAAATACTCCTTCCAAGAGAGTGGTCAAATACACTTTGACACGAGCGAAACCGCACGAAAAAGGTAGCTACTATAGGGGTATTAATTAATTCAATTACTGCCTTTCGACTCCGATCAGGGAACAATCCTTTGAATATTTTTTTGTATTTAATAGAAGTTAAGTCATCGCCAAATTGTGAGATACGATATATGATAGAAGATGTTTACCACATAATAACACAATGTACACGTAACCAAGCTCTAAGATTGGTACTCGAAAGTAAAATCAATGATTGATTGATTGAGATCCGTCGGTTTATGAAATGCTATCCTGGTGTTCCCGGCATCCGTGGTAGCAAGAGTGCTTTACACACTGGTTATGTCTGGTATTAAAAACCTCTAAAATTTATTAGTGTTGATAATGAATTGTAAACACCAAAGTTTGGTTATAATCACCGGGGTGACATGGTCAATTTGTGATCACACCCCAAGTACAAATAAAGAAAGAAAACCTTAAATAGTATACAGTGGGTACCAAAAACATGGATACGATAGTTAAATTATCTTGTTTTATTATCCAAAGTTATACTTAATTATTAAAATCAAACCTAAGCATTCCAATAGGGGTACTCCAAATTACATAACCTAAAAGTTCTTAGCGATATTGTAATAACAATTAAAAAAAAATTGAACTGTACACATCTAGAAAAACTGCTGATAACAAATAGTGTATTGCCATTCCGATATCGATTATTTATTGCCCGCATAATAAATAATGTGACTTTATGCCGAGTGGGTGTGTGTTCTGTAAACTGCTCGAACATTGTTTTGCGCTATCAACAATGACTTACACTAGAATTACGTGTACTGGTGCTTAATTGTCGCTTCTAACATCCATTGTATTGTACATATAGATATTTCAGAAGGTTTTAATAATTTAATAAATCAGTACTGCCTGTAATATTTGGTTACAATACCTTATTTGAGTAATTAAAATAGGTCTTGTCTTAACTTATGCTCAACTATTTCAGTTTTTTAACGAATAATTTGCGTAAAATTATTGAAAAAAAATATTTCGTATACTTTATTGTTGAAATAATATAATTTCTCGAAATAACGCACAAAAATGTATTAAAAGCTGGCAAGACCGTGAGGTATCACAGTAGTGATACTGTGTACTCTTTATCACGATATAAAATTAAATAAAAATAATAGACAATCTATTCGAATTGGATCAGCTGTTCTTAGCGTTATTCTTAAAGACAGAGGTTTACTTTCAGCCTTTAGTATTTTATTTCTCCAATTATGTTTTGCACTTTTATCTGAAGAATTTATAAGAACGACAAACTGTATTACATTGTAGCGTCTGTAATAAAAAAACAAAGCTATAGACTAAAACAATAACAACAACGTAAACCTCTACGATTTAATATCTATTGTTTAAAAAAGACGTTTTCATAATAATACCTTTATATTTTCATTTCAAAAAATGATTTCATTATTATTTTAAACATTCTCGTTAAAACAATAAACTTGTCATAACGCTCGTTTGAGTGACGTCATGTCATTTAAATAAAAACTGTTTTCGTTTGATATGAATATTGTTTCCGAAGTTATGACGTCACGCGTTACGATTGGTGCTTCATCTGTGCACGTGATACAATGAATTTATGATTTTTTGTTTAGCTACAATTCGATTATACTGTTACAATTTGAATACGTGTAACAGTGTAAGTTTAAGAATAATAATTGAAGATATATTGTCGTTATCACCAATGAGGTTTAATGACACTTATCAGTCGCACGCCGCGCGATGCGCCGCTCCGTCAAACCTCTCAAGTTTATCGCGAAAACAAACATTATATCCGTCTTTTATCTTAATATATGACAAATTTGCCGATAAAACACTAATCTTTACCACCTAGACCAGGATATTGTCATATCTATATTATAATTTATAACATTGTTTACACTTAAATGTGGCGAAAAAAGTTACAATCATAAAATGTATTGTTAAAATGAGAGTAATATTAAGTTTCTTTGATTAATTGTTATAATCTGGAATGTATTACACACATATTTTGGACAAGTTTTATGTTTTTAAACTTGGTATACAGACTAATTATAAAATTTATTTAATTGAGATTGTTTGTACAATTGTTGTGTAATTGTACATTTGTTCAGCTTGAAAACGCTACATACGTGTCTAAAGTTCAATTATTAATAAAAATTAAGAGGCTTTGTAAACTGGGCTGTTTAATAATTTATCATGCTATGTAGATGCCTCCAGATTTGTTGAAAGCAAAATTTTGTATACTGTATATCTCAAAAGGCTGATGTGACTAGTTTCGTTGTTATACGTAGTAGAAGCCCAATCAAATTGTGTATTGTTTATAGTCTTTTATGTGTAAAATTTTAAGAAAAATCTCAGGTTTAATCCACTTTGTTTTGATCGGATCATTATTTATTTTTGTGCATTATCAAAAAATTTTCACCTGCTTAAATTTTAAAGTTCAGTATAAATAGGAATTTGGGTAAAAATCAATTATAAAACTCCACTGAAACCAGACAAACGTACAATAGCATTACATGTACATAACATTCACACGACAATGAAAACAGCGCAATAAAACAGACTTATTCGTCGAATATGGTAAAATTATTCATTTATTACAAAATAACATGAGATTGTCGTGAGCTCACGAAATGAAATTTCTTAAATCATCTCATACGTGGCTAGAAAATATGCTACGTGTACATAATAGGGATATTACGAATGTTCGTAATATTCACATACGAATGGTTTCTCGCTATGGTTTTGCAAAAGATTCGATCTGTTTACAATAATTTTTAGCGTATGTACAGAAAGAGATATCATATTCAGATGTCACTATCGTTCACAAATTGTTACATCCTATAATAGCTTGACTTTTTGACATCAATATCTCTGTTCAAATCTTTTTACCAATACAAGTATCATGCTGGTAATGACAAGCAGAAAAACATTCTGAACTAACGAAAACAAATGTAAATATACTAATTTGGCTGATATTGCTCGTAATTATCTCAGCGTTCCACCTGCCAGTATATCGACTACGCAATTGTTCATGTAGTAAATTTTGTTGTAACATGAATTTGATATAGATAATTAAGGTCTTGGCCCACTACACCGGACCATACCGTGACTGTAGTCGTATAGAAACAAACAAAATGCTCTTTATATAAATTAATTCTAAACAACGCTGGTTAGTCTGTTACGTCATCAAACAACACCTTATCGTGCCAAGACTGGATCTATCGACAGCATAGATACGGTCCTTGGGCATAGTAGTATCCGTTGTGTTTAATATAAACCTACATTGCATAGAAGCGTGTGGTGAGATCGTAGACCTAGACAATTTTTTATGCATTCAGTCACGTCCGCATTTTAAACAATCGCGTCCATATTCGCGAATTTCTCCTTTTGCTTGCGTGTAGTGTGTATGGCACTTTTAACAGAAATAATTATTCTTCCAGTCTTTCAGCTGGTGGTTGAACTCGCAGAAGTGGGAGCGGTCACTTTTCGACAAACTTATATGTATTTAATTCTTATTTCGTTACATTATATTACTTATTGTAAAATACAAGTGTAAAAACAGATTTATATATTACTAGCGGCCCGCTCCGGCTTCGCACGGGTATAAAATATATAGCCTATGTCATTCACTGAAAAAATGATTAAAATCGATCCAGCGTTAAATTTGGAGTAAAACAATTCCCCTTTCCCTATACCATGAAGATTTCCTTCTATCTTTGGAATATCTAAATTCATACATTACATTTTTACTTATTTACTTTTTACATTTTTACCTATTTATTTTATTTTTACAACAATTAATATATTACAATCGCTTCGAAAATTAGCCATTATTTGTCGTAAAGAGTAAATGACAAAAAAATGTTATTGTAGGATATCCATAAGAGATAGATAGACATACCATCTTGGAGTTTTTTGTAGATCTTTTCAATGTGTACAATACTTAGTACATTATTTTGAAAAATCTCGTAGGGTTCAGCCTGCGTTTGTTGCAATGTAAGCGGAAAAATGTAATTATTTACGACATCACATTAGAAACCTCAAAAATAACAGTATTTCTCCACTATTTAATGGATGTTATATACATATAAATCTTCCTCTTTGATCACTCTATCTATTAAAAAAAACCGCATCAAAATCCGTTCCGTAGTTTTAAAGATTTAAGCATACATAGGGATATAGGGACAGAGAAAGCGACTTTGTTTTATACTATGTAGTGATTTTCATTGGACATTTAAGGAATTTCAGAGTATTAACTTGATGTTAATTACATTTTTCCTCAGCGAATAAATTCTTTCTAATAAAGTTTAAAGATCCAACTTAAAATCCGTATGCTGAGATAAAGTGTTAAGTAATCATGATAAAATTATAATATTCATGAGTAAGAAGTCATGGGAACCAGCTAGCGAAACAAAAATTGTTACTGGTCGATCTTACTGTGGCTTCCATTGTTTTCTCTACATTGTAGTTTTAATTGCGTCACTATGTATTCATGTACTCCATTAGTAACTCAATGTGTGAAATATATAATTTCCTACATTCCAAGTACATTAACAATGTTTATATCCGCAACTATTTATATTGATGTTTTGTAATGGTTAGTGTATTAGGTGTCTCATTTTATAAAAGGTAGGTACTTACTTAGTAATCGTTACATTAAATTTTGTTGATGAAATTGAAATCTAGTAAATGTTATTTTTCTTATCGAAAATTAAAAAAAGAAATAGACTGAAAAGAATGATTGCTAATCAATACCTAGCAAGAATAATCCACCATTATTATACATTTTAAGCACGATAAAGATAAAAGTGAGACTATAATTAGTTAACAACAGGTATCGTAAGGCGATATTGAAAATAGATACGAATTATTTGTAGGTGTGAACGGTTCGACGAACAAAGCGAGAATCACAGAATAATATTACTCCTAGTGGAGGCGAGAGTGTCCCATGCTTAATCATCGGCCACATTTTAAGCATACGGCCAATAATAATCCAGATTGTTTGGATTGGCTAGCAACTACGAGAAAATAGTAATCCGAAACAGGTCAATAGCAGTCAATAAATAGGTCACAGTCTCAACGTCTATAAGAAAACTGTATATTTTAGTTATCTATGACACCTTATGCACCAGTAAGTTTATAATTTGGAAGCCAATATTCTTACTAAATACTTATATATACAATTTGCTAACTGGTGATCGTAAGAGAAAAATAAAATGACACAAATTCCAATTTAGTTTTGTTTAAACCTTGATATGAAATTTTCCAATACTGATCTTATAAAGGGTTGATCAGACACAATGAAGATTACTTTTGAAACCAGGCAGATTTCGTTCAACCGGTTTCCATCGTGTATTAATAAGCCCTTAAAACATAGATGGTAATTTTTAAATTTTTAAATTCCAGTTGAAATAAGCCATCAAGTGAGTACCACAGAACCGAAGCTAATCGTGACTATACCAGAATGCTATGATACTGTTGCTCGGGGATTGAAAATATCGAAGAATAACTCTAAAATTGTGGTAATCGATAACCCTAGCGCTTCCATTCCTGACGGGGCTATCAGGTACTCAGAAATAGCGGAGAGTGGTGAAGTGGACCATTCTTTATTGGATAGAATAGAAAAAAAGGAAGATGATGTTGCTTGTATACCATTTTCAAGTGGAACTACTGGGTTGCCCAAAGGTGTTGAAATAACTTATAAAAATTTATTGGCTGGAATTGGTTGTATGCAAACAGAAGAAACTAGTTTCCCGAAGCTTTCAGATGGTAAGTTTATTTATTTTGCCGTTTTATTTAACAACGTTTTCTGATTTAACGATAAACATTTTGAAGAAATATGAACGTGTTTCTGACGTCTATAAATTGTACTACCATGGTGTTTTATGGAAACATTAAGAACAACAGATATCATGGTGTGAAAATGATAACACATGGCAGATTGTAGTGGTGACTACATATGGCTTTCCCATGCAAAAAGCCTTTTGTCCGGTAGAGGCATATTTATGCACTGGTCTTATTATTATTTGTATAAATTATTTTCGGAGATGCTGAGATTCAGATAGAATCAAATACGCTACTTACTACTTGCACTGTAGTAATATTGTTAAATATTCTTTTTATTATATATATACGACACACTAAATTCATAGCTGACTAGTGAAACTTGCTGGGAAACTTATTGAATCTATTTCTATCTTTAGTACATATAAAAATAGATATTACTTTATCTGATACCAACCAACTCGAATATTGTTTGGTAAATCGCCATGAAAGAACAAGTGACGACTGATCATAAAAACTGGTACGCGTAAATCCCAAATTAAAAGCACTATAAATAAACATACTGTATATATTACTTAGAGTAATAGTTTATGTTGCTTCTTTGTAATGCACTTAATTTGTATCTGTCTTTTCTTTTTAGTTTCATTGAAATATTTTATCGCTTTGCTTCACGTGATTACCTTCCCTTGCCGATTTTGATGTTCATATTCTAAAATAATTTTATGGAATCCAGTATTGTTTTCATAAATAGTGATGATATGCATAAAAGTACATTTAACATTAGGTAATGCTACAACAAAATTAGATTTTAATTTAATGTTCTACAATCACAAGCATGTTGGCGCTTCGTGCCTCAAATTTCTAACATAATACCGACATAATACCACCAATAGTTTACCGGGAGTTTGTATGATTTCTGATCTATATAGAAAGTAAGATGTGAGAACGTTCTAGATTATATATCATTCAGTTTTCCGTAGAGGTTAAGGAATAATAAAAAATAAAGCAAAATTCAAATATAACAAGCAATTTCCGTGCAATAATATGAGCGTAACAATAAATTACGAAAAAACCTTACTTATTAGTTGATAATATTATAGGGATTATGTAACAAAATTCACATTAAAGTAATCCATAATAAATATGTCGTTCGTTTTCTTTAATACTCTATGGTTTTAGCCTTTGCCAACAATCTTATCTTTTGTTACATGATGATGTGGTCTCGGATGGTAAACACGCTAAACCTAGAGGGGGTTGGGTCTCAAGTGCAACTGCCGGAACATACCAACAGGTGCTTGGCGACTGAATTTTATCTTGAGGGTGATAGCTAGCCAGGCGGACTTAGAAAAAGTCCTACCACTATGCTATGGTTTCATCACGATGTTTTCCTTCACCGAAAGCTCCGACTCAGTTGCAATGATACGAAACTACGTCTATCCACTAAGATATCACCGCTTCAAACTTGAAAATAGAAAATCATTTCTTAGGGACGCAAACGTGGGCACTAAGCTAGTTCCACTCATAAAAATGCAATACATCGCCTTTAAAATAGAGAGTAAATGCTTCGAAACTTGTAACGTTGTGATAGAAAGATTTGTTAAAACTGTTTAATTTTTCAGGTCGAAGTCAAGAAATTGTTCCAAACTTTCTGCCGTTTTTTCATATCTACGGTTTGGTGGTCGGACTCATAGGTCATATTCCTTTAGGATGCAAGCTAATCACCATGTCCAAATTCTCAGCCAGTCTGTATTTGAACTTATTGAAAACTCAAGAGACTAGTCTGCTCTATATTGTACCTCCAGTTGGTAAGATTATGTTAATGAAGTGTTTGGGTGGTTTCACAAAACTTCAATATTTGTTAACATTTAATTTCCCTCTCCATCGTGGGCTATATGTAAAAATCAATTCTTAAGTAGTTAACTGAGTGACAGAGATAACTCGTTGTTTTTTATTGTAAAGTCGTTGGAACAGATCACATATCGGAGACGAATCACATACTGATTATTTATATGAATATTTTTCAAGTTACCTCAAGTCACAAAATTTTTAGGTACGAGTAGGCTACCGTCCATCACAAACAATGTAATGTCTACAAAAATTTATGATATGTCACTAATGATATAATAATTCATTATATATATTTTATTATGTGTGTCAAATGGCATTTTTCAGAGAAGACATTTATATCGATAAACTTAAATGTAAAACTTTGGTCCAAATTGTTAGAGCCGTTTCAGAGATGCACGAAATAAATTTATGTGACTGCATATTTATAGTTGTAATAAAATTATTACATAATATTTATGCCATCATACTCAGAAAAGATACAACTGAATACGGCTATGACGCAAAATTGAAAAAAGTTATGTTTCTTCGAGGAATGGTGTCATAACATCGTTTGCCGCAATCCGAGAATTGCCCACTTCCTTATCAATTGTATTGTTACAGTGGTATTTTGATTTGTATATGTACTTTTTAATTATAAATATGGTATACCTATGATTTTTTTCCAAAAATCTTGTCGAAATATAGAATTCCGTTTGTTTATTTACAGCTATTTTATTGGGTAAGCATCCTGATGTAAGTTCTGATCATTTCCGTAACGTGAGGCATATAATATGCGGAGCTGCTCCATTATCTGCCTCAGATGCTGAAGCAGTACGAGAAAAAGCTAAAGTAAGCTATTTATTACAAATACTTTTAATAATTTTAGGAAACCGTAAAGGCATGTTGACATCTAGTTTTTTTTGTTCTAAAACACTATCTGAAATTAGTTTTTGGCTTTGCAACCATGAAATTAAAATTCTACGTCTAGGAAAAGCTAGCGAATAAAAGAGATAATTGCATGAATTTTAATTTTGTAGTAGGGGCAAATAACTGACATTCAATTCAATTATTGAATGAAACTTTTAACTCGGTTCTTCAACTACTTCTATACCGTTATGAATTACTTTATTGACTGTAAGAAATGAAGAAGCACGTAAAGAAGTTATTTGAAAGAAATTACGTAATTACGCCATTTTGTTCACCATCGCTTCAAATAATTGTTGCGATAATAACTGAAAATCAAATTATATGCTAATTGAGAAGATCGGTCTAGTAATTAGTCTTTTGCTATTAATTTCAGCGTGATATCGAGTTCAATCAAGGTTTCGGAGCAACAGAAACGACGTCGCTTGCAACTTCTACCTTCAAAAATTCTAAGAACGTAGACTATTCGGCTTCCGGAATGCCAATGGCCAGTAACAAGCTGATGTTTGCTGACCCGGTCACAGGCAAACCTGTGCCCATTGGTGAAGTAAGTTCTCATTTATAGTGAAAAGTAACTACATTAATAAATGGAATGATTTTTAAATTAGTAGAAATTAACAATAATGAAGAAAAAGTAAATATATACTTTTAAGAGGATATTGGTTCACGACATTCAGGTTTATTTTTCACTATGGTTAATTGATTTTGATGATGTTTTTGAATGTAGAAGAATATACATGTATTTCAGGGTTTGCACAAATTATTCAAGTCCCTTTTATACAATTTTATTCAAGACTGGTGATACCATAATTCTTGAATTTTCAATTTTTAAAATTATAGGAAGTAACTAGCTTTTCACAAAAAATATTCATAAGACTAAAACTCCTTCAATATCTACTAAACAAAAAATAAAGAATAGCTATTGAGAAACAGAAGATGAAGATGTATTCAATGCTTTGTCTTTGCCCATTTATGTAAGAACATGAAGTCCGTAGTTGAGATGTCAACCTAATATTTTACGTCTGAAGAAATAAACAGACACATGATCAAACTTCGGCTTTGATTTACTGAATTTTATTGGTGCCTACATTTCTTTCATTATTCGCTTTGGAAACCAAAGTGAAATCTTTATCATGGTTTTGATTTTTTTTACCAATAAGATATTTTTTAACATAAACTTAACTTCAACCACGATAGCTCAGAACTGCCTAAAATCAGCAATGAGCCTGGTCGATAAGGATACATCGATCTGTAAATACCAACCACCAAAAGCCATGAGATACGTAGATATTTTATAGTAATGCAATATTAATAAAGAAACATGCATATTTTGTTCACCTAAATATGTGTTGTATCGAAATAAAAACATTACGATTGTTAGAAAGGTGTTAAGATACGACAAGGGCTATACCAATTTGCCATCAAACTTCTGAAATGAAAATTAGAAAAAAATGGATAAGAACTCATATTCTGTATATAAATTTATTCAGCAAGGTGAAATGTACGTCAAAAGTCCAACCGTAATGAAAGGCTTACTACAAAAATCCGACCGCGACGAAAGATTCCCTGACTGAAGATGGTTATTTCAAGACTGGAGATTTGGGTTACTATAAGCCCGGAGTTGGACTCTTCATCACTGATAGAATAAAGGAACTCATAAAGGCAAGTATTACTTCACAATAATTTCCTGTGTAACTTGGCGCTCACCATCTACTAGATCTATTTTTGTGTGATAATGTACACGAATGATACAACAACAATGTAGATGATATAACATGTTGTCCTCTTCAATTCTCTCTTTAACAGCTGTCGTCTCATTATTCAATTTATTCATCCTATCTATGCTTTCTATAGATATGCCATACTTGTACTTATATTCGTTGACATCTTTTAATAGTGTATACCCTATGTAATTCAAATGAGGACATTAAGAAAATACTATGTATGATTCTCTGGTCGGTTCATATGCAACAAAATTAATAAATCTAGTTATAAGTAATTACTTAGAACGAACAAAGAAGCCGACGGTCATTTTTCAAAGACATTTTACCACAATCTCATCTGATGTTAAAACATGATGTGGTCTAAGATGATAGTCACGCTAAACCTAAAGGGAGACTGGCTCTGAAATGTAGCTGTCGAAACACACCGACAGGAGCTTGGCGGCAGATTTTCAACTTAAGGTTGGTAGTTAGCTAGGCGGACTTAGAAATTGGATCTTGGGAATATTATAAATAATTTTTTATGACATAGCTAAATATCATTTTAACATTACAGGATGCATAAATAGGTAATAGTAGTTAAAGCAGTATTAGCATTCATTAAACATTTTCTATCACTAATATGAAGGCGAGACAACAGTGCGAATACAATAATAGTACGATTGAGTATTTTGTCCGCCATTTCATTAGTAAAATTCCTTATACATATAATAAAAGAGTAAATTTTCATTGTCCATCTTCATTCCTTATTTACTCTTTCAAAAGTTACTCGTAAAATAAATGCATGTCTACCAATTCATGTCTCGTTTAAATGTCAATGTGTATGTGTGTAAATCTTTGCAATTTTTGTATTCAAAATTTATGGATTCCATACAACAATTATTTCACTTTTCTAGGTAGTTAACGATGAAATTCGTGCAGACCCTTTATTATAGAAGCCTACGTCACTTGAATAATCCAGGTGTAAAGTTACTAGATTCTAAAACTCTATTATGTATTGTTGTGATAGAATTTAAGCATGTGATAAAATAGGTATGGGTTATTACTTCCAGGTGAAAGGAATGCAAGTAGCTCCAGCTGAATTAGAAAGCTTACTTCGCTCTCACCCAGCAGTTCAAGACGCGGCAGTAATTGGAGTACCTCACGAATTTTACGGCGAAGCACCAAAGGCTTTTGTCATTCGTAAAAACGGACAGAAGACAACAGAAGAAGAGATTCAGAATTACGTAGCAAGTAAAGTAGCAGTTTATAAGAAGATAGAAGAAGTCATGTTCGTTAACGACATTCCTAAAACGGCATCGGGGAAGATACTGAGAAAAGAGTTGAAGAAGATGTATGCGTAGATTTTAAGGTTTGTGGGCTGTGATAGTTTAATGTATTTTTTATGTAAATCAAAGTTGTCGATAAAAATATATATCTAAATAAATATGAAAAATTATTTTGTTATAGAAATTAAATGGGTAAGGGCTTTCTGGAATCTAAACTTGATATGGATGAGATACATTTTGGAAGGTCCTCTGGTGTTGCAAGAATATTGATTTTGTCTAAAGTTTTTTTGTAATCATCATATGTTATATTAAGAAAAGTGCAAATCGTCGTAACTAACTAACAGTTGATATTAATGCCTTAATCCAGCTTAATTACTATATCTGCTTTAACAGATAAATCTACCAAACTTTTGAACCTTTGGATTGCGAATTAGTATCGCCGTCCAGACTTTATTTCGGGCGATTATACTTTATGAGAGCAGTAAAGTACATGAACGCCTTTTTTATATATTATATGATTTTTCAAATCGTTCT
Organism: Antheraea assamensis; assembly: GCA_035772565.1. Classification (NCBI taxonomy): domain Eukaryota; kingdom Metazoa; phylum Arthropoda; class Insecta; order Lepidoptera; family Saturniidae; genus Antheraea; species Antheraea assamensis. The sequence goes on along the minus strand of JAQQSE010000181.1, from coordinate 299,702 downwards.
TTTTATGCAAATTATAAAAGTTGATGGTAATTAATTTCTAAACTACTTTCTTTTTTCCATTGGATACCTTATGCCATACTACTATGAATTGAATTTTTTATATACTTTCTCAAATAAAAGTTGGCAATCTTACTCATGTCGGTACATGTTTTATATTACTTAGGGAATTAAGTATGGATATCATCAATTCTTCCAACTAAATACAAAATGTCTGCAAAAGGAAATAATATAATAAAGTTTTAAAGAGATTTAAATTTGGATTAACTATTTTTATTACTAAATAGGTGCTGATAAAATACATCGAAATAGTATGATTGTATTTGATTATTATTTCATATTGAGCATAACATTATTAAAAACTATTTATAACAGACGATTTAGAGTAAATTTTTAATCGGCTTTAAAAAGAGGTGCTTCTGTATTTGACTGGATTTTTTTAAATATTTATCACCTCAGAACTTCGTCATTTAAAAATCGACTGGAAAATTCTCTTTTTATTTGAAATGGGGCATTTACAAGAGCGTCCCATTCTAAATTCATTAGCATTGGACATTTGAATTTAAGCAAACACCAGAGACTTCCTAAAATGGAATAGGCAATGTATAAAGCTTGAGATAATGGTAGGCTTAATACAATTGAAGACTAGGTAAGTGCCTACTTAATTCTAGTTAATTTCTACCTAACTATGGTTAATGGCCACCTAACTTTGGTTCATGCCTACCTAGCTATGGTTGATGATGTTCTGGTGCATTTTATTTAGTAGATTTTTTTTAAATCTGTTTTACTTTTCGTTCAAATTTTCTTGTTGTATATAAAATACAACCATTGAAACCACTTTAACTACAGGATACCCAAATGTTAACGTTGACTAATATTCTTTTTTTATTAGTAATAAGGTTTGTAATATCCGTCCACATATTAAATCATTAATGAATAGTACATCAATTAAAACTGCGACAAGATTAGAAATAATTAACAGTGAACTTAATTCGAATCGAATTTTACATCTTTGTAAGTATAAACGTTTTGGATTTTAATTTTAAACCTTTTATAATAATATAACGTATATTTACAATTAACTATTTTTATGGACTAAAGGTAATTGATAGACATAGGATTTTTGTATTAAAATCTGGGTTTTATGTTTTATTCTGGTACACACGTTTTAAAATAATATAAATATATTTGGTTCAGGGTGGGACAAAGAAAAAGGTGTTTCAGGTATTTCGGCTTATGAAGGTGTTTAATTTAGTAACGTTTTGTATGTAAATGTTCAATCAGTAACAGAGGTCTAGATTATATATTACAGTGGTTAGATAAATGTAGACGCTTGTTACAGAAGTAACGTTTAATATAAAAATTTCTGTTAAGTAATTTATAACAGTTTATATATTATCAGTAATATTTTTGACTTTATTTGACTTCGGACTAAACATATACATTATTATTTCAAAAGTATCGTAGTGTAGAGATAATAGAATCAAACATTGATGCAATCGAGATCCAGGGGTTGCATTTATTTGGTTATGTTAAGAAAATATATACTGAAATACCTTTTCGGGTAATACTAATCATTTCGACTTATCGAGTACTCGAATTTTCAATAATACAGATCTTGAAAGGAATCGGACAAAGGTTTTTTTGCGATAGTAGAAGTTTTCAACTTATCGAGTTTTAGTCTTATTTAGCTCCAACTGTATATCTATTGCAAGGTGTTATTGAAAGATCTATTTTATAGGAAAAATAGTAAGTCGTTCATTTTTGTCGGTTTTAGTCAAAGGTTTCTTAAGGTACCGCTACCCAATTACGTATTACGCAAGAGAAAAACGCAAATACTGAAATGGCTATAAATAAGTTTCAGAATTTCAATTTACAAGTCATAAATAAGGATTTGTAAATCAACGAAAATGCTATATCTCCCTGTAGTAGAGTGCACAATTTAGTTCACATAAGACCAGTATGTGTCATAGCCGATATATGGCCATTTCTGTCATCGCATGGTTCTTGAGGAGTACGTAATTAGGGGTCATTTTAATTCCCAATTGGGATCTGTAGTTTAATTTGAACGGGATAAATGAGAGTGTGGTTAATAAACATTGCCGAGAATCTAAAGATATTGTGTTCGTGCTTAAATATCATAACGACGTGTTTATATTTTTATGCTTTTTATACTTTTTATGTTATGTGCTTTATTATTGTTGTGTATAAAATTTTATAAATAAATAAATTATTTTATTATTGTTTACGGGTTGTATTATTTTCGTATTTTCTTATGTTTCGATAACCATAATTTTTTTATTTTACTTTATGTTTGAATTTATATAAATTCATTAATAACTAAAACACAAATATGCTTAATAGATTTTATCCTACATGAGAAGCATTATATATGATTAAAATAATATATATATTATGTCGGAATAATATATGTATTATGTCGGCGCAAAGGTTCCGTCAATTGACAAAAAACCCGGACCAAGTGGGATGATATAAAAGGGGCGAATATAAAAGGTCACCTCTATCTCAACATGCCAATAAGCAAACATTTTATAATAAACTATAGGTGTGTAAGGAACAGCACTTCAATTACTCATATTCAAAGTCACTATTTCAACAAAGAATATTCATTTTACAAAAGTAAGAAAATATAAATTTTATACTAACGAACTGTACTGTTTCATTTTATTGTTTAGTACTCCTCATCAGATTCTTACCCTTATCCCACTTAAGTAGGTTCGGCACACCATGTTTGCCATATTGTGTTGCATGATTTGGCTTAATTTTTACAATCGGCCGCCTGCCTGACATCAACCCTCCTTGGGATTATTTGAAGTACCACATGTACCAACATACCATACCATACCAGTGGGCGAAATTCGACTATAATTAATTAAATTCCCAATCTCGTGTCTTTTTTGTATCCATAACATAAGCGATGATGGCTCAGTTAGTAGTGTGTTCGGATACAGTGTCGAAAGACGTAGGTTCGAATCCTAGCAACTGAGTCGAAGCTTTCGGTGAAGGAAAACATCGTGATGAAACCATAGCATGGTGGTAGGGTTTTTTCTAAGTCCGCCTGACAGCTACCACCCTGAAGTTGAAAATCTGTCACCAAGTCCCTGTTCGTGTGTTCTGGCAGCTGCACTTGAGGGCCTGTCTCTCATCTAGGCTTAACGTAACTACCATCTTAGACCACATCATCATTTAACATCAGATGAGATTGTGGTCAAACGCTAACCTATAAAGTATTAAAAAAAAACAATATTTATGCAAACTTTTATGATAATCGGTACGTTTCGGATTTCGGATCAGTTGTGACCTGAAAGCGTAACGAACAAACTCCCATTCACATTTGTAATATTAGTATGGACGTTCTATCGCGATACAATAATAAATATCCACTATTGAAAGTGATTCGGCTACATTCTATGTAATCGATGACTGGTTGTGATTTCGTGTCGTACTAAAGCCGGTGGTTTTGCTTGTTGTGTCTATTCCAGTTACAATACACTAAAAACGTTCTTGTCATATATATATATATTTTTATATCATAGGGAGCAAACGAACAGGTGGGTCACATGATGGTAAGTTATCACCGCCGTCCATAGACACTAGCAACACCAGGGGAGTAGCAAGTGCGTTGCTGGCCTTTTAAATATGTGGGCCTCCGGCGATCCCACTGACCGAACGAAACGCAACAGTGCAAGCACTGTTACTTCACGACGGTTTTCTGTGAGAGGGTGGTACTACCCCGGGCGAGCCGACCCATTCATGCTGAAACCAGTAATAGCTACAGCGTAGCTCTAGCACCTACAGATATTACCTACACCTTTTATATTTAGTACGGTTTATGAAACTTTACGGTTCAAAAAACACAGATGAAAAACATAATTCATTTTAACAATCCTCTTGTGATAGGGAAGAAGTAGGATAAGTAAAAAGTTACCAGGGTCCCGCAGATCAGTAACATTTGCCACTAAATTATTTTCACTTTTAAATAGCTCCACTATCTATAGAGATACAAGGTATTTGTATTCTATACCCGATTGGATCGCGATTAATATGCATATGGGGGTACGATCGTCATAGTGACTCACTTTCACTTTGTTCCGTGTCAGGATCAACCAGAGTATACATACTCAGCAGCGGAGAGGTTTGCGATGCGGTTTGACAGCGATGACCGACAATAGTTTGCCGGGCTCTCGATGATTGTCGTTAACTTTTTAAATTGTATTTATATACTAACTTTTTATATTGTAGTAATTTCAAACATAATACCGTTACCATTTCGTGCTTCCATACAAATTACTATTTCACATCTACCCGCCCCATGGGCCATACAAAAAAATGACAAAGAGGCAATTGAATTATAAAAAATGAGTAGCCTAGAATCATTGACGAAAAATTCTGCAATGAATTATCCTATGCTATAAGTCTTATTCCGACACGTTCAGTAATTTTGTCATAGTTGAGTCTCAAAAGAAGTGTAATGTCAATGTCTTTCAAATATTAAATCTATGAAGTTCTTCCCCGATTGCTTTGAAATGTTAATACGATGGAAAGAATGCGCGCAGTTTTACATAATAATTATTTATTGAAAAAATAACATACCGAGGCACAGCAACATTGAGACCCAATTATATTAATTATCAGTGCTTATATTTATTATATTTATCATTGGTGTTACCAAACAATATTAACATATAAACATTATCTTATAACAGCGTAATAAGAATCCTAATAAACGATTCTAATGTTGTTACGAATTTCCCTTTTTATGATTCATTAGACTATTATATAAAATACAAGAGATTTTGTTATTGGTACAGCTTTAAAAGTCTAAGAACGGCTGGATTAATCTGTGAAGGTAGAAACACTCCGAGTTCGCCTTCCGTGTGAAATCGGTCTTACAATATTGGTTGAAATTTAGTAATCTAGTGCATTGATACGTTCAACTAGTACGTACTACTATGTCCCAATGAAACAGTTGAATAGCGGCACTTGATATATTTCAAAATTAATGTAGGGTAAAAAAGACAATAACCCGTTACCTAACAATACAATATTGAACCAAGTGCTTGTGATAATAGCCTAAAGCACTTGTGAAACGGACACCGAAAACAATGAGTGGTTCAGTAATTCGTTCACATTGGTCCTAATTGTTCTTATTACTACGTGAATGTTAAAATATGTAAAAATACGAATGAAGTTGTTAAATTACCAAGTAATCGGTAATGTTACCAAAATTGAATGAAGAATTTTTTGGTAGTTATTTTTCGAATTGTTTAAAATTATTTTCATATCAGCTGATACTCGCGATTACGTCAACGGCGTTCATTATCTTAACAATGTATTTTATTTATAGAGGTTAAACAAAAGGACCACACAGCGTGTCTATCTTCTTCGCGGTAAGAAAACACAAATGGCTGAACGCGTAGTACTTATAAAAATCCAACATTTTAAAAACTTTAATAATCATACATTAAATGAAGCCATCGTCATATTTTTTTTAAGTAGGACCTAATATGTAAGAAGTGAAACTAAGAAAAAAATATTGAAATCTATCCAGAATTTTTGCTCGTTGTACGCTCACAAACCGTTGTCATTTTGTTTCTATAGACGACGGGATTTAATTATTTTTTTCGCTAAACCGAAAATCTATCCTTTAATTCAGAATTTTAATAACTGTCTATTTGTTTATTGATGTTAGTTGAAACTAAAAAACTACAATAACATATTAAAAATGTGATGTACGTTAGTGTAAAAATATGTTACTTACAGATGTCTGTGTCGTAATGAACGTGATGCTTGGTGCTTAACTAGGTCGACTGTTTGAAATGAAAAGTTTAACATATTTGCTCAATAAAACTAGTACACAAGCATGAACAGGTAATTTATATGTAGACATGTAACAATGTATTAGTTAGATTTTATTTGATAATTTTTATAAATCGTAAACATTTTTTCACTTATATCTATAATTTCAATTTATTACGCTTTAAAATTAGAATTTTAGTAATATTGTAGCTACTTTTCTTTAATATTAAATACATTGCCTTGTTACCTAATATTATAATTTGTATGTACCGGTACCACTCTCATGTTTTATTTAGTGATTGTTCTGTCACATATTGAGATGGTTGAAAAATTAGGATTAAATGTTTCCTTATGTAAGGAATAAAATGTTTTTAATAGATAGCTGAATATTCGGGTAGAGATTAGTCCATTTGGAGTTATTTGACCGTGATTACGTCTTACTGCAGTAGAAAACGCTTGTGAAACAACAAATACTAATTAAAAAATGCCGTTGGTTAGCGGTTGAACTCGACGTTGGCGGATGGTTGAACCCGTCGTCGAATGACACTATTGGGATGATGTATCTGTAAAATATTGATAAAATAAAATGTAAAAAATACATAAACATGTAAATAATAATATAATTAATTAAAAATATGTTGTATATTGACGTGTAACGTCTACTATCGATTACACGTGCTTCGCTCTTTCACGGAACATCTTCAGCAGATCCATGTTGACTTTGCTGATGCGAGCGGGCGAGTGAGCGCCTAAACGGTGAGGTAACAGAGCTAAAAATTAGAAAATATGTTTTAAATATGAACGGTATTATTACAGAAACAAATATATCCTAGTAGTCCGGTGAAACTGTAGAGGCATGTGTGATCAGTTCGAGAGAAAAAAAATAATACAAACAAAAATGAACGCTTAACATGTGTTTTATTAAATGTTTCAAATTTTAAACTTTGTTGAATACATATTTAATATACTTTATTACATAGCTGTGTCCAAGCGGTATCTAGCTAAACAACATCTGGCTTAGTTTTTTAATGCAAATAACTCTCAATAGCATTCATTCAATTCAATCTCATCATTCAAAAACGTTCCATTATGACTATACCTATATTTTTCAGACAACTTGAATTTATGAATAATGTTTTTGTTCCGATCTTCATTAATTAAATTTATTTATTTTAAGTAAAACTGGTTATTACTATTGTGAATTTAAGTTTAAAGAAAATGATGTCATTGTTAAAATAAGCAATATTCAGTTTTAATATATTACGCGAAAATGCGTGATATGGAACAATAATATCATTATTGTTCCACATATATAATCTCAGAATAAATACATTGTCAAATGTCAATAATGTTTTTCTTTTTTTTTTCGAATTGACCTACTCTGCTAGCCTGGCAAGGCCTATACAGTTCCACCGGACTACTAGATGTCAATCTATATATATATAAGCGAAATACCACTGACTGACTCATCACGATTTCTCCGAAACTGTATGCCCGATTGACTTGAAATTCATCATAGTTATTCCTTTTGCGACGTAGACGCTCACTAAGAACGGATTTTAGTTAAAACGTATCCTAAATACATTTTTCAGTTAAAATTAAATATTCTCCTACAAACACCGACAGTCCCTGACATTAGACAACCGTTGTTATAGTAACCAATAATATTATAACCGTGGTAACATGTTTATTTTTAGGGGTGTGCAAATAACGCTGGAATCGAACCGTATCGAATAATGATGTTAAAATCGAATTTTAAATTGAAAATTCGAACTATTCCTATATTTTTAAAATAAGGTAGTATTATTACTCTAATAGTTATAGGAAAAGTTACAACATTTTTCACTATTTTATTAATTCAAATTAAACTATCATTTAAGCATCGAAACTGAAATGTTTTGAAAAAAAACTTTAATTTACTATGCAATTCAATTCTACAATAATAAATTCCTATTCGTGAAAATATTTATTAAAAATATACTTTCTCCCTTAAATCTAAATAATTTTATAGAATTTCAATTTTAACAAAATGTCGATAGAAATAGCCGAATTACTTTATTTAAAAAAAAAAACAATATTTTTCTAATTTCATATTTTAACAGGTTCCTAGAACTTTGTGCTCAATTTTCAATTTTTTATCACATACATAAAAAAATAGTTTTAAACTTTAGCGTCCTAAATTCGTTAACAACTAATAAGGTACAAACGTATAGCTTTTACTATATTGGAATATTTTATATGGTCATTTATAAATGAAGAAATCGATCATAGTTCATAAAGGAAATTGTCAGTGCCGTATAAAAAAAGACATTTTGAAATAAAAATAAATGACATTTAATTTCTTGAATTTGAAATTTTTACTTTTTCCCGCCACTTTTTGGTCAGAAATAGAGATACAGCATTTTTTAATGCACTCAATGGCTGGTGTCGACTGTAATGACGTCACTGGTTAATTCGTAACAATCTATAGTTAATGCTTATTTGACGCATAAATGAAACTATTTGAATAATCGGAATAGTTCGAATTATTCGTTTGTTCAAATTGTATTTCGAATATTATTATTCGGTTCGATTTGTTATCGATTAATGCGCATATTTGCACACCTCTATTTAATTTGTGTTCATTGAATTAATAAGTTTTCATCAAAAAATGACATTTTAGGTCAGTATTATTTAGAATTTTATATTTGCAATCTATAGATATAATAAAAATGAAGTGTCTATATGTAATATTAAAATTTCGACTTTTTACTGACTGGATATGAAATTGTATAAGCAAGTTACAGTAAAAATCATTTATTTTTTATTTAATTTTAGACGGAAATTTTACTAGCTGTGACCCGTGATTTTTTCCTGTTCAATGTGAAATTTCTAAAACAATTCGACCAATTTTAACGAGACTTTCACTGACATATAACTAAAGTAATGAGACCTAACGTGAGCTATTTTATTATCAACTAGCTGTTACTCGCGATTTTATCAGTGTGGAATATCTGAAACTATTGGACCGATTTTCACATGACTTTCACTAGCAGGTAACTAAAGTTATAAAAATTAACTTAGGTTATTTTATTTTAGACCAGCTGTCACCCACGACTTCTTCCACCTGAAATTAAGCAAAAGTATGTTGTTCACTGTAAACATGTGCGTGAGGCGTGCACTGTACAGGACTCCAAGAATTAATATGATTATATTTCATATATTTGTATGTAATTTACTTAATTTGTCTTTTGTCAATTTCTACATAACTTATTAACCAAAGCTCCGGGATGTTGGCCCCCCATTTTTCGTGAAACGATTTGAAAATTCGTAGACGGTATGCCCATCGATTTTCCATTTTTGTCCACATTGTAATTTTTTTTGTTCACCTCTTTGAAAAAGTTATGAAGATTTAAATTGCGTGGCCCAGCGTCCGAAAAATCTTTATAAAATGGAAAATATTACGGTGGATTCTTGAAGTATGTAATTTGCCCACGTTTGCTCATCTTTTACTTTTTTGACCAGGACGGAAAGGGGGGAAGAATAATTGAGGAATCGAGAATATTGGAATGATGTATTTGAATCTATATATTTCGCCGACGTTTGAATATTTTTCACTTATTTAAAAAGTCAATTTTAAGGGGTAAAAATTGGAGGGAAAAGAAAAATTGGGGGATCGAAAATTTTAAAATGATGCATTTCAATCTACTTAGTTTGCCCACATTTGCTCATCTTTTACTTTTTTGAAAAGTCAATTTCTAAGGGGTAAAAATTAATATTCTAAATAATATAATTCTATATAATATAATACATATTGAACGTACACGTTACATATCACACTAGGTGGCGCGCGTGTCATACCTATAAATGTTTTTAAAAGATCATTTCTGTAATTCTGCATCTTTCACTATTTCATATTATTTTAATACTTTTAAAAAAGGCGTGCGAAGCTGCGGGTATCAGCTAGTAATGTCATATAGTAGTAGTTATGATTTACTTATGAACCTCTAAAATTATCTGATTTATCTACACTTTCGGAATTAATTACACCCACGAAATCCATTACTTACTATGAAATGTCTTTTGTCAGCAAATAGAAATACAATAAATCACAACAATAAAATAAGAAGTATCAACATAAATAATGTTTCAGTTTAAATAGTGTCTATCTTTAAATAAGGGTAAAACACTCTATTGTGATCAAACTTTTTTTAAATATGCGTTCAACGTGTATTTAACTTTTTTGTGCTAATATGGGGAATGTTCATGCTACAGAGATGTAAAGTTATTGGTTTATAATTTCAAGAGAATAAAAAAAAAAAGGTTTTTTTCAAACTGGGCTACACTGTTGGCTTGACAGGCTTCTATAGTTTCACCGGACTACTAACGAGAGCGCTTAAGGCACTAACCCGATTTAAAAAAATATATGGTGGACGTTACAGAATAAATAATTTGATTATAAGAACGCTTTATACTATAAGTTGATAACCAGTCCATAATCAAATTAATTATTTTGTTGATAAGTTAACATTTATTTTAAAATGATTTAAGTTGTTTAGATTTACTAAAAATCAACGATGTTGTAGCACTGCAGAGTAAACTGATTTAAATATTATTGAGCATTGGTAAATTTTACAATGACATAAAAAAAAACTATACTAGTTAATCTCCTAAAATGTATTAGAGAATTGTTTTTATGCGAAATTATGGCATAGGCGTAAATAAAAAAACCTTCTAATGACCTTGTTTACTTCTAACTATAATTTAATTTATATCTGATTATTACGTAATCACGAGACGTGAATTTATCACCAAGTCAGCGATGCTTTAACTATCTACTTAGCATCAAATGAAGTAGGGATAGGAAATACAGTATTTCACGAACTATCGAAATTTTTTATGAATTTTTTTATGAAATCGATTAACAATATAAATGTTAAAATATTTAAGCCCCCATTTGGGAATTGATTTGATACAGCTTCATCTTTATTAACTAAGACGTCGAAAACTAGTTTCGTGCAAGAATAATTCGATAATTTCTACGTAGAGTATAATTACGAGTATGTATTCGAATTTAAATTGATCTACAAGAAGAATAATTATCGAGAGGAATGATTAAATAACAACTTCGTATCGCATGTTATATGTATTCGTGACTTCAATTAGAATTTTATTGACCGATAATTTAATATTATTGTTTTCGTTTTAGCCGAATAGGATTCATCTGGTGTGAATAATAACAATAATAATGAAATAAAAAGCCTTTTATTTCATGCCTTACAATATTTACATTTTACATGTGTTCTTTAATTTATGTATTTATTTATTATGATATGGCGTACTTTTTTAATTCTTTTAACTTTTACAATACTCCTCTCCATGCTATAATGGCAAAATCTGACGTGTATAGAGATACGTATATAGAGTATAATAAATAAAGATTATCAACGATGCACCGAAATTTCGGTTTCGCTCTGGCTTCGGCTAAAATTGTAGTATTTGCCAGAGAGCGTACGGATTTGAGCATGTAGTGACTCGGCCGAAACTAAAGATCGTATGGGGCTTCGTCGAGTAATGTTTGGATTATGATTCAAGGGCGACATACGTTAGTTGAATTTGTCTCGGCGTTATCAAATTATATCGTTTACTCTAAACTATGGGATCTCTGGACTAGATTGGAGAACATTTGAATAATTATAATATTTAACCAATTTATTAATACCTTCATAGCTATTATATCAATAGTGTTATGGGTAATGTTAAAACATGGCTAAACATGTTAGATTTCAAGGCATAAATTAATAGTTTTTTATATAACCAGAAAAAAATAGCATTCGGTTATAATTTCAAACGAAGCTATAACAGTGTCAAAATATTAAGTTAAGATTTAGGCTGATAATCGTATTATAGTCAGATCCTAATTACAATATTGACAAATATACTATAATCGAATTAACATAAATGATAAAAGTATCGATTTTGAAAAAAGAACACTACTTATAATAGGTACTTATTTACTTAACTGCATTACAAGTAACCAGTTATAAATACTTAAATCATATCGCACTCGGCAAGCCAATGTTTTGGTTCGAAGTATTTTAAGCGCTTCACCAGATGGCATGTACAATCGTATTATACAGCATCAAAGCGATCCAGCAGCTAGAAACTTTAGATTGGTGGCGTCCCGGTGTTTATCGGTGAATGCGCTGCGAAATATTAAAGTAGTGTCAGCTCAGTAGTCTCTCGGATTGTATTTGTGTTGTAATTTTATAGTTTAATGTGTACGTCAGTGACTTTGTTTCACTTTATTAGAAAATATCAATCTATTATTAGTTTAATACGTTGAGTCTTTGTAGTATTGACTTATAAATATACTTATGTCGCTTTGTGTTTGTTGATGTAATATGACAAACTTTGTGTTTCTATTTTTAAAAGTGCAATTGTTTATTTCACTTCGGCGTGTGCTTTGTTTGGTTTGTGAGTGTAATCAAGGCATTGTGTTTTCTTGTATCAGATAAATATATTCATGAGGTCATTGAAGTCATCGTTTACAAGATGTTTTATTAATTTATTAATATTATGCCATTGTTAATTACTAAGATGTCATTAAAATGTTTTTATCTTCTTATCTACGATAAAAGAATGTAAATTTGTCATCTAAGTTGAAGCTATTACGATTCAAATGAAAGCAAAACTTAGAGGCCTTCTGGTTCTAGATTATGATTGGTGATGTTGTAATATACGGACACTATTTATAAAATGGTTTTTTGCATACGTAGCTACATATTCTCGTATATATCCACATACACTCGTATTTTAAAATAAATCGCTCAAGGTTTTTTGTTGCACTTTAATTCGTTTACAAAATTTTAATAGTGTTTTTTAACTTTCATTATTTTATTAATTCTAAATATATGATAGTAGTACTCTCTTGTATTTACTTACTTGTTTGTACTTGTATATTCCTATGAAATACGAAAAAATTAAATTAGTAGTATTTTGTTAATAGGAAAATAAGATTTTGAAAATTCCATAACAATTACATTACTTAAAAAAATTATATAGATAATACTGTCTAGATATTTTCTGACTTATTTCTTATTAGAGAATGGGTATCGCGCTAGGAACACTGTACAATTAATTAATTTAAGGTAAACCAACCAAATTGGACTAAATTCTTAATTTTCTATGTTATAGGAAGTGTTTGAAGCGAAAACTCTTCACTTCAACTCCAATGAACTCCAACGTCAATGTTTTGAGTTTTCGCTTTTCGTCCTTATGACTGCCTCTACTTTTTTTTAATAAGGGCTTGGTAAAGATAACGGGATATTATGCCCCGTAACGATATCATAGACAAAAAAATTAGGGTGGACGTTACTTCGTACTTCCGCTAAGAATTGTTTGGTCGCTGTCGCGTCTTACTGCAACAAAAAACGGTTGTGAAAGAACTAAAAATTATAAAAAGGCGTGGTTGGTCAGCATTTAAACTCTATGTTGGCAGGTGGTTGAAACTGGTGAATCTGTCGTCGATTAACACTGTGATATATATCTGAAAAATATAAAAATTATGTGTATATAAAATGAATAAAATATGTAAATAATATTAAAAAAAACAATTATACATGAATTAAGAATATGTTACAGATTGACGTGAAACGACTTCAACGATTACACATGTTTTGCTCCTCTATGGAGCATCTTCAGATCGATGTTGACTCTTCCGCCGCAAGCTTGCGTTTTTTGTTGTAGTAACACGCGATAGCGACCAAACAGTTCTTAGCGGAAGTGCGAAGTAACGTCCACCCTAATTTTTAATGATGAATTTTCGTAAAGTAACAGCTTCATCAATCAGTTATCACAGACATATTAAGTTTCGCAATACAATTCATTTATAAATCTTAAAAGTTAATCTTGACGGTCTGACAGTATCGAATTATAAATACCTATCTCCATGAAACGAGAAGGGAAGAAAGTGAAGTGAAAAAAATTCTACAACCTTCACATTGAACATATTCCATGAAAATATGATAGATATTTTCTACCACACTACATACCATTATTTCAAGCAGGTGGTGATCTTTTTCTTACTAGGTGTTTTACAACAGATTACATTATGAAGAGCTCACACTGTATAAGTGCAAATAATCTGCAGATACTTATTTATACAATAAATATTTTCATTGTTTAATGCTCTCGACCAAATGTGAACAGAAAATGAGTTGTTTTAATTAAATTTCACTTGTGTGCCCAAACGTGACGACATTAGAGTCACGTTAAAGACGTTATCGCTTCACGAGTCGAAAAATATTTACATTTGAGTTAAATATTATATCATATCTTCGTATTATCATTTGATGTCGTATTGTCGGGTTATTATTGACGATAAGAATTATTGACAAGTCAAAAATATTCCTTAAGGTAAATAACAAATACTCCCATAATATCGCTCTTTGTTTACGGCCCTCAAGTAATACTTTGTCATTGGAGTTTTGGGCAGGATTTTAGTCTGTTATGTAGTGGTTTTTATATTTTATTCCTAATCTTCTATTATTTGATTCAATATTTTGTAATATTGGTCGCATTTTACGTAATGTAGATCGGTTATTCTGTACAAGTGAAGTGGATGGATAATAATACCATGGAACATGAATTCTGAGATGCCAAAAAAACTCTCGGGAAAGTTCTAACAAGGGGACCACCGTCTTGTCAGAACATTGAAATTATTACAAGACACTTGTAGTATTATTACTTACTCGACAATGGCAGTAATAATTCAGACTATAGGTCGCTAACAAAAATAAAGAATTCTTTGTGATTGCTCTCTCTCTCTCTTTCCCTCTGTATGTGATCAGTACAATTTGAAAACAAGTGCGGTCATCGAAAGATCTAGAATCGTCGTAGTCATACTGGCTATCAAATGTCTCGGCAGTTTGATGTACTGGTATGAGGCATTCTATACCAATCAACCACTTTCGGTTTATCTGAAACTACTCTATCTTTTTCTACCACGTCGAAAACAGTTTTAGATTTTTTTCAATTATTTTTTACCCATCAAGAAAAATGATGAATAAAAAAACATAACATTTTTTTTTAAATGGCCGTAACTTTATTTTACATTGACTTACTGTAAAGATTTTTTAGATATGTGGTAGAAAAAAAAAGTATTCATCTTCAACGTTTTTTTAATTTCCGTTTTTTTAAGCATTGAATTTTCTACAAAAATATCTTGAGAACTTTACAGTGCGACCTAGTTAGTCGTTAGTTACAAAAATCAGAAGAAACAAACATTATTTGTTCTACATTATTCTTATTGGTTCGGCGCAAAAACATTATTAGAGTAAGTGGTTAGCTGGGACTTAGTAGCACCTGGGAAGGTTTCAGCTATTGAGCTCCCACGCTAGTAAGGGATGCGGAATGTTAAGTGCCGCTTGCTGCAGCGAAAGGTCGCTGCAGTTTTTTCACGTATTATTGGTGAAAAAGACTAATATAGTCGCAGTCAGTGTGTTGTCGTTCGTGGTTGGAATACAACGTGCATAGAGACTTATTAAAGTATCACCGCACCGCTCCTGAAATTACTCAAACCCGCCCTCACCGACGCAACAGGAATAGCTGTCTTCGGCCTTCGGTGAGTACTTTATAGTTCCGCTAATTTATTTACTTTAATAAGTGTTTATGCGCCTCAGCCCTTACGAACAACATATTCAAAAACTAATTGTTCAAACCGCGCCTGGGCTATTTACACGCCTTAGGTTTTACAACAAAACATTTTGGTCCTTTCGAGCAGGATTTCCAGTAAATTCTTGCATTTCTTATTCCGCATATACTTAATTTAAATTAATTAATTAATAGTATTTAGTTACTTCTCAACTTTGATTAGTTACATTTTAATTTCATATATTTTTATTGTGCTCCATTATGGCCAAACTCTAAAAAAATTAATTACTAAGAAAGAGAGATTATTTGATAAGATTAACGCTTTAAATGAAAAATCCAAAAATATCTCGAATTTGGATTCTAAAAATAATGAATCCTTTATGTCGGAATCCGAGTTGGTTGATGACATTCGCCGCGAATATGAATTAATAGTAGATAGCATAAATGATATTACACTAACTCAGAACCCGGATAGCCAGCCTGATTATAAATGTCTGGACGCGTTCGACAACTTATATTCCCAGGTCAAACGCGTAAGAAATAAAATCGACAGATCTGTAGGATCGCTAGGGCGACAGGTTCAAATTGCTAATACCCGCCAAGTTAGTCTTGCACCAATCCCGTTGCAAACTTTCGACGGTACCATGGAGAAATGGCCTGTTTTTTATGAATCCTTCAAGACCAACATACACAACAATGAGTCGCTTACTGATTCACAAAGGGTGCAATACCTTATGGGCACACTAACACATAATGCACTTAAATTAACCGCCGGTATAATACCAAATGGTGATACCTATAAAATAATATGGGATACACTTGTTAACAAATATCAAGATACACGCGCCTTGGGAACACATTATTTAAGTAATATTCTTGATATGAAAAATTGTACCCACAGTGCCGCTAACCTTGATTCCTTTATAGAAAAGTATGCTTCATCGGTTGCTGCATTGAAATCTTTAAATATTACGGATTTGACGGATTTTATACTGTTGCATTGTGCCCTCCGCAAACTAGACAGTCAAACTGTACAATCTTTTGAAATGTCTGTTAGAGACGAAAAGATTTCGTCTACGCAAAAATTAATAAAATTCATCCAAGATCAGGTAAAGATTTTAGAAAGATCAAATAATAATTCATATAAGTTGCCCGTTACATCAGGGTCACGAAATATGCAGCAAACGCATTCTAATAATTATAAATCATTCGTTTCAAACACTTCACATTACGGTTACGAACCAACCCGACGGACACTTAATAATAACAACAAAAAAAACTACTCCGCTCGCTACGTCCCATACGTCACCCTGTTTAAAATGTTTTTTATGTAAACAAAAAAGCCACTTGCAATTGTATAAATGTGAACAGTTTAAAAATATTAATTCCCCGCAAGCAAGATTCGAATATATTAAATCACATAATGGTTGTGTAAACTGTTTAAGCCTGTCACATTCTGTTACAGCATGTAATTCGAGCTTTAAATGTAAATATTGCAATAAAAGCCATCATACATTACTGTGTTTTAGCAAAACACCGTTCGGACAACAAATAAAAAATATTTCTTTTGCTAATAAGAAAATATCCGCGCAAGTACCTACCTCTCCGCGTATAATTTCACCGCGGGCTCAAGCAACCACTAGTAGTAATAAAACCGCGCGTGTGCAAGCGCTAACGGACTCAGAGCATCGCATCTCCGTATCCCCTACCACGCGTCTAGATGACTCCCGTACCACGTTATCGCATAATGCCGAAGTAGAATTGAATAACAATATTCTATTACCAACCGCTCAAGTATATGTACATTACAAGGATGGGGAACGTAAAGTAGTTCGATGTTTGATTGATAATGGTTCGCAAAATAATTTAATAACCGCGAGTTGTTGTAAATTACTTAACATTCCAGTTATTCCATTATGCAATTCCTATATTAAAGGAGTTGGTTTAACGTCGCGACCAGTGCATGGATACGTTTATTTAGATGTAGAGTCTCGTGTTTCAAATAACAAATATCACATTCACGCTTTGGTTGTTGATTCTATAACAGATAAATTGCCTACTAATTTTATAAATTCAAGTAATATTGATCGTATACGTAATTTACCTCTCGCTGATTTGAACTGGAACATACCAGGCGAAATTGACCTGGTATTGGGTGTTCAATTATTTCCATATATATATTTAGGCAACAGAATAGATATCGGTTCACACGGTCCTATTGCCGTTGAAAGTACTTTAGGAGTTATTTTATTAGGTGACGTACGTTATGACTGCACTTCACCTACCAGAAATGATTATTTTCCCTGTGAGAATATTACGAACATTAAACGTAGTTACTACAACTCATTCGAATTAAATAATAAAAACATGATTTTATGACTATCTAGTATAAGTTATATACAACCGCTTGCTGATAATAGAACAAATAATCAACCCGTTTACATATCAAATAAATCTTTCTATTCCTTGGCATATAAAGACATTGAGTCGTGTCTACATAAATTCTGGGAACTAGAGGAAATACCCAACAAACGCTATCTTAGTCCTGAGGAAGTCGAATGTGAAAATAAATATATTGCTTCGACGATCCGCAATAATGATGGTCACTATATAGTAGAGTTACCTTTTTCTAAATCACCCACAAACATCGGTAGTTCTCATGCCGTTGCTCACCGCCGCTATTTAGCGCTCGAACGCAAGTTCAATCGACTACATTCACTTCGCGAAGACTAGAACAAAGTTATTGATGATTATATCAATAAAGGGTATTTAACAGAAATTAATACTACCGCTAATGAAACCGTTGATAGTTACTACATACCGCATCATGCCGTTATCCGCTCAGACAAAGCTACCAATAAATTACGCGTAGTTTTTAGATCTAACTTCAAATTCCTTTCTAGCCGCTTTAAAACACTTTATGTCTCGTCGCGGTCCCGTTTCTTATATATATTCAGACAACGGGACTAATTTTGTAGGAGCAAAGGCTAAACTGAATGAATTATATCAGTTTTTAGCTTCAAAGGACTTCACATCCGCTTAGAATGACGAATTAGTTAAATATAAAATTATATGGAAAATGATTCCACCTCGTGCTCCACATTTTGGAGGATTATGGGAGTCTAATATTAAAAGCATTAAAACGCATTTAAATAGAGTTATAGGTGCACAAATTCTTACTTACGAAGAAATGCTAACAGTATTGAACCAAATCGAATGTCTCATGAACTCAAGACCTCTGTGTCTTTTATCTTCAAACCCGAATCCTGAAATTCTTACACCAGCACATTTTTTGATGTCAACTCCATTGCAATTTTTACCCGCATCTAAGTTGTCTACCAACCAAGTAAGCTTAACGAATCGCAAAAGGTTGTTAGATAATTTAGTACATTCTTATTGGAAAAAATGGAGGTTAGAATATTTACATACATTACAAGTGAGACAAAAGTGGTGTACAGCGGATAATCCCGTGAAAGTTGGTACCGTAGTTCTCATTCACCAAGACGACATTCCCCCGCTCCGCTGGCCATTAGGCATTATACAAGAAGTTTATCCAGGTACCGATAAAATAATACGTGTCGCCCTAGTAAAAACGAAATCTGGTCTTATTAAGCGACCAGTTGTTAAATTATATCCCGTACCGCTAGAATAAGTTTAAGTAACCGCTTGTCATCAACCGCTCGTATTTAAACCTAGACTTATTAGATATTATTATTAGTTAAGTGTATTAATGACATTCGCTCTATGTAATTTTATTACCCGCATTTGGAACTTCTCCTGTGCCCGATCTCTCTCTCTCTTTCTGTTGAAAGTCCTAAGAACTTTCAAGGCAGGCAGGATGGTTCGGCGCAAAAACATTATTAGAGTAAGTGGTTAGCTGGGACTTAGTAGCACCTGGGAAGGTTTCAGCTATTGAGCTCCCACGCTAGTAAGGGATGCGGAATGTTAAGTGCCGCTTGCTGCAGCGAAAGGTCGCTGCAGTTTTTTCACGTATTATTGGTGAAAAAGACTAATATAGTCGCAGTCAGTGTGTTGTCGTTCGTGGTTGGAATACAACGTGCATAGAGACTTATTAAAGTATCACCGCACCGCTCCTGAAATTACTCAAACCCGCCCTCACCGACGCAACAGGAATAGCTGTCTTCGGCCTTCGGTGAGTACTTTATAGTTCCGCTAATTTATTTACTTTAATAAGTGTTTATGCGCCTCAGCCCTTACGAACAACATATTCAAAAACTAATTGTTCAAACCGCGCCTGGGCTATTTACACGCCTTAGGTTTTACAACAAAACACTTATGAATACCAAAAAGTGCGATGCGGTGCATATTAGTATTGAAAGTAAGAGCTCATCTCTTCACAGGCTCATTTTTATAACTAAACGAAAGTTTTAACCGTGGTTCCAAGAAATAAAAATGTTTTTTTTTTTTGGATCGTCCTTGTACATATATATATCGTTTCTTTATATAAGTATAACCGATGTTGTCGGTATAACTTTATTGTCTATCTGCACGGTCGAGTAAGATTATTTAAATATATAATTTATTATACTCAGGCTAAGGTCAACACACGGTTTATAATTTTTTTTAAATTAAAATTTCCAATAGTCAAATACCAGAATTGTTATAACTCCTTAAAATTATAATATTTTACACATGCAATTTCGCTCGGATAGTTTTTGATCTATGTAATCCATTGGTTAGGATAGGTATTTTGTATTCTTTATGTTATGAAATGATAAAAAGGCATACAGACGATGTTTTTTATTGTGTCTGTTGTTACCGCACTAAAATCCTATACATTACTATGTATGTCAATGTATACAAATGGTTGTAAATATTAAGAAATTACGGACGATAAATCGATATTTCGCTAGTCTTGGTTAGTCATTTATTAACTAATGTTAATTCCATGGCTTTGCTCGGGTTAACGTGAATGCGTAACTTATTCCTCGTGAACAGTATATTTTTTTCTGGACGACAGGTACTTTACAGGTTTATGATCTCAAGACCTTAATAATGTGTTTGCAAACTTTTATAGTAATGGGTTGAGTAGCCTTAAGCCTTAAGCCTTGATAACGTAATAAACGAACAAAGAAATAAATGTCCTAACTAATTTTATTTTAGAATAAGAGATGATCTTACAGCTAACAAAAGAACAAATAATGAAATAATAGAATAAATAAGGCCATTTAAAAGTTTACACATATATAATGTTATATATATGAATGTGAGTTTCTGCGTTACGCGTCCACGCTTTAACTATCCGACCGACAATAATGGAATTAAGATATATGTTCTCAGGGATATGGAAAAGGACGTGAATATTACCAAAAAAAACAAATACTGTTCTCCAGGGATAACAATATATTAACTTTAACGCGAGTGACGTCGTATACCTATATAAAATCGGGTGAGTGTCTTAAGCGCTTCCCTTAGTAGTCCGGTGAAACTGTAGAGGCCTTGCCAGGTCAACAAAGTTAAAAAAAAAAACGACAACGTTAGTAAAATGTAGTTTCCGTTTCAAGATTTAAAAACAATCCTGTTTAATTTTTACACCGACTTCAAAAAAGGAGGTTCTATATTCGACCCGTATGTATGTATGTTTGTACGTTCGCGATTTTCTTAAAAACTACTGATCCGATTTAAATGGAATTTTAATTGTTGGATGCCTATTTTATCAGGGAATGTTTTATTACTATTATACTTTATCGTACAAATATTTATTACTTTAACGCCAGCCATAGGTAACTTCCTAGCTTTAATATCTAAATAATATTTTATCAGTACTACCGAATTTATAGTACAAAGTCGGTAAAATAATACATGTTATTATGATAACTTTATCAATACCAGTTAGGTAATATTTTATTGTGTTTGCAACTCACAAGTGGTTGAACATTGGATATAATATGTCGAGAAATTTATTCAGTGTGAACCGAACCTTAACGCGATGGAATCAAAGTGCAAAGTACGTTTGTGCAGTGAGAAAACATAGTGTATGGACGCAAGATAAAATTGTAAAATCGCCTTACAATAAAGTGGAGATACCGAATTGCACTGTCTACGATTACGTGTGGCTGAATTTGGATAAGTGGCCAGAGAAGACGTTATCAGTAAGTATACAATAGATACAAATAAATAAAATGTATTTTCCAGATGAAGCTGTACTTACTATCTGTTTTTTTTAATATCCTGGTTAATGTTCAAAACGACTAAACCGATTTTAATAGGACATCCTTTGACAGATACAGCATTTTTCAGAGAGTAATCTAGGCCGCTTTGAGGTCACCTATCTCGCTGTAGACTAAATAAACTTATGTCTATTTGAAAATATGGCACGCGAATTAAAGTACGATTAACCGCCATTATTAAGATCACGTGCCGTTTTTGTGGTAAAACTGCCTATGGGCTATTCGAGCAATACAGAAGCATTAAAGGGCGGCAAAGGGTTCTTTGATTTGCTAATTTTTCTTGGCATAAGAGAGGTGGGATATGGATCTTTAGGTTTGAGGTGTGAGTCGCGCGGCCTTATCTACTGGGCTACTATCGCCTCAATAACGAACATTTCAGGAATTCATATATGTATGAGATAGATAGCTGCTTAGGTTAGTTAGATCGGGATACTCGGCGACAGTTCAAGCCGAGGCGCACCGTGCGCCCTTGTGCTGGTTGCCTATAAAATGGGGTGAGTGCCCTAAGCGCTCTCCTAAGTAGTCCGGCGAAACTGTAGCGGCCCTAACAAGCCAACAGTGTAGTCAGTTCAAAAAAAAAACGAACAACGAATCACTATAATTTAATCCCTCTATAGACAAGAAATTCCTTATTTCTAGACTTGTTAATTGCTGCCCGTGAATCAATAAGGAAACCAGGTCAGATTAAAAAAATACTTATGCTTACGTAAGCATGGGAGGGGGGGGGGTTAACAGTATTACTTACTTTTTCTGACTGGGGGAAGAGGGCGGTCAGATATTACAAAAATTCTGAGTACTTAATACCAATAAATTTTAAATTGAACTGTGATTATTGTTGCACACATTCCCATCCCACACTACTTGTATTTGGTCTTATTAAAAGTTATATGAGGATCATTGAAGATATGAATATCCTTGTACTAACATCACTAATTCTATTGTAGACAAAGCCCTAACGATGCAATTTTTGGTACATTATGATCTTCGTTTCATGAAAAGGTGTGATAAAGTTGAAGTTATAAATGTTAACAAGTTATTTTCAGTTAGTTCAAAATGAACATTGTCCCGTACAATCGATCAAAAGTTGCCATGAAGATTTGAATAACGCTGTTATATAATATGGTTTTTTCTGGTTATACCTATGAATCTATGAATATTTCTTCAAATGTAATGCCATTCCCACAGGACCCTATCCTTTCTATGACGCAATAAAATCTTCTAAACTCTCAAGGAATTCATACCATATATACCTCTAGAAGTATGTTTTTATTTTGAGCTAGCGGAAGTAATGCCACGATTTGTTGTTGATACAAAATTACAGGTGTGTGCTTTAACTGGGCGAGGATATACTTATGAACAGGCATTTAAACTCTCGAACGCTTTTGCCGCGAACCTACGGAATAAACTGAAAATTCGTGATGGAGACATTGTGGCTGTCATGTTACCAAACATTCCTGACTACCCGCTCGTTGCCTTGGGTATTCTTGAAGCTGGTGGCATTATCACTACAATCAATCCAATCTACACTGCATGTATGTATAATAATATTAACCAGTGGATCTTTATATGTTTAGGTTTTCTGTGTGGTCCTTAAACTGTAGGTCTGAATCCTGGCGAATAAACCGATGCTTTAGGTGTAGGAAACGTTGTGATGAAACTATAAAATGTTGACAGTGTAATGCTTTTTCTAAGCCCGCTTGGGTATTTACCATCCTCAAATTAAAAATCTATTGCCAACGAATCGTTATAATATTAGTTGCACTTGAGATACAGTTGCTCTTTAACTTCAGTGATTTTATCTTAGACCATATCGTAAACTAACTAACTTAACTTAATGTTAAAATTTAATTTATTAATATTAAGATTGAGGTCCATTTCGTCCGAAGAATCTTTCAAACTCTGTTCTGTTTTTACTGGACCAGATAATTCTGTTAATATTTTAATCGCATTAATAATCTATATACATTGAAATTATTATAATATAATTTCTCTCCATATTAAATTATTTATTTATATTTTAAGACGAGATCCAACGCCAACTACTACTCTCCAATGCAAAGCTAATAATCACTTTACCTGAAGCAGTCGGTGTCATTAAAGATGCATTTGCAATTGCTAAACTAAACTTACCAATTATTGTGGTGAAGACTAACGAAGACGCCACACCTCACGGAACAGTGTTGTTCAATGAATTATCGGAAGATGTCCATGTAGATACGTCGTGTTTGAAGCAAGTTAGGAGGAGTGCGAACGATATTTGCTTTCTACCTTACTCAAGTGGGACTACTGGGTTGCCAAAGGGCGTGGAATTATCTAATAGAAACTTGGTTGCTAATTCCGAGCAAATAAATGATCCATTGATAAGTTGTCATAATGAAACTACAAGTAAGTTTATCTATCTCTATTTTATATTCTCTGTATTAATTTTTAACCACAGATACGTAACGATGTGTATTTTTACAACTAATTATGATTAAGTCTGAGGAGTAGATGATAATATTTTACAATGACACGAAATTTTCGGAAGGTTACTGATGTCACATTATATAATATGTACAGAAATATAAATTAATTGTACTTTTGTTGTTGATCTTGCTTTTTGTGCTTTTAACCTGAGTAATTTAGACGATCTTAAAACACCCACAAAGTTTATTATTATTAACTGTAGTTATTTGTCAGCACCTATTGGTAATATTATTAATTTAAAATTTCATGGTTTTAAAAATACACACATCAAAAAAGTCCAAGCAACATGCGTGATATTACAAATTTTACCATTTATATTAATTAATTTCTAAGTATTTACTCAAACAAAGTGCGTAGGTAAGTAAACTTTTTTGTTATTGATGACATACTGGCTGGTTGTTAAAAAAAATTCGATTATGTTTTGTTTTTTTCATAAAATTCAAATGACTGCGAATTTGTTTGAATTTAAGTGCGTTTTAATTGTTACGTTTACTCTTGATTTTATAATTTTACCAACCATTTAAATAAAGTTAGCGACAAAATTGCATTGTTAGATATTCTTTACGTTATGAAGCGACGTCATTTGATGGCAGATGAAATGCAAAGAGCTGTAGGGATGTTGCAAGCGGGAAGTAATCAATCTCAGGTATCTCGACATTTTGGCATTCATAGAAGTGTTATTTGTCGTCTTTGGCAGCGGTACAATAATACAGGAGAACCCGCTGAACAGCATCCAGGCCGTAAAAGGAGTACAACCATTCGGCAAGACCTGTACATACAACTGACTGCAAGACGCCAGCCGATGTTAACCGCTCGAGAGATAAGTTTGAGGCTATAAATTTCAAGTAGTGTTGATGTAAGTCCTCAAACTGTGCGAAATCGACTGCATGAGTACGGCCTACGAGCTCGACGCCCAATCAGGTGCTCACCGATACGTCACGGGAATCGCGCTCGTCGATATGAATGGTGTAAAGAACGCATAACATGAACGCAGGAACAATGGGATAAAATTATGTTTTCCGATGAGTCGCGGTTCGGGTTTAAGCCTGATACAAGAAGGGTGCAAGTGTATCGTCGGCCCGGAAATACTGAAAGGGTCAGGTGCGTTCAGCAAGTTCATCCATACAGCGGCTCAACAGTTATGTAATGGGCGGGTATTATGAAGAACAGGCGAACTGAGCTCGTTTTTGTAAATGGAAACATGAATGCTGAAAATTACATTGAGGATATTCTCAGACCTTATGTCTATCCATTTGCACAAACCTTTGGCTCCGATTTTAGGTTAATGCCTGGCAATGCTCGTTCACATACAGCTCGGCGAACCAGTGAATACTTTGCAATTGAGAACATCCGGGTATTGCCCTGGCCTGCACAATCGCCAGATCTCAACCCTATCGAGCACGCATGGGACATGCTCCAGAGACGTGTTTTGAAGGACTTGGACGGAGTGACAACAACCCAACAGCTGAAGGATCTGCTACAATTCCATTGGGAGCGAATACCGCAAGATGACATAAACAGTCTCATTAATTCAATGAATAATCGTTGCCGACAAGTTCTGAATAGCAGAGGAGACCATACTTTGTTTTAAATTGTTCTATTCTTTCACAATAAATACATTTTCTTTAGAAATTTCATTTTGTAAAAAAAAAGTTTAGTTTCTTATGTATCTTAGTTTCTACAGTATATTCTAATATTGTTCATTTCTGTTATTAAAAGAACTTATAAAGACAACAGCTGTTATTTTTAACATTATAGAACCCTAAAGATATTATTTTAAAAATAAAATACAACATTATAATGTGAAGAACCATCTTAAAATTTAAATTAGTACATGTTGCTTAGACTTTTTTGATGAGTGTATATATATTTTTTTTAATTCTATGTCATACAATAAGGCGTGTAAATGATATTTGCAAAAAGATGAACACAAGACTAAATTGTATGTTTTATATTCTTGCAGCTACACATCAAGACCGAGTTATGGTAGTCCTTCCTCTGTTTCACATATACGCTGCTACGGTATTGATGTTTCATAAAATATCTGTAGGAGCGAAACTAGTGACCCTTGCAAAATTTAAGCCTGATTCATTCTTCGCCGCCATTGAGAAATACCAAACGAATTTAATGTTTGTGGCTCCGCCATTGGGTAAGTGTTTTATTATTTTATTTTGACGATTTAAATTAACTATTTTTTGTTTTATCAGTTCTGTTTAGTACTCCGTTCATTAATTGCAATAACATAAGTAGAAATTGTCTTATTCAATTCATAGCATGACATAAGCCTCTCTTATACGGGATTCCTTCCTGTCCTATAGCAGTTTTATCCAAGTTTGCCCGACACTGTTTCTGATGATGTTGATCCATCTCACCCTTGATCTTCTAATAACCTATTTTCGCCAATCTGTCAGAACCTATTCCACCTATCGCTACTATGTCTGGCCAAGAGATTTACCCAAATTTAACTGTGATGCCTAACACAAGTGAGAGTCTATTTTTAGACACTGTACATCATCTTAGACACATTGGTTAGAATGTTGGGTATTCACGCAGTGAGACATTTTTTTTAAACCACATTATGATATTATAGTAGGTTTGTCTTAACTCGTGGGACTAGCTTACACCCTCAAGTTGAAAATTGGTATCCAAGGACCTATGGTCTGTTCCGGTAGCAGCAGCTAAACCTGTTCTAATATTCTGGTATGCGTTAATTCGTAGGCAATACACAAGTATAACGTATATGTGTTTTACATACCAGTTTTATTAATCGGCCTATAATAATAATTAGAATGGGGCTGACATTTACACAATTCATCTCTTGAAACATTCTAGCTTTATAATTATGGTATTATACGGATGGTCAGTGTTATGTGTTATTAAGTTTGGAAAAAGGGCTACAAATAATAGACCCTAGACCTATAGAATTTAATTGCCAATATTTCTGACATAATTCTGTTTTAGTATTGCTAATGGCATCTCATTCAGCTGCTAATGAGAACGTTCTGAGACACATTGAAATCATGGTGTCCGGTGCAGCTCCTATTTCTGGTACTGATGTCGATCGGCTATTCAAGAAAATGAAGGTAATTATCAGAATCGAATATTTCTCACTTTTATATGACGCTTGATTAAAATTTGAAATTTTTGATGTCGCTTTCTACGAAAGATTATGTATTATAATATGTATGAGTAATTAATTACGCTGTTATTTTATATATTTAGCTATTAAACTAAGTTATTAAATTAACTGTTGACAATTATTCTGCTGTTTTGTGTCGTATAACAGTTTGTAACAGTAAGATAATGAAATGAATTGAAATGAATATTGATTGTCCGTATCGTGATTGTGAGGACGCAGTGCTGTCCTTTTCACATCTATTGGCTCTTGCACAATTCTTGCTTGTTCATGCGTAGCTATGACATCGGTTGACTATTGTTATTTTAGAATAATCGGATAATTAACAGCATAATAATTGGCTTTAATAATTTGTTATACATTGTATGGGTGTAATATATCACATTATTAGTTGTAATTACGACTGACCACATCTAACTCGGTTTAGAAAAAGAATATTACTCAAAAGAACATAGTTAATTTAGTAGGTATTACATAAAAAACATTAAACGTTAATATATATAATTTTTAGCAACCAATTATTCCGTGTTGTATGATTAAAATATTTTTATACAATGTTTACGATTTTAAACACCATTCATATTTTGTTAAAGCTTAAACACATATATTCTGTAAAGATGGCTGCTCCCTATTCGCTTCGATTAGAACCTACGAGAGCTATTTATGACCGATTTGCGTTCCGTTTTAAAGAAAATTCCAGAAGAATCGGAATAGACTCATTTGTTAGATTTCAATGGTTTCATATGTTTTATTTGTATGCTCAATTACATTACTCTATTCCATACTGTTGTTCCAGGATAGAGAGCATTCGTTAACTTACTAAACATTTACCAAAAAATTTGGACATATCGTCCATTGCTGATTCTCGGAGTTTCTAGGTACTTACTTTTTTTGCCGTGAGCATGGATTTGTCGGTTTTTATACGTGTCTTGTTAACATGTCTTAATTTTTTTATGGAAAAATAAATATCGATTTTCGTTATTCAAATATTTTCAGCAACTATCACGGAGTCGTATGTTTGAAAAATTTGAGCCGAAACAGAAGTTAGATGTTATCCATATTACCTATTAATTTAAATATTATATTCTTAGACAAGAGATTAGATACTATTTATTAGTAGGAACGTTTGTTAAATAATAAGACATACTGTTTAGGTTTTTTATATTGTGACCAAGTATGTCACTTATCAAACGTTGCGAATACCCACATTCAAATTTTAAATATGCGGGTACATTTATGGAATTTATTCATTAATTCGTATAACCCAATCATAGCTTGACATTGCTTTCTGTACGTCATCGAATTTTCCTCGAGCGTCATTATGTCAATATGTTATCTATAATATAAAAATGAATCGCTGAATGTGTTGCTAAGCGCATATCTCGAGAGCAACTGCAACCGATTTCGCTAATTCTTTTTTTAGATTATTCCTTGAAGTACCAGGATGGTTCTTACAGGAGAACAAAATTTAAAAAATTGCTTGAAAAAGCCTAAAAACAGCACTTTTCTATACTTCCATATAAACGATTCGTAATAATACGTAAAAGTCAATTTGAACTTTAATACCCATACCATAAAGTTTAAGTGTTAGTCGAGAGGTTCCGGGAAGGAAAAACAATTGAGTGACTTTAGTATCGTATAAAATTAATGTCAATATTTGTCTACATTTAACATTGTATAGCATCCAGAATAGCAGAATAAGTATTAAAAATAATAATTAAAGATTTGACTGTTAGCCGATACGAAGTTTGCCGGGTCAACTAGTTATTAATTATACTATTTTTTAAATAAATTATTCTGTCCACCTACAGATAAATTTATTTGAATAATTTGAATTTCAAATATAAATGTTTAATTACAATATATCGTCTTTACGGTGACATGTCACCCATAAATAAAAGGTTCACGTAATAAACCGTGGTTACCGGATGGAAATATTGACTCAATAATATCCACGGTTCCAGGTTTCGCCGTGTACAACCTTTTCCAATATTTTTGACCGCTTTAATTATAAATGTACAGTACACAAATTTAGTTATAAGTATGTATTATATTATATGTATAATAACATCGATAAATAAATGCCAATTTTGAATTCCTATAATAATAACCTGAATTTAGGACTATTTCAGAGCGCCCAAAAAGATTAACGAGAACTGTACTAATCAATTTATTTGCCTAATTTCAATTGTGAATACTGGCAGCTGACGATGAAGTGAATTATAAGAAAATATAAATTAACCCACTGTTGATTTCCCAGAATTCGTAATTTATTTAATATAATGCGGCATGGGCTGGCATTAGCGGTTAAGTCCTTTGTCGTGTTGCGGGGACTTTCCAAGTATATTATTCAATAGATAACATTCTACTCAAACTCTGTATAATAGGACACAAATACACTGTATTGGTGTTCGAGTGGTTTGATCGGTGGAATATCAATTCGATTTCCGTAGGTTCGATATATCAACGAATTTTTCGAAATATTGCGTACATTTACTAATTTAAATTAGTAGCACTATCGGCTGACGGTAAGGAAAACATCGTGATGAAACCTGTATTTGAAAATGTTCGTATATTATCAAATTCGTGTAATATATGGGATAGTATAGAACTGTGGATTTCTTGGAGTTTGAAATCACCAATACGTCGTGGGTTTGTGTGGTGACTATTGCCCATACCGTCCTTCGGGAAGAAGTCCATGGTCCCGTAGTAGGTCTCTTACAGACTGATGTCAACAATTAAAAAAAAAAACAAAGACTAATAAGAAGCTCGTGCGTCGTCAGAAGGCGCTGTTACGCAATAACGACTGGTGATTTACAAGTTTGAAAATGTAGTAACATGTTGCAATGTTATTTCAGAAAAAAGTAGATTTCCGGCAAGGTTACGGACTGACTGAGACTTCACCAACTGTGGCTTTAAATCCTAAAGACTGGACAAAGGACTATTCCAGCACTGGTTATGTGGTGCCGAACACTGAACTACGGATCGTTGATGGAGACTTGAGGAATTTAGGACCTAATGAGGTAAGTTGATTTATCTTTTTCTCCTAAGTTAAAAACTATGACATAAATATATGGTGAAAGTTTGGCAACCTATTCTTATTCCCCAACAAGTAGCAGGAAACATGTAGATCGAGACTTGTATCTTCAGATAAATAACTGCTGTTTTTTTTAATGTATATTACTATTATGATAAACTTTTTTGCCTTCACATCTTATACGCTTTGTTCTTATCTAAAAAAAATGTCACGATAGTTTCATTTAAAAGTTTTAAGAAACTACGAACTTAAGATAACAAACGACGAAGCTAAATCGTGGATATGAACTGGTAATTTTATATCAAAAATACTAATTATTATAATATTCATATTTTGATTGGACGTACGTACAAAGTTATATCTCGACGTGGTTGCCATTGTTTCTATAGGGATGGTACTGTTTATAACCATTTTTAAAACTGATTATGATCGATATTTTTCATCATACCAATTTAATCATTGGTATTTTTATTCTTTATATTGCAATACTTCAGTAATCATCAATCAATTTTATAAAACAAATTAGTTTTTCCTATCTGTTTGTGTGTTCTCTTAAACTGCGCTATAGATTTTGATGCAAATTTAAATACATGAAAAGTAATAGAAAGATTAATAAAAATGATAATAATTTTAGACCGGGGAAATCTTGATCCGTGGTCCCCAAGTAATGCGAGGCTACAGAAACAATCCCCAAGCGAACAATGAAGTGTTCACAGCTGATGGCTGGTTTAGAAGCGGAGATATGGGCTTCATTGATGAAGATGGAGCTCTGACCATCGCTGACAGATTGAAGGAACTCATTAAAGTAATCATTACTTATCCTGGTTTACTTAATTTACATTAAATAAAATTGATGTATATGTTTCTAAATCTAAAATCTTCTATATTTAGAGTGAGAATAGTTCACATAATGATCCCTTAATTATTTTGATCTCCTTACTAACTATGTTGAATTTTTTTTATCATAAAATATTTACTTAATGCTTCCTCTAGTTATTTTGATATCCCTAGTATTTTTTTTCGAACTCTTTGGTTCCACGTAAAATGTTTCCAAGTTACACCCACAGACTTAGAGGTCGTTGATCTAATCGTAAATGGGACCTAATCTCCCTCCACTTACATTGATATCTGCAATAATTTCTTTAAATATTCTTTGCTTTCATGCAAAATGTTTCCAAATTCCATCTTCAGACTTAGAGACCATTGATCCAGTCAAGATGGCTTGCCTAATCTTCCTGCAACAGATGTTAATGTTTCCAAGAGTTTCTTTCAAAAATCTTTGGTTCACACGTAAAATGTGTCCTAAATTCTATGCTCAGACTTAGAGGTAATTGAGTTAATCGCGAATTATTTACCTAATTTATCTTCAGTTACATGGATGTTTTCAGCAATTCCTTTAAAACCTCATTGGTCCTATAAAATGTTTCTAAGTTCGATCCTTAGACTTAGAGATCGTTTATCTAATTAGGAATAACCTGCCAAATCTCCCTTCAGCTATGTTTTCAATAATTTCTTTAAAAACTCATTGGGCCCATAAAGTGTTTCCAAGTTCCACCCTTAGACTTAAAGATTGTACATGCAATTGGGAATGACACATCATTCCTATTAGGGATTTAGATTAAAATTAGGATTTGCTTAGGATGGGGTACACTTAATCTCACTCCAATTATATTGATGTCTCCAATTTTTTTTTTGAAATTTTTTCGAATTCCATCCACACAAGTACACCCATTTTGGAATAATTTGGGCCCTCACATTGTTTTATTGTCTTCAGTAATTTCATTGAAATCTTTTCGATCCTAGGTAAAAGGTTTCCAAGTTCCACCAGCAGAATTAGAGGCAGTTTTACGCGAACATCCATCAGTAGATGATGCGGCTGTCATTGGTGTACCCCATCCAGTCAACGGGGAAGCTCCTAAAGCTTTCGTCGTATTGAAGGATGGTGGTAGTGCTGAAGCTAAACAGATCAGCGATTTTGTCAAGGAAAGAGTTGCAGCGTACAAGAAATAGACGACATAGTATTTTTAGACAACATACCAAAAAGTGCGTCGGGGAAAATTCTTAGAAGAGTATTGAAGGAGCAATATTGTTAAGTCTCTCGTGTAAAAATTACATTCGTTTGCAGTATTTAATATTCTTTGTAATATTATTGTTTTAAATAAAAGGAGAAATTGGATAAAAGTTCAAAAAAATGCTATTGTAATTAAAACAAACAGTGATTGATAATATACATTTATTTTGAGGATTTATTGGTTTAAGTAGAAATGAAAAAGGGGTGATAAAAATGAAATCTTAATTTAAGCGTTTTGTTTCTATTGTTTAGAACATTCTACATTAGAGGAATAATTTCTATGAAATGTCAAATAACACACTTTCAAATAAACTTGTACTATATTAGCTCTTTGATGTAACATAAAATTGGTATTTTTTTAGTGGCCAAAAAGTAGACATACAAGTATTACTCAGCAATATTTTGATGATTTCAAACTAATAGTTAAGATTTTTTATCTCTATTTAAATATTGAAAACAAAATTTACTTATATTTTGAAGTGAAAACTTCTTTGTCTTAATTGTGATGTGAAGCTCGATGAAATGATAAACATAAAAAAAAAAGATAAACATACACTATTATGTTACCTACTATATATACATTATAGAATTTAACGTACAAGAAAATGAGATAGAATACGTTACATAGTGTTTATTTTATTTTCGGTGTCAGTGTTAGTACGCGTATGTATCCGCCTGCATATTACGAAGCCTTGGGAAAATACATCATAACCAACGTGTCTTATTGTTTAAACGAATATTTTAACATTTTTGAATAGTTCTCGTCCACGCGTGTGAACTGCTCACATGTTTTTTTTTTATTGTAACACGACAAAACGCTCTATATCAAATGATAAGCATAGTCCAATTCAAAACAGCTGCAAACCGTGATATATACATACAATACATCGGTAGTAATTGCCATCGTAAAATATAGTAAAGATCTTTTTTGTGTATTTTATATACGATAATATTTCATAACTATACCATTCTCATTCTCTTTGTGAAAAGAAGTGAGAAAAACATGTAACTCCTACTACTCCCACTTACGTATCTACTGCCAATTACTTGACTTACTAATACTGGAATATCTCTCAATCTATAATAATTATCATACAATAATTAACTTGAAATATTTTATTTTCAATGTGATATTTCGAAAAATTTGTTATAAATGATTTTGCTAAATTTGTATACTCGATAACAAATTTTGTTTAATTTTTAAACAATATATTTATGTTTACATATTTTGTAATAAATGCATTCTTAAAATAAATTTATATACAAATTACATTAAATTGTTGAAAACCTCTTTAATCTTTTATCTAATCATGACGTAAAACGAGTCAAGAATGCTAAAATCATTGCATAGCATCATCTTCACATCTATTTCTGCGTCGAAGCACCAGTGCTTCTTGCGCTATTGATTGATTTGATTTTCAGATTTTTTATCTTGTTTTATAGATATTATAACCACAATTTCACCTGATGATAAATGATGATGTGATTTAAAGTGGGTAAACAAGAAAACCCTAGAGGAAGATTGGCTTTCATATGCAATAGCTGGAACACACCGATAGCTGCTTTACAGGTTGTTAACATGTAAGGTTGGAAAAAATGCCTACCACCGTTCTATGATTTCATCATTATGTTTTCAATAAACAAAAGCTCCGGCGTATTCGCAATTATTCCAACCTACATCGAACGAAGTGCTGTCTGAACACTACCCACTGGCTCATCACTGCTTAATTGGACATAGACATTGACTGTAGTGGCATCATCATTCACGCTACGAAGAGATAAACTGCGTTCATTAATTCAATTTAGGCGCTAAGATGGCACTTATGAACGGCATAACTACCACCCCGTGCCGGTACGGATAAACAACGCAGTTATCGAGAAGAATTGGCAAGGAACTCGATCTGATTTATCTTTTTAACGGAAATAAATAATCATTTATACACACACAATTACAATATTAATCTTTCTATTTATTTATTTATAAGACAATATGGATGACTACGTATGATAGCATAATCATTAACCCTGGTATACGAAAACATCCTAAAATCATCACAACCTTGAAAAAATTAAAAAAACGTTATTGGATTGCACATGCAAAGCGTTAATAGTATTTTAATTGAAGTTAATCCAAAGGTTACTCGTTTAGAAATATTCACAAAATACTTTGAATATATACATTTTAACTTCACCACTGTAAAGAACAAATTTACAGGACAATATTCCCTCTGACACTCGCAATGCTATTATGCACCTTTTATGTAAGTTGTGGGTGTGGCCAACATATGTATATATATATACCCTATTTCATAGCACACATATGTTATAAATCTACTTGTATTTTATTATTTTATGTTTAAATAAGGACATATTCTATGTCAATGCCATTATCAAAGAGGTCTATGAAAGTAAAAGCACACAAATTTAGAAATCTATTATTTTGTTTTATGATATAGGTGTATATCTTCTAATCGGATGACTACAAATACAAACCTGAAATTACACATGCATACACCGACCACGATATTAATCACTATGTGAGTCACCAAAATTGCGACTCGAAAAAGACAGAGTATTTTGTGTATAAACTTTATATGTGTATCATCGCTACATCATCTCATACAGCGTAATATGTGGTGTACTTCTAATAAGCACGCTTTCACTAGTCGGGAAAACCATTAACCAACTTTCTTAGTTTTATATTTAAGGAATTTTTGGAGAAATTGTATGTAAAGAGTGTTTATTAGCATATGTCTCATGGACACGGAAAAACTTTCTCTGGAAAACACCAGCTGAAGGATTCAGAAGCATCGTGAGGTCTGTATAATTAAAGTAATAACCGTAAAATAAAAGTAATAACTACTTAAAACATTTAGTCATCTCGAAGGTTCTCGAAATTTTTCTATCGGATAAAACTGCTAGTGTACGATAATTTATACGTTACTAGAACGATCAACGGTTTACCAAAAAAAATTAGAAGAGATTGATTACATATAATCTGTTATATTTTTATTTGAGAATCACGAAAATAAACCACAGTAACAATTAAAATTTCAATGTATATATATGCTTATGCAGCATTTTATGTTATGCAGCGTTCCTGTCACAAGAAGGACGGAAATGTGTAAGTTATTAAGAGAGAAAAAGATAAAACTATTCTATAAACCGCTACTCTTTAGGCTCTACGAGCGTCTTTTGTTAGTCAATGATTTTCGTGATATATATGGCAATTATAATTAATGATATATGCTACTGTTATATTTTACGATACTTTGGTTATAAAATGTTTCATTTATTTTACCTTTAAGCAATTTGCTGTTTCGTCTTATATTGCAATTTGTATCAATGACAGGAAAAGGAAATAAATATATATTATACTTATCGTGACTTTGAGTGTGATCAACAATCCTTTTCACTCCGATTTGTTACTGTATAATGCTTGCATATTCGCACAAATCATCAACATGTCATCTTAGTTTACTTGCAACCTCATAATCCAAAACCGAACCAAACCTCATAATGGTAAATCTGGTCAGAAAATACAGCTATAATTTTAACGAACATACAGAAAACCAAGAGAGCTTTCCTTAATATCTAAGGATAAGAAAGGTTATTTAATACTTTAGCCAGAATATTTGAAAAAAACATACTTATATTTATAATATATTGAGTTAGTGCACTTTGAACCTAATAACTAATGCAGTTCAGTAGTTATTTAACATATATTAATGCCAATAGATGACGCTAAACACATAACAATGCAAAAACAAAAAATATATTGTTGACTATTTTTTAAATTTATTTTTGCTTTCTATTAGTCATCGTTTTATTGCGTTGATCGAGTTAAACTGTGTTTATAGATTTTAATAACTTTTGTGTTGAAAATATTACACGTTACAACTTATTAAAACTATATTTATACCTACATTTTATCCTTAAATACTTTTAACCTACAGTTATAATAAAATAATACAGAGACGAAATCTGTACATTGAATATGCTAAAAATTCATATACTAAACAAACTCTAGTAAAAAAAAACCTTTGGACATTAGAATCAATAGCAGAACACATTGAAATGGTTTTAAGAACTTTTCTCGCGCATCTGTCTGTCGTTTGTACGGGCATCACGTAAAAACTATTGCACCCTGTAACATTTTTGCACATTCGTATAGTTAACGTTACTGTTAAATATTGTATGAAAACATAAACAGCGCCATATGAGCGTATTTAGAACTAAAGTTCGGCAGCCTAAACGTCTCTGGACTGATTTTGATGAAATTTGGTATAGTAATAGTTTATGGGTCGGAGTAACATAGGTGATAGTAACATATTGGTTAATTTTTGTCACAATTACATTTTGAATGAATGAATAAGTTACTGCACTTTTTAGGTCATGCACTGGTGAGCATAATGATATAAGGCATTTTCTTCCGACTAACCAGTGGTGAAGAGTGCAATGAGATTTATATAAAACTAAATTAAGGTAGAAGATAGTGAAAATAAAAAGAAATAAGATAATGTGATAATGTTTGTAATATTATATAAATATATATATATATTTATAAGATAATTCAGATGCCAGAGAGAACACATGGTTTTTTTTCTTGTTTCCGATTCGTGGATGATTTGTACAATGTACGCTAGTGGTGGCAACCATTTTTTTTCAAAGCAGGGTGCGTAATGAAAAATTTATACAGCGCGGTGGGTGTATGTTTTTTTTTAGGTGGATATCCATCCAGGAGAGAGAATAAAATATACTCAAACTCAAATAGATGGAAATAAAATTATTATTACTTACTTTAAAAGTATTTTGTTCTGGTTAAGTAAAGTTTAAAGAAATGGTATTTTTAAATTACTAATTTGGAATTTGCAGCGGGTGCTTTACAGATCAACAGTGGGCGCGAGGTTGGCCACCACTGATGTACACTGTGGTGGATGATACGCGACGTTGCCAAGCCATCGCGCTGTGCCCTTTATACGCTTCATGCGCTTTATTTACTCTGTGTAGTACGCAAGCGGATAGGCGGTCAAACATTAAAACTGCACGCATGCTTACTGTTCTATATCCACCATTTGCTGTCTCACTTCTTGGTCCAAAATCATGTCAACATAATTGCTATATCGTTCACATAAAGATACATTTTTAATGGAATCGTATAAGTATGTTAATGTAAATAAAATTTTCTCAACATTATTTTCTTTTATATATATTTATATTCGTTTAATAATAGCGATGAGCAACTTTTAGGCCTTTATCTGTACAAACGTTGCGCAACTTTTTTACCGGTTTTTATTTCGACGAAAAGATCGTGTTTCTAATATTGGTACTATATTTTTACTAAATGAAAATTTAATATTATGATTTAAAAAATCTCTTTTTTTGTCATTTTACATTTCTAGCCACAGACTACAATGTAAGTGCTATATAGCTGATCCGACTTGAAACGGGGGGCGGTCAGACAGCCGAGTGGGTGACAACCAAAATACGCCACTAGGTTTTTAAATGTAGTAACTTTCAATCTGTTTAATTAAGCGGTGATTTTAAATTATATTCAATATGAACGAGATTATTTTGTAAATTCTAAACTGATAATTTAGTTTCAGTAAGCTAGCAATACAGCTAATGATAAAATAATCAAGACTTATCACGTTAATTCTTATTCTTTTGTATGATATTGGCGCGCGTCCACAAACGAAACAGTTGTAGTTCAAAGTCACACTTACTTAACGCTTGCTGACAACGTGAATTCCGTTCATAACTGAGTCGTGCTCGCGAATACACGTTATTTTTCTAACAAAATGATTATGTTTAAATTTTTTCGTCGGAGTTTCTCCAGTGTTGTTAAAAAGAAAAACATTTGGACTGATGATAAAGTGATCCTGTCCCCATTCCAGGATATTGAAATACCGAATGTAACAATTTTCGAATACATTTTTCGGAATTTAGAAAAATGGCCCACGAAACCGGCTGTGGTAATGTATTGAATTTATACATTTTCGAAAGGAATAACTTAGTTGCGTTTGTTTTCATAATTTATTAGATTACTTTAAAATGGGGTTTTCTTCCTAAATAAGTGTCACTATACAATAATAAATGCATTATTATCTATATCCTATAAGATATTAATTTATCTGTTGTGAAATAGTGTTTGCTAAATAAAATATAGGATAGCGTATCTTTTTACCTACGACGCGTTATTATGAGATTAAACGATAAATACATATGCTTAAACTTTGATAGGCATTTAATAATAAAAATGTGCTAAGATTAAGTGCATTACCGTGAAGCGAAAGAAAGTGTAGTTTTTTTTAATATATTATAAAATAAGTAAATTGGAAATAAATGTAAATTATATTTAACATATGTTTAGTCGAGTTATAAATTTCAAATCAAATAATAAAAGATAATTCTATGAGTTATGATACACACATACTATTAAAGTATCTATATTATTATTGAAAGATATACAGTTATGTATCACAACCCATAAATATGAATAGAATACAAAAAAAAATACTTTCATAAATACGACAATATCAAGTCTTCTGTCAAGTCAACATTTCTGAAAAGAATATACAAAAACCTATTTTAATAATAATATTTGCAATATTTTAATAAGTAAAATAATTAATTACCTATTAAATTCGTCACTTTTAAATATGTATTCAAGTGTGTATAGAAAATCTGAGTATAAGCGTTTCAGTAGATTTGTGTTTGACTACAATGTCAACTGGTGATTAGGCAGCTTTAGATTTCATTTAGACAAGATGACGCGTTAAGTCATAAAAAGGCATGGCCTGCCTTCACCAGAAGGCACTGATATATTTTTATTTAACAAAGGTTAATTAATAAATGAGTGTTAGGCCCTATATATGCATAAGGTTATTTTTCTCACATATATCATTCAGATCAATGTTTTTACCCTTCCGCTCATCGAATATAAATTCTATTCGCCAAGTTGTCTTCACCCATTAAATTGTTTTCATTTATTTATTGCAGATTCTAAAATTATTACAAGCTCCGTTTAATGATACGCGGTTAATGTCATGTTACACGAGGTCGGTGATTGTTAACATACAACGATATATGAGTGTCAATATGAAATGTTTATTTAAAAAATTAAGTTACTTACAAATTCGTAGTTCTGATGAAGTTCGTTGCGAATTTGTCGGATGGGACCTTCCCTCGGTGTTCAAATAAATGTATATTTTAAAGGCAAATTTAGTATTTACTCTACCAATCATATACTGTAGTATTTAAATACAAAACGAAAAAATTTTGTAACAATAATTATGAACGTTTTCTTCGCTTCTGGCTCTGTTGAGTTAAAGTTCCCCTCGGTCTGGAGAACTTGGCTTTCTGCTCGTCCGTACCCTATTCTCTGGGCACTGCGAACGTAAATGTGAGAAAACTATATGAAATTGAGCAATTTATTTTTGAAGTGACACTTGAATGTAGGAGAGCTTCAAAAATCTGATCAGTAAACTTTTTGTATGACTAAAACACCAATTCTTGTCCGATCACAGCAACGTCGAGCGTGGACAGTACTTGGATAGATGATAGCATGGGAACACCGCGTGACGTTGGCTTTTTGTTGTATTTTTTTTTTTCATTAAAATGTTTCCCTGTAATACATAACTAATTTCACTTCTATCATGTGTCTTTAAACTAGTTTTATTTTCAATAGGTGTGCGGT
This sequence comes from Antheraea assamensis, assembly GCA_035772565.1. NCBI lineage: Eukaryota > Metazoa > Arthropoda > Insecta > Lepidoptera > Saturniidae > Antheraea > Antheraea assamensis. The sequence goes on along the minus strand of JAQQSE010000181.1, from coordinate 259,652 downwards.
TTAACAAACAGACAGTACACATACGAAAATGTTTACAAGCAGTCAAAAGTTCTTGGTGCAAATCTGAGAAAGAAGTTTAAAGTAAATAACGGCGATACCGTAGCATTAATTCTTCCAAATTCACCAGAATATCCAGTCGCTGTTTTCGGCATACTGGCCGCTGGAGGTATCGTTACACCGGTCAATCCTTTGTACACATCTTGTAAGTATAATTTTGATAATTATTCGTATCGTCATCTAAAAGTTTGGTAAGGGGTAAGATTACACCAAGTGTGTCCATTTCCCATCACGGAATTAAAATATAATTGATTTTTATGAAACACTCGCTACCAATAAATAAACATGTAAACAGATTTTAAAAACTATTAGTTTTACAAAAAAAAAATTACATTGAAAATTTTAAGGACTTTTAATTAAAATATACATTTCAACTAAACCATTCGAGATACCTAAAGGAAATTGTCAGACTATGTTATTTAATATTCATACTGTAATACAATATTTACAACTAATTATTAATAATTTATTACAATTATATTAACTAAGTTTTCAATTTACAAACGGGAATTGAAATGACTTCTCGGTCTAATAACGAAATTTTTTCTCTTTATTCACATGCATGAAACATCTAAGTTTATTATTTCAAATGAATATTTCACTGCTCGATATTAGTTTAAACAATTTAAATGTATTTATCACCGAGCGGTGAGCGCTACCGATACAGCGCGCTCCACCGCACCGGTGACGTGGCTTCAACTTGGATCAATCGTTAGGTTGTAACTGATAACAACAAACAACAAATTTTATTCTTTTGATACATTTATTTCTGTCTGTCTTGATTACTAAAGCATTATTTTATCTATTTATATATTGCATTATATTAAAAGAATAAAATTTGTTGCTCAAATATCTTTATGTCTGATAAATAATATTTATTACGAGCTACCAAGTCATTAACTGAAATAGAAGCCATGTCACCGGTGCGCGGGAACGCGGTGTACCGGCAGCGCTTACCACTCAGTCATAAATAAATTCATATAGTGTAAACCACGGTTTAAACTAATAGCGAGCAGTGAAATTTTCTTTTAAACTAATAGACTTATATGTTTCATGCATGTGATTAAAGTAATAAATATCTTTATTTGACCGACGAGTCATTTAAATTTTCATTTGTAAGTTTAAGAGTTAGTTTAAATTTTTAATTTGAAATAATTTTTAAAATTATAAGTACAAGTAAAAGTACAAAAAAATATTGTAAAAATGATAATTTTTGAATATTGTTTCAGGGTGTTAATTATTGGTAGTGACTACTTCATAATAAAATAATAATATTAAAATTCTATGACCAAGTGGGAAATGGTGGATCCATTTGACGTGGTCTTACCCTAACATTTCCTCTCTTTTAATTAGATTTGCAACTGGAAAAAATTTCAATTTCTAGCAAAGATTAAAAATAGCCAATTATGTATTTCTAAACTGTCACTCCTTGTTCAGAATTTTTTTATAAATTTACATTACATGTATAAATCATAGAATCTCTTTGCAATGTCAAAATAACAGCGTTTTACTAAATGTATATGAATTTGTGTAGAGTACTTACAACGAACAACCCATTTTTGAAATATTTGTTTGTCTGTTTGTTCCGCCTAATTACCGAAACGCTTGGATTGATTCTGACGGGACTTTTATTGGCAGGTAGTTGATATTTTAAGCAGTAACTTACGCCATTTTTATTAAAAAAACGGGTCTGGTTCAAATATAATAAACTGAAGACGCAGTAAAGCGCTCGCTTCACGCGCACGTTCAATGAATTAAAAATTTTTGCTTAATTCCACATGGACGAAGTCGTGAGTAGAAGCTAATATTGTTATAAAAATCAATTGTTCTTTCCAATGCAGTGTATGAAATAGTTTAACAATGACAAAAACTCTTCGGTTATTTTTTTCAATCGCATACTTCATACATACAACATGTATGATTATATTAATTTAATAGGTACTACCTATAATCATTGTTGATCCCTGTAATTAAAGATTTAGCAAAGCTGTATTTATTTCTGGCTAATATTATGAAAATTCTTCAGTTTTTATAATATTGTTCAATATACTTTCGTGGTGGTTATGTACTGATAATTGTTTTTGCAGATGAAATACAAAAGCAGATTGATAGCTCAGATGCAAAGTTAATAATTGCTCATCCAGATGTGGTTCTAAATGTCAGGAAAGCTCTGGAGTTATCTAAAAAAGATATCAAAATTATATCAGTCAATGTAGACAAGGATCGACCTGAAGGAACGATTTCTTATAAAGAATTAGTTGATGACAATCATGCCGATTTAAGTGTATTAAAAGAAGTGAATAGAGTCCATGAAGATGTTGCAATTTTACCATATTCCAGCGGCACGACTGGATTACCAAAAGCGGTGGAACTTACACATAGAAACATTGTTGCAAATGGTCAACAGCAAAACACTGAATTGAGACAATATCAATTCACGACAGGTTTGTTATTTTATTATAATTTTTTGCATTCTTCTATTTCTTGCATAAAATAGTATCAAAACTATTTTAGAAGTGTACTTAAATTTATGTTAGTAGATCGATGTAAAATATTAAACTTGTGTTGTAAAATCTTTTGAATATTGACAGATTTCTTACTTCATTTTACGTTGTGTTTTGAAAACACGCCTTAAAATTCGTTGTAACTAAAAAACTATCCTCACTGTTTCACAAAATTTACGTACGTCTTTTAAATATGTCTATTTTATTATTACCAAAAGGAAAAAAAATCATACTGTAAAGGAAATCTCTGGAATATTAATTCCATTAACAAATCATTAGAATCTGGTATAAAAAATTCGACAATAATTCCTCCTTGACTGACACCAAACTTTAAGGAGACATTTAAGTTGTAGGCAGTCGCGGACGGTTACTAATACTAATAAATCTTGAATTCCTCTTTCTAAAAAATCGGTACGCTTGACATACTCTGACTGTTCTTTACGACGAATGGTACTTAAATATGTGATTTTGCTAATGAGATCCGTAATATATCATTTATATTCAGTTGCGGCCATTACTGCGTGTGCTGCTGGAAGTTATTCTTAAAATTCAATAGTGTCCCCGCGTCATAGGCAGTGGGCTTTTATATACTGTTTTTTAAAACACATCTTCCTCGAATATGTGCAGTGACAGCCGCCAATATATTCACCGATCCTATGGCTTTTATACGGAAAATCACGAACTAAGCAAGAGTAGGGCAACAGTAATAGTGTCTGGAAGAGTGTTATTTTTAAACACTGTCGCTGCCTATTTCTGTGCTCATTTTCTTTGTGGTTGCGTCGGAAGTGGAGAGTATATAGATATCAAGTATCTAATGTTCCATCTGAAAGTATAAAAATGGTTCTGAAGTGTCTAATAATAATATAAGGAATTACCAATATCATTCCAGAATTACTCTTTCGAACAACTCAATTTTGAAGGGTAGAAAATCGTTGTTCACATTGCTTTTTAACTCTGCATGATTATTTACATACAAACACAATAGTACCAATGAGGAAAATGCCCGTCTAAAGCAGATCTTCCTGAAATTTACATGATTAATTTACAAGCTTTATGAATGTTTTGTTGAATATCTATTTTACAGAAACCCACCAGGACACGAGCCTAGCAATCTTACCGTTGTTCCATTCATATGGACTGGGCTTACAGATGCTCCACAAGATGTCCGTTGGTTTGAAGTTGATCACACTACCAAGATTCCAGCCTGATACGTTTCTGAAGGCTCTGTCGACTTACGAAATCAATTTAATGTATTTGGCACCGCCTATGGGTATGCCTTAACTTATATTGTAATAGTTTAATTATTAAGTATATGCTAGTTAAGTTAGCGTTCTTTTAAAAGGTCATAAGCGTCGTTCAGGAGTTGTCGGGACGGAAGAACTGTTAATAGCTCGACCATTGCTTGAAGTTTATTTTGCATGAGACAAACTCATTATATAGTATACAAAAAAAATTAACATATTTTACAATGTTCAATATGTGAACAATGGTGACGTCTGGAAAAGATGGATGTCTGGATGCCACTAAAAACAAATGTAGTTAACTGTCTATGTCTATGACTATAAAAATGTTCTTAAAAATGTGTGCTATATTATGTTTGATAAAAAGATAAACCAGATCAAGTTTGTTGCCAGTTGTTCTGGATGGGGGTTGTTTTGCGAACTGGTGGTAACTTTGACGTTCATAAGCGCCTTCTCGGGGCCTAAACTGAATAAAGTGTTTTTTGAGTTTGATTTCGAGTTTCTACTTTTCTCGTATGTTCAAAGCGAGTTTTTCTATTGTTGAAAGTAATTTGTCTTAGATGATAGCATCAATGAATATGTGATTCGATGTTTACTGAACAGTAAGTTCTTCGTTACTTTAGAATTGTCAGTACAACATTTTTATATCTACATAACTATGTTTGATAGTTGTAATACGAATGTAGCAACAATTACTTCATTATATTTTAAATTGACAGGCCTGGCGGACGTTGTCCTGCCCTGATAAAAAAACAAGTATACTTATGTGCATGAAACGCTTAAGGCGGCTTGACTTTTTTCGATTCTTTCAACAATTATCATGATATTTCAACTAATTTATACAAAACCTTAACAAATTATATACCTTCCTAATGAACTCTTCCTTCTCTATCTATTGGGGATACAGACCGTATCACAATCCGTTTAGTAGTTTTAGAGTTTATCGTGAACATACAAACAGACAGAAACACAGACGACTTTGTTTAATAATATCTAAGTAGTGATAGTTAAAAGAATTAATTTGGTTATGAAATTCTTTTGTATCATTCTTTACAGTTTTATTTCTTGGTTCTAACTCAGAAGTGACTAGTAAACATCTAGAAAGCGTTACCTCGGTGACTTCAGGAGCTGCACCTTTACCAGCAGCAGATATTCAGAAGTTTTTAAATAAAGCAAAGGTAAATAGATATTATTATTTATAAACGAAAATTTATCTACAAGTGCATCTGATCCTCAGTAACAATGCGCTGGAAGATTATAGTGCGGTGATCATGGGAAGGTATTTGCTCTGAACTGTAACTGGTAATACAAGCCTTAATGGTATTTGGCAATATATAATAATATATTGGCGAATATCAATTCGATTTCCTCAGGTTCGAGCGCTGTCATATACCAGTTAATTTTTCAATATTCACGTAGATTTACTAATTTAAATTGGTAACATTGTCTGATGACGGGGAAAGAAAATATCCTGAGGAAACGTGTACCTGAGAAATGTTCTTAGTATCACTGTATATGGAAAAATATAAATCTGTGGATTTCATACAATCCATCCACACCTTTTTCGGTCTCCCTCTACCCCTTTATCCATCCACTTTTAAACTCAAAACTGTTCTTGTTACATGACTTTCATCTCTTCTCAGAATATGCCCGTACCATGCTAACCTATTACTCCTCAACTTCTCTGTCACTAGTGCTATTTCCAAACTTCCTTTGATGTACTCATTCTTATCTTATCCATTCTGGCTGTAACACCACACATCCATCTTAATATTTGTATCTCTGCCACATGTAATCTTTTCTCATCCGTCTCTTTTGTAGGCCAGCACTTGGATCCATATAACACGACTGATCTTATTATTGTTTTATACACCTACCTCTTGAGTTTCAACCGCATTCTTGGATCACAAATTACCCCACAAATAATATGGTGTATTAATAAAATCAGGAGTAAAATTTCAAAGCCTCGGATTTTTTATGTGTGATGAACTAGTAAGAAAGTTATATTCTTGCAGCGCGACATAGAATTTTGCCAAGGTTACGGTATGACGGAAGCAAGTCCACTGGTCAGCTTAACGCCACTCGGTGAAAAGCATTACGAGGAAGTCGGTTATGCTTTACCAAACATTGTGTTGAGAGTTGTTGATAGTGAATTGAAGGAATTTGGGACCTGGTGAAGTGAGTATTTACTTTAACATATCAAAAATAAATAAAATAAAAAAATACTTTATTTAATTTAGGCCCAGAGAAGGCGCTAATGAACGTAAAAACTACCATCGGAAAACGACCCCGCCATCGAGAAGAAATGGCCAGATACTCGATCTGGTTTATCTCTTTAACGTACATGTTTTTATAATACATTATATAATATGCTATAATCGTTTTTAGCGGATGCACAGAGAGAGGTGTCAATCCCAGATATTATTATCTTTCACATATTGATTCACCCTATAAAAACCTTTTGTCACTAAATCCCGCATGACATGGCGCTTGGACTTATAAGCATTCAATCAATTTAGTTTATTTGAACTTTAATATTTTTGTTCAGTAATCAGTTTCATTCACACATCCATCAGCAGCAACCCTAACAGAAACGTAAGAGAAGTAAAAGTAATAATACAAAAAAACAAAATCTCTTACATTAATTGGAAGGCTATTAAGGCTTGATTCACACCTTAATTTTTTAATATTTGAAGTATTCACTGAAGAAAATAGTGTTATAGTTTTGGTGGCATAATAGATGCAAATTGGCTTTCAACAATTTTGTTTCTCTAATTAGAAAAGTAATCATTATATATATGCAGATAGAGGTTCAAGAACGTCAATACTACTGGAGGCATCGGTATAGGATTGGATGCAGAATTTCCCATAGATGGTTCTAGGCTAATTATTTTTTGGCGTCGATTGTCCTTTTGTCAGTTTCTTAATGTCCAGTCAAGAGGCGTGGATCAGTTTGTATCATATATTTGCGAGAATCGGGGATTGACTGAAGACACTAATATAGCAGTTAAACTTTAATGTTATGAATATAGCCAACTTAAGCTTGGAAGATAACATATTGTGGAAGTTAATTATTAGTACTATTTCGTTTGTAATTATTAAGTTTAAATTACGAAAGCACTAAAATGTTGTTTATGAACTCAAGTCCTTTAGCTGAATAAAGATTTGTACACTATTTTCGACTTGTAAAAATATGCTTTTCACACTCTCATGTATTTACTTACATATTTATTTCATGACGAACTAGCGACTGGAAATGATATTAATTTGTTATAATATTTGCACGTTTAAAACATAATACCACCGTCTAACAGCAAGAACTTTAAACTTATCGGTATTTGTCGTGGAAAGGTATTGTTATTAATCTTGTGCCTTTCCTTGCAAGACTTCTTTCTCAACACTGGGGTATATTTATATTGGTATATATAATTACTAATAATTATAAAATTTAATATTCAATTATAACATTCAAAATTGTGAAGCGTTTTTTTTATTAATTTGGTATACACCATAGGTTGGAGAGTTGGTAATTAAAGGTCCAAACGTGATGAAAGGCTACAAAAACAACCGCAAAGCGAATGAAGAGGTATTCATAGACGACGGGTGGTATAGAAGCGGAGATTCGGCGAAAGTTGACGAGTCTGGTCGTATAACTATCGTTGACAGGCTAAAAGAACTTATCAAGGTAAATCGTTTAAATATGCTAGATATTTCTTATATATACTTCGGCTAATACTAAATTGTCAGGATTGTGTTTGTAAATACGTAAAAAAATCAAATACATCTGAAGTAATGATACGTGTCGGTATATAAACTAAATCAGTTTTAGCCTTGGACTGTTTCGTCATGGCTGAATTCGGATTTATGTTCGTCTATGACCTTGGCTTCTAATTCGGACATCACAAGTCCTAAATTTAGTCAGTTGTTGATTTTTTAGTTTGATTGAAGTGGATAATGTTAAAAAGCATTTGTTTTCAATTGTAAAGTGTACATTTAACAAAGAAGCGCATGGTTTAGAACATGAATTCACAATTACCGTTAATGAATAAAATTTAAGCGTTAGCGTCATCTGTATTTTAATTGTAAGAAAGTTTCTGTCTACCATTTTTATTCGGTTCCTCGTGCTTTGTGATTAGCAATTTAACAACATAGTTATAAAAATAGTAACTAGATGGCGTAAAATGGTATTCCAAAGGTTTCAAAAAGTTTCGTCATCTGTTTTTTATTTTAAAACAATTTTGTCGTTGTACAATTAACAAATTTTCTAAATACAAAGTATTGCGTATTCCTTATATTTTGTGATGTGAATATACGGATGTGACTATAAAAATAATCGCTAGATGGCATTCAAATAATAATTATATTTCAATCATTGACTTTGCGTTTTGCATAAAATGAACGGCTAAATTGAAAAAATATTATTGTTTTCAGTCCATAATATAGCCTATAATATATTAATAATATCTCTCTTATTTTTGTTAATTTATGTCATAAGTAATGCTAAACGTTTAAGTATAACTTTTTGGAAATTTTCAATAACAAATCCTATTTTTTTTAATGATACAACTTTTAAGCTGCTTATTATTTCCCTATTATAATTATTCAGGTAAAAGGCTACCAGGTGCCGCCGGCAGAACTTGAAGGCGTTTTAAAAGAACACCCCGACATATTCGATGCGGCCGTTGTTGGAATCCCGGATTCGAAAATGGGAGAATGCCGAAAGCTTACATAGTTCTAAAACAAGATACCAACACAACGGAAAGAGATATAATTAATTTTGTTAGCGACCGAGTCGCAGCCTTACAAAAGAATTAAAGAAGTCTCGTTTATTGATAGCATTCCAAAGAATCCTTCTGGGAAGATCCTGAGGAAAATTCTTAGAGAGAAAAATTAAAAGTATATTAAATTAAAAAAAACTTCTATAAAGCCGGCTCCACACGTTGGTTCTAACTTTAGTGCTCAACGTTCTTAAACCAACGCTGACGTTTGACGGAATAACGTTGGCTCAAACGACTGAGCCAGTATTGAGGGAATTAACGTTCGCGATGTTTGCACACGTTGGCGGATCACTCGTCAGATAGTCATCTACGTGGAAAAATAAAAAAGCTATAGACCTTATGGAACTTTACAAATTAGTAACAAATAATAATGTAAAAGCGACTATAGAAATTTCCATAAGATTACATTACCTCTGATGATTGTCAACGTGTGGACATCGCCGACATTCGTACTAATAACAGTTGGCGCCAACTGTTTGGCGCTGGGTAACTAACTATTCATTACTATCATTTTCAAACTCGCGTTCAAAAATATAGACGAGTTGTAATGTTTTAAAAAAGTAAGATGGTATACCAAACATACTATTGAGTAATTTTTTATATTTTGTTTAAAAACAGGTGTTACAACATTAAATATAACGGACAAATAAAGAAATGAGAAACGAATAGTGTATTATTCGATATCTGTTTCATTAAATACTTTGACTATCGACTGTTATACCAACACTTAATGGAAGACAAGAGCCAACTTTGAAAGTAGGGATAAGTTTTAATATATAAAACCTACACAAAATATACAAACTATTTCACCTGATCTTGAGACCGTAGTCTGGTGGAACTGTAGAGGCCTGACGAAGCCAACAGTGTAGGTCAGTTCGAAAAAAAAATGATCTTGAGATATAATAGTTGCCGTTAATCGCTATAAAATAACCTATTCTAACCTGGGGAGAAGCTGATGTATGTTCAAAACTGGGTAACAGGCAGTGCTAGGCTTATCCATAGCGTCGCCACAGCGCACTGTAAAGAGTGCAGCCACATTATCGAAATTTTGCATAAAATGGATAAACTTAGTAATCAATAATTAATTATAAATGTTTTCATCGGACTACTTAGAATAAAATTATAAGAAGTGTTTCCCTATGCTGTTAGTTTGTGTTGTTTTTCTATTTCCTCTTTGATACTGCCGTAGCTCACGTATTAGCTCGGCACTGGACTACTTAGGTTTTTCAACTCCTTTTACTTCGAGCACTCATGTGATTTGCGTTTTCTATAATTCCACTCATATTTACAACTCATATTTATTTGCAATTTTCAAATTAATACCGATTTTACTTTTGTACTCTCTCAAGCTCTTTATAATGACATCCGCATCAACGTCTTTGCAAGACACGTTCTCACGATACACTAGCTTATAATTTTAGACAATACTAATTCACAACAATCATACCTAGGCGCGCACACAAACCCTATGACATCACATTAAAAATAAATACGTACAGACATGCTCTAACCATTGTGACTCCAATCGTTGTTATTGAATTATTATTATTATGGTAGTTATTATCGATTGAAATCTGACAGTATTCTCTAACACAGGAAAATTTGACCGGCTAACACCTTAACATGGAGCGTATAGATGTTTTCAATCCAAAAGCGTTTTTTCTTTTGTTTAGAGGTAACCATTTTAAACAATAATTTGAAAATACGCCGTACCTGTACTGACTTTGATTTAGAATAGGCGTGACATTCGGAAGCACACCACACTATAATTCTTTCTACCACTACATACCAGTAGGTAATCGCTAATCTAAGGTTTTGTTGGCGACTAAATCCTATTTATAAGGCGTCTTATGCTCATCCTCAAGCGTAGTTAATAGCCACCTACCTATCAGACTGATTTCAAATGAGATCGCAGAACTATTTCGAATTTTTGTTATACTTTTCAAGTTTTAGCATTTGAACACAAGTTCAACTGACGTTATGTGGTCAAAATTATATGGTTTTATGAAACCACGATGCAAGTGTAACATTTTTTCGGAACGTAGTTATTTAAATGAAAAATTTGCGGAAAATTATTCGATTTTAAAAACTGAGCACAATATTTATTTAAAACGTTGATTCATTTTGAAATGAGCCTTGAACGCCGCCATATAGACCTTATCTGCCCTAAAAATCAAAATGATAAGCACTTGAGGGCGATAGTTAGCCACACAGGCTCAGAAAAATCCTTGCCTATGGTTTCATCGCGAACTTTCCCAACATTTAAATCCCGGTTCAATTCAGTAAAGGTTTTTGTCGTAACCTTTATATTATAACTCACCACTACAAGACGCTTTAGCATTGTAATTTCTTTACTATTCAACTGATCCCAATGTAGTATGTATACGTAGATATATTTAAATGTGAATGTGATTTTGTTTGTTAAACATTCACGCCATAACTACTCAACTGATAATCATGAAATTTTGCATACATATAGGTATACATATAGGTAGACATATAGGTTATAGGTACACAAAAAGACATAGTGTACCGTTCAGCCAGAAAAAGCAAATATTGTATGCGAAGGATATGTCAAATCTACATCGACTCGAACAAAGCTAATGGCTTTTCGGATGCCTCATTAAGAATTGAAAGTATAAATAAGCTATGCGTCAATAATATTATATTAACACATCAAAACAAAAAACGACCATAATATTCTATTAATAAAAATATGGCACTTTAATTTAAAATTTACATAACGATTTATATGCAGGCGCCAGTGTCTATATTACATTATTATTTTTGAAAGGAATTCACAGACGATTTATTGTAAATATATTCCACTAGGTTTTTAAATAACGCTTCAAAACAAGACGAGACGTCGGTTTTCTAGCTTATTTGAATACAATCGCAATGAAAATCGCATATCTGGGTGATATTTACGTTTCTATATTTGCTTGAATAAGTATACTGTATAACTATTTAAGGAGATATTTTGGCGCCGGTCGTCGGAATGTTGTTGTTTTCTTCAAACTTCTCAATTCGCTGTGGCTGTTAGCTAGATTGTTATTTTTTTTTATAAACAAAGTATATGTAAATGTCTGCTTATATTTTACCTAATCGACTTAACGTTTTAATAATTCATTAAATTGCGTTTTTGATTGACACGTTTGATCGGTTTTTATTTTTAATTTTTAAAAACGAATACGGATTCAATCGAACGTGATTGATTTGACGATATTTAAATTGATTAATCAAGAAGTATAAAAATATAAAGGAAATAAAATATCTATGGCTATTTATATAGATAGACTATAAATCCTTTTATCTAATAGACTGTTTCGAGCGTTTAAAATTCGAACGGTTTCTAATATTAGGAGAACGTTGCAATCGTACTAATTTATTTGAAATATAGTTCTTTTGAAGAACGTTGACTTAAACTACTGAACGTATACGCGTAAGAACATGGTCATTCTATGCCGACTTTTTTTCTTATATGGTTTTAGACATTTATCGGTTTCATTGACCCTTTGCCAAATACAGTATAAACTATATATATTATTTTAGCGGTAGTGGTCGTATGATTACCACTTTGCTACTTTCAGAAGGTTTGAAGATGTAAATGAAATATCTGACTCCGTTTGTGTAGACTAGTAATAGCTTTGGCAGCTGGATTACGAATCTCGTTTATTGTTTTTTTTTTTTTTTTTTTTTTCGAACTGACTAAACGCTGTCGGCCTAATGGGCCTTCACAGCTTCACCAGACTTTTAGGGCGAGCGCTTAGGGCACTCAGCCGAGAGGCAACAAGCTCAAGGGTGCCAGAATGGCCGAACCTCGGCTTGGGCAGTTGCCTTGGGATAAACGTGAATCGAACTAAAATATCTACATAAAATAAAATATCTATATGCCATACATGTACACTTTAGTGAGACACATATGCATACCTTCATATGTGTCACACTAAAGCGCACATGCATATAGTGCCTGATATTTTTGGCTAAGTTTAACTAGCCAAAAAGGTAAAACGGTCCCTTACAGAACCAGTGTACGTACCGTGTGAATGTGCACGTGTGTGGAGTGCAGTGTCGTGTGTGCAAGGAGCTAGTGAATGTGGTGTCACTGTATCGCGCTAGCAGCATGCTCGAGGGCTCCCGTCCGAGGGATCGAACCTAGGCTTAAGCTGCTGCCGAAGGAGGACGTGGCGGGTGTGCGGGAGCGAAGTTGACCGCCCGACCGTGTCGGCGTGATCGGTGGTTTCGGGGGCGTGGGCGCGAGCACGCTCTATTTAAAGAGTCGTCGGTATGCAGATCATTCGCAGCCGTTATGTCATCCGGGGGATCGCTGAAAATGTGTCGCGGTCGTCTTTTAGGATACTTTGCGGCGGGCTTGGGGGTGTAGTTTGCAGCAGATACCACTAACGGGTTGGGATGATTTGTGGCCTTGTCGAAATAATTAGCTGTGACGGACTTGATGTACGCTTGAATCGAAGTAATATCCAAATCCTTATGAAGATCGTCGTTCCGAACATAGTAGGGGGCGCCAACACATTTTCGTAAGAAGCGATTTTGTATGACCTGCAACTTTTCAAAATTATCTTTCGATGTATGTGCAAACACGGGGCAACTATACGTAAGAATAGGGCGGACACACGTCTTATAGAGAGTGAGCTTATGTCTGAGTGACATTTTGCTCGTTTATTGAAGGCGAGCAGGCATATTTAAATGGGATAGAAACAGAACACGTGTAAAGGATTATGGTCCGTGAAAATATAAGCATAAAAATAGATACAATATTAGAGCAATAAAATTAAAGTAACACTAGAAATGGACAATAGTATTTAGGCAATAAACTAATTTAAACAATAAGCAGAGATAATCCGCCGCATTGTGTGAGCGGTCTATTAATGAATACACAATGCACCCAGGTAGCATATGGTCGCCACCTGGGCGGAGAGTCTTTAATTGACGCGATTTTGAGTCGACTAATTTCGGACTTTGTAGTGCCGCTTCTGAGCCTTTGTCTGAATTCTTGTAGTACACACATAACACGTTTAATGTAGGTAAATGTGTGTCGCTACATTGTCATTCGTAATTATTAATTAAACTTCCTATATTGTGGAAATTACTCTAGTTCAATGATTCCCAAAGTGGTCCAGGTAGACCCCCAGCGGTCCACGAGAGACTCGATGAGAGTGTGCGTTGGTGTGACAAAGAAATGGGGGTTGTACAATTAGCAAGCGGGGGTCTATGAAAATTGGTCTATATTCCATAGTGTGAAGAAGTAACAATGCTGGCTTGACTAAATTTGGTAGTATTGAACCTGGAGGGGGTCCACCGGAACCAGTAAAATTTTTGAAATGGGGTTTAGGGGATAAAAAGTTTGGAAACCCCTGCTATAGTTTAAATAGTTTACGGATAAACTGATACATTCATAGCTTTATAGCGAAACAGTGATTATCTATTACGAAGAAATACAATATTTATTATCAGTATTATTGTTTAGGTTATCAGTAGGTATACAAAGTCACAGACTAAATCTGTGAGGATATCTGAGGTTGCAAACAAGCTCTTAGATTAATGTTAATTACCAAGAACACGCGTGCAATTACTATTGGATAGCAGTGTCATGGCCAGTAGTGTCTATTTATTATTACATTATTTATTTATTACATTTAACGGTTTTTTCTTTTTTTTTCCTATTTATTCCAACAGACATAAATTCCACTACACTAAACATCACAAATCACACCACACAACACATGTACGTCATCGTTTAGCGCACACATAACTCTCTGGGTCCTGAGTGAAAATCAGCGCTGGAGGATTAATCCCCTTCAGCACATATGCTGACTCAGGGCCCATTTGCCACACACAATGTACTTAATTGAAATTTTTTATTTGTAAATTTTTTTTTTATATTTATTTGTTTAGATTATATCTATGTATTAATTGTAGTAATAATTGAACTATGTGAGGTAAATAAATGTGTTTCTTTTTTTCTTTTCTAAAACAAAATCGTTATGTGTCGATGGAAAATATTGTTTGATACATACAATAAAATAGGAAGAAATTAAATGTATTGTTGGACGATCATTAATGAAAAAAATGGACCGGGGATCCTTTACTATAATTATTTACTTTAAAAATATAAATAAAAATAGATTTAATTATTATTTTCAATCAGAATAGTAATTGGTTTGTACGATGATGTATATAGTTCATACACTGTAACTATAGCAAGAAGTGTCGGAAAAAAGTCTTGATTACACTTTTTTCGGTTTCGCTACCATCCGCTCAGAGCGTGTAACGCGCGATATGGAACTTCGTCCCCAAATTGTTGAGTCCAGTTTCAGTTTTGTTGTGAAATGTTTACACTGTGTTTGTCGGAATCTGATTGTTGGTGACGCAGGGAGTCTAACGGAATATAATAACTTTATTTTTAAAACGTTATCTGTCTGTTGTCTATGTTATTAGTATCTAGTCTGTAGTAGTGTCTATAATAGTTCTTATACCAGTGATAGCGAACTCGAATACCTGTCAACTGACTATTTTACAGACTTTATGCAGATATATCAACATCGTGTTGAACTACTAATATGGTAGCAGGCTATTTTCTAACACTCGTCTGGTTCGTTACAATTTTAGAAATGAAAAATTTATGTCCAAATATCTATAGGCCATTTTTTAACAGTCTTCAAAAAAGGCAGTACTGTATTCGACCCGTACGTACGTATATCGGTGATTATCTGAAAAAATTATATAATATGTAATATTGGAGTTTTTAGTTGGAACTTAAATTATTTTTTAAAACTAAGGCAAACTATAATGTAAAATGATGTGAATAAAATATAATTTTACACTTTTGAGTTCGTGTAAAAGTTGGTTTTATTGCTTTAAAAAAAAAATTTAGACTCTTGGGTTCGGGATTGCCTGCCGAACGTTCTGTTTTCTTAAAAAAATATCTTCCGAATAAATGTGAGTAAATCAATCTTTTTCATACATATTCAATCTGAATTCTTTTTTTTTCATTTGTTTTGTTTTTTGTTCGTTTCCTTTTTTAATGACTTATTTATTTCATTCATTCATTCATATATATATACATATATATTATTCATAAATTGTTTTGTAAGCTGCATTTGATAGCTATCTCCTTTTCTAGACTTAAAATATCCATGTAGACGATTACATCATAATTTAACATCAAATGCAGTTGTGGTGTGATCTTTTTTAAATATCTACTGCGACGTAATTGTTAATACAATAAGAAAAACAGAATTATACACTTAAATACCATTTTTAATATGTTGGTTTTGTTCACAATGACTTTTAAAATGACCTCAGTAATAGGTATCGAATAAATATTGCATCATGGAAAGAAGAAGCGTAAGAATGTTGTGTCTTAAAAATGTTACAAGACGAAATAAGTAAAACTGTTTTTTTTTCTAAAGCGGTTGTCAATTGCACTTGAATTAAAGTTTTTGTAACTTATTTACGTACCTACATATATTAATTGATATTTATGTTTAATTTTTTTGCCATAGTAAATCGACGTAATGATTGCTGCATTTGATGTAAATTAAGCTTATTCCAATCTATAAAAATCAACCATCATCGTTAGTTCTTCTGATTTTGGTAACCAATTCTTATTATTAAAGATCAAGCCGATAAGGCTGTATTATAAAGTAAATGTCTCACTTCAGTGTTCTAAATAAATGGTGGCCACGTTCCTTAAGTTTTGTAGAGGGGTTTTTATGACGGAGCAGAATGTTATTTTTAGGGAAATACCGGGACATGAGTCCGTTTAATCATTAAGCAGCTATTTCCAAGCAATTGACTAAAATATTGAGTGTACTTATGAATAATAGATAAGCAGGAAAAAAAACTGTTAGCATGAAGTGTCAAACTAGCCAGATATCAGATGAGGAAAGTCCTAATTAGGTATGAACTAATATAAAAATAATGCATTCAGGAGACCAATATCTACCATATTATTATTACTAAATGTTGTATCACAATTATAAGCACATCATTAGCCTGATTCTCTAAAGACCCATTGTAAGGTCATTTGCCTCTTCGCGAAGGAAGGTATAGCCGCAATCACCACGCCAGCCCACGACGTATTGGCTATTTTAAACTCTGAGAAATCTACAGATCGATGTTTTTCCCACATATGACACATTTCTCAGGTTCAGGTTTCCTCACGAAGTTTATCTTCGCCGTCAGCCGTTAAATATACGCGAATTCCGAAAAATTCGTAGGTACATGCCGGGGTTCGAGCCTGCGGACATCAGATTGATATTCCATCGGTCAAATCACTAGACCACCACGACTTATAATCTCGTCACATACGTTTACAACTTGTAAAATTTTACACATCGGCAACCGACTACTAAATGTTTTCCAACGTAACCGGTCTTCTTAAAATAAAAACTATGATATAAAAACTTTTGGTCTGGCATATAGACATATTACTAGAATATAGATGGTTAATTTCATTTATTATACTTAATATAGACAGTTTTTTATTTCGATTATCGACTATACTTGGAAATAAACAAAGATTTAGATAAAGATTGAATAGGATATTGGATAGAGGCTAGTGTTGGGTAACACCAGATAGTAGAAAATTTTAAAACAGCTACATACTTATAAATTATTGGTTGAATTCTGTTGATTTCAATTACCACCAACTGTTAAAAATGTATTACGGTACTAAACGGATTTATTAATTGTACATGCTTTTAATTTGCTTCATTCGGTTACAAAATAAATAATCTTAAAAGTAATGATGTGACCAAAGGTAATGTGATTCTATTTTAGAGTTAGAATTTAGATTAGCAGTATAGTAAATTTGTTGAAAAACTTAAGACTACCTCCTATATGTTGTGAAAGGTATTGTTTCGTAATAATCATTTGCTTTATAATCCGATGTTTATTTATAGCCAGATAAGGATCCAATTTACAGCATGAACGCAAGTTTTACCAATTTTAATATTTTAGTTAGCATCTGCTTAGTTCAGTTGCCAAGGTAATACGATTTATGGTTAATCTATTTGAAGAAGTAAATACATATTTGCATACGGAGGATATGCACCAATAAGGTATTATGATTTATGAGTTATTTAATACTAATATTGAATCTTTCTCAGACTAAAATCCTTCATAAAGGCATACGATTGTCACACCAATGCAGGTTCTTAAAATGTACCTTGCACAAGTAA
Organism: Antheraea assamensis; assembly: GCA_035772565.1. NCBI lineage: Eukaryota > Metazoa > Arthropoda > Insecta > Lepidoptera > Saturniidae > Antheraea > Antheraea assamensis. Next base: position 241,866 of record JAQQSE010000181.1, on the reverse strand, counting down.
GGGCGTGTGTGAAGTTCTACTATAATCTTTGGTATATATCAACGAAATATCTGTTTAATACATATCCAATCCTTCAATTCCTCCAATTTACAATCCTTTTCCACCAAGCGACAACTAAACTTCGTGAGGTTTTTGCACTAATATGAGTTAAGAATTTTGGGTTGAGAAGCATTTAAGACGGCCATTTTTCCGTTTACATATAGCTTAAAAAGTTGTTAAGAAAAGACTAAACGGATCTGTCTTGTAAGTGTCCGGCCATTTTTATATTTTCATACGCGAGTAGATCATGATACCGGCCTCTTACCTTTACAACGGTCAGTCTGGCCCTTAATGTACTACGGACTGAGCGCTAATGGCTTATTTTTTATGTGTGTGTGGTTTTTTGGACCTTCCAACTAAACAATAAATATTTTGTGATTACTATGAGGACTTGTATGTGACGGTGCACCGTAAGAACGAGCTGCAACATACTAGGTTGTAGTGGTTTGCCTTATATGGAAATACCGGATTGAGGGTTGAACCAGGCCATCCCAGATCCATTTTGGATATTCGCGATAACAGCAAGTTTGTTCGATTATCGGCTTTATATTCATTTACCATCAGCTTAAATTGAACTCAAGTATATGACTGTACAATTATATAAATTAAGATACACTAAATAGTACATATAAATCTGCTTCTACCAATAGGTTTTATTTGAGTGAATGTTTTTTTTTTCATAAGATCAATCAGAATGCAATTATAGAAAACATTAAAATATCGACTAATCAATTTTGTAGTTACCTTGAATATACAATATTGGCTATTGAATCTCTACCAATACACATCTTTTAAATAAGATGCCAAACAAGAGACAACTAAATTAATAACAAATCACATCTATTACATTATATCAACTTATATTTACTTTTTTTAATAGGATGCCAAACGAGAGACAACTAAATTAATAACAAATCACATCTATTACATTATATTAACTTATATTTACTTTTTTTAATAAGATGCCAAACGAGAGTCAACTAAATTAATAACAAATCACATCTATTACATTATATCAACTTATATTTACTTTTTTTAATAGGATGCCAAACGAGAGACAACTAAATTAATAACAAATCACATCTATTACATTATATTAACTTATATTTACTTTTTTTAATAAGATGCCAAACGAGAGTCAACTAAATTAATAACAAATCACATCTATTACATTATATCAACTTATATTTACTTTTTTTAATAGGATGCCAAACGAGAGACAACTAAATTAATAACAAATCACATCTATTACATTATATTAACTTATATTTACTTTTTTTAATAAGATGCCAAACGAGAGTCAACTAAATTAATAACAAATCACATCTATTACATTATATCAACTTATATTTACTATAGGCACAACCATAAGTACATACATTGTTGTTGCTATCTAAACCAAAGGACGCGAACACTCCGACACCAATCAAACTCGTTTTTAAAGGAATTTATGCAAAATTTCCTACTAATAAATCAGTCTTGACACGATATTGCACACGAGATTGGTTTGTGAGCATATTTTAGATTGTAGAGTACCAACCTCCATGTATTGAGTAATTAATTAAGACTCTCTTTTAATATTCCACATGTTAAAAGTAGTTTTATACATTTGAGATTAATTGTAGGAGTGTATTCTTTTTTCTGTTGTTTACATTATAAATTATAATTATTTCATGAATAGTTTATTCTACTTTATTTTAGTACCTTAATTTATTCTTGATACAGATATATAGAAAATTAACTTGAAAGCGTTTTGAAGTTGATTATAGTTTTACAATTAAAACGTTATGAATTGCATTTAATGTATTTTTTAAGCAAAAGATGTATAACTTGTTACGTTCGTATATAAGTACGTACACTTACGTCTTTTTTCACTCTAAACAATGTCACCGATGCAGCATACATTTATATTGAATGATTTCTACTTGAAAAGATTAACAGATATTTTTATGACGTCATGAAGGCAAGCCTTCTAATCATAATTAGGCATATTATCTTAGATTGACTATAGATTAGTCACATTCAATTATAATTTAGTTGGTAATGGGTTTATGGTTCATATCATAGGTTTAAAATCAGTTTTGCACTCAAAAATGTTGTTCTGCTCATATTTGTTTTGCACATGTTCTTGCTAGTAATTGGTGTTTCGATATCTGTTTGTAATCAGTTTTTTATTTCTTAAAAGGGAAATCATTTTTAATTAAGAACAATGGATGATGATACACTTGCTATAAATCGCTGAGACAGAACTAATTCATATTCAACTCCATGATATTAATGTCCTTCGATTTATGACCAGGAAATATTTTTAAATTCTATAATATCCATAAATTCAAAACATAATATCACGTTGGAAATACCCAATTTCTCAGATAGTCCATTGAAAAGTTACATTTGGGGTTGCGTTTTTTAGAGGACGCAATTTTATTTTTTTGATGTGTAGGGGGGGTCAGTGTAAAGCTAAAATCAAGTTTGTGGGGTCGCCGCCCTTGTCCCACGGCCGCCATCTTGAAAATAGGGGTTGAAATGGTTATTACGATTTATCTCTTAAACTATTTATCTGATAAAAAAAATTATTAACATTTTTTGTTGCAAATTTAATCCTCTAAAACTTTGGTCCAGTACCTTTTTGTCGTAGAATTATAAATAAAAAAGTTATAAGCGAAAATGTTCACAAATTCGAGAAAAAAATTTATACTTTTCGATATAACTTTTTTTTATCATTTTACGAAAAAATGATATCAGACCATTTTTGTAGATCGTTTTTTAAGGATTACCTTTTATAAGCAACATTTTTTAATTAAGTCAATAGCTAAGGTTTTACAGTGCTCCGAAGTGAGTATTATTTTTCAGTAGTCTTAACTATACATATATTATACGTGTGTACTAATAATGTGTCATCAGTTATTTTCTTTTTTTTTTATTTCGTTATTATAATTTTCTTAATTTAATTTAATTTTCTCATGATGGAATAATAGAAAAAGCACGCTTAAAAATTCTAAATGCTAATAAAAAAAAATAGTTTTCACTGAAGTTAAAATCGTGTCTAAAATCATTCGAAATCGTCTTCACAATTAAAAACAGAATAAAATACATCCGCACGTAGAGAATATGTAGCACAACTGAAAGATATAAGTTGAACGACAACTTCAACACAATATCATCAGCTATTCTTACAATAAGAGAGGTTAGAAATAATAATAATAATAATAGCAGGCAGAAGTTCTTTTGCTCCCTCATGTTCTACCTGGACAGCATTCTCAGTAACGGCCATCAAATTTAAAATTATTTTAAAAATCAATAATTGTAAAATTCTGTAATGGAGTGGAAAAGAGCCAATAATTAATTATTAATAATATTGCAAAATTAATAATTAAAAAATTATAATAACAAAATAAAAAAAAAAGAAAATAACTGATGACACATTATTAGTACACACGTATAATATATGTATAGTTAAGAGTACTGAAAAATAATACTTACTTCGGAGCGCTGTAAAGCCTTAGCTATTGACTTAATTAAAAATGTTGCTTATAAAAGTTATTCCTTAAAAAACGATCTGCAAAAATGGTCTGATATCATTTTTTCGTAAAATGATAAAAAAAAAGTTATATCGAAAAATATATTTTTTTTTCTCGAATTTCTGAACATTTTCGCTTATAACTTTTTTATTTATAATTCTACGACAAAAAGGTACTGGATTAAAGTTTTAGAGGATTAAATTTGCAACAAAAAATGTTAATAATTTTTTTTATCAGATAAATAGTTTAAGAGATAAATCGTAATAACCATTTCAACCCCTATTTTCAAGATGGCGGCCGTGGGACAAGGGCGGCGACCCCACAAACTTGATTTTAGCTTTACACTGACCCCCCCTACACATCAAAAAAATAAAATTGCGTCCTCTAAAAAACGCAAGGTAAGGCCTAAAAAATGTAACATTTCAATGGACTAAGATTTCTCTTTTCAAATAAACGTTGCATGCACACCGTTCAATTGTTAGCTGTCATAATAACTCAGTGATACTAATGTGTCAGTTAAATGTGTTAACTTTTATTAAAATTTTTGTTCAATTTACCTCAATAGTTTTATATCCCAACTTTCTACCCGTATGCATTTGTTGGTGTGTTCTGTTTAGATTACTTCAAAACCTGCCTTCATTTTAAGCTAACTGACTAACCATTTCCAATGGTGTCGCCTAAAATCACATATGAATATACGCAATATTCGTAATTTTTTATTGGATAATAAAAATATATTAATATTCATTAAAACTAGCATATTATGTCCGTTGTCTGTTATCACATAAGTTCATCAACTTTCATGCTATTTAATTACAATTTTATATTCGACGTATGTCTAACTAAAATATTGATCATCATTTCTTCATACAATATTATTTTGTCAAGTATGCTTAGCGCATCGGAATAAAATTGCATCATGGCTGTATACGATTCATACGATGAGGTGAGAAATTTTTTGCACATGCGCTGCCTTTTAACAATGCGTGTCGCCGTAGCAAAGGATAGAACGAGATAGACAACGCTGTCAGTGACGCGGGAAAAGATACATATGGACGACCACGCTAGTCGGTTTGAGCGCTACGAATATAGCAGAAAGTTCGAGTTTATTCGTAATATAATCGAGACTTGTTACAAAACAAGGGTAAAAAATATTATTATAGGAGTCCAAAATTAGCATTAATTTATCCATAAGTTATATCGATGTCATACATATAATATAATATGTATTTATACTTAAATATGTGTTCTGTGTAGCAGCTATATTCAGCGCGAGGAAAATGTTTGGCGAGAACTGTATTTTTATTAACCCATTCTTATTTTCAGAAAGATATAGAATTTCAAATTTTTTTTGTGATCATCGTATTTTGTGATCTCTGAGTTTGCGTAAAAGGTATTTTAATTTTTTTATTATTTATTATTTTTCATTAGCTTTTAACTTCCGATTAATTTATTCTTATTATATGTATTTATTTTAAAAGTAATGATTAATTATAGATCTTCTTAGAAACATAACGTAAATAAATAGTGAAAATAGCAGAGAAACTCGTTTGTTAGTCGGGAGATTAATGTGTTCGTTGTGATTTATATTTAAATGAATATTAATGCGTTAAGGTTTACGATAAATCAAAGAAGATTTTCTTTATTGGCTCAGTCACGTTGAATTATAATACATAATAATAGTAGAATTATGTATTAATCGTGTGTCATAATCAAGTTATACTCTTTTTGTTGTGTGTGGAGATACATTAGTAGGTAATGTATATTTGCGGTTATAATATGTTGACGTTAATTATTGTAGTATAATTTAATGCGATAACAATAAATGGTATCGAAGCATAGTTAGAAATATATACCAAAAATATCTCAATGTTAACATTAAAATAGAACGTTTGGATTGTACCAGTTATAAAAACAAGTTATAGCAAAGCAAAGATAGTGCTGCTTCTTATACGATCCGGTACGATCTTATACGATCAGATAATTTTAGTATTCATAGAAGCAGTCTAGATTTTATAACATTTAATTTATGGAGAGAAATCAAAACTTAGTAACGTGATGACAGTAATAGACGCGGATTGCATAGCATAAAACTATTTACTCTTTGTTCCGTTATTCAGGAATAAAACATAGAATACCTTTAAACATCACCTTCTTTTCTTCTAAAGATTAATTATATTTATCTTAAATAAAGTGTATTAGTTAAATTGGTCACATAGTTGAGTGATGTATTTAGTTCACGGTGATGTAGTAGCATTACAATGTTTTGTGGATTGGAAATTAAAGCTTGTTGTGAAATGTGAATTAATTTTATGAAAAGTGTCAAAAAATACTTTTATTACATTGTTTTAAGTAAGACACAAATGTCGTATAGAAAAAACCTAAAATAAATATGAGTCGTTCCATACAAGAAATGACAATTGTATTTACGTGAGGAATTTTTATATTGATCGTATTATTCATAATCATGTTAATATATGTATATATATATATACCTACTATAAATTCCATAACGGTGAAACAGTTATGAAGCATCAATTTTAATTATTCACATCTCTGACGGTATATTTTAATCGTTGGTCTGTGATTCCTAAAGTGGTCTAAATCTACTCCCAGGAGTCGGTCTATGACGACTAACAGAGAGATAGATGTCAGCGAAAAACAAAAAATTGGATTCATGAGATGCAAATAGAAGCCAACGATAATTATGTCTTGTAAATCTATACAGATACTGTCTATTTTAATAACACTTCTTTATAATTTGAAGACTATGTAAGTAAATGATAAAACCATTTTTTCAAAACATATTTGAAGTTGAGGAATTGGCAAAAAGTCAACATTAGGTAATCAGGGATATCTATACATAACCGAAAAATATGATAAGTGGTCTATGAGACAAAAAACATTGGGGACATATGATCTAAGTCATAACGCGAAAAGTAAAATAAGTACGCGAATAATTATATACTAAGTTTCAGGAATTCGGTATCTTAACTCTGTCCTCTGAATACATCCTTGATAATCTAATGTACCTCCGCAAAAACTTATAAAAGCTGAATTCAGTGAAAGACCGAGGAAAAATTTAAATATTAGCAACAGTGACAAATTGGCAATCCCATGTAAGTTAGTAATTCTAGTAACAGGTTTTTAGCTAATAGTGTTAGGTCTTATAACAAAGTCCCAGAGCATTTTACCGATTTTCCGGATAGTTAGTTCAAACACCACATCAAGCCGGGTTTAAGGTGTACAAGCTATTATTGGGTAGGTTAACAATGGTGATGTCTAGAAATAACGCCACTCGAATGTAACTTACCAATGATTATTAAAATATGTCGTATGAAAAAGATAAACCAATAGAGTTTCTTGCCGATTCTTCTCGATGACTGGATTGTCTCAGTTTAGTTTGGTGGTAATTTTGACATACATAAGCGCCCTCGCAGTGCCTAAATTGATTAAAGTATTTTAATTATGATTTTGAGTTTCAACAACATCTGTGGGCTTTGTTGTAATCATAACGGCCTTTAAACTTCGAGAAAGAATCTCATTAGCCATTGAGTATACACAGGCTGATTAATTTACACAATGTGTCATTATCATTAATTTTAAATTATTAATATATAAATAAACTTCAGTTGTAGTAGTTCATTGCTTAAATTAATAGTTATACATTACTTTAATTTACACATATAATAAAAGAATAACGAGAAGAAATCTGTACATTAAATATATTTAAGAAAAAATACTCTAGGACGTCTGAGAATCAATGACAGAATGCATTTCTATTGTTTTTAGAATTTTGTCTGTCTGTCTGTGTGTCGTTTGTATGCGTATCAAGCATAAACTACTGGACGGATATTGACGAAAATTGATATGGTGGTAGATTATATACCGGTATAACCAGTACACCGGTAAAACACAAAAGAGAAACAATTTACGCAAAAGCTGCTGGACAGATTTTGGCATTGCTGGCTGTTTTTTTGAGTATCGCACCGTATATCTGAAGTCAGAATTATACATTCACAGTATGAGCAACTACTAGACATTTTAGTGCCACGCCACGCCACGAAGAACAAAATCGTTCATAAAGGGTCGATGCCGAGTTTGGATACGCCTATTTCTCTATGGTTTTATTAATAACTGTGTTTAGAATTGAAATTCCACGCGGACGTAGTCGCGAGCACGTCTAGTATTTTGATATAGAGTGCGTAACTGTAATTTGAAATGTTTGTATAAAGTTTTCCAATATGGGTATAAAAACAAATAATGATGAACAGATTTGTTGATCTAAAAGAAATTAAATGTTGCCTAGCTAGGGATCGCCACGTCTCCTATTAGTATTGCTTAAAAATTCGTTTTTATGTAGAAAAAAATATTAAAAATTATATTCAAGTAAAATTCAAAAGGTCCTGTTCACAATCATTCGACATTCGATGTAAAAAATATGTTTGTTTACATTAAAAAATATTTATCGTGCATATATCGATGTCGCATTCTTAGTATGGTCTCACCCATACTAATACGCTTTACAAAAAGTCTTTAGTGTTCGTTGTGTAAACATTATTTGTTTATATTTAAAGCTTAGTGTAAGTTCTAAGCGTTTGGTTATAATATTAGCGATAATAAATAAATAATATTACATGTACATATTTCTTATAAACTTAAGTTTTCGTGCAGAAAAATTAGTTTTAATTTCATTGATCTTTACCTACAAATAATACTTTATATATGACATGAATTATAATGAATTAATTTACTGAACATATAATTGGTTTTTACCAAAGCGAAAAGATAAGAAAAAATATGTGACGAATTAGTAAATAAGGCAAAAGAGGATATACATATGTCATATATCATATGTGATTCATAGCGTAAAAATGTATTTAGGACAGGTTGTAATTAAAATCCTGTTTGACAAAAGTAAACTTTGACATGATGAACACCGGTCAACGTGGTACTGCAGGATTCGGGATGACGAGTAATATCTGCCCGCGTATAGTTCTGTATAATTATCATAGAAATAATATTTTAACAAGAATTTATTGTGGTATAAATATGAAAATTGATATCAAGTACATGAGATTATTAAATGCATTCCATTTCAGCTGTATCGACACTTAGCAGTATGTACTAGCAACATTTACTACTTTTGGACATTATGATATGAAGCAATGGCTTAATTTAAAAATAATGTTTTGAAGTTATACTTCTTTTGGCGCGTTAGGGAGAAATGATCAGAGTAAATTTTTACGATGCGCGCGCACTCCATCACGAAAAACCGGCACCCTGAAGTTAGCTATAGTCAACATTTTCGTTTCTTCATAACAGATGTCGCTAAATTTAATCAAAAAAAGTTACCAACAAAGTAAAAGTAAGGACATCTACGTATGTTTGCGTGAGAACTAACAACTGTATTCACAATATTTATTTTTTCTATTGTTATTGTCGTTTTTTCTAGAAACGTACAATAAGGCGAAAGATAACATTTTTGAAAAGATTTTTATCTTGTTAGGTCAAAGAAGTATAACGCGTGTACATAAGTACACACACACTTTTTTTTTAATGCTTTATAAGTTAGCGTTTGACCACAAAGCCGTCTGATGTTAAATGATGATGTAGTCTAAGATGGTAGTGACACTACACCTAGAGGGAGACAGGTTCTGAAGTGTAGCTGCCGGAACACACCAACAGGTGCTTGGTGATAGATTTTCAACTTGAGGGTTGTAGCTAGCCAGGAGTGTTTTAAAAAAAGCTCTACCACCATGGTATAGTTTCATCACGATGTTTTCACCGAAAGCTCCGACTCAGTTGCTAGGATTCGAACCTACGTCCTTCGACGCTATGTCCGACCACGCTATCAAGTAAGCCATCATCCCTTCAATCGCATGTGTTAATTATAATGGGTTGAATATAACGACACAGTCATAATATAGTGCTGAAGACATGTACCTAGTCATAAATATTATTGTACACATGTATATATCTCGAAAATATTTGTCCTTGTTGTTGTTGACAATAATGTTTCCAGTTTTTTAATAGTTACACTTTTTTGGCGTGATTGGGAAAAATGTAGAGAGTAAATTTTTGCGAGGCGCGCACACACCGACACCTAAAAGCGACACCATGAAATTGTTCGGTGAAAGTCTGTCAAGTTTTAGTGAGAACTGATAATTGTATATAAATCTACAACACGTGTTTTATGTCAACGGAGATAATAAAATGTATTCATACAAAGTTTTAGAATGTTAAGGTGGATATGTGGTGTAACTAGAACCGATAAAATTAAGAATGAGTGTATGAATATATCAGAGGAAGTTTGAAAATAACCCCAACGACAGAAAAGTTGAGGTGGTTCGCATGGTATGGGCATATCACGACGAGAGATGAAAGCGATGTAACTAGAAAAGGTTTTAAGTATACAGGTACATGGTATATGGGAGTATAGGAAAACCGAAAAATGATATGTGTATAAACGGTGTCAATACTGGGATGACATCTGGCAGGGGAGAGTTGAAAAGGAAAACATGTTGTACCGACCCTTTTTTTTTTTTTTTTTTTTTTTTTTTTAATGTGGGAAGAAATCCTTCATTGGACACCCACAGCCCTGGGGAGCTGTGGGGTGTCAGACTCTTACTGACTAAAAAAACCCACAAGATACCGTCTGCCGCGCTATGGAGTGGCACGGGATCGAGCAAGCAAGCACCATGCCACCCCGGCGACAAGGCCCAGCGCGAACGCCCTGACCGCGACGACAGCCCGGTCAAGCTGCCTACCCGTCTACCGAACCAATGTGCAATGGAAAGTCAAGTCCCCAGCCCCTTCCCTCCTTGGTCCGGTTTGGCAGTCAAGGGGTCACCCCCTCCAACCACCACCACCTGTAACTTTTTTACGTGGTTTTCTACCACGGTGACTTTTTAACGAGGTTTTCTCCCTCTCCCTCCGCCCGAAGGCCTCCCCTCTGTCACTTTTTAATGTGGTTTCCTCCCACAGGAACTTTTTAATGAGGTTTTTCTCCCTCTTCCTCCGCCCGAAGGCCTCCCCTCTGTCACTTTTTAACGTGGTTTCCTCCCACGGTAACTTTTTCTTGAGGTTTTCTCCCTCTCCCTCCGCCCAAAGGCCGTCCCTCTGTCACTTTTTAACGTGGTTTCCTCCCACGGTAACTTTTTAACGAGGTTTTCTACCTCCCTCCGCCCGAAGGCCCCCCGTCTGTTTTTTAACGAGGTTGTCTCCTCAACACCCGTAACTTTTTAACGTGGTTTTCTCCCACGGTGACTTTTTAACGAGGTTTTCTCCCTCTCCCTCCGCCCGAAGGCCACCCCTCTGTCACTTTTTAATGTGGTTTCCTCCCACAGGAACTTTTTAATGAGGTTTTTCTCCCTCTTCCTCCGCCCGAAGGCCTCCCCTCTGTCACTTTTTAACGTGGTTTCCTCCCACGGTAACTTTTTAATGAGGTTTTTCTCCCTCTTCCTCCGCCCGAAGGCCTCCCCTCTGTCACTTTTTAACGTGGTTTCCTCCCACGGTAACTTTTTCTTGAGGTTTTCTCCCTCCCTCCGCCCGAAGGCCTCCCGTCTGTTTTTTAACGAGGTTGTCTCCTCAACACCCGTAACTTTTTAACGTGGTTTTCTCCCACGGTGACTTTTTACCGAGGTTTCCTCCCTCCCACCGCCCGAAGGCACACCCGTCTGTAACTTTTTAACGTGGTTTTCTCCCACGGTGACTTTTTACCGAGGTTTCCTCCCTCCCGCCGCCCTAAGGCACTGCCGTCCGTAACTTTTTTACGTGGTTTTCTCCCACGGTAACTTTTTAAGGAGGTTTTCTCCCTCCACCCTCTGACGGGCGAACCGAAGTAGGCCCGTCCTTACCCCATCCCCTGTCCCCTCTGATAAGCAGAGGGGTACTGCGAGGGGCGCCGTCTGCCGGGGTATACGCCCCGACCCGGTTCTGGAACCGAGCCCCAGGAGTGTTTATCGGCTCTCTAGCCTAGATCCGTAGTGTTCTGCTAGACAGGGTCACCTCGTGTAGGATGTGGCTCTTCACCACGCACTGACGGTCTTGGGAGGCAGGCTAAGGCTCCACGAGGGAACTGTATTCGCCTGTGGGTCCACCCCCTGCGGTTCCGAGGTACAAGTATCTCATCCCCACTTGACCCCATGTTGTACCGACCCTACTTAAGTGGGATAAAGGTAAGATGTTTGAAATATACATGTTTATTTGTGTATATATGATGGTGTATGATAATTTATCGTGAGTGTTCGTGATAAAAATGATTTTTCATATTATAATCTTTTTAAAGTGGGTTTATTGATTTGAGGTTAATTGTCGGTAAGTATTCTTTTTATTTGCTTAAACTATCAATTATTATGATTATATTAGTATCCTTGATTTTTTGTGTAATGATGTGTGTATTTGTGAATCGACGTGTTAATGTACCATCCCTAAGTCCAACCTCCGTCCGTTCCAACCACCTACACCACATAATTACTCGGTCTACGCTTGAAGTCTGTTGTGTTTACGCACATGGAAAGAATTGCTGAAAAGGACCCAACAAGAACGTGGACCACGTGAGTACCTTTCTTATATATCCTACACCCATTATCACAAATATGAGGTTGTGGAATCACAAATAGGGGGTAGCTCGCAATTGTGACGAGGGTGGGGGTCGGAACTACTCCCTATATCCTTTTTTTTGGCACATTCTTACTAATTTCAAATATTCAAAATACAGTCCACTATTTCATCGTTCCACCATTCTCAATTGCATTTAATGTCTTTTTTAAACTAAAGAAGTATAATTTCTTACGTTTGTACAGAAGTACATACATTCGTTTTTTTATATTGATATGGTAATTAGGCTTTTTGTTCATCTTCATCTTCAACTCATCTATACATAAAATAAACAAAGTTGTAAATGAGTTCTCCTAAAGACTGTGTTGAAATGACTAATGCCCATTATCTTACTGAACTCAGTACTGGTGTTTTTAAAATAATTATGATGGTGACGTTTCCCCAGGAAAACCTGAAACAGATTTTATCTCCAAAAAGTATTTATTATATGACATAAATTAAAATGAATGAATACTAAATATATAATTGGGTTTTACCGAAGCAAAAAGATAAGAAAATACATATGACGAATTAGTAAATAAGGTAAAAAGAAGATCGCAAGTGACACTCACTGTTACAATATAAAACTACAAGCTCATCTGAACGGCGGACAGTTGAGTTCTGAAACTCAGGACACATCAAACAGACATTATTGTTTTAAATTACCTCCAACTTATATCATCATGAAAATGATTTCGAAAATTTTAATAATGACATTGGTTATTTGTATAGTTAACGCTGCGACTAGGAGAGAGAAATCTGGTGAGTTCTCTTAATTCCTTAGTTTTTAATGATTCTAAAAAGAAAAGTTTAGTATCATATTGTTTAGTATTCAAAATTAAAGGCATAAACATACCATTTATTATATGGTAGAAAATATATAAGGTTCTGTATTTCAAATTCTTCTTGTCTTGATTCCAGCTCACAAGGAGGGCTGTTATATAGAAGAAGTAAATGATGTAATTCCTTTTGGAACTACGGTCAACCCGATTGGATATTGCTATACTATTCACTGTGAGAATAGATCGGATTCTGGTGCCGTCATGGTCAGTAAACTTGGGTAAGTATCTTTGCTTATTTTGTCGGATATTGGTATCAGTGATGTCTAAGTTCATAGCGATAAATAATTGATTTATGTGACTACTTAACCAAAAATCTTTAGAACTGTGTCATTATAAATTTGTATTTGTATGTGTTTTTCATATAATTATTCGTTCTGACATCTATACATTATCCAAATGTCTTAGAACCTTTAGAATGATATCAGCATAATTTGCAATGTGATTTGTTCCTAACATATAAAGGAGCATATTAATAAACCTATTTTAGTGTTAAAATGTTATTAACACAACTTGAGTTAAATGTTTTTAAAATATATAACTACGTATAAAAAATATGTACAAGTTAAATTTCACCAATATTGTGATCTAAATATTTTGTATTCTCTTTAGGAATAGCCATCACTTTTAATACATAGTTATTATATTATATATACATATTGAAAGCCAATAGATTTTGTTCACATTAAAGTTATTTTAATTACTTGTCACTAATACCGTTTTCTATTAATTTTTACGATTCCAAAATTGCGAATGAACTTTGCAAACTCTTTTTCTATGATTACAGTTGTGCTGAAGCTGCCACACTTGAAAAAAATTGTCACTTGACGAAGACAGACCTGTCGAAGCCTTATCCGGAATGTTGTCCATATTTCAAATGTGACTAAGAAAATGATACCGACGTAACATATGTTATAATATTTAAATATTGTTTTGAAAAATTATAATCATAATGATGTTTAAAACTAAATTGGTTTGGGTTTATATGTTCATTTAAAATGTATTGTTCTTTAGAAAGAAACTACAGTGTTAGAACAGTAGTTATTCGGATTCTAAAAGTTAGTTTATCGTAAAATTTCAATACTTATCTGCATTAAATTTTTATTATTCACAAAATCAGTTTTATTTTGTTTCATAAATATTGTGTTAGCTAGTAAGCAGATTTTATTAGGTCCTTACATATGAAATTAGCGTTTTATATTGAAAAAGAAAAACGCAAAAATTATTTTGTAATGTACATATATATATATATTAATTTCAAAGGATTAACTCTTAATATGGATATTTTAAGAACGAATTCATATATGTTTGTAATATTTTGATTTATTTTGATTTGTTCTGAACCTCTATTGTTATTCATGTTCTTTCATAGTCAGAGAAGTTGAGTTGCTTATCTAGATAGACATAGAACTTAGTTTAGGTTTGTGTGTGGTGACTATCGGGTGATTAATAAAAGTTCTTTTTTATATATTTCACATTGTCTATTCTTGTTCGGTAACAGCAATAATAATAATACACCATTTTATATCATCTTACTTAAGAACGCTTAGCTTGTACATCTGTACACGTACATTCGCGTACATGGTTACAGACGGACTGTGGACTGTGGAAAGGCAAAATGATGAGTGAGACTTGACACATACATATCTATAGCGTGCACTTATAAACATGCATGTGTGAGTCCCTACACTTAGAATACGTTACGTGTACTCCGCTGTATGATTCCATGGCTGATAAGGTGCAATATTTTTTTTATATTTTATAGTTATTTTATATCAATACATAGCCAACTTAGAGTTAAAAATATTTGAAATTGTAAAACAACTGAGCATGCAAAAGGTATGATCTGATCGAAAACAACACGACAGACCATTGTCTCTGTATATTTTAAACACTAGTGTTATTTTTGTGATTTAGCAAAGTGTCGCGATGGGAGGTGCGCGTGTTGTTTACAGATTCATTGCTAAGTGCATATCACGGCGATATATGTAAAATTTACATAAATCTCAAGAAAAATGATTTACTTTAGGAAAGCGCGCTGATGATTTGAAATGCGTGAAAATAACGTACTAAAATCATCTTATAAATACGCATATAACAAGAATTAGGAACTTAGTGAGCGCTTTTTATAGATCATGGTTTTACCGATTACTTAATAAATAATATACAAGTAATAACACATTAATGACAACAAAACATAAAATAGCATTGACATGTAAAACCATGCAATCAAAACAAATGGTTTGGAAATTATTGGAACGCTGATATGATAAATATGCGATTTCCAAATTAGACTAGAACAGGGATTGGATCGCCCTTAAATAAATATAATGACTGCGCTCCAGATAATGAGATGTGTTTCTGGCCTGCATCTCATTGATCAAATACGGAGCATGCAGACGCTTTAGTAACGCTTTCATTTCGACGCATAAAAGAAGAAATTTTGGAATATGTCAACTATTAGAAATTAAAAAATCAATGTCACCGCAACCACATAACCGCATTAATATTAAGAATTATAACAAATTTATTGACACCGCAGCTATATACCGCAGAGATATATGTTTCCGCTCTACAATTAGAATTATAAAAATTATTGACACCGCTTACATATATCATACCGCTCATATATATATTTCGCTTTGGGCAACGCAAGATATATTGGAGAAAATTATACGCCAAAGAACCACAACACGAACGCTCTCAAGAAAAAGGCTATTTATTATTTTTGTACCGTTCGTACTGACATCGACGCCGCTGCTCCATACGAGGTGCTGAGTTTGCAGGTTAGTGCACGCTTTTTATTTGGGGTCTTTGTTATTATATTTATTTATAGGCAAGACCACCAACCGCTCTACGCTCTCTCTCTTCATTTCACGCATTTTTATACCTTTTTATTTTCACCGCATCCTTCCTGGTGGGACCTATTTACACGGTCCCATCAGCCCCTTCATTGGTCCTTCGTAAGCCGGATACTTTCCACGTGCATATTACCGCATACATAAGTTGTGTCCCTTATTTGTCCGCATATATATTTCACGCTTTAAATTTTCCGCTTTCACAATTCTTTTGGTTCTCCATATTCGCAATTATTTATTAGTATAAGATTCACGTAATTATAATTGGTGAATTCTTATAATTACGCTTTTCCTTTACTTTTATTATCGCTATATTTCAAAATGGCCCAAGCAAATGCGCAATTCTCTCTAGCTAAGCTTGAACAGAAAAAGGAAATGCTCTTTTCCCGAATCAACCGCATCTACAATTTATCGAAAAATATTATATCTTTCGATTCCCGCTCCAACGAAGATTTCCTTACTGAATCTGAAACCATCGACGATTTGCAACATAGATTCGAAGTTATTATTGATCAAATGAATGATATTAAATTAACTTTAAAACCAGATTCTAACGTCGACTATTCGAGTTTGGAATCCTTTGACGATTTATATATACGTGTAAAACGCGTGCGCAATAAAATTTTAAATAATTGTTCTACGGTTTTACCGTCGCGATCCGACAGTAATGAGTCCGCTAAATTCATAATAAAATTACCGCCTATTGAGTTACCGAGTTTTGATGGAAAGATGGAGAATTGGCCTGTTTTTTACGAGTCTTTTAAAGTTAATATACATGACAATGAGCAATTGTCAGACTCGCAGAGGGTTCAATACCTCATAGGGAAATTAACGCATGACGCATTGAAGATAACCGCCGGAATATTGCCTAACGGTGATACATATAATATTATTTGGGACAACTTGGTAAAAAAATATCAAGACAAACGTGCATTAGGTACTCATTATTTAAATAATATTTTAGACATAGAAAATTGTTCATCTACATCAAAAAGTTTAGAACATTTCATAGAAAATTTTACGTCATCCGTGTCTGCTCTTAAATTATTAGACATACCGGATTTGACAGACTTCATATTATTGCATTCCGCATTGAAAAAATTAGATATTGAAACCGCTCAAACATTTGAAATGTCAGTTCGTAGTGTTGAAATTCCGACTACTGAACACTTAATTAATTTCGTTCGAGATCAAGTTAAGATCTTGGAACGATCAAACACGGTTCACTCGCACTTCAATACGAAGAATCCATTTAGTGAACCAAATAATAGACCACCCGCAAAATTAAATGAATCACGCGAACGTAATACTTTTAAGAGCTTCTTCGCGAGTGACAACGCGTTTATCTCGGGTGCCGCTGTGTCTGCTTTAGCACCTGCTCCTACTCCCGCTCCCGCTTCAGCTCCCGCACCCGCTCCTACTTTGCTCCTGTTCCCGCTTCCGCTTCCGCTTTTGCTCCCGCTCCCGCTTGTACTCCCGCTTCCGCCCTCGCTCCCGCTTCTACTGGCGCTCCGGCTCCCGCTTCCTCTCGTGTTTCCGCAACCGCGCTTATTTCACGGTCATTTTGTGTTTTTTGCAATAACAATAATCACGTCCATCTTTATCGTTGCATGAAGTTTAAGAATTTATCAACGACTAAAGAACGATTTGATTTTATTAAATGTAAACGCGGATGTATCAATTGTCTAAGTACTTTCCATACTTCATCGAAATGTAAATCGTCGTCTGTTTGTAAAATATGCAATAAACGACATCACAGTCTTTTACATTTTGATAAAGATGTTTCTACAAATAAGCATTCATTTATATGTAAAAAACATAACCGCGATATATCTTCTGTGCAATGCACTCCTTTACCGCCATCCGTTGTTCCGCCAACGCAACTTGCGTCTTCTTCATTTACCGCATTAACCTCGAATGGCTTCATTCATAAAATTCCGCAATCAAAAAAATTACCTAAGACGCAGCCACTATCGGTTGAAAAGATGGTGTGCAAAAATATCTCTTCTGCATCAATTACTTGTGATGAAAAAAAACGATACGCTTTTCTGAAATACTGTAAATACCCGCCTGAATTTCGCAATACGCCAATCTTACCAAGTAGCAATACTTACCCGCATCATTAAATTATTAAATTTGACACAGAAGGTAAACCTTCAAAACTTTGCTTGGGAACCTTCTAGTGGTATTTCTATCTTGAAATCCGCTTTAATATAGTTTTTGTAATAACTCGCTTATTTTATTTACTTTCTTTTAATCGTTATATATTGTTGTCCGCTAAATTATTATTCACCAATAACAATATGTTGAATAATACATATATATGTTGGGTAAATTACTCCCGACCTTTTATAAGATATTTTTCCGCTAATGCAAATATTCTCTTGATCAACGCTTTATAACGCTTTGAAATATTTTAAGGCTATGAATTGCCAGTTATAAACTCTCGTCTCTTTAACTTAGTATCATCATATGAACCGCACTACAAAATCACAGCACCCGCACCTTTCAGGTCAACGTTATTACAATACCTATCGATTGCTAGTTTATCTGACCACCGCATCAATCTTGCACAGTGCAAAGGCTGTTAGATAACACTATAGTCTTTTAGCGAAAAGTGACGCTTTGACTGTTTGCGTACACCACAGCCAGTACGAAAATTGGTAATTCCAGATGAATTAGTTAGAGTTGAAACTGTCGTACTTGTTGGACAGAAAAATTCTCCACCTTTAAGTCGATCCATTGGTGTCATAATCGCTGTTTATCCCGTTGCTGATCGTACAGTTAGAATAGCGACGGTAAAAACGAAATTCGATAGTTTTTTTAAACGCTCTATCGTCAAAGTATTTCCGCTACTGAATTAATAAATTATTACTAAATATTTTAATGTTAACCGCTTTACTAAATATGTTACTTTATTTCTACATATATTTTCTTCTCCTTTTTCTCTCTTATCAATCTTCTTCTCATACCTTCATAATTCTTTTGAAAGTTCTTTGAACTTTCAACGCGGGGAGCATGGATCGCCCTTAAATAAATATAATGACTGCGCTCCAGATAATGAGATGTGTTTCTGGCCTGCATCTCATTGATCAAATACGGAGCATGCAGACGCTTTAGTAACGCTTTCATTTCGACGCATAAAAGAAGAAATTTTGGAATATGTCAACTATTAGAAATTAAAAAATCAATGTCACCGCAACCACATAACCGCATTAATATTAAGAATTATAACAAATTTATTGACACCGCAGCTATATACCGCAGAGATATATGTTTCCGCTCTACAATTAGAATTATAAAAATTATTGACACCGCTTACATATATCATACCGCTCATATATATATTTCGCTTTGGGCAACGCAAGATATATTGGAGAAAATTATACGCCAAAGAACCACAACACGAACGCTCTCAAGAAAAAGGCTATTTATTATCTTTGTACCGTTCGTACTGACATCGACGCCGCTGCTCCATACGAGGTGCTGAGTTTGCAGGTTAGTGCACGCTTTTTATTTGGGGTCTTTGTTATTATATTTATTTATAGGCAAGACCACCAACCGCTCTACGCTCTCTCTCTTCATTTCACGCATTTTTATACCTTTTTATTTTCACCGCATCCTTCCTGGTGGGACCTATTTACACGGTCCCATCAGCCCCTTCAGGGATAATAGACGCTTAAATACATGTAAAATGACATAAGCATATATATTAGAGCCTCTCTTTAATAAAACGGAGAAGGAATAATAGAACAATCTCGCTGCAAGACCTGTAAGAACTTTATTAGCCTAGTTTTAAATGAGTTGACTGTCACAAATAATTTACTTACAATAAACGAATATTCAAAAATTATCGTAGTATCTCAAATAAATAGTAGAATAATATGTAAAAACTTTGCGTTTCATACTGTGGTATTGGAAAATGGTACCACATTAGTCTATGGATAGGATCGGCACTTAGAGAATGGTGCAAAGCGACCTTAAAACAATATTTGCATGTTGTAGCGTTAAAATAATGTTTTTAAACGTTGGTTGGGGCGATATGGGACCGTGCAAAGCAATCACTATATCGCCCCAGCGGTCAGCCCGGCAAAGTAGCCACCGGGCTCCGTCCTAATAGGGAGGTAGACTGGGTACACAACCAGGTGTTCCATCCATCCAACCATCTTCTCAGCTTCGTCTACGGATGTGGAAGGATGTGAGCAAAGCGCCGCCTCCTTCCACCGGCCCTCCTTTGGCGGAGACGGCCGCTAAGAGGGTTCACCTCTCGGGCCCTCTCTGCCGCCTCCTTCTGCGAGATGACCTCCTCGAAAAAGGAGGCCATCGCACTCCATGCTTGTTCGCTGCCGAGCATGGCCGCAAGCACGCTCGTCAGCGACAAATCACCTCCTACCATCGCAGCCAGAACGCTGTCTCTCCCACGCAGCACACTCAGAGAGTGTGTTGCGCGGTGTCCTCCTCAGCGCCGCACTCATGGCATGCGGTGGTGGGCTCCCTATGATCGATTTGGTGTAGGTACCACCCGAAACAACCATGTCCAATGAGTACCTGCACCATTTGGAACGACAGGGAGCCCCAACTTCTCCGTATCCATTCCGTTAGGACCTGGCGGACTGCATCAATAGTGTAACGCCCGAACCACGGGTCCACCAGGTCCTGTCTCCATCACCCTAACGCCTCCTCTCGGCCCTTCTTTCTCTTGGCCTCAATCTCCCTGGGAGCTGGAAGCTACCCAATTCTCTTCCGTGACGCCGTGAACTCGTACACGGGGGCAAGAACTCCCGCCTCCAGCTCCCAGGGTAGAGGGAGCCAGCGAGCACAAAGGCCGCCGCCGAGGCCACGGTACGGAATGCCCTGATCGCCCTTAATGCAACAATGCGCTGCGTAGCGCGCAGCGCCCACATGTTAGTGGCACCGAGGGCGTCGGCCTACACCGGAGCCTCGTAGCGGCAATCGCCCGCACACGGCCCGCCAATGTTGGGGAGCAATCGGCCGAGTGCCGAAACAGGGGTACCATCATACAAAATATGAATATCCCTTCCAGAAATATAGTTAATCCCGAAACGCGATTAATACCGCGAGAATCTGACTAAGCTAACTCTGTTCGAAAAAGGGATTAAAAAAACAAACCCAACCAATATGTGTACCTACATGTGTGTATGTGCATGTGTGGCGTGATCGGTGTTGTGTTGTAAAAACTAGTGTTTGAAAATTAATTCAGTGTCACTGTAATCGCGCAAGCAATGTGCTCGAGGCCTCCATTCCGAAGGATCGGACCTCGGCTTGAGCCGCTGCCCAGGGGGGCCTAGACGAGTGTGCTGGGGCAAAATTCACAGTCAAGCCGCGGCGGCGTGATCTGTGATTACACGAGAATGGGCGCGCACGCTCTGTTTCGAGGGACGGAAGGGTACTGAAAGATAGCTGCCGTTATTTTGTCGGAAGAATTTGTAAAAATATATCGCGGACGTCTTTTGTAACGCGGCGCATCGGGTATGGCGGCGCATCCGGTACAGGCTAGCAGCGTCCTAAACCCAAGTAACATTGGAAAGGTTGAAATCTTCTATTCATAATGAAATTGTCTTATCAACCATCTTATGAAAAATATTGCTGAAGTTCTTCAACAACATGTAATATATGACATACATTATAATGAATTAATGTACTGAATATATAATCAGCTTTCACCAAAAAAAATATATAAGAGAATAAATGTGACGAATTAGTCAATAAGGTAAAATGAAGGTCGCAAGTGTGCGACTCACTGTTCGAATATAAAATTACGAGCTCATCTGAACGGCGGGCAGTTGAGTTCTGAAACTCAGGAAAGATCAAACAGACATTATTGTTTTAAATTACCTCTAACTTATATCATCATAAAAATGATTTCGAAAATTTTAATAATAACATTGGTTGTTTGTACTGCTAACGTTGCGATTACAGCGGAGATATCTGGTAATTTCTCTTAATTCCTTAGTTTTTCTTCATTCTAAAAAGAAAAGGTTCACTATTATGTACTATTGTTTAGTTGAAAATTAAAAGCATAAACATACCATTTATTATATGGTAGAAAATATATAAGGCTCAAGGTTCTGTATTTCAAATTCTTTATGTCTTGATTCCAGATTACATGGAGGGCTGTTATATAGAAGAAATAAATGATGTAATTCCATTTGGAACTACAGTCAACCCGATTGGATATTGCTATACTATTCACTGTGAGAGTAGTTTGGATTATGGTATCGCCATGGTCAGTAAACTTGGGTAAGTATCTTAAGTAAAAATCTTTAGTACTGTGTCATTATAAATGTGTATTTGTGTGTGTTTTTAATATATTTATTTGTTCTGACATCTATACATTATCCAAATGTCTTAGAAATTTTAGAATGATACCAGTATAATTTGTAATGTGATTTGTTCTTAACATGTAAATGAGCAATATTAATAAACATACTTTAATGTTAAAATGTTATTAACAAAAGTTGTATTAAATGTTTTTAAAATGTTAATAATATATGTACAAATTAAATTTGACCAATATTCTGAGTTAAATATTTTTTATTCTCTTTACGAATACCCATTACTTTTAATATATAGTTATAGAAAGCTAATCGATTTGGTCCAGATTAATGTTATTTTAATTGCTTGTCACGAAATTGTGCATGAACTTTGCAAACTCTTTTTCTATGATTACAGTTGTGCCGGAGTTGCCACACTTGATAAAAATTGTCAGTTGACAAAGACAGACCTGTCGAGGCCTTATCCGGAATGTTGTCCATATTTCAAATGTGACTAATTATACATATTTTAACTGTGTAAAAATTATAATCATAATGATGTTTAACATATGTTATAATATTTAAATATTGTTTTGGAAAATTATAATCATAATGATGTTTAAAACTAAATTGTTTGGGTTCGTATGTTCATTTAAAATTTATTATTAAAGTTCTTTAGAAATCAACTACAGTGATAGAACAGTAGTTATTCAGATTCTAATCTATCGTAAAATTTAAATACTTATCTGCATAAAATTTTTATTTTTCACAAAATGAGTTTTATTTTGCTTCATTAATATTGTGTTGGCTAGTAAGCAAGTTTTATTAGGTCCTTACATGTGAAATTAGCATTTTATTGAAAAAGAAAAACAAAAAATATTTTGAAATTACATATTTAATCAATCGAAATACTTATCATTACTGAGTATGAATATTTGCTATTTTATAGGTAGTTCATTGATTGACTTGCTGAAAACATTTTGGAGGCGAGAATCAATAAAATCTTTGAAGGCGGTTTGGACTGCCTTATCGGAATTGTATTTTTTTCCTTGCAAGAAATTGTTCAAAATCCAATAAAAGTGGTAATCTGTTTGTACATTATCTGGAGAGTACGATGTGTGTAGGATACATACATTACAACCACATTTCCTCTAATTTAGTGACTCTAGTCTGTCGTGAATTGTGGGGTCTAGCGTTGTTCTGACAGCTGCAGTGGGCTAGAGAAATTGACCAGTCTCGGTTGTTTAACAGCTACCTGACCATCATGGTTTGCATTTGTTGACAATGCAAATCTGTCGTAATCGTCTGGCCAGATTTTTAAAATCTGTAGTGTATGATACTGGCACTGGTTCACCAAACACTCACCAGTAAACCTTTTTTGGATTCAACTTTTGCTTGAGACAGTATTTGGCCGATTCTCCTGAGTTTAACCACAGTGATGAGCATTTCTGATTACCATTACATATCTATTTTTCGACACAGGTAATAATTACTATTCAAAATTCCATCGTTATTATGACAGTTGGATAATGTAACGGCAGCACTGAATGTTGTGCTGATATAGTTCGTTTCGCGGATAACACTCTGTATTAAAGGGTTTGTATTAAATAATTTACTGCTAAAAGCAAACAAAACAAAATATATAGGATTAATAATATAGCATTGTTGACAATAGAATAAAGATCGAAGTCAATCCAATGAGGATCAGGACTATGTTGACAATTCTGTGTTCTTGGATTTGACAGTATAATGGAGTCCTCACATAAAAAAAAAAAAAATTTACGTTCGCAGTTTGAAAGATTTGCCAGTTAACAGATATTGCCACTGCTAGGTTGGTCTACTTCGCTTACTTCCATAGTTTAATGTCTAATGGTATTCTGTTAAGTGGGATAGCAGCTCAGATAGACACCATATTCCTAATACAAAATCAGAGAGTTCAAGGATTTTATTATATGGAGCCTCATGAATCATTAAAGTCTAGTTTCAAGAATTCGGTATTTTAAACCTGCGCTCCAATACATTCTCGATAATCTATTTTTTGTGAATAATCCAAGATATGATTTTATTCTTATTATGCGCTTTTTATTCATTTTCAAATCTATTAAAATCTACGTTATCCGCATTAGTTCAATAAAAAAATAACAAATTTGAAATATTAGTTCCCCATAATTATTTTATGTATTTATTATTAGTATAAAATACAAGTTGTCATGTTTATATTAAAAGTTTTCCGAAATGGACATAAAGAAAATAATTATAAAAGTGATAAAAAAAATCGAGTCAGTCATAAAGACTACTGATGGAAGTGAAAACTCAAACTAATGGAATAACTATGTTCTTTTTTGAATTTTTATATCAATAATAATCTGAATTATTTCAAATTTGTAAATTTCGTTTATTAACATTAATCTGGTTTTCACATCTATTGACACACCGAGCAATAATTATATACATTTTTATAAAGTTTATTAATTAATCAAATATTTGATAGGGTGCACAAGCTTAATACAATATATTAATACTACATGCACACAGGGAGCTATACTACGCGTCACTAGTCTGGCGCATGTCAAGAGCATGTCAAGGTCATCGGCGACGCGCAGCCATAATTTTTTCTCCTATCAAAAATCCCTCCACACGGCTTAAAAGTTTTCACTTCAAAAAAACTTACCTAGCCACGAGACATTATATAGTATGAATATTGTCTAAAGAGTTTCCTATGCCCATTCGCGTTGTTTTTAAATAAAATAAAAAAATAAATGTTTGGTCCCATTAAAAAGCGAAATATCTTTCCATAATAATTCAAAATAGATCTATATATATATATACGAGATCCGACATAAGTTTGTTTACATTATAGTATTAATTAATCACATGTTATTCATATTACGTTGTCTCGTCTTTTATAAGGCCGTCTACACGAGAACGACTTATAAAAAGAGTCTAAATAAATTCTTAAAAACTTTATGAGTTGTTTAAAATGCAGTGTTGATGGGTATTGTATATGTATATTGTAATATGAATATATTGTTTGGCTACAATATATACATTGTTCGAATTTATTATGAGAATAAATATTACAAGCACAGTCACCGACTCCTAAGTTTTCAAACTTTCATATGATTCGTAAAATCTTTTTAGTATTTCCACATTTTTCTTTTCAAATATTTTTATTATAACAATTTTTTGAATTAAAAATGAAATGAGACTAATATTTAAATTATTTTCTCGTAAACAATAATTAACAGTAATACGCTTTTGTTCAAATAGGTTTCCTCAACTAACTTTAACTTTATAATTCATTTACTTAAAAAAATAAACAACTTCAAAAGATACAATAGAGTTATAAGTATCTTTGTAGCTATTATATAGTAACTAGCTGACCCGGCGATCTTCGGACCGCCTAACAGTTAATAAATGTCGTGTTAATTTTTAGTTAAACATAGTTTATGACTTTATTAACGTTATAAAACCATTACTAAAACTTTACCAAGTTGTATAATCGCTTATTACGATAATATATACAAAATAACAAAAAAATATATAAAAATACAAAACCAAGTATTCCAATGGCGTATCAGCAAGACATATGCTTTGTTGATGCTGTGTATTTTGCTGCATGGGCCACTTTCTGGTTTATAGTCTTTAGGGAAACACCTTTTGATATATGACATTTGTCGTTTTGCTATCAGGCGCAAGAACAAATAAAGACGTTCGTTTGACGGAACGTGAACTTATTTATGCATTTTTCGATATTGTAATAGTTATTCTGCGAGTCGGGGTAAAGACAAATAAAAAAAGTTAAAGATGATGAAAATCGGTAGAGCCGTTCTTGAGTTATAAGTATTTGAACAAACTCGAATTTGTTTTGTATATATAGATGTGAATTTACTAACTCTATTTAATTACAATTTTCTCGTATTTCCTTTATATAACAAAAGCAAAAAGGTTACGATGTTTTCAAATTTTGACCTATACTCCACTTTGGGCTATGAAATTAAAACTAGCAGATTTCGTTTCTAAGTCATTTGTGACCTTTTGTACCTCTTTTTTAAATTTTATTCCCAAAACTTTACAGAAAAACCATAATTTAGAAAATTTTAATTTACAACAAACCAAAAATGGACGGCATAAAGTTCACCTAATTTTAAATAATCACTGCAACTTTTATCTAAAATGCCCATCAAGAATGATCGCAGCTTTTCAGGATCGAGTTGAAATGACACGTGTACTAGATCTTGTTGGAAACCATACCTTTCTGAGTGAGAAAACTATGTTAATGATGCTTTCACAGGCGACGTATTTAACCAATAGTAAAAATTTTTTTAAATGAAAACAACTCTGGTAAATGACTATTTTATGAAAATATAAATCGCAAGTATGTGACTAACCGTCATAAGATATAAACATAAGCTCATCCGAACAACGTTCAGTCGTGTTTTGAAACTCTGGACACGTTTGACACGCTTCATACTTATAAATTACCCTTAACGTATGTCCATACAGAAATGGTTTCGAAGATTTTAATAATTTCGTTGTTCGTTTGTACTGCAAACGCAGCGACGTGGCTGGCGTCCTTGCCTGAAAAACCAAAGGAACTTGGTAAGTTCTTATTTATTTGGTGTTTACTAGTTAAAGCGATATATAATTATTACCTGCTATGTTATAATTAAAATAAGGATACAAAAATAATTATATATTTTTTCATATCGTGATCTTTGGCGTAGGAAAATTTTACTTCACCTAAATTTATTTTTGTAAGCCTTGCCAATCATATGAAGCGACTATAGGTCAAGAGTAGTGTATTTAAAGATCGTGTTGAGTCCATGTTAATTCGATTCGATTCTATTAATGAATGTAAAATAAATTGTTTTCCATTTAAAGTCGATATTTAGCTATTTCTACGAAATGCGTAATTAAGAGGACGTAATTAACATTTATTGAATTAAAAGATAATAATCCGTTGAGAAGTAAGACTGAGCTGTGGTAACACTTGTTAAAGTAAAATAGCAGAACTATAAAGTACTCACCGGAGGCTGAAGACAGCTATTCCTTTTGTGGTAGTGAAGCGAGTTTCCTTAATTTGCGAAGCGGTGTGGTGCTAGGATTTTTAAAGTCTATGCATATTGTAAGGTAGCCACGAACGACACTACTCTAATCGGGTCTGAGTGTTTCTCCGAAAAAGTCGTGTGGGAAAAAAGAAATCAACCTCCCGCTGCGACAAACCAGACTTAAAATACCGCATCTATTGACAATATGGGAATTCAATAACTGAAACCTTCTCCGGTGCCACCAAGTCCCAACTACTTATTCATCCTAACAATGTTTGCACTGAATCTTAATTAATGTGCTATTTTCCATAGTACTGGCGTCTATAACTCTGTACCACTGCATAAGTCTACATAACTTATAGCAGCTGGCTCAGGGTTGTAGAATAAAAGATTCCGTTTTAATTAGTGCACCGCGGGCTCGACGTTTTTTGCTTATCAGTGACAAAGAGGACAAATAACAACATCAGTTAACAGATAAGCTAGAAGTTTTCACCTATTGAAAACATATATAAGATCATTATTAAATCTAAATATTGTTATAAAATGAATATAATTATAATTTCATAATGTTTTATAATTTACTAAATAAGGAACGTGTGATTGAAATGCAAAAGTTATTCAAAATATTTTAATTCACAATTTATTGAAACTGATTTGAATTAATTATCGCCTAATGTTGAGGGGTTCGCACAATTTGGCTATTATTCTAACGTAATATAGTAAATACGAATGTAAATTTGTTTATCACGCATTAATTATGAAACAAATCGGCATGATATTTTGTATAGACGTTATCAGGTGTACAGAAAAGTACGTTGCGTACAAAAATAAATTAAGAATGCATAACTATCAAAATTGTTTTATCCCAATTCTAGCTCACAAGCAAGGGTGTTATATTGAAGAAATCAACGATGTAGTGCCATTTGGAACTGAAGTCAAACCAATCGGTTACTGCTACAGAATATACTGTGGAGGTGGTATGTTGGATTACGCTTCGTAAGTCTCTTCTCTTATTATGTTTCTGTAATATCTTGTATTATTTCGACACCTCGAACCATAGATACACAATTTAGAATACTTTATATATAATTTAGAATATTCCACAATCATAACAAATAGTGATTCAATATAAATTATTACCTTTTTAAATTACAAATTAAAATAAAATGTAACAGTTAAGGGTATTCAAATTTTTTACGCAGCTGAAAACATATGAGTACTATTAAATAATATTTGTATTCCAAATGTGGAATTGACCTTTTGTAATATCGCCAGTGGTATTTAATGAAAAATAGTTGTTGTAATTATTGTTATTTGACAGAAAGATCATATTTCTGGAATTTGTCCGTTGATAAAGCTTTCTGGTAAATCTTACAACTTAGAAATAGTACAAAGGTTTATTCACAAATGGTAGCCTAAGCCTAAGAGCTATAGTGCGTGTAAAAATGCTTGTTTGAATGTCGTTGATCTATTTATTCTAATAAACTGTTTTTTCTTTCTTTACAGTTGTGGTATTGTTAGCACGGCTAATAAAAATTGTCACAAAACAAAAACAGACCTGACGAAGCCTTATCCGGCATGTTGTCCATATTTCAAATGTGACTCGGAAAACGATATCAACGTAGTATCTTGAGTTTATTATCATTACTTTTTAAATACTATTTAAGAACATCTAAATGCATAGCCAAATTGAGGTTTAAGGCGTTAATATACTAGAACATAATGGAGCTTAAATGTGAAGTTTATATACGTTTTCCAAGTGATATATGTAAAAAATAGTTAATAGCCTTAATTAAGTTATAATAAGAAGCAATTCTAAATCGAATTATGTTTATGCTAATATTAACATTTTTTTAAATTGACTTATCTACAAATTAATTTGAATAGTTTATGTTCGCTTTACTAATATCAAGCAACAATTCCATATTTTTGTTTGTATTTTACTAAATTAATTTACTCTATATTTTATTTGGATTTAAATATTTATTTAAGACTTATTATGTAACGTTACTTGAGAAGGAACTGCAGTGAAAGAAAAATAGTTACTCGGATCGTAGAAGCTAATTTACCACCAAATTGTAACATTTATTTATTTGTATTAAATTTTTTAAATAAAATGACTGTTATTTTGTGTATTTGTCAGTTAGTGCGCAGGACTATATAATGTTTTCTTCTGTTATTTGAAATTCAGATTAATTGACGGTGTGTTTTCGTAAAAAAAAAGCAAGTTCGGCCTCAAGCTTTACATAAATTTAATATAAAGTCAATTGAGCAACTTTTTGAGTCTACAAGAGATATTTCGTCTCAAATAAACATATCATTCAAAAACCAAAGTAATTAGTAGAAACGGGTACATTGTTGTTGACTGTCACTTGATCGATAAACTATGATGTATTTCTCAATCTAATACATTTGTTATCAAAACACTGTCACTTCTAGCTACAATTAAAAAGGTAAGTTTAGGATTTACTTTATTACAACGCTATTTCTTTATTGTTAATATTTTTATGTCGGCAGTAAATATTTTGTAATAATGTATTGATTAATAAATTGCGAGTTGAAGTGAAGGTATCCGAAACACTTGTTTATTCATTATTGATTACAAAAGCCTTTATTCTATAGTTTTACTCTATCACTTCTTTAAGGCTACATTTTATTGCCATTTAGTAAACATAAAACAAAGTAATCAAATCGCGGAAAAATATGCCGTTGATTTATTGCCTTTATGATTGATTTATTGGTATACTCGTACACTGGCCAAAGGAAGGGATTGAGATACGTAAATGAATGTAACTACTAAATTATTTTACGCTAAACGATGTACAAAAAATAACATATGCATTAATTTTATAGAATTTTTTTGGTATCGTTGACGTGATAACGTCTTATAAATCGATGAATGCCGGCTGCACGCATGAAAAAGCAAGACTCATTGTCACATTCCGCCTGAGCCGAGCGTGCAGGCGAGAACGCGGAACAAGCGACATAGAGGCGCGATCGGCCTAAGTGTTCGGCTTGTGACGCATAATTTGTTCATCAATGTTTTCTTATGACGTTATCACGTAAAATTATCGTCCGTAAACTGACTTTACAGACAACCATTTTTTTTCGATGTCTCCAGGCTTCTATGACTTGTGTTGATCAAACGGGTTAAGATAGGAATAAGGAGGCGATCAATCATGTAATTGTCATGCAAATAACGATGTCGTGACCTTCGTAAGGCCGCCCACACGAGGACGACATATAAAAAGCTTGTCTTTTAAAATTTTATGAGTCGTTTAAAACGAAGTGTGAATTCTAATTGTTTGGTTACAGTATTTATATTACTAGAATTAATTATACGCAAAATACTACAAATCAATAATTTGTCTAAGTTTTCATGAAGTTACACATTTTGTAGAATTCGTTTTGATGATTTCTTCTGTTTTCATGAATATATTTGTCAATGTTAATTAAAAGGTAATATATATAATTAAAATGATAATGGTCTGCTGTCGTGTACGCATCATGCCAAAAGTATTGGATAGATTTTAATCATTTTTTAAGTTATACTTCTTTTGGCGTGTTAGGGAATATTGATCAGAGTAAATTTTTACGAAGTGTGCGCGCGCACATCGTCACGAAAAACCGATACCCTGAAGTTAGTTATAGTCAACATTTTATTCAAAAAAAGTATGTATGTATTAAATACCATTTTTCTATTGTTAGCGTCGTTTTTTCTATAAACGTAGAAAAAGACGAAAGTTAAAATTTTTGAAAAGATTTTTATCTTGTTACGCCATAGAAGTATAACTTCTAACGTACACACCACTACTTTTTTTTTAGAGATAATTTTTAGCTACTCGGTCCTTATGTAAAAAAGTATCGCGACAACTTTATTTAAGTAAGACTTAATGGTTAATACTTAAATTTGGTCTGTTAAGTAAATTCAAAAATAAGAAAATAAAAACGATGACTTGTCTATGAGATTTATATAAGTGTAAACTTTTGAATGGCCTTATTTATGTTATTACTTCTTTATTTGTTCTTTTGTTAGCTGTAAGATCACCTGTTATTCTAAAATAAAATAAAAAATATAGTACATTGCTAATCGTCCCAAGATAAGCTCATTCGAAACTCTGAACACGTGAATCACCTTTTTTTTTTTTTTTTTATGTGGGAAGAAATCCTTCATTGGACACCCACAGCCCTGGGGAGCTGTGGGGTGTCAGACTCTTACTGACTAAAAAAACCCACAAGATACCGTCTGCCGCGCTATGGAGTGGCACGGGATCGAACAAGCAAGCACCATGCCACCGTGGCGACAAGGCCCAGCGGGAACGCCCTGACCGCGACTACAGCCCGGTCAAGCTGCCTACCCGTCTACCGAACCAATGTACAATGGAAAGTCAGGTCCCCAGCCCCTTCCCTCCTTGGTCCGGTTTGGCAGTCAAGGGGTCACCCCCTCCAACCACCACCACCTGTAACTTTTTTACGTGGTTTTCTACCACGGTGACTTTTTAACGAGGTTTTCTCCCTCTCCCTCCGCCCGAAGGCCACCCCTCTGTCACTTTTTAACGTGGTTTCCTCCCACGGTAACTTTTTACCGAGGTTTCCTCCCTCACGCCGCCCGAAGGCACTGCCCTCCGTAACTTTTTTACGTGGTTTTCTCCCACGGTACGTGAATCACCCTAACATATTTATAAGTAGCCTCTAACGTATGTCAATATAACGGTTTCGTATAATAGTTTCGAAATTTTTTATAATGTCGCTTATCGATTGTATTGTTAATGCCTTGTCGTAGCAGACGTCCTCGCATGAAAAACCAAAAGGATTTGGTAAGTTTACTCGAGTCACCAGTTTTTATACATTCTAAAATAATAAGATTCTTATTTAGTTGGTGTTTTCCATTTAAGGCGACATCTAATTACCTTTTTAATACCTACTATATGAAAGTTAGTGTTTAAGGGAAAATTTTATTTTAGCCACGTTCATTTTTGAAAAGCCTGCCATTTCAACGATTACTTTGACTGAAGCTTATTACAACCTGACATTGATACTTAATTTAACATAATTCGTTTCCCGCTTGATATGTAACAATTTCTGTTTCTACTATGCTTTTTGCATACGGCAAAACTCGGCAACTAACCTTTTATGAATTAAGAAATTGTAACATAATTTTTTAAAGTTTCATTTTTGCGGTTCGTATTTACGCTTTATCGGGTCAGACACCCATGTACTATTTTTCTTAATACTCGCATCTATAGTCACTGAATATGTTTGCATGACTTTGGTTGGTGTTTTATTTTATTACAACTTTAACGATACATATATCAATCAAGTGCACTTCGCACTCGATACTGTTTTGCTTATCAATGTACCAAGAGGTCAACTGCCAACCGCAATTTATAGATAAGCTAGAAGTTTTCACCTACTGACAGCATAAGTACCGACGTTATTAGAGGTTTATAACATGTTTCAAATTTGAATACTGTTATTAAATAATTATAGTTGTAATTTCATAAAGTAGTATAATTTACTAAGGACCGTGTGATTTACACGTAAAAACTGTTAAACATATTTTCAATACAAGTTTATTGAAATTGGTTTTAATTTAATATCCACTTAAACTACTAGAAGATTCGGAAAAATATTGAAACAAAAGTAATTCGTATAACAAGCCTTTCATTCTAAGCCCTACAAAGATTATAAACGGGAACTACTCAACCAATCGTCATGAAATTTTGCATACACCTTGTCTGGGGTACTGAAAAGGACATAGATTACTTTCCATTTAAAAAAATATTGTTCTGGAGGTATATTTCAAATCTGCATTAATATGAGCAAAGCCGCTTGCAAAAGCTAGCCCAAAATAAAGTAAAAATATACTGAAATATAGTATGTGTACCTTCTCAAGGTATTATAAATTATTATAATATTTCTTAACAGCGATATAAGTGATAATACCGAACCTATAGCTATATACCATCGGTATATACACACTATCGAGTGTTTGTATAATTTTTACATGACACTCATTCGGCTTCTGTGATATTTGTGAATTTGTGTGAAATGATTTGAATTGAAGCTTTGAATTTAAATACATGTGTAGTTCATACACATAAGGCTTAATATTGCATACAATGTTATATGTTTAGATAAAACTGAATATAATAACTAATAACATGTTTGTTTGAGGTGAATATTTAAAACATTTTACACTAAGCGCTTATTATTTGGGTATTGTTAACATTGAAGTCGTATTGGGACTTGAAAAAATTGTTAAGAACTGTTGTATAATAATATTACTTCAAGTACAAATAAACCTTGTATGTGTATAATAAGTATAGTACGTTAATATAAGGGTACATGTCGAATGCGCTGAGTGCACCCACCCACGGTTATGGTCAGTTGTCATTTTATAAAGTGATTGTGTTACGTACAAGATTGTTTCTCTGTAAAGATAACCCAAGAACTATAGAATCTGTAACATTATAAATATTTCAAAGACACAAAGTTAATTGTTGTTTACTATTATAATTATGTCAAAAGAAAGCCAATATTTAAATTTAGGTTTATCGGTTTATTTGTACTTTTTGGTGTAAAACATCTATAGCGGTGCGTCGTTGGTGCGGCGACGCGTCGCCACAGCTTGGATCGCTACGCTATATGATATTATGTATGTAGTACAAAACTGTTGTGGCGAGCATCGCCATGCTCAAACGATTGTCCGACTCTCTCCCCACTCAAATGAACATTTTTAATATTCTATTTTTGTTTATGGCATATTTATTTCCTGCTGTAAACTGTTTTTATGTATATTACCTGTACAAAAGAACTTCTAGTTTTCAGATATACCAGGCGTCACGCAACGACTTTTTATTAACATAGAGGTTTTAAAGGCAGTAGCCACAACAAGTTCGCGTTTTATATAAAAGCGACTGTTTTGTTGCCACAATGTTTTTCGTAATATAACTACAGATAGTTTATTTCCTTTGAAATTAAGTTAATGATATTATAATAATTACTTAATGGCTTGATTTATCCCTTGGAACAGCAATTTTTTTTCTGGATAATAGGTACACTATGTCCTTTTTTGTTTCCCTGACAAAGTGTGTGTAAAATTTAATGTTGATTAATCGAGAAGTTAAGGCGTGAAATGCGTAATATTGATTAAGATAACTCCATATGAAGTAGAAAATGTGTTGTACTATTAAAATACAAATAAACTTAGTTTCTAATAATATTGATATGAGGAATATACAATATTTTACGAATTTCATGCGACAGCAAATATTAATTAAAAGAATAATGTCACATAATTAGTGTTTTATCTCAATTCTAGCTAACAAGGAATGGTGTTATGTAGAAGAAATCAACGACGCAGTGCCATTGGGAGCTGAAGTCAACGACATCTGATATTGCTATAGAATATGCTCTGGAGGTTATATTTTGAATTACATCTCGTAAGTTTCTTTACTTATTATGTCGGGTATTGATATCAATTATTTCTGATTTCATAATAATGAATAGTGTATATTAGGACTGAATTGAAGTTGTTGTAAAGCAGTTCTGTTCGCAATATTTGTAATTGGATGTCAATACACAATACAGTTTTATAACTTACTCGTATAATTTAACGTTGTGGCTCGATGACTCGTCGCTCGTAGAGTCGTAGGTTGCCCGTAGATTTATTTATTTGTGACTCTATGTATGTTACTCGCAGTGTATCTCCTATCGTGAACTGTCCTCTCGATCTGTTTCTAAAGATTTCTCTAATGTCACTGTTCTGATTGGACTCTATTCTGTAACTGTTTTTAGGAGCCTGTATGAGTCTAATAATAATGAGTGGACTCTGAGTATGTACATTCTACATGTGCTGCATCGGCCGAACTGAGACCTCTCTAAAAAAATTTTTCTCGGTATACGGTTTTTCTAAACAAACGGCCCCATCACTCAGATGTTTTCGCATTCCTACGTATAAGCGTAGAGCTATATTTCTTCTACCCCCTGTGGTGCGAACTGTATCTTTTTCGCATTCATTCCTAGCGATACTAACATTATTTTACAAAATTTATCCGTTACTCTTTATATGTTTATTTTGCATTATTCCAAGAGTTGTAATAGTATTTTTGGAAGTCAATGAAATAGAAAGAAAAGAAAGAAAGAAAGAAAAAATCATTTATTCGACATAAACAACACATATTTACAAGTAGACATAAAATATTTGAAATTAGATAAGTGTTGCATGGAGTCAAATAGGTCTATGTCTCAGCGTAAGGCTGCAGGTTTGCAAGTGCAAGCGTTGCAGCGCTGATTTTCAGACAAGACCTGCTGTATACACAAACCCATGAATGAAATTTCAAACACACGGACGAAACTTACACTGCTATTTTAAACTGCGAAATTATATATCAATTTTTAAAGACTACGCCTTATTTCAAAGATCACATTGATGAAACAAGTTTGTTTAATTTATTTATTTACTAAGTCTCATGCGACGCTTGCCATGTTAATAAATAGTTTTTTAATTGTGTTTTGAAACTAAAACGATGCTAAATCGTTTATCCAGATAGATAGATATAAGTATAAAATATTTTATGTGCAATTTGCAGTACACTTCCTTAGCGGATAAAGGGGCAATAAAAATTATTAATGATTTAAATGTTTTAATTAAATATGAAGTCCAAACATGGTTATATGAAGTATTCAGAATTTTAAGACGTCAGAGTATATAAGAGTACTATTAGCAAACACTTTGATTTCAAGCTTTTTCATTTTACATATTTGTTAAGGTTAAACAGCTCCTTTAATTTTTACGGTTTTTTATTCACAGCGCACGATATACGAGTTCGTAGTTCCCTTTCATAGAAAAATGCGAGTCGGATTTTTTTCAATAATGAACATGTGGTGCAACATGATCTAAATTCGTTTTCTAGTTTATTTTCTACAATTTTAATAACAGTATATTAATAATAATTCTTTTAATTAAAAATAGTTTAATAATTATTGTAAAAAGAAAAAAAAATCTCATATTATGACAATTGTATTTTGAATGAAAAATTTCCATAAAAAAAACTATCCAATAAATTTTGCTAAACAACTAACCGGAATTTCATTTTCTGACATGTGTAATTTTTAAACGAAAAAAAAGATGTGTGTACTTATTTATGACCACATAAAAGAAGTGAAATTTTTATCAAAAGTACAACAAACCAAACAGCCAATGTCACGTGGTGTTCCCAGGCGGTCACCCATACAAGTACTGACTGCGCCCGTCATTGCTTAATTACCGCCACTACTTTTCGTCGAACAATAATGTTGCCGATCAGAATTTTGAAAGTATTCTTTTGGTTTACTCCCGGGAAGATTAATAAATTAGGCTGAGTCCGAAATAGTTAAAGACTTTCTCTTTCACTCAATGTATGATACACTTTTAGGCTTATACGTATGCTATATAGCTAGCGTATTGTATTAAAAGATACATATTTAACACTATTATAACGAAAATATGGACAAATGAAAATTTTAAAAGGTATAGAAAAATAAATCAAGCCTTAAAGAAAAATGATGTATTAAGCTCTCACCAAACAGAAGGATACAGCGCGGCGCCGCGTTTTGTTATACCATTCAAGTACCATCTCCCCATTGCACAGGTTCGGTTGACGAGAAGGGGGCGGCTGGTGTGTACCCAGCTTGCCCTCCTTATTAGGACGACGCCCGGCAGACACTTTCTGCTGGGCTGGCCACTGGGGTGGCATGGTGATAGCACTGTTCGATCCCATGCCGCCCCAACCTAGCGGCGGACGGTACACCGTGGGGTTTTAGTGAGTAAGAGTCTCACACTACCCACTCTCTCCCCCGGGAGAGTGGTGTGTCCATGATGGATTTCCCCACGTTAATAAAAAAAAAAAAAAAAAAAGTACGCGATGTTCTGACGCGACGTCAGGGCGAGGCGTTGGAATTTATTACAAAATTATTTTTATCGCTAACGTACTTATTTTTTCGTCATGAGTGAAAAATTAATAGAATGTGTTCAGAGTCACTCTTGTTTGTATGACACACATAATCTTATATATAAAATTCAAGCGACACGATGTTAGTTGCCATACTCGTCTGAAACGGCTTGACCGATTTTTATGAATCATTATATTGGTACGTCTGAGAATCGGTCGTATTCTATTTTTCTTACCAATAAATGATAAAGGTGGTCCAACCCAAATGTTTATTTTTTTATGCTCTGGCATTAAAAATACATACAACCCTAAATTTCCATCCTTTTATCACTAATCTCAATTTTTAATAGCGATGTTAGTACTTTAATAATCTTCAACTCTCAGTGATCATTCTCAGTTATCACTCTCGGTGAAGATCAGTTATTTCCGCCAGGCAGATACCAGTGTCACTATTCACCCAGCAAATAGCACGGAGTGGGGATGAGAGCAAACGATATCTGTTTCTGGCTTAGATTTCGGCACACTGTGATTTTTCATACGTGACTTGTTCCGCGTGGGGGTAAACCATCCAGTTTGCTTGTGTTGGACTTACCAAAAATATTCCATTCCACTTATATATTGATATTGCTTTTTTTCACTTGTTACAATTCGCGATAGTATCTACATATTGATAATATTTTTAATGTATATAAATATGTATAAAATATATATTTTAAGAGATATCATTTTAATCATATTAGTTAAATTAATAAAGAACAAGGCATTAAAAAAAACAAATGGTTATGTTTTGTCGTTCTTATGGGCCGTCATCGTCCACAATACTCCATGCCTCTTTCAGTCATAGACTACATCCCCACACATTTACAACAAGTTAGTTATTTTTTATTAAACTACCAATATATTCATTAAACATAATTTATATGGCAAAACAACGTTTGCCGGGTCAGCTAGTAATTCATATAAAAATGTTGCAATAAAAGCAAAGTTCGCAACACAAATTATTCTCCTAATTCCTTTCTCTTTATATTGATAGCATGCACCTATACTTTTTTTTTATTTGCGATCGTTATAATACGAGAGAAGTATTCAACATCTGAATATCTTGACATCATATTTATGAGTGAAGTAAACAAATTTCATGTTTTCTTTAAACGTATGCTCACGATGTAGGCTGATGGCACTCTGCAGAGCGTTGCGTTGAACGTAGTCAAACAGAAATACGCGCCGTTCTAACGTGACGCTAAAGCGCCTTGCTGTGTTATGTACACTTGCTGTTTGGCGAGAGTTCGATACATAATGTTTTCTTAAAAGCTTGGTTTCAATTTCTATACTTTTTTAAATTTTATTTGTGTATGTTTTCTTTGTCATCCTTTTAAATATTTATCTATCAATACGATACACTCACTATGACATGGTATAAGTATAGAAGTTAGTATTAGTTCATTTGCTAAAATAACCAAAATAAAAAGTACTATTTGTCAATTTAACATTTCGCTTTTGTGTATATATGTATAACTATACTTTGTAATGTTTAATATCTATGTATTATTAATATTATGTAGTCTATATATTGTATATTATTGTATTACATATTTATATATGCATGTTACAGTGTATGTGCTGCTAATTGTGTGGTATTTATTAGTTTTGTTTATTTGTACGCCCTAAATACCCCCTATTCCACTCCACGGAACATATCCATCCAAAGGTTGCCTGGAAGAGATTGCTATTAGCAACAAGGCACCCTTTGTACTAATCACATAATTGCAATGTTTTATAGTGTTTATTTGTAATGATGTACAATAAAGATTAAACAAATAAAAAAATAAATACGTAATGCGCGAATGAATCTAAACAAATTTAAAGGATTTCATCAATGTCATATCTGAACATTAACCAAAGTTTAATGTTGCTTTGATTTTACATACTTACATATAATTAAAGTAGGTCATCTTATCTTTACAGGGCATGGTTAGTTGTTTTGTCAATTTTGTTTTTGCTAATCCTATTGGAATTATTTAAACGTTGTAGTTTTAAATTGTAATACAAGAAACGTTTAGTACCGTAATAAAATGGAGAACGCAACGAAATCATCATAATTAAAGCAGTGGAATATGAAATTCGATGATTCAGTTTAATAGATAACGGTATTTCCCTTACTACCGATGTTTTCTATACCTAATTTTTTTTTAATCTATAAAATTCAACTAAATTAAAAATAAAAATTTGGCAAAATATTTGAATATTGTAAATATGTTATATCTATAACGAATGAACAAACAAGCGCAACACGTTGATGATAAACAACATTCTTGATCAAAAACAAAAAAAAAACCACAAGGCGCCGCGTCGCATATTAATATCTCCTAAATAGTCTGCTATCGCTGTGTATGTTATTTTTTATATGCAAGAATCCTAAAAATTCGTTCCAAGTAAAAGACGAAAGGTCGTTTACATAATCATTCGAAACGGATCTAGAGATACTACGAGAATCGGTATAAAAAAATAATTGTTTACGTTCGTATTGATGAATCACACGTAAATCCCATGCACATTCCGATGTCGCGTCCTTCATAAGGCCGCCCACACGACTGCGACTTATAATAAGAAATAATCTGTGTAAATAACTATTTCGTGTGACAATATTACGTTATTAGCGTTTGTATGGTAATGAATACAACAAGTAACTATGGTTACTTATTGAGATACGTCACAGATTTCATAAAATTATTTAGGTACCTAATTACATGTACTTTAATGGATTAATTGCTTAATTTTCAAATAAATTAACGAAGATAAAACAGTGAGGTCCCTTTTTCGCTTCTCTCTGTAAACTGATTTTTTTAGTTAAGGAGCTTTAGGCCTATATCAGAGTACAGGTTAGTGGCTCGTGTTTACTAGATAGCAAGGTAGTTTGGTAGACGCCGCTAACATTCACAGTGATGCTTGTGAAATAGGCTTTAATGTTATCAACTTAAAAATATAAATAGTTATTTTTTTCCCTACCTTCGACGAATCCTACCTTTAATTTATAAGCCTCTATTCGTTATAATTCACGGTCTTTGCATCTAAAATACACAGTAAATGTACAATACGTAATACAAATAATAATATCTATATATTTATTTATAGGTGGAAAATGAAGTTTGTACCTCTTATTTATAATATAATAGTATTAATAAAAATATAAGAAAACTTTAAATGCATGATATTTTACTGGGTATACGACAATTGTGTCAGATTCGATCGCAAACTTCTTATTCTTCTCAACTACTATATTACTGCCTTCGATGCTACGTTGAGAGTTATAACACCCACCCCACCCTATAACACTTTTCAGATTGTCACACTTCGAGAAAATCCCGTATATTCTAACAGCTCAGAACGATGACATAGACAATTGGTGATGAACTGTAGGTATCTCACTAATCGCCCTCATTGTTGGACTGTATTATAATTTCATCTTATTATTTATTGGTATTACTGTATTATGATACAACAAAAATATTGTTTTGATGTGTAACAGCTAGTGGTCTATCTTGATAGTAAAATCAAAGCGTATGCCGTCACGACAAACGGCATGACGCTTTTTCCGTTCTAAGTTACTGATCTCTACACCCTTGTGTGTGTATATGAGTATATTATACACTACATATACTATATCTTTAATTGTCCGTCTTTTTATCTTACCAGTGCCTGTGCCACCGCTCATTTAGTTTTATCATTCGTTTGCTTTATGTCTTGAGCTTTTGTTCTCCATGGGATTTCTGTGCGATTAATAAGCGAGAGCTTTTTTTAATATTTTATGCTATAGTATTTTCGCATTTAAATTATATTTTTACTGTTATTTACTCTCCACTGCAGTTAGTATGACATTGGATTTGTATAAACTTGCTTTATCTAAAAATAAATATGTAACTTTATAATATATGTATTGAAATATACGTGATGAGATAATGTCACAAATATTAAACAATGTTTATCGTCTCATTTTATTGTATACCGCAGTAATGATATGAGGAGTCAAACGTTATCTATTGTGACCTCAAAATGACATAAATAAGCAAAGAAGAGATATATCGATGTGAAAGTATTGATTTCGCTATATTCTTGCGATAGATAATCAAATAGAATTTTATCCTGTTGTTTTTTGTGTGCATAAGGACTATGCAGTTATGAATAACAATAAGAATCTATTCAAGTATTTACAAAGTAAATTTAAATTCTAAGTAAAACAGTCTAATCTCTATATACAAAAATGAATTGCTGTTCATTTGTCTCGCTAAAACTCGAGAATGGCTGGACCAATGTCTTTTGTCATTATAGAAATAAAAAATTGCCACTCGGTTGCCAAATATTTGTAGGTGCGTTCAGAAATTTGTCTGTTTCGTAGCTGTAGTATGAGGTCCGATATATTTGGTCTGGTTTGTTTGAATATAAAACAGCCCAAAAAAAAGCTTTAAATTGATTAAGTGCATAACTGCGTTGCATTTATAATGATTTTTTTATATAATTAAGTTTGACCACATTTTCACAAATATGAAGTTCATCGGGTTTGGGCAGAAAGTTATGCTGTTTGGGATTGCAAGCCAAGTAATTACTGATTTTATTATGACATCGTTGCTATTGTAAAACAATATGACAAATGTGCAAATATATAAAATCGATTAGGATACAATAAAAAAAATATATTTTTTTGTATAGAAAAATAAACATCAAGTTAATATATTGAATTAGTAATCGTGATAAAAGTCGCAGGTATGTGACCAGCCGTTAGAAGATAAAAACACAAGCTCATCCGAACGGCGGTCAGTCGAGTTCCGAAACTCAGGACACGTGAAACAAGCTTCATTATTTTTTAAATTACTTTTAACACATCATAAATATAAGAATGGTTTCGAAAATTTTAATAATTTCCCTGATTGTTTGTACCGCTAACGCTGCGACATGGATGGGGTACTTGCCTGCTAAACCAAAGGAATTCGGTAAGTTGTCTCACCTGTTTCTCTAAAGCCTAAAAAGTCGGCCTTTTTATTTTTGTGATGCTTATTGATTAACACGATCTTCTACTATTATATTCATGGAACCTGTTATAGTTATTGTGTTACGCCGTGTTTGAAAGATAGAAACACAAAATATTATTTATATCGCCATGATCTTTGACGTAAGCTACTTTTAAATTAATTGCACAAATCTGGTACCATGTGGTATATCGCTTCAGGGTATCAAGAACTTCGGGGTCGAGGGAATGAAATGTATAGGCAGGTCCCACCCTCACCTTTCCCGGTCAAAAATGTGTGTGAACAACCCCACGGGGTTTTAGTCCGTGAAATTCGGATATAACCCACTCTCAGCTACTCGACGGGTTGGATATCCACAATGGATTTCCCCATATAAAAAAGGGTATTAAGAAATAAGAATCGTCTTTAGTCATACACTAAATGTAACACAGGTTTAGGCATGATAGGTTGCAGCATCACTTATTTCCAATTAGGCATTGTCTGTGATTTCGCACGCATTAATAAACATTTGGACCATCCCGTCCTTTTTTGTACATTTGACTATGTGTGTACAAAATTTCTTGATTATAAGTGGAGTAGTTAAGGAGTGAAAGCGTCACAAACAAATAAACAAACTCACATTCGCATTTGCAATATTAGAACGGCGAAATTAAGAACTACGATTAAAAGTTTCAATAAATAACATACACAAATTATATCTAATAATTTTTATATTGGTAAATAAATTATTATCAACTAACTTCATGGTGTGTTACATCTACGTGTGTATGTTTCGATTTAAGTTTCATTTTAAAATTCACTCTCAACGATGTTATACAACGATGTATGATAATGTACTCATTATAAAGTTTAATGAATTTCATACGGTTTTGTTAAAGTGACACTTTTTACATCACAAATTTTGCCGTCCGTCTATGGCATGTCGCATTACAGCCAGCAGCGAAGTAGAGTTAAAGTGAAAAGCGTACGACAGACCACCCAAGTCCGATATGGCTGCGCCTATGATTTAATTCAGAGTGATTCAGTGATTTAAAATATTATACTCAGTTTTTAAAATGCTACTATCCGAAAAAAGTTCGCACTTGTATCGTGGTTTTATAAAACTACAATTTTTTTTCGTTAATAGCCACCCGCCGATTTCATGTCTGTAGAATTTAACGTTTCACCATAATCTCACCGATGGGTAAATGACGATTAGATCTAAGATGGTAAGAAGGACTAGAGGAGGGCTGGCTCTTAAATTTAACTGCCGGGAGAGATCTATAGTTGTTAAGTGACGCGTGTGGTACGCTTGAACACGTTAGATCTAAAAGGGAATTAGCTC
Organism: Antheraea assamensis; assembly: GCA_035772565.1. Taxonomy (NCBI): domain Eukaryota; kingdom Metazoa; phylum Arthropoda; class Insecta; order Lepidoptera; family Saturniidae; genus Antheraea; species Antheraea assamensis. The sequence continues at coordinate 198,402 of JAQQSE010000181.1, read as the reverse complement.
TCAAGTGCAGCTAATGGAACACACCAATCGGTCTTAGAAAAAGCCCTACCAACATGCTATGGTTTCACCACGATGAAGCCCCCGGCTCATTTATAATGATTCCAATCCACATGGAAAATTAAATTTTAACTCATTTCGTAGAAAATCTACATTACTAAACAGATCTATTTACATATCGGATTAATAAGCAACAAGTGAAATGTTTCGGAGTTCGCGGTTGGAATGTTAAATAGGAGGAAACGTCGGTTAGTCAATTAGCGAGTTTGTAACATTGTTACAAACAAACGTGAAACATAAGGAAACAGAATAAACACGAACGGTTTTATTAAATCTTCTGCGTAACTCTAATTTCGTTGTCGTTCGAGACTTTGGATGTTATTAAGTACTATAATATAACGAATTAATCCTCAGTAAAAGCTAATAATACAAGCTGAGTAATCTATAGATAATATACGAAAATTCATGTTCTCTAAATGGAGAAGGAAAGTGAAATAAAATATGATATAAAAGAATCAATATTTGAAAAGTATTAAAAAAAAAGGTTTTATACAAATGCGCCGAAAATTGTTTCAATGTGTATGGCAGTCATTTTGAAATTCGCCATTTTCGTGTATTGTCATCAGGACTAAATAAACACGCAAAATTGCAAAGTCGTGGGTCTAATGGAACTGGTTCCAATGCACCTTGCAAGATTTGACCTAAACAAATAAAGAAACATTGAAATATAAATAAAAGCTAGTATTCAAAAATGCATGCTATTAACATTGAAACTGGTTAAAAATGATTCTTCTAAATGTTTCCTATTACGGAGAAACTCACTAAACTAAGTTCAGTACGGAATTGCCATGTTTGAGTTGAGAGCAGTTCTTTTGCCGTTATATTAAATGTGAAGTATTTTGAAGACTTTCGAAGATTAAAGGAAATATCAAAATAATTCATTCATATTTAATGTAATAAATAAGTTTATATATATCATTTTGAATTCTCTTAAAATTAACATTATTAATGTTAAAATGAGTTTGTATTTGTTACGCTTTCACACTCTAACTATTCAACAGATCAATATAAAATTTTGCACATACGATATCAAGGGTACAAAATAGGCATAGGTTACATTCTATCCAAAAAAATAGTACTGCTCTCGAGGTATAGGTTACCAAAGTTAAGTTAATACGAGTGAAACCGCTAGAAAAAGTGAGTTTTAAATATTTCTTGAAGTATACATTGGCAATGTGTATTCAAGTAGACCATTTTGTTGCTAAAGAGTTATTTGAAAAGCTATTAAGTAAAACGTGATCGTAAAATTTATTATTTTATCATTTCCATGCTTTTATTTCAAATTATTTCATGATATTAATTATTTAATTGTAGTGTAAAATAGTTTGATAACAATATGAAAAAGACAAAGCAATTCACTTCATATCTATATGATATACAAAGAAAAAAAAGTAGAGCAGTAAATATAATTTTGTATCCTGGTTATCTAGGTCTAATTAACAAACACAATTAGGTAAATAATTACTGGTGATAATTACACATGAAATGTTGTTTAAAATGTACACAGATTATATAAATAACGGTGCTACTTCCTTTGTTATTTACATCTAATTTAAATGAAATACAGAACCAAATTAATACGATCTAAAGTTGCGACTTTTTCATAATAATCTATTTTGCGGACTTAATATTCCTATCATGGATCTAAATATTGAATTAGTATTGGGAGTTGTTAGGGGAGCTGACAATTTGTACATATTTTTTTGAGGAATCAATTAAATCTATATTTGATAATAGCGACATCTATTAACTATAGATAATAACCATCCAAATGACCCCAAAATTACAGGGAAAAAACTCCAAAACCGGTCAGTCGTTTAGCAAGAAAAGAATTACCAACACACGCGCACTAAGTTTTTATATATAAAGATGTGTCCTTTTAAATGTTTAATATATAGAAACCATTTTAATTTTATAACCGGATTATACGAATGAGGATGAGCGTATAAATATAATGTCTGCATATTGAACGACCTTATGCTATATGTTATGTTATCTGTATATAGGCATTGACACTCCGGGTCAAGGCTTCGTATAAACAAGATCCATACGTTTAAATTTTTAATGCTTATTAATGTATTTTTTTAAATTATTTTCGTTTATAATATTTTATTTAAATTTGCAACTTTTGCCAGTAATATATTGTGATAGGTATTTACTTCCGTGTGTTCCGAATTTCCTAGTATAACCTAATTTTGTTTACTGTTCATGTCTACGTAAAAATGTGAACAGCCATGATTCCTGGCATATAGTATGAACGCAAAAGTTAATTTGCTTACTGCTTAACCTCTTACGTCTAAAGTATTATTTTTATTATACATTATAGGTTAGCGTTTGACCACAATCTCATCTGATCTTAAATTATGATGTAGTCGAAGATGGCAGTCACGGTAAACCTAGAAGGAACTGGCTCTCAAGTACAGTTGCTGGAACAACAAGTACAACTCCTTGGCGGCAGATGCCAGGCGGACTTAGAAAAAGCCCATTTAACCGATCATAGTGAATTTTGCATACACATTGTCGTGAACACAGAAAGAACATAAGGTGTCTTTTAATCAGAACAAATGTACTGTTTCCGAGATATAAATCAAATCTACATCAACACAAACAAAGCCGACCGCAAAAGCTAGTAACAAAAAAGTTTTCATGAAATTTCCACACATTCCGAACATGCAACCGGCATTGCATGATGCTCGTCTGCTAGAATTCCGACATTCCACAAACGTACACGATTTAAAAAGAAAGTCGCAGGGGTGGGGTATAACACTTCTTCCTTACGTGAATATTTCTACCAGTCAACTCTTACTATAAACCGCGTTAAGGAACGTTATTGTAAAAATGAACCATCAGTTTCATAATAGTTTAAAGTGTCAGTTACAAAAATTAAAGGACATTAAAAGACTCACATCCATCGGAATACATTAAAGTAATAGTCAGTCTATTTGAAAGTGTATACGTCTAGGTTTGTCGTGCTAAATACTTGCTATTTGGTTATTGTTGACGTTGGCGCCAAATGTGGGACGTGAACAAATATTTAAGTTCATGAACTGTGGAATCTGTGAGGTTATTACTCACACACGACAATGTTGTTTGCCGATATAGTTATGTTACAATAGAATCCGGATTTAAATATCAGTTTCTCATGTTGCTTTTGAATATATCCTGTTTATATATGGAAATTCATTTACATACGATACAGAGCTGATAAAACTTTACACAATTCTTAAAAGATTTAAAGATAAGTGTAAACCTAACAGCGATTTATAGCAAATTACACAAAAACTTTTAAAATGAAGTATCTAGTGGTAGGAATAGGAATTAAAACATTTCTTAGCATATGAAACAGTATAATAACTTATTTCAAAATTTTAAAAATTTAAACAGTTTTATTTAGGAATACAATATTTGATAATGAGGGTCGAGTGGCATAAAATGATAATTAGAAAAACTTATATTGCATTTTGATACTTACCGTTATGTATTTAAAATGGTTTTTATTTTAATTCTAGCTCACAAGGAAGGCTGTTACTTGAAAGAAATCAACGATGTAGTGCCATTTGGAACGGAAGTTAAGCCCCTCGGATATTGCTACAGAATAAATTGTGGAACAACTATGGTGTATTATGCTTCGTAAGTACCTATCTCATTACATTGGATATTGACATTGTTAACTTCTTATCGAACAACCTAAGTAGTCTATTAATAATAATAGCTATAACAAGCTAGTCTTTGCCTGCGGTATCGTTTGTGTTACAGCGTGAAAGGGTAAGAAATAAGTAAGCTCACTTCGTATCCATAATAATAATTATGGATAGCGACTGTGAATTAAGAAAGAGTTATATTTACAGTAAGTACGTATACGTAAAGCATTTGAAGCCGTTAGTCTTAAATTGCAATATAAAACTAAATAACAATAAACGTTACCTTAGTGCCACCTAGTGACGAGTTATACTATAATGGGTAAAAAGATGTTCAATGCAATAACATTTAGGTGTCTTTAATTTAATAATGATCAGTCAAACGGTGTTAAAGTTTAAGGATTTCAAATATACCTACATATATTTCTATAATCTTGTAGACACCTCTACATTATCCGGGTATTTGATTTGGCTCGTCGGAGAGAAGAGTAAGAACCGTAACGAACTCTCTCGGTTTTTTCCGTGACGTACTGCATGCCAAATCAAAAGCCAGCTAGTGGGAGTAGTTACACCCGATAAATAATAATATTAGTATATTATAGTATATGACACTTTAAATTATAAAACAAAGTCTTCCTCCGCGTCTGCTGTCTGTCTGTATGTTCGCGATAAACTCAAAAACTACTGAACGTATTGTAATGTACAAATAGATAGAGTAATTCATGAGGAAGGTTTAGGTATATAATTTGTTAAGGTTTTGTGTAAATTGGTTGAAATATAATGATAATTGTTGAAAGGATCGGAAAAAGTCATGCCGCCTTAAGCGTTTGATGCTCATAAGTATATATTTTTTTATTATCAGGGCAGGACAACGTCCGCCGGGCCTGCTAGTTATAGTATAAAAAGGCAAGATATAGTAATAGGTTTTTTTTTGTTAAAATTGATAGGAACCCCAATTAATTGAAGATAAAAATATACAGCATTTTAAGTGTAGTAAAAATATGCACCTGCAATTATCTAGCTAACATAATGATCTAAATTTATTATATTCTCTTTACCTAAATCATCAACATTCTAATCCAAATAATATGAAATGATATTTAACCTTTTCATCCCTTCTCATTATTAAAAAAAAACTAAATCATCTTTTGATTTTTTAGGAGGATGAACTTTATTATATTAATATAAATTTAGAAAGTGTATGTATTGCCTTTTCAATTATCGAATTACAATCGAATCGATTTCGAATCATAGTAACTGAGTCGGAGCTTTCAGTGAAGGAAAACATCGTGATGAAACCATAGCATGGTTTGGGCTTTTTTCTAAGTCCACCTGGCTAGCTACCACCCTCAAGTTGAAAATCTGTCGTCAAGCACCTGTTGGAGTGTTCCGGCAACTGCACTTCAGAGCCAGTTCCTTCTAGGTTTGACGTGACTACCATCTTAGACCACATCATCACCTAACATCAGATGAGATTGTAGTCAAACGCTAACCTATAAAGTATAAAAAAAAAGAAAAAAGTTATTAAAGTAGCGAGCCAGGTGAACCTTAAAATGCATTCTATGACTGTTTTACTATATATTTCTTAATCTAACCATCATAATTATGAGGTTCGACCCACATTCTTTGTAATATTGATCACTCCCCACTAATAAAAGTTTCACGAAGAACCTCTCCTATTTGTTGCCTTTTAGTTTTATAGGTATATATTAACAAAACGGTTCTCTATCTTTACAGGTGTGGTGTTGTAGGTACAGATGACCCGCATTGTCACGTCACAGCCATAAACCCAAGGAAGCCGTATCCGGAATGCTGTCCAGATATCAAATGTGACTCTGAAAATGACATTGACGTAGAATCTTAAGTAGTTATTCGTAAATATAGTTTAGGAGCATCTTAATGTGTTAACATGGTAGAGTACAAAAATGATGATGTCGTCAATAGAATTTCATAAAAAGAAATGCGATGTTTAAATGTTTAGGGATTGATTTCGGATATTATGTAAATGGAAAACCATAATAACGATAAATTAATAACCAATATTAAAGCGAATAATGCGTTTCTTTACAATTTAAAGGTAGGAGACGATATTAAAGATTAATCTATTCACGATTTGGGTACTGCATGATGTTACGAATTTGCTGCCAAACACTTATAAGTTTATTTAGCGTTTTTACCATTTTGGACCACATCGTTATTTACCATCAGGTGACACTATAGTCAAAAGTTAAAAAAACCTATAAAGCTTAAATAGACATGTGTTTGGAAACCTCAATTATCAACAAGACCCAACGTAAGATATCTGAAAAGTAATTCTAATAATTTTAAATACGGTTAATCAATATCAAACAGGGTTCTATTTTCTTGATCGCGCTTTACTAAATTTGGTATTTGTATTTAAAACCACCATTAAGGATATAGTTTGAGATGTTCATTTAAGACTTATTAGATAGAGTTCCTTAACGAGGAATTAGAGTGACGCAGAAAGTGTTACTCGAGTTCTAGAAGCTATCTTGCCACCAAATTGTTAAATTTATTTATTTTTATTAAACTAGAAATTATTTTCATAAAGTGTGTGTGTGTTTTATTTTTACTTCAAGTATATTATTATATCAGCTACTATTTTAATCCAGTTCAATAAAGTCCAGATACTGGATCGGTGAGAACTTTTGAGTATTCTTCTATAATGGTGTTCCGATCATTCATACCAATTTTTAGCTCTATGCGAATTTTTGTACACTTGTATGTCTAAATTAACCGGACTACTAGTATTTTATATATTTTATTCCTTTACTGTTAATTAAGTTCAATAAATGATCCGTTCTTGTAATTAGACTAGGCTTTGCCTTAATACTCATATTTTTCTCACCTCAAGGTAACCACTTTTGGGTGTACTAGAGAGCTATGCATCTAGGAGGCTTGGACCAATTTTTTATGCAGTATGTAGTTTGTCAATAGTTTATTCCATTGCTTTTATTGTCTAGAACTGTTTAAGAGTTGTTAGGTTTTGCTACAATAAAAAGCGTATGGGAAGACATAATAACAGTTATTCAACTCCACGTGCAGGTAGCAATAATGAAACAAAATCTGGCGCCACGCACCTGCAGTTGTATTTTGATAGATGCACTTGAGAATCAATGTCGGATCAATGAATATATGAAGATTACGAATTCAGCATTTCTTATTTTGTCTCAAATAAAAGCAAAACGATGGTTATACATTAATGTAAATAGTGTCCATTCATTCTTATGACCGTAACTCAAGTCTGCAAAAGACATCGATTCGAAAATAAATTGTACTGCATGGAGATTGGTATGTATCTCTAATTAAAAAGGTCTGATATCAAATCAGTATTGTTCTTAATCTGTTAGTTTATTTGGTAAAATAGTTGTGTATTCAAAATAGTTCTATATTACGTTAACAATAATTTCAAAGTTATTTAGTCCGGTAAAACTATGACGGCCTATCGAATTAATAGCATTAATCTGTTCGAAAAAATAAAAACTTAAAGGTTTTCAAAAATGTCCATATCTAATGGATAAATATTTTAATAATAAAATAAATTCCTGCTTGACTTAATAAAATGTTAGAAACATGAATAACTGTCAAAAGACAGATTTTCGTTTGTTATTAATATATACAAGCCTAAATGAAAAAGTTTGAATTTATTACTATAGTTCCAGACAGATAAAGAGACGTTACTTTTTATAAAGTTTAAGGAAGAACATTTTACTGGCCATTACGAAAGGAAAGAATTAATATTTTTAGTTTATTTTATATTAAAATTGATTTAATTTCATCTCGACTCATAAACTTTGAAATAATGTCAATCTACTCGTATATAGTTCACGGAATATATAATTCATTATTTCAATAAATAGTATTAAATAAAGTCGCTTTGGGGTATGTCTGTGTGTTTTCTTAATTCTTGGAGATGATGACTCAGCGGTTAGCATGTTCAGCCATTGCTATGAAGCCGTAAATTGGAATTCTTGCGTATGAGTCGGAAGTTTTAATGGAGGGAAACATCTTGATGACACTATAGCATGGTGATAAGGTTTTCTTTAGAGAAAATCTTATAACCTTACCTTACCTGGCCTGTGTAGCTACTACTCTCAAGATGAAAATTTGTCGACAAGCACTTATAGGTGTATGTTAAAAACCTGTTTGCGTTTTTGTAATTAAAAAGAATATATTCTATGTCAATGATTCACAAAAGACTATGCAAGAAAACAAATATGAATTAATAAATCTATTATTTTATTTTATTATATAAGTGTATTTCTTCTAGTCAACTGACTACTAATACGAACTTGGAAAACTACAATGTGTTCCAGTAGCTGGACTTGAGAGGCAGTAATCCCTTTTAGCTTTAGCGTGTTTACCATCTTCTACCTGTGGGATTGTTGTTAGGCACTAAAACCTAAATATCATTTAAAAAACAATGTAACAGAGTTTCGGTGTCGTTGAGATAATTATATATATTAAGCCCTTACATATGAAATAGTCGTTTTGTCAAACTGTCCACTTTGATCTAATAATATCTGTCGTGTTAATATCTGTCGTATGGTTAGGAATCCTAAATTCACATTTATTTCAAATATAGGCTCCTATTTTTATGTTTATTTAGTGATTTATTTCTTTTCGCACCATTTGATTTTGTCTGATGTCATTCTTTTCATAAAATGGAAAACTTATAATATACCGTTACTTACGAATAGGAGTTCCACCGTGACATTAGCGCTATAGAAACATACATGCATACATTGATTGATTGATCGTATTAATGATGTATATGGTGAAGCTACTGTAAAACAAAGAAAGATCTTGGCAGTGGATCCATCGTAAACCACGTCAGAATTAGCGACAGCCTCCTGTGAGAGTGATAAAACAATTTTAATTCAATTGAAATAAATTAGAAAAATGAAAAGACTCGAGAAATGGGTACTGAAGAACTGACTAAAGCACACCAACGAACATGCATTGAGTGCTGCGTTACATTACTCACCCATCACAATAACAAGGGAATGTTGAATGGTATCGTTACGTACGGCAAAAAATGGATCTTTTACGACAATCGGCAGTGATTGAACCCAAGAGAATCAGTAAATCCTTTCTCAAATGAAACTTGACTTAAAGAAAGGTACTGGTCAGTGTTTGGTAAACCAGTGTTGGCATCACATATTACAACTTCCTAAGATCTGGCCAGGGGATTAGGGCAAATCTGCTTTGTAAATAATTGCAAACCATGATCGAAAAGCTAGCCGTTAAACATCCAAGATTGGTCAATCTATCTAGCCCACTGCTGCTTCAGGACAGCGCTAGATCCCATACTTCGTAAAAGACGGTCGTTAAATTAAAGAAACTGCGATTGCAAGTCCTATACCCACCATAGTTGTCGGACCTTGTTGTTGTTTCGGAATTTGGCCAATTTTTATTGTTTATGCAAATTACTTTTGCTTTGTATAAATTCATAATTCAAATGAAATCGTATATGTCACACCAAAATTGTTTTAAAGTAAAGTTTTTTTATTTACAATACACTTTTGATTATCTTGAGATAAAAGCTAGTATAGGCTTGCCGAAAAAAATATAATAATAAGAAAGACTACGTCAACTTGTATATTAAGTAATATGTTTTGACTTTTAGTCCGGTGAAGCTGTGAAGGCCCCTCAAGCCAACAGCGTATAATTATTTTGAATAAGAATATATTTTTAAATTAAAGAAGAACTACTAAGCAGAACTAATTAAAAACAAAAGAGGATCAAATAAAGAGTTTATCTTTAACTAGACGATCCAGTGACCTTCGTATCACTTACATATATTTGTGTAAAAGGTGGTCAAAACTTAAAAAAAAAATTACATAGTAAATGCATTTTCTCATGTTCAATTTTTATTTCCGAAACAGAACTGTTTTGTTGGAATACAAAACATACTAAAGAAATCAGACCTCATTCTATAGCTATTAACCAGACAATTTTCTGAACGTACCTATAAATATTTGACAACCGAGTGACAATTTTTTATTTGTAAAATGACAAAAGACATCAAATGTTTTATAACTAAGAACATTTTGTTTTTGAAAATTAAATTGTCTTTTTTAGTATTTTTTTTACTTATTATTTATGTTCCTCACTGTTTAAACCTTTCCTGAACTTCCACAAATATTTCAAGATCAAAATTAGCCAAACCGGTCCAGCCATTCTTGAGTTTTAGCGAGACAAACGAACAGCAGTTCATTTTTATGTATATACATAATAATATAGAAGATAATATTTGTAATTTTGAATATAGTATGTAATTTTTGTGTTTATTGATAAAATTCTAAAAAAATGACAATTTTAGAAGCTAGGAAGGTCAATTTAGGAGGCTAATTTCTTATATTAAAATTATAACAGGATATCAATTAAAAGTATAGTGATAAGGTAAATTTAACATACTATATTCCTAAAATTTGGTCTTCAGGGTCCCACGAGCTACCATACTGTAAATTGGTTTAATACACTCAGGATTTTACCAATACGTGTCTTAAAAGGATCACAAAAGTGAAACCAATAAAACATGGCTCACTCGTCTTTGTATGAGAACCACAGCAATGTCCGACTTCGGAGGCAAAAAAACGGATAAAAACCTGTTTATACCGGCGCTCTCATTTTCATATAAGTAACATCTCGTAAAGGAAAACAATAAAAGACCTTTCTAACGAACGTCCAATAAAGTGAGGAGCCGGGAGGCGGTTTTTTATGATTATTACGTGCTCGCCGGTCGCCTCTTCGCCCGAAATTATCCTATTCGTTTTAATGTTCTATCTAACTGCCAATCTTTGCTCTGACTCTTTTTAATTTTTCCCATAACACCTTTATACATTTTTCGGATAATTTGAAAATTTTACATCGTACTTTTCAATTACGATTATTGCACGCGCGATGGAATGTCGGTAAAAAAATTTCATCTTATTATATGGCAACCATATTTTTTTATAGACTTTTATAATTATGATTTTGTGTTTCATTTAAGCAAGTCCCTACGCTCGGTGAGCTTGATACGGGCACATCTCTTATGTTCGACCGCCGCCATCTTGTTGTACTCCGTTGCCACTGCGCATGACGCGGTGCGGATTGTAAATGACGTACATTTTGCCATATATTAAAAGTTAATCGATTTACAGATGTTACAAAAAGACAAATGTGTTCGATTAATCGTGGTCACCACACACATAGTATAACAGCTGTAGTAGTGGAAGAAAGATTTTCCTATAATATTTTAATCAATCTTCGCTTCAAACTTTTTGTGTATCGATTATTTAAAAATCATTTATATGTTGTTAACTGGTATTACCAGGACTTAATTTTATAAATGTTTGTGTTACCATGGTTAAATATAATATTGATATTATTAATTGTTATCTGTAATAATTAGTTAAAAGTTTCTTGATGAAGAAAAGCTTGCTTTTAACTCAGGTTAGCGTATTTTAATAATATATATATTGTGTAATCGTTATACTATAGTAATTCATTCTTAAACATTTATTCACTAGCCGTATTTATCTTATCATAAAACTCGCTGTAGTACAGAGATAATACAAATATTCGGTACAAATAATTAATGTTAAATGAAAGTAACAATAATCGTAAGTATTCAATGGTAAAGAGGTCGTGAAAAATCAATAAAGTCATTATGGTAAAAAAATACATTATACAATGAAAATAAACGAAAAAACTTAAAAGAAACGATTCCATTTCTTAACAGACAATTCCTGAAGTTTCACAGAGAAGTTACTAAAACAGGGTCTGTTATTAAATTGTGTAATTCACTTAATGCATAATTTCGTCGTAATTTTATATTCTCAGCTCTCGAGAAGTTGACTTTGCTTTAAGATGTAACAGATGGCGCTGCCCGTCGACATCCTTAGAAATGCCGGGATATTTACATATTTTTTTTTCACTCTTTTTTACCGAGTAATTAAGATTTTTACTATCATTCGTATTCTTGTCGAAGCTTAGTTATTAATCGTATAATTTGGATTGTCTGTTGTTTGTATGAACAGATTTAGCCGGCATTTTATAGGCAGATAGAGAGGACTACTTAGACTATTGTCTACGTTTTCATTACACTTTACTGTATAAGGTAAACGGAAAACATAACAATTTAACAGGGGTATTATAAAATCGGGAAATGTTTGTAAGGGTTAAGTAGTACTGACAAAATAACAATTAAAAATGAATCCAGATAAAATATGTAGTTTCTATGGAGCAACAAATTCATTTTCATGAAATTTTAATACAAAGAATACAAACTGTCCGTAGGTTGTTTCAAAGTTCATGACAGTAATACATTAATAGTGATTGCTATAAGTCGGTAGAATTATCTACCCGTATATCGAAACTACTTTCACACATAATTTTTTAGATGCTGAATTATGGTTATCGCAGTTAGTTAAGTGTAAAGAAATTTGGTTTAAAACAACTGTTGAGTAACGAGCCGACTGCGTAACTTAGATGCGTGATAGTTCTTGATATTTCTTCAGAGATTACTTCAAAATCTAATAAGAAATATATAGTAAGTAATAGATAGAGTAGCTTATGACAGTTTTTTTTTTTCGAACTGACACCCTGTTGACCCTGGGGATCTACAGATTCATCGGACTACTGCGTTTATGACAGTTTAAGCCTAGAAATCTAACTAACTATGGTCAAAGACGTTATGGTGCATTTTTAGAGTAGATTTTTTGGAGTCCGTTTTACTTTTATTTTTGTTTATTTCTTGTTAATATTTCATTACAGTACTGAGTAGAGAATGTTATAATTATGGATGGTTGAGTAAAATTAAAATTTGCCCATCGACACTTCAAGTCTGATGGTAACGCAACCACTATTAAATAAATAAATTATGCCAAACATAATTGTGCTGGCGTTGCTATACGTTAACTGAATAATTACGAGTATGGATACACGCAATGTTCATTACAACCGAGTTCTGGCTGCAGTTGACTAATGCACGTTATTTCCGTGGCAAGGAATTAACTATGCCTCTGTTTTGCTCGTCCGTCTACGAGACTGCGGACTAAGCCATAGGTGTCAGCGATAAAAGTACGAAACTAAGCATATGATGATAATATATGTAATACAGATTAAAAAAAACTACAGTAAACTGTAGGTTGTGTGTAGTTGATGTCAAAAGGCTAATAAGGTGGATCAATATGAGAACTTTTTTGTCTAGAAATAACACTCTTTTCTGGGTATCTGCGAAATACGACTATAACGATAACACACTTTTATACAAATATAAACCACTAGCACCTGCTCGTGACTTCATCTGCACCTGTATCGATGTATAAGTGCAGCAATTTTTTCCTATAATAAAAAGGATAAGTTAGTCCTTATACCATAAGCCATCTCACAGTGAAAGTCCTGTTAAAATCGGTTCAACTATTTGGGATGTTGGCCGAAAGAGACATACAAACAAAAAAAATTTAAACATGGTTTTTTTATTGTAACCATGCATATTCATTTAGTAAAAAGTTATGATTTTGACATAATAAACAAACACTTAAATTATATTTATTTATATAGATAGAAAGGTAAACCAAATCAAGTTACTTGACAGTTCTTCTTATTTTTCGATTCAGTGATAGTTTCCACGTTGATGAATGCCTAAATTGAATAAATTATTTTAAGTGAAACTATTTTACATCACCTTAAATGTTTTCGTCCATCTATAGCATATGACATTACAGTTTTCTTCCAACTATTGCATGTCGCATTACAGCTGTCCGCAATGTAGGGGTAAAGTAAAAAGCGCTCGGCAGAGTAGACAATGTCATGCCTCAATTCAAATTTTCACTTGCATCGTAGTTTCATAAAATCACACAATATTTTTTTAAGTTTGTTTTATATCATAAGGTAAAAGAAACATTGAATTAATTTAATTTCACTTCAAAAATCGACTATCGTTTTTAACATAGACCGAATCCCTTTCCCGTCGGTCTATCTAACCGCTGCAATTTAAACCCATTGTCTTAATGAAACGGGCCGTTTCTACACATTACGCCCCTCTGCTTGTCGTCATTTGTAACGTATACATGAGAGCTACATACTCCAAAATACGAAGAAACTTCTGTCCCTTTGAAAATTTATTTCGTTAGCTACTTAGTAGCGTCGCTGCGGTAAAAGTTTTCGTATCATACACTCACACTAAAAAGTAACTGCATGAGACTTTATAACTATTCAAAGAGACGTATTTCAACTTGCATTATTTATTCCGTTGTTGCTGGTTGGAAATCATTCGTATTATCATGTATAATTTATTAACGAGATGACTACGCATGCGTGTATTCTGAAACATTTAGAATATTTTTTTTTTGCTGTTTTGATATCTACAGTTCATCAAAATTAGAGTGTGTACGTATTGATATACATAAATGGGTGTACGTTACATCGTACTTCGGCTTGGAATATTCCAATAGGAAATAATAATGGAACGGAATAATGGAATATTCCAAGCGGAAGTGCGAAGTAACGTATACCTTAATTTTTAATTATGAATTTCCGCAAAGTAACGCTTGCATCAGGCAGTTCATCAAAGTCATAGCAGTTACGGAATACTCTGTATATAAATAAGTTTTTTTTTATTGCACATAATTTCAAACCTGTGATATCTTCTACGATATTTATTAAAATTATATACTGTAAACGGCAATTTTTATTTACATTAAATGTGCCACGTAATAAAAATATTTAATTACATAATATTTATGATATTCTGACGAAAAAAGAGTCACAAATAACTATTTAATTATTAGTAACATCTCATCATTATCATCTTACCCTTATACCACCGAAATAGGGTCAGCACAACATGTTTTCCAATTCCATTATACCCTGTCAAATGTCATCTCAGTATTCACACCTTTTATACAACATATCATTTTTCACACAATCCATTCACACATTTTTCGATCTTCCTTTACCTTTTACCGTCCACTTTCGAATTGAAAACTTTTCTTGTTACATGAGACTGATTCGATTCTTTTCTTGATTTTTAATAACATGTAAAAGATATAAATATTTAAAGGAACTTATATTAAATAGATAGACATATGCTATGCTACCTAGAACTTTTATGTACGTAATTTAGAACTGTAATTCCTTAATATATTCTTTTGATATATCTCATAAGATTTAGGTAACTCTACCAATGTAAGCGGCCAAAAACATTTTTTTCCGACACTAATTAAAATACATCGCGTTCTCTCTACTGTATATAAATATAAGAAACGTGTATTATATATGTAAATCGTACGGAAGAAATTTTCTAAACGATATTGAAATTGTATAAAGATCCGATAGAAAGTTTGAAAGAATTGAGGGAACACACAGACAGACGTGAAAACTACTGTTTTATAATATTTATAGACCCAGGATACTTTTCATACAGAAAGAAAAACTATTCATGTGGTATAAATCTATACCTCAAACCTGATTGAAGCCGCGAGTAAAAGCTTGTGCTACAATAAAAAAGTCCGTTGTCTGTAAAGTTGGTTTACGGATGATAGTATTACGTGATAACGTTATAAAAACACATTGATAAAAAGTTGTATATTATTATGAAATAAATTGAATTGTTATCACCGAATGACCGATGGAGTGGAAGAGAGATGCGTCACAAGTCGAATGCTTAAGCCGATCGCTCCTCTCTATCGCTTGGTCCGACCTCTCGCTTACACACTCGGCTCAAGCGGAACGTGACAATGAGTCATGCGTTTTAAGACGTTATTACGTCAAAATAAATAATTTATAAAAAATGTCGTTATAAAACATTCTTTTGAATTTCCATGACGTTGTAAAATTTATTAAATTTATACTCACACGCAAAACTTAACACGAACCCTCGCCCTGCAAAATGTTATCTACTCGAACGTATATACCGTAAGGGGAAGCTTAAGAACGTCTACTGGCGGCTTCTTAAGAAATTAATAAAATAATAATTGCCCGCTTGTGAAGCGACCCCTAACCTTTGATTAACGGAATACAGTTGCGAGCACAAAAATTGATGAAATATTTTTCTATGTCAAATAACCAGCTGGTGCTCGGTACTTCGTTAGCGTGAAAATTATTTCGTTGTTTTGTCAGAATCATGCGTTTAGAATCGATTTATCGTGACTCGTTTTTTATATCTCGTTATTCTTTATTTTCTCATTTTTACTCAAGTTCAATAACAGCTGTGTTATCGTTTTTAAACAGTCTCCATTAAATTATATTATTACTTTTTGGCGCTTATGAAAAATAGTAAATATACGCAGCATTAATAATTCTCTGTAAGTTACCTACTAACTAGCTCAAGAGTGCCAAAGTGGCTGAATCTCGGCTTGGGCTGTTGCCTAGGATGCAACATCGCGAATTAGTCTAAACTAGCTAAGCTATACATACCCATATACACCCGTGAGTCATACATTTGTACTTGTATAACTCAATACCGAAAACAGCTTCTAACTATGCTTACTATGTAGTATGTGACAATATTGAAGCGATGATGGGTTAGTTGTATATGTCCGAACATAGCGTCGAAGGACGTAGGTTCGAATCCTAGCAACTGAGTCGGAGCTTTCGGCGAAGGAAAAACATTGAGATGAAACCACAGCATGGTGGTAGGGCTTTTTCTAAGTCCACCTGGCTAGTTACCACCCTCAAGCTGAAAATCTGTCGCCAATCACCTGTTGATGTGTTTCGGGAGCTGCACTTGAGAGCCAGTCTCCCTCTAGGTTCAGTGTGACTACGATCTCAGATCACATCATCATCTAACATCAGATGAGACTCTGATCAAACTCAAACCTATAACATATAATATATATAATACATTTTAATAAAACCTGTAATGTTAATATTTTAGTATTGTCGTTTATTGTAAAGACAACTATAAATATCTATATAAAAACAATATATGTTCGACATTTTCATGCAAGTAATTGTACAAGAAGATAAGTATGTACTTTAAGTAAATATCAGCTTGTAATATCTCTTCCTAAAGCAATGTAATCTTGTTGACACGAGTGCTTATTAAACCATCCTTAGGAATTAATTGCAAATATCATACCCACTGGTTAATGTTGAACGCTAATTACTTATTTTATAATAAATATTACTAGAAATCTCCCGAACTTTCCTTACTCGACTTGTGATTACATTTTAACTATTCATTTCAGAAGGAGTCCAGGAAACGTGGATGTAATGAGTATTTTTGGTTTTGTGCTTTTTTCTTCAACTAACTCTCAATTGTTGTTACCGGAAGACATATCTAGGTGCTTGGTAATTGATTTTCTATTTGAAGATTGTAGCTAGCTAGGAGAGTATTAGAAAAACCCCTACTACTATGCAATGCATGTCATCGGCAGCCTGCCCTCGTCTCTATGAACGTATTTTTGTTCACTTTATTGTACTTTGAGCGAAGTCGATATGCTTGGTTTGTTTCCATATTTCGAGTCTTAGACAAAATGTCCTAAGATGACATGACAATAGTCTCACCTTGCACAAACAACTCCTATACATTTTGTATTTTTTATATTATAGGCGACAAACGAATAGATTGTTGGTGAGGGTAAGTAATCACCACCGTCCATAGTCACTAGCAACACCAAGGGAGTCACATGTACGTTGCCGATATTATTTAAGTAATTATTTAGTAATTAGTTACAGTAAAATATACACTGTCGTTCAGTGTTTCGTTCTCCTAGTTTAGTAAGGTCTATAATAATTATGTAAATTTACAAGCTGAACGGACGAAACGGTCAGTGGTATCAAATGTTGATACTATAACATCAGATATTTCGAACGTTTGAAATTAAAATTCATTACGTTCATGGGTATTCGAGCGTCAATACAAAAAAAATCAGAATTGCCTTTGCGCCGTGCAGACGCTGGACGTTCCAAAAGAATAGCAGTATGGATTTATTTATATTACTATTGATTGTAGACTTTTTGCTGGCTTGGGATACATGCGCACAGAAATCAGGGGTGTAATCATCTACAGTTTTGATCTTTTGAAAAGGCTCGTAGCCAACCAGCGAAAGTTGGTGTCATTTATCAACAACTATATAGCAATCGATGCAGTGTATATGAGTAATAAATATTCTAGTGTAAAGAAGAAATACATATTATAAAAATGACCGAATATAGTGGCTCGTAAATCTAAAGGGCAATAAAATATTTGTTACGGCCCTCATCGCTACTTCTCTGCACCTGACGTCTCATTCTGTCCTTTTCGCACACATTGTTTATCATATTTTTATTGTTACACTTATTAAATATAAATTATCATTTTTTTTTTCAGATAATAAATTATACCTTTCAGATATTCCGGAAAAATAACTAAAATGCGCGCGTCCATGATTTAGTGATAAAGTAACCATAATTTGCAATATATAGAAAGTATAAATATTTCTATTTCCTTTTTATTCCAATTATATTATTACATGTAGTAGTGGTACAATGTTTTTTAGTTACCAATTCGAAATAGTTTAAAATTTGTTTATGTAGTGTATGTAGTACAGAAACATTTAGTTTCGGGAAAGCTTTCAAATTTCCCCGAATTATTGGAGTTGTGGAAAAGTTTTAAAAGCTTCCGGGAATTTTGGTGGCCTGTTACCATTTAGTCTAATATACTCCATAAATTCTTTTGTTCTATGTTTTTTTTTTTAATAAACTGCCTCAGGACGATGACAACACAACTAACATGTCACAGAAACATGTAATTTTTTTTTTCGTATAATTATACTTGAAATGTTTAAGCATATATCTACATAATATTCTCTGGTAACCCCGGTTATCTGTATACATAATTGTATGTAGAGAAGATTTTGATGCTATACATTTTATGATAATTCACCACTACGTGAACTTCTATACTATTCAATTGATTGCTTTTAATGTATGTATAAATCTATAATATTTTCTAGCTATCCATTTAGATATATCTCGCCACTACATCTCTGGTACGCGCTGCTGTACGTTGAGTTTTATATCATTCGCAACCACGCACCATAAAGACTCGAAAATTGAACACAACTTCCAATATCATCATCATCATATAAGACTATATGGAAACCCATTGCAGAATCATAAGGCTTTTCTCGAAGGTAGGTGTGGGTATAACAGCCTCGCCAGCCCACGATGCACTTGTCAAATTGAAATTCCAAGAAATACACAATGCTATATTTTACCACAAACGGTTTCCTACAAAATATTCCTTACGTCCAGGTTTCCTTCAAGGAATTTTTTTTACCGTCAGCCGATAATGTTGCCAATAAAATTAGTACATATAAGCAAATTCCTAAGAAACGTTAGCTTACATTGAATATATGTTCCACGGGTCACAAACCGCACGACCACTACGATAACTAAATACTAACTAGTGATTTTATAGTAGTTGAAAATCAAGCACAATTCATAATTTTTTCAAGTTTCAATATTAATGAAAAAAAAAACATTTTCCATAAATTTTGATAACACTAAAGCTCGACAATAGCTACTAAACACGAAAATATAATAAAACCGATTGAGAAACAAAAGAAGATGATGTACTTTTGTTTTGTCTTTATTACAGAGAATATTTCACACGACATAATCTTATAAGATGTTATACACAAGATTACGGCGCTCGTCGAGTTTATCCGCTTATCCACTCACCTTTTCACAAACTTAAGTAGGCGTACGCTTCTTATGTGAAACCGAGACGTGTTTGTTATGAAAATTCAAAGAGTACTTTTAATCTGTTTTTTTTTTCATACATTACTGAACATACCTTTTGTATTGGGTTAGACGATTGTGAGTAAAAAGTTTGCTGTTCTTATTAAAGCGAGAAGGATTATAGAAACGTGCCTCTCTTTTTTCCAATTCTTTTGAGATTTATTTTGGTCGTAGATCTATAACTAATACTGTATTAACATTTATAATGTAATCACATCAGCCAGGAAAAGACCCACTATAGAGCCATAGGACTCTTTCCATAGGAAGGTATAGGCATAATCATTACGCCAGCTCACGACGTATTGGTGGTTTCTAACATCGAGAAATCAACAGCTCTATATTTTCTCGCATACTACAAGCATATTTCTCAAGTTCAGATTTTCTCACAATGTTTCTCTTCACCGTCAGCCCATAGTATTACCAATTTAAAAGAGTGAATTTATGCGAATTCCGAAAACTTCTTTGTTAGATACCGGGGTAATAATCTGTGGATATTTAATTGTCATTCCACCGGTAAAGCACCTCGACCATCACTTGTGATGACTTATGATGTAATAAAACCCACTAATATAGTTCCGTCTGTAGTTTCTGATGATAAAATGTTCGTACTACATTTTATTATGCTATGACTGTAGTCTAGTTTGAGATTTTTTCCTTTTGTTTTTCTTCATATTCGCTGTAGTGTCCAAAACAGAACTGTCTTCACACGTTCTGTGGTGTACGTATAGTTTACAGAGTGGATGATGGAAATTGATATATTTTTACTATAAATTACCAACAGGTGGCTTCAGGTTATTGTCTTTAAATTGTATATTGTAATTTTTGTTTTACAATGTCGCAATCGATTGCTAGTATCGACAATTTATTCGGTCTTTTATTACTTTACTTATTATAAGTAACGTTACTTCTGAACTTTTTTATACTATTCATGCTACCATCACTTACCGCCAGGTGGTATTTATTTGTATTTGCATGTATTTTCTTGTTATAAAGTTTTATATTGTAATGCTAACATTATAAATACGGAAATGAGTTTGTTTATTTTTTACGTTTTTATGCCTTAACTACTCAACCGATCATTATGAAATTTTGCGTGCACGTTTTAAAGGATACTGAAAAGAACATACATTCGAATCCTTGCGAGTAAGTCAGATCTTTCGGTTAAGGAAAATATCATGGTTAAACCATAGCATGGTGGTAAGTTCTTTTTCTAGGTCTGTTTGGTTAACTCGAGTTGAAAATCTGTCGACAAGAAACTGTTGGTGTGTTTCGGCAGCTACACTTCAGAGCCCGCCCCCTCTAGCTGTAGCGTCTTTACCCTGTTAAGCGACATGCTAAAATGCTAAAATCTATTAAAAATATTTGTTCCTTCTATATTCTATTCAAACTGAAAACAACAGAATTATGATTTCTCAACGTTTCTGACGCAGCTTTATCCTTGTACAATCGACCAGTAGTTCAGCCTCATCTTTGTACTCATCCACTTAGTGTAGAGAGATTTTTACTACGCAATACACTTACGTTACCAATTTGCGAAAATCAATGTCCAGACGTTTAGAACGGGTAGTTGAGGTACAATCAGTTAATAAGATATTTGGATACGCTACTTTTATTATACGTTAAGTGTTATTGCTACATTTATTTTTTCATTATCAGCTTTTAAAAGACCCATTGCAGGGCCATAGGCCTCTTCCTGAACCAAGGTATGGGCATTAATCACCACGCCAGCCCACGACGTATTAGTGTTTCAAACTGAGAAATCTCCAGTTCTATATTTTTCCCATATACGGTGATACTACAAGAACATTTCTCAGGTTCACGTTTCCTCAGGATGTTTTCCTTCATTGTTACCAATTTTAAATTAGTAAATGTACGCGAATTCCGACGAATTCGTTGGAACATGCTGGGGTTCGAACCTCGGGATTCGACATCGGTTTGATATCCATTAGTAAAATGACTAGGCCGCGACGACCTTTTTTATATATTACTAGGTTTTGTCCGCGGCTTCTCTCACATTAATATAGATTTGACCGATTTCTTGGGAATACCTTTTTTTTCTAGATGAAAGTTTTACCCAATGATTATTTTCGTGTCCCTGACAACATAAATGCATTTTGTTTACCTAATAACCTGAAGTAATAATCAACTTGGGTTACAACTCATGATTGATTGTATAATTAAACCTTATACATGGAAAACGCTTATGATTACCAACTTTTGTGGTGATTGATCAAGCGGTGTTGGCGATCTCAGATATACCGAGTTGTGCAATCGCTGGGATGGACAATAGCCAGAAGTTCTTACGAAAACGTCGTGCAGACAGCATAATTCCTCCTGTCATCCATGTAACTCATGTGAATGAAAAGTTTTCATGTTAAATGTAACTAAATGTAAATGCAGTCGTTCTGGAGATATTTTTTTGATGGAATATTAGTTTTTAAAACTTTATTAAATACTTTTTTTAACTAAATTCGCTCCCATCAGCTTGACTACCGATATCCATTTATATATATACTTAGTCCGGCTATAAGTTCTGTTTCAAATGAAAATGCTTTTTTTTAGTGAAGTAATATAATTGAAATTTATACCTACATATTTATTAGTCTCAGCAAAAAATTTAAAAAATACTCTATTCGAAATGGCCATCTTTGGCTTTTATACAGGCTTTTAATCTGTTTGACCACGAATCTATGGATTTACGCACTGTTTCCAAGGAAAATTTCGCCACTGCTTGCTCCAAAGATTTTTTAAGAGACTCAATGTCGCCGTGTCCTTTAGAGCAGGCCATGTCCTCCAAAATTGACCATAATTTGAAAGGGTTGAGATCTGGGCTAGATGAGAGCCAGTCTTTAGCTCTTATAAAGTCAGGAACGTTTTTTTCAAGCCAGGCTTGAGTAATTCGTGCCTTGTGACCAGGTTCAGGGACCTGCTAGAAAGTTCACAGTATATTTTTAAAAAGTGTATTGCTGAGAGGTTTCACTACATGATCCAAGACTGTATCTTGATACACTTTGAATGAAGTTTTAACTCCTTTTTCACAAAAACGTAGTTTAGTGACTCCTTGATAAGACACGCCCCCAACAAACTATCACTGACGCAGGATAATGACCACATTGTACCTTTCTGAATACTAGAGCAGCTTCTTTAGAACTGTGAGCGTACACTTTATCATTTTGCTTATTGTAGTGTTCTTCAATCGTGAAACTTTTTTCATCGCTAAAGAGGATATTCCCGTGCCTTTCATCTGCGTATCGAGACAGAAGGCGTTTTGATCGATCCATTCTCTTTAATAGTAACGATTGATTTAGGGCATATCTTGTATATCGGCGATAAGTACCGAGCTTCAGATCATGTTTTAAAATACGCGACAGAGTCCTAGCGGGAATCTTCATTTCTCGCGATAAGATTGTTTGATTCCTAATAGGGCTTCGACGAATTCTGGGTTTAACAACATTAACAGTCTATGTAGTTCTAACAGCACGCGGCCACCCCGATCTTTTCTGGTGTTCGAGAGAGGAAGTGTTGTTGTATCTGTTCATAATACGATATACGAACATACGGCGGATACCAAGCTTTTAAGTGTCTGGAATATGACCGACGGCTCCATACCCACATTGAGCAAGGCGATCACTGTAATCCTATTTTCTTTAACACCCCATTCTAAATTGTGATTTGATAATGAACACAAAATTATATATGAAATGTCGTAAAATCAAAAGAAGCTTTTAAAATAATACGTGTGTTCCAAATTCAAATTAATTAAAAAGTCGAAACAAAGAAAAGTTTTTATGTAACAGTATTTATCACCAGACTAGTTAGAAGATGTCTATACACGAAAGCAATTTTACCAAACATATAAACAAATTCAATAATATTTTTGAATCCTTATTCAAAATGTTAGTACTTCATCATTGTTCATCTTGTATGATTTTAATTCAATTTTAATAAAGTTTCAGACAGTTAATAGATTTTATATTTCTTTTTTTTAATACTTTAATAGGAGACTGGGTCTCAAGTGCAGCTGTCGGATAAGAACAACAGGTGCTTGGCGCCAGATTTTCAACTTAAGGGTGGTAGATAGTCACGCGAATTTATTATTTTTAAAAAAGCCCTACCACCGTGCTATGGTTTCATCATGATGTTTTCCTTCCCCGAAAGCTCCGACTCAGTTGCTGGGATTCGAACCTACATTCTTCGACGCTGTGTTTGAACACAGTACCAACTGAGCCATCATCGCTACAAAATAGTTAAATGCCTTATATTATTCTAGTATTTCGATATATTTAGATGTAGAATTAAAAAAAAATGTACCCAATATACCGTATCCGAAATTACTACCTCTTAGACTATCTTTTCTTTTCCTCGAAGTAATGTAACCTGCAAAGGCACTAGATTCCGTACCATCTGTTCAATTTTCCCGCTTTACTGGTTTTGTTTCCGGCTTGCAACGAGGTAGATACGACCGGCCTAAGGATATTGCTGTGCCTATGAGAAAAATCTTATCTCGCTGAAAGGAATTGAATTTTTAAGCGAGACATGCTGTTACATTACTGCAGATTATCAAACTCAATTGTTTTGGGTTGCGAGTTGAGTTTCACTATGTTGTGGCGAACGTACCGTTATTTAGTGGATTACTTCATGAGTCTGTGCCGACAGGGGGTTACATTTGACATTGGGCTAGTGTGCTCTTCTTGTTGAATGATTCGTATTACTAATCGTAAATCGTCGCGGGTGCATTACTATTGCTATCATTCGCTTATTGGTTGTAATCAACCGCTACTTCTGGAGTGTCATATATGTAGCTACCCAAAAAGTTGATAAACTTCAGTGCTACATGAAATAAATATTTACTGGTGGCCACTAAAAAAACACTACACGTGGACCTTAAAGGTTTGCCGGGTACAGCTACGCGTAATTCGTTGAGTGAATTTCACTTTTAAGTGCTAAGCTGAATACCAGGTCCACTCTCTGTCGTTTACATACTCGTATAGTGCCACATCATAGACGAAGTTGGGCATAAAACTCTTACCCGTGTTTAGTTGTAGAGACTTTTTATCCCGATAGTGAGCTCAGGCTATTGAGTTATACACTTTCTTCACAATATTATAGTGCAGATGAATTGGGAAGTCACTCTTCATTCTAGGCTTCATAATTTTTTTCAAGTATAACTCTGTAACAAAACGTATATTTTCAACAATGATGATAGTGGCAACATGTTGGATGCTCCGTAGAGTGACATAGGTTGGAGTCCTGCAATATGCAGATTTTTTTTTAAAGTTGGTCGTGGTGAAACAAATGTAATGTGATAGGGAATTTCCTAATATCTAGCTGACTATCCATCACGCTCAAGCTTAAAATCTGTCGCTAAGCGTGTATAGGTGTGTTCTGGCAACTGCACTTGAGAGTCAGGTTTTGCTTAGGTTTAGCGTATTAACGTCTTGGGCCAGATTGTCTTTTAACATCAAGTGAGACTGTACGCTAAAACACCTATATGGTATATATGTATTTAAAAGAAGCTGTAGAGCGTAGTAATAATTAACGAATATGTACAAGACTCATAATTTAAAATTTAAATACAATGTTACGTGCGAACTGAAATTTCGACACTCGTAAATACAGCGGTGAGTGAAAAAGCGGTCATTTAGCTTCGGGTTATGTTCCCCAATGAATAATTTACATCGATACAGCCGTGCGGTTGTTTGGGGATTTGGTAGACGGGAGATTACAGTGAATGCGACTGAAAACGCTCGGAGGCAAAATCATTTGACAATCGATTCATCTGGCGGTATCGTAAATTATCTTTTGTTTTTATAATTTTTGAATTAATTCAGTGTTTTTATCTGTCTGCCCAAACGCAGGAATTATTTTTTCATATTAACAAACATGTATATGTAAGTATGTAATAGCCTTTATAAGCTAAAGGATTTGATGGATTATATCATCTTTTACCCGATGTGGAAAGTAAACCTGAGACATGTAAATAGCCACCAGGGGTGGGTAGAATAATTGATTTGTGAGTATGGTAGTCGGTAGGGCTGTGGCGCAAACACACTTACTTGTTAAAGTAAAATAATTAGCGGAATTATAAAGTATTCACCAAAGATGGAGACAGCAGTTCTTGTTGCTGTGATGAAGAGGATTTTTATTTGCTAAGCGGTACGGTGATAGTGTATTAAGTGTGTACGCGTATTGTATATGTGAACCGATAAACTAGCATCGAGTTTCTTACCGGTTCATTTCAATGACTAGGTTGTTTTCCGAACCGGTGGTAGTTTTGACGTTCATAAGTGCCTTCTCAGGACGAAAACCGAATGAAATATTTTTTATTCTTATCTCTGAATGATATAACATTTTATGGATATTAGTGAGATATTAGGTTATAATGGACCTGGTATGATTATTGCCCAAGTTCCTGAATTGAATAATATTACAAAAATAGAGAGAAATTCTCAATTCTATACAAGTTGAAGAGTTACCGAGATATGAACAAAGCTTGCTTACACTTTTATTTTTTTACTGTTTGTAAACACCAATTTAACTGTCACCTGAAACTTTGTTGTTTACATAATGTTTTCGTGATTCATATTTTTTTACATTATGAAACTGTTTGAAATTGGTCTTCCCTCGGGTCTGTTATTTCGTAAAACTTGAAGGGAGTTATTCATTTCTTATACTTTTATTTACTTTGTTCTTTAACTAAGCTTTTGTGAGATGATTCATACACGAGAAATTATTATTTCTACTGACGAAAGAGATGTGCTTATAGAAACCACAGTCGGCATACTATTGGCTCGCTACTATTGACCCATACTGAATTACTATTGGCTGGTCACCTACTTTATATGACAAGTTTTATCAACGGAAAATTACTATTTCCACTATTAAATAAACGTACGTTTATTGAATTCATACTACTCGCCGCGACCACCCCACGACGGCGTCTCAAGCTTAGGTTTGAGCCTCCGGCGTAAAGCCCTCGAGTATGCTACTGGTGCGATAGAGTGACAGTGAACATTTTCACTCACTAGCTTAACAGACTCAACACTGATCACTCTCACATACGTGCACATACAAATGATGGAAGGATTTTGTTTTTGTACCCTTATTTTTCGACCTTGGTTAGTTTAGTTTAACCGCGTTGACAGATACGAAATACATATTTGACTTCGTGAGACACATTCTGGTATACATGTCTGCCTTTCGTATATATGTGTATGATTAGCAAAGCTAGTTTAATTTACTAAGATTCGCGTTGTTGCATAGAAGGTAACAGCTAAATCCGACGTTCAATCACTTTGGCTCTCGTCAGCTTGTTGCCAAGCGGCTGAGCATCATAAACGCACGCCCCATGAATCCGGAGAAGCCGTGAAGGCCTATCAGGTCAATAGTGTATAATAGTCAGTTCGACGAAAACGCCCAACATAACAAACAAAAGTATGAAATTCTAAGAATCTTTGGTAAATATAATGCCGAAAGTCGAGATAAATAACGTGCTATACAATAAAGTAACAAAAGAACGTATAGATACAGCTGCTGTTCTTATTAATTTCGGAAACTTAGGAAGTTAGAAATGTTTATTGCTAAATAATAAATTATTGTTATCGTTATTTAAAATGAATGTAACACTTGTATGTGTTATTTCGTCGTTTTATGTAGGGTTTACCATTAAATTGAGTGAAGTTAATGGAGTTTACACTATATGTATTTGTGTTGACATGGTATCTGGATTCGTTGAACATTCATGTAGTTGTCATGTTTAATAAATTTTGTAGTATCGTTGGTCATTTATTTATGGTCAATATGATTTAAACATAAAAGCTAGAGTTAGTACTTTACTGTTTTTTTTTGTGACTATTTAATATTCAACAGTGAACTATGAACAGTTTAGTTAAAATATTGTAACAGTATCTATTGGTAGTTATTTCGTTCGAAACTATCTCATTTGTAATATTAATTAGAAAAACAATGTATTGTATAAAAATTGCGAGAGAATTTAATTAACATATTTTATTCCACGTTCCAGAAACAGAGGTCAACAAACAGAGAGTTGACATTTTAACAATTATTGTTCTATATCAAACATTCAGTAAACGTTATAAAGTACTACTTTTAAATTAATAAAGCAATGAATCTTTAAAAATAAGCCCGCGGTCTGCCATTGAAACGATTTTCCATCGGTTGAAGGTAATAATTTAAAATTTTCAGACAAAACCCGCTTGGATTTATGCCGGGTTTGTGCAAATTGGAAAGTTCGGGAAGACATATTGCGTGTGGGGTCCAATTTATACTGTTTTTGTATTATATAAAAAGAGTAAAGAAGTATTTGTTTCCTTCGTTTCATTAATTAATTTATTTGGTATGCTTCAAATGCTGATAAATTTTCAGCTTTTAATTCCATCGGGCTTAATTTAACATGGACTTCAGTTGTTTTTTAGATATTATTTTTTTTCTTTCAAGAGCTGTAATAAATTATTATTAAATGTGAACGAATTTATCTCTCTCTCTCTCTCTTTCTACAAGAAGGATTTATGTATTTTTTAGAGTTCTAAATGGTTTTAGGTTACCATCGAGAATTTAATTTCGGGTAAAGAATATTAGTTTCTTCTAATTCTTAGTAAAGAATACTAATTCTTTTTTCGTTTGAGTATGTATTAATTAAGCTACACAGCATACCATATCGATCATTTCAGTCTATATTCTAGTTAAATTAACTTGTTAAGTATAGTTTATGGTTTGGAAAAGCTAGCGAATGAATAATTTATCTGTTTACATTCTATCAGGAGAGTTATATTATGTTTTAGTTTCTCTTGAAATTAATGTTAACATTCTGATATTATTTGTTCTAGACAAAAATGATAATTTTGGAGACTTTACCCATACATTATTAGGAGTTTTTCTGGGTCTGCGTGGCTAATTACCACCCTCAAATTGGAAAACCTGCACCTAAGCCAGTCCTCCTCTTGGCTTTGCGAGTTTACCATATTAGACTACATCGTCATTTAATTTCATGTCAGGCTATGATCAAGCGCAAAAACCCATGCAGTATAATAAAGAGCATGTGAAAAAACTTTGACCATTTAATTTTCAATCTTGTCCCAATAAAATCATTGATAATTAAGAAGGCGTTTAATTGTGTTAATTTTGAACAATTTGAAATAACACAGCGAACGTTTCATTTAATGACACTTGGTCGTCGAGTAGTTTGACCGGTGGCTTCTGAATTCCATATCAGCAGCTTCGAACCCCGGTATATAGCAATGAATTTTTCAGAACTTGCGTACATTTGCTCATTTAAATTGGTAACACTATCGGGTGATGGTGAAAGAAAATATAGTGAGGAAACCTGATTTTGAGAAATGTTCTTGTACTTGAGGCCGTATTTGCGAAAACAACTATGTATTATTTCCTAGAGTTTGTAATTGTGAATACCTCATGAGCTGGTGTGGTGATTATGCCCACATCTTTCTTCGGAAAGAGGTCTATGGCAGTGGGTCTCTCACAGGTCCATGTGACGGAGTCTGATTTATCGAACCTGATAGTAATATACAGCGGTAGATTACATTTGATAAGTATATTTTCGTTTTTATACGATACAATTTACTTCACGGAACATAAAGGATTTAAGTGAGTGATCAAAAGTAGAATGTTTTGCATTTTTATGTCTCATATAATGTGATATGAAAAGGTATTACGTCGAAATGCGTATATGAACAATATACTTTATGTTATGTTGGCGTCAATCGTAAATATATTATGTGCAATATATGTTCATAGGTCGTTATTTAGAATTTTAAATATCTGCTTTTGAGATCGCTGAGTGTGACGCTACCGACGTTGTTCTTGTGGATATGGTCGCGTTTTTTAGTGATGCCTCATAAGGTAGCATTGTTAAATGAGCGTGACCAAGTGATTTTTTTTATTTAGATATAATTTAGTATCAACATTGGAAATAAAATGTTTCCATTGAAAACGGGAAAACTAATTCAACACCACTTCTGTATCGACCTTATAACATAGTGTAATTAAAAATCGGAAACAGATTTGTTCGGCCGTTGTTACGAATAAAAACTAAAAAATAGTTCTAGTGTTAGTAGAATATAATAATACTCCAAAAAGATATCTGTCTGGCAGTAAGTCGTCTCATTAAAATCGGTTCAGTTTCCTAAGAGATTAGCCAGGACAAACAATAAGAACTTTTAGTAGTTTCAGTAACATCTATAGATTACATTTTACTGAGTCTTACATTTCTTGTAATCAAATTTGTTTTAAGTTGAACAAGGAGATAAAAAGATAAGTTTGAATGCTGCGTTAGAGAAAAACGGTTAGAAAAATTTTAATTCAAAAAAAGAGAAACTCAAGTACGTACATTTATACGTTTTAAAATATCGATATAACAGGTTTAACTATTATTTTTTGTACATCTCTATAAGAGTATTAGATTAAAAGATTAGATGTTTCTTTCTTCTTGTTCTAATAACGAATATTCGGCGGTTTAAGTTATTGAAAACAATTGAATAACCGCGTGGTATATTCTCCCTTATATAGCTTGATTGTCTAAAGTAATAGATTGTCAATGTGTATAATACTGATAACACGATTCCAATAATCAATTTACAACGAAAGAAAAATAAATAAAAAGTATTATGAACTCTTCACTCAACTCCGCACTCTAACAAATCCACTGAAGATTGTCCCAGAAGCAAACATGAACGTAACAGATTAAGAGCTCTCCAAGTTGCGCGGGACGACACGACGGCGAAACTTTTTCATTACAAGTCTAAGTACAAGGCGGCACCAAATCCGCTTCTGTGTTTACGAGTTCTGCAGTTAACTATAACTTCGTCGTCTTGTTACCTATAGAGTGAAATCAGTGTTCTGTTCAAGATTCGTACGGTCTTTTCTAGATATATGTATGTTTTCTGTCGTTTTGGTATTCACTTTTCAAATATTCTATATTTAATAAACGAGATTCAATCATTTTGCTGATATCTATGATTTAAATCGTAACTTTATTAAAATTAGTGGAATTAATGATTAGGCATAGCGTTGAAGCTTCAAAGCTTTACTGTAGAATACAGTATCTTTTAAATGCATTGCAATATGTTATTTAATTGTTTTCCAATAAACACATTTACTATGCATTTTTTTAAATTATAATATTCATTTATTATTTACTTACAGTTAATTTGTGCTTAGATGTTAGTTCTAAATGCTTCGAATTTATGCTTAAACTAATTATATTTTAGGAAACAGGAGCCGCAGGAGAAGTCACCGCTGCTTCAGCAGCTGCTTTTACTGCCTCAGCACCTGTTGCTGTATTGTCAGCTATACCATTACTACCCATTTGAACTGTAGTTACTATAGAACTGCTCCTACTCGCTCCCTTCGCTGTTGTTGAATTTTCATTATGCTTTTCGTTACTGTTATTGTCAGATAAGCCCAAATCCTCTAATTCTTCTTCACCAGATGAAGTTGGCGGAGCGTACCGTCTAGTAGTTACTTCAGGACTACAACCAACGTACACGTTAACGGATATGGGGTTGTTGTATAGTGATATAAGGCGTATTGTGAGGTATTTGTGTCCAAGTCCACCGCGTGTGATTTGTACTCTTGGCCCTCGACCTAAACCGAGGCGATCAACGACTCTGAAGTACGTTATCTGAAAATTTATATAATGATGTAAAACAAAATTCACAGTCATGAGTATATTTTGATAAAACTCTAAGACTAATACTACAAATTATATTTTAGTATTTATAATTTTTATCTTAATAATATAAATTACCAATGCTACTAATTCCATATCACCATTTAAAAGAGCATTGCTAATTGTTGGATCATTATAATCAAATTAATTTTGCAATAGCTTTGACGTTCAAGCGCTTTCTCAGGGTCTAAATTGAATATAGTATTTTTGATTTTGAATAAAAAATGTAATGGCGATGGTTTTTGGGAAGCTATAATCGGTATAAGTATGCCTAAAATGCAAATTTGGTTTTTTTTTTTATTATATGTTGTACAAGTTTACGCCCACAGTTTCGCTCTCAATAAATGCAATCTATTCATTTATCCCTCGAGAATAATCTTTCTTTTGTGGATAAAGTTACCCTTGACAACTTGTATGAAAAATTTCGTGATAAATGATGGAGCAGTTAAGGTATGAAAGCTTAATAAATAAAATCGTATTGGTATTCAGTAATATAATATTAGCTAGGATACATTGTGACATCTCACCGGGCATTTAAAGAATCTCCCATATTTAGCAACAGTAAATCTGTATGGAATTCTTTCCCTGTAAATTCGATCTTGGGCAACAAGATAATCATTCCTCTTGAACATGCCCACGTAGAAATCTCTGCATGATATATAAGTTAATAATATTGGTATAAGAGCCAACTTTATGTTCATATTTAATCAAGTCTCTTAGTAAATGTAGGTATGTTTTATGAATTTGCGAATAATCTCCAAGTAATATTAAATATCCTCACATTTCATTTTATGGTAAATTTTACACGCAATTATGTTACATTCGAATAATCAGTTAATGAAAAATAACACTATCGTAATCATAAGTAATTGAATTTTGTAATTGGTGTAAAATTATTTTGAATAATAATTTATGTACTTTTTTATATTGATATAATAAATTTGATTAACAGTTAATTGACAATACAAAATTATTTTAAAATTAATGTATAATTGAAGAAAAAACTCAGATTTAGCTTCATAATAAAATATATATATATACTAAATATTAATAATAATGGCAAAAAAGGATTAGTAATGGAAAAACAAATGGAAGTGAACCTCCTGAATCAGATTTGCTAGAAGAAATCCTCATGGCTACGACAGACCTGGAACATTGTAAACGAGCGCATCATTTGAATCCTTATCACCTGTTAACGAAGAGTCAAATATCCGCGTTTGGCATCCATACGAAATTCGGAAGTTCAAGTTATAGTGGTACTAAAAAATAATTCCAAAAAGGATTAATGTTCGGTAGGAGGCCGACCATAAATATTAAGCCAAATTATACGTCACAACATGATAAACATGTCCTGCCGACCCTACTTAGGATAAGGGTGAGAAGATGATGATTATTTTATGTAAATTTTAATACTTCGACATTAAATACTCACACGGAAACATATAAATAACAATAACCATAGAGGTTAGAACTTTTTAGCTAGGTTGAAATACATTCTTCTATACAAGCGAGCCATCCTTACCTTGCTGAATAACTGACTAAGAAATGAAAACACGACCGAATCATGATAACATCCCGTGATCATCCGTGAATCATGATAAAATCCCGAAGTGTCCTCTTTTCTGTGTGTATCGCTTCAAGCCCATTTCGTGGATATTTAGGTTAAAGAATATTTATGAAGTTATGTAAGCCGGTAGGTATAATAAAGATGATTGTCGCACAAACGGTTAAATTTAATAGACTACTAACAATCCTGACAGACGTTGTCCTGCCCTGAAAACAAATCCTCGAATCAAATCGCGGCACTACCAGGTCCAGTTTAAGCTATGAACTTCAACACTCACAAAAAATTTAAACAAAACCGTTCTAGCCGTTTAGGAAGAGTTCACTCACGTACTCACGTACAAAAGAGTTATATATGTAAGGATATTCGGTAAAGGCTGATAAGGGAAGTGCAGGTATTTTATACAGTACTTATAAGGGAATTAATTCGGTGTTAGTTTAAGGTCATTTAGATATAAGCAACATTGGAAATTGAAAGATCTGGACTCTTAATATTATATTGATGCAAAGACCTAAATCTATATTTCCGAAACGCGCTAAATTAACCTGCATTTGTTATGTAGAGCTGACAATAGAAACTAATACAATTGAGGTAAAAGCAACGTTTCCAATGGCAGCCATTTTATTTAATACGACGGAATAGGTTGACGTTATTGTCTTTTGGCTAATGAATGGTGATCGGTACGATAGCTCCTCTCGTTGCCATTAGTTTAATGGTATATTACATTTGCAATCAGTGCTGTGGAAACAGATGATGATACAAGATAATATCCATATAAAAATAGAGGAAAACAAAACAGTTCACTACCTTTTTCATTTCTGCTTAGCAAAGGATTTTCTTTATATTTTTTGTTTAGTAGCTGTTGACTAGTTACTTGTTGATTAGTTTAGTATCTACAAAAAAATGGATACAATATATAAGCTCAGTTGGATAGTTAAATAAAAGTTCAGATCAAGCTTATATTGTTTGTATTGGTAATTCACATTAAGTTTCTTGCCTCGAACTTTCATTTATCTAAGTTGGACTGTATTTACCACTGGACGACTACCACTTTTTTTTTATTATACCCTGATGGGTATCCTGTGATCAGACATAGCGTCTTTGTAGTGAATTCGAATCATACGAGGAACATATTGTAATAAAGCCATAATAACATCTTTTATAAGGTTTTTCTCTAATAGTTGCCTGTTTAATTACCTCCGTAAGATAGCAACCTCACCAAACTAATAGTGAGATCCAAAGTTCGAGAGCCACTTCCACATTTACGCTAAGCGTATTAAGGCACTGTATCTCGAAAATGTATAGTAGACTTAAAATACATAGTATGACACATTTGAATGCTAATCGCATTCCTGTGCGAAGGGAATATAATAAATAGAGGAAACAGAAAATATTTCCCAGGACAGGCATCCGAGTTGTCGCGAATGTACCTCGAATATATTGGAGAATTTTATTAACTTGCACCGCGTGTGCGCGAAGTGCCAGGTAATGTGATAAATTGAAAATATTGCAGAATATTTGCAAAACAACATACCCGCTTTGTATAGTTGGAGCATGAAATAAAATACATTAGTCACTCTTTATACAACTCAACGGGATGTGATTTCACAAAATCTGTTAATCGATCGCTTTTTTTTATGTAAGCTATCTAATACTATGGACTCACTGTGGCTTCACACTAGCGGAATGTACTAATATTGCGTGATAAGAGTCCAAGCAACTTATATATGTGTATATTATTCAATTCATTTTATAATCGACTTCAAAAAAGGAGTTTTCGTATTCGACCCGTATCTATGTATGCAGGTGTAAATGTATGTTTGTATGTCCACCACTTTCTCAAACAATCCTGGCTCGATTAGGAATTAAAAAAAAAAACCATATATATATATATAATAGGTATTATTTGAATTATGTCATTGTACCTAAATATTTTTTTTAAACTAAGATAACGTATATATAGAATAAAGTGAGTAAAATATTATTTAACGCTTTTGAGGTGAGTTTTTTAGAAGACGGCTTGGTTTTTCTTTGAAAAACAATTATTGTGTTTTGTTATTAACAGTTTATCAAAGTCAAAAGAATCTAAGCCCTTTACACCAATAACTTTTCTTTTGTTACACGTTAAACTTGTAATGTTTTCTAAGATATTTGATGAAATAAATAATAAAAAAAACTTTACACAATTTAACCCCTAAAAAGGTGCTCATGAACGTCAAAATTATCACTGTTTCGGAAAACAACCCAGTCATCGAGAAGAACCGGCAAGAAACTCAATCGTGTTTGTCTTTTCAACGTACATATTTTTATAATGCATTAAATTTATAACTGTTTTTAGTGGATGCACAGAGAGAGGTGTCAATTCCAGACATCACCCTTGTTCACTTATTGATCCGTCCTATATCTCGCTGATATGCTGATTGCTTCCGAATGATATATTGAAAAAAACATTTTTTATCTACATTCGATCCCGAAGGAGAGGAACATGTTTAATTGTAAGCATTAATACTTTTTTTGTTCAAAATAGTTTAGCAAATAACATATAAACTACAAATAGTTACTGTTAATTATCCTAAACGCTCTAGATATATATCATTGGGTGTTTTTCTCTTTGTCTTTTTAGATAGATAATTCCATGGTATATTATATTTATATCTCTCATAAGGTTTAGCCGGCGTTGGCAATATAAGCACCTGAAAAATATTTTGAAGTGAAACTTCTTATGGGAGGGCTTTAACATTCTGATCCATGCAACCTTTTTGTATGACGAAAAGTGGTGGAGGTAAACACTGTGTCGGGTAGAGTGTTGATAACACCGTTTTTCGTCGGATCAGCGAAGTTCGGGTGTGGTTAGTACTTGAATGGATGACCACCTAGTTGGTTTTTTGCGCTTGTTATCCAGAAGTTTCACTTATTTCGTGTTGTCATAAAGACACACATATTTTCTTTTTCTGACTTGCTTACATTGATAACGTTCACTATTCTATCTGATATTAAAAATATAAAAATCAGTTTGTTTGCTACGCTTTCACATCTTAACTACTTGTCAGACATACAAAAAAGAACATAGGGAACTTTATATCCAAAAAAATACTATTCCCGATGGATAGGTTAAGTCTACATTCCCTTGAGCAAAGCTGCACGCAAAAGGTAGTTTTGTAGTTTTAATATTGTGCTTTCTTAACGGAAAATGTTATATTCACAGACACTATATTCATTTTACAATAAATTAAATTCAGTGTATTCACTATTATCAGACAGTTTTAATACATTACTCAGTGTTATTAACATATGCCGAACGTTAATTATTTATACGTTTCTACATAATCCTTATCACTGAAAACGTTGTTAAGAATCAACAAAACTACAAATATATACTCAATTTATTTTGAGAGAAAATAAATACCTCCTGAATAGGCCGAGCCGTGGAAGTCAGTCTTCAATCAAAGCGGTCGGCGATAACTGAATGATGAACTAGTTCTAAGCTTCAATCAATCATGTCACGATATTGGCCGAACGATACAACGCCGGAAAAACTGCCTTTTATTTATAAAAATGTTTTATGAGTGACGTCAGCGGTTTATTGATAGGGCAGATTTTTCTTTTTTATTTTTCAGACGCTGGTAAGAGAGATAAACTTTTCATTTCAGTTCTCGTGAAACATTTTATTAGTTCCATATGCGAATTATAAATATAAAAATATACTTAGTGTTGTCTCAATTAATGTTAGTACATATTTTAACACCGATTATGTCTCGGAAAAGTATATATTGTAAGCCCACATTACTAAATACTTTTAATCGGGTGAGTGCCCTAAGCGCTCCCCTTAGTAGTCCGGTGAAACTGTGAAGGCATAATGCTGGCAGTGTAGGTCAGTTCGAAAAAAAAAAAAAAAACTAAATACTTTAACTTAGTACAAAAATAATATATCAAAATATTCCATCAGTGTCATCTCGATGTTTGGAAGTCGTTTACGGTGCCGTTTTCGCATGCATTGTCTTACTTACATCGGTTCTCTAGAATGGACTACCAGCGGGAGCGTTTCCGGACCAATATGACATACAAACCTTCAAGAAGCAAGTTCTTCCTCTAAGGCTGGCAACGTAGTGATGCCCCTCGTGTCGCAGGTGTCCACAGGTGAACGTGATTACTTAACATCAGGTAATTCATCTGGTCATTTACCTCCAATCGCATAAAACAGACCAATAATAAATTTAAAATGCATGATTTAAATTATTATTGTTCCAAACGTAGGAAAAAACTAGAGATATAAAACTCAACAACATACATTTTATATTATTGTAAATGTTCTATAATTGTAATATAAATTACTCTTATAAATTCTAAACTATTATCATTGTCAAAGTCGTCCGCCGTGTCTGTCTGTCTGTCTGGATGTTAGCGATAAACTCAAAAACTACAGAACGGATTGTAATGCACTCTTCACTAATAGATAGAGTAATTCACGGGGAAGGCTTAAGTATATAATTTGCCGATTATTTTTTTGTAATTTGGTTGAAATATAATGATAATTATTGAAAGAATCGAAAAAAGTCAAGCCGCCTGGGAACTTTCAGTCGGAAACGTTGCGTAATCCCTTAGAGATATAACAAAACAATGCATACTGAGATATTCTTGTTTTATAGATCTACAAAAATGTCTACGATGGCATATACCTATCTTTTTAGGATAGCTTACTATACTCGTCTATCTTTTAAAAATGATCACATATAATGAGGTAATTGGAAGTCTATTTATACGGATACAGTATTAATCTTTAGCAAATTAAATACATTAGGTACCTTAGGAATTTCGTGCACATAAGTATATATTTTTTATTATCAGCGCAGGGCAACGTCCTCTGGGCCTGTATGTTTATTATATAGAGCCAGATGGATCCTCAATACCAGGTTATAGTTACTTATATCATTTCAACCTTAAAAAAAAACTACACAGATTTTACTCTTTAACGTAAAAATTACAGAAAAGCTTACAGTAAAATATTACATACATCAAAACAACAAAACACACAGTGTTATAATTAAATAAGTCATTATATAAATTCAACAAAATATAACCATAATTGTTCGAAATTGGAGAAAATGCTGCCGTCTGAGATTTGAGAGTCCATAAACCGCTAAAGGTACAACTTGATAATGTATGGTGCGATTGGTTTTCTTAAACAGTTGTACAAAAAGTCCACGACAGAATATATCCGGCTTTTATGTGAAAGCCACTATTGCTACGTTAATAAAACATACATACATTTAAACTAAATACTATATCCAGAGGGCACATATATTAGTATGTTAAATTATCATCAAAATACTAGAACCTTTGTCGCTACTAGTACTTAAAGGTAAACTTGATTTTCTAGTTTATATTTTCATAAATTACCACCATTTATAAAGAC
Source organism: Antheraea assamensis (assembly GCA_035772565.1). Lineage (NCBI taxonomy): Eukaryota > Metazoa > Arthropoda > Insecta > Lepidoptera > Saturniidae > Antheraea > Antheraea assamensis. The sequence goes on along the minus strand of JAQQSE010000181.1, from coordinate 160,282 downwards.
ATAAAAGCAGACGAAGTCGCGTGCGGCCGCTAGTAGAAATTTATTTCAAAATAATCATTTGTTGTATATGTGTTTATATTTATAAATATTGTTAAATAAGATAATTTATTTTTTCGCAATCCTACGAACTTTGCAACAGAGCCATCTATTAAATCTTTAACGAAGTATATATATACGAGTACTCAATGTTGTACAGAACTAATTCTCCCATATTTTTGTGAGTATACATATTATATGTGTGAAGAGGTGATCTTAATGATACTAGAACTCGATCTAACAAATAAAGAATATTTGCGAGATCATATTAGCTTTTAGCTTGTACATTAAATGTTAATAACAATTGTTTCAGAAGTAGAATTACAGAATGACATCATATATTTGTACATCTTTATATACCAATACACTTGATGCTCAGACTCGATTGTGTTGTTAACACCCCCGAATCCGGCTTTCAGACTAATGCGTTTATTTATAAACCATTTCCGTCCCCACTCACCATTCAACGACATACGGGCCAATAATTTGAGCGTTGCCACGACTTGAAAATATAAGGACACTGTATATACCATAGGTTACACAAGTTACGGATTGTACGCTAGTAAGTTTTGTGAAAGTAATAAAAATATATTTACAAATATTAAATACGATCGAAAATTTATAAACAAACTAGCAACTACCTGCAGCTCTATATTTCACGTTGATCAACGTGGGTTCGAATTCCTGCCACTGATTCGGAACTTTCGGTGAAGGAAAATATTGTGATGAAATCATACCATGGTTGTGGGGCATTTTCTAAGCTTGCCTGGCAAGCTACCACACTAAAGTTGAAAATCTGTTTCCAATTATCTGTTGGTGTATTCCGGTAGCTGCACTTGAGAGCCACTTCCACTATAAGTTTAGCGTGCTTACCATCTCACACCACATCATCATTTGACATCAGATGAGTTTGTGGCCAAACGTTAAATCCTATAAAGCAATTAAAATATATCATCATTATCTTACCCTTTTCCCACCTAAGTAGGCACAACGTGTTTTTGCTTTTCCACTCTCCTCTGTCAAAAGTCATCTCAGTATTCATACCTTTTATACACATATCATTTTCCACACTAACCATCCACACCTTTTTCGGTCTTCCTCTACCTCGGATATAATGATATCCGTTCACTTTCAACCTCAAAACTTTTCTTATTATATGACTTTCATCTCTTCTCATAATATGCCCTTTTTTTTTTTTTTTTTTTTATTATTATTATTATTATTATTTTATTAACGTGGGGAAATCCCTTATGGATACCCACTCTCCCGGGGGGGAGAGTGGGTTATGTCCGACTCGCACGGACTAATACCCCCCACGGTGTACCGGCCGCCGTTTTTGGTTGGGGCGGCATGGGACCGTGCTGTGGCTATCACCATGCCGCCCCAGCGATCAGCCCGGCGGAATGTGGCAACCGGGCTCCGTCCTTATAAAGAGGTAGACTGGGTACACCACCAGCTACCTCCCCTCGTCAGCCGGACCTTGTGCAATGAGGAGATGGGCCCCCCGACCCATCCCCTCAGGTCCAGCTACGGAGGTGGGAGGAGGCGGATAAAGCGCCGCCTCCTTCCACCGGCCCTCCTTTGGCGGAGAGTGCCACTGAGAGGGTGCGCCTCTCGGGCCCTCTCCGCCGCCTTCTTCTGCGAGATGACCTCCTCGCAGAAGGAGGCCATTGTAGTCCACGCATCTTCGCTGCCGAGCATGGCCGTAACCACGCTCAGCAGCGATAAATTATTACCTACCGCCGCAGTCAGAGTGCGGTGCGGTGTGCGCAGCACACTCAGATAGAGTGTGCTGCGCGGTATCTTCCTCCGCGCCGCACTCGTGACATGCAGCGGTGGGCTCCCTGCGAGCGATCTGGTGCAGGTACCAGCCAAAGCCTCATAATATGCCCGAACCATGCTAACCTATTACTGCTCAACTTCTCTGTTACTGGTGCTATTTTCAAACTTCCTCTGATATAAGATTCCTAATCTTATCCATTCTTGTTACACCAGACATCCATCTTAACATTCGCATTTCTGCCACATATAATTTTTTCTCATCTGTCTCTCTCGTAGTCCAGCACACGGATCCATTAAACACAACTGGTCCGATTATAGATTTATACACCTTCCCCTTAAGTTTCAACGGCATTCGTGGGTCACAAACTACCCCAAACACTTTTCGCCAATTCATTCACCCTGCATTTATCCTATTCTTCACGTCCCTGTCTATGGCACCGTCGTTTTGGATCAATGAACCGAGATACCGAAGACTGGAGTAGGCTGGTAAGGATACACCATTTAAGGTAATGTGACAAAAACTGGATGGACTTCCAAAGTCACAGAACAAATGTTCAGTCTTTATTTAAGTGTTTAAAATATATATTACAAAAAAAAGTATTTATTTGAGTAAATTTTAAAACATATAAATAGTAATAATAATTACGAGTATTTTAATTATCAAAGGTGTTTTTTATTAATATCTTATCTAAATTTCAATAAACATCCATTTTCATAGTATTTAATAAAATTATGTTTAATAACAAATAATTCGTTATTTAGGCCTTAAAAACTTTATCTCAATTTTATTTGGGAAAATATTTATTTTTATTGGCGGAAGTACAAGGATCCGCACAATTTTACTTATAATTTAACCTGACCAAATTAAGATTACTTGGCAGAAATGGACATTGTATCCGCCAAGACAAAGGTAGTAATTTGATATAGGGTGTATAATAATAATCTAAATTAATATTTATTTCCACAATTTGTTTATAGATGTGTAATATAAGGATGACTCAAAATAAATATGAAATTATTTAATTTTTTCTATCTGTCTATCGATTTCTAGTTGAAGGGTACAAGAACTGTCAACATTATTTTCAGAACTTATAGAAAAATAAATTTTCACCCTATTTTGATATATGCGGAAGGTAAATATCATTGCGAAATCGATAAGCTTCAACAATTTTCAATAATTCGTTTAAATATTGTCAGAAAAGAATTATTAAATATTACAATTTTAATCATCAATCGAAAAATTAAACGTTTTTTTTCACTGCTGACTTGGCAAAACCTCTACAGTTTCACCGGACTACTAAAAATAACCGTAACATAACAGTTATAATACTTTTATAAGTCGTAAAGCAGAGAAAAGCTTGTTCTTAACAACAAAAAAAAATGTATTAAAAATGTCAACTAATTTTGATTTAATGTTGTATACAGGAAATCACATGCTATTGCGCAATTGGAATACTATACAAATGATTAATATTTATGTATTATAAAAACCTTTAAAAATATCGGTAAGCGTTTTAAAAATCATAAACTAAATAAATCATGTTTTAATAAATAAAATATGTAATCTAAAGTAATTACCGCATGAAGATGTATTGATAACTATCGCCGCTTTGCATCGCATCGCAACGCATTAGGTATACGTTGTTACAATAATATAACAAAATGTCTATTTTAGTCCAAAGAAGACTGAAAGCGATAGAAACGATCGTTTCTTCTCTGGTTTCCATGACGTATGTTTTCAAAAAGGATATTTTTGTGGAGGATAACGGTGTAATGGGAATTAGCTAATATCGCATGAGGGTGCGTTTTTGTATGCATTCGTGTTATTTGTTTGGATTACGCTTAAATGATGTTTTTTCGATAAAAGTTTGTGAGTCATGGTTAGGGTTACCAATAATTCCGTAAGAGTCGGGACGTCACTGTTCCAACGCACTATTAGATGCTTTCTGGGAAAGGTATCTATAGGATACATGTGTTTAAGCATTTATTAATGTGCCGTTATTTAATAAAATATATCAACTTCGTTAATAAAGCGTTCATAATTTCTGGTATTCATGAAATGACTTGAAGATTTTTTATATCGTTTTATATTTGACGTTTGTGTCTTTTATGGTTTATTGCTTTAAAGCGTTTGACCACAACCTCATGTGTTGTTAAATGACGATGCGGTCTAAGATGGTAATTACACTAAACGTAAAGGGAACTGGCTTTTAAGCGCAGCTGCCGAGATAAACTTACAAGTACTTGGCGTCAGTCTTCAATTATTAACTCCTTGTAAATCTAAATTCTATAAATTATAACACTGAATCCTTGTTACATATAACATTTAATATTAAGAGTTGAATTTGACCATCCAAAGAAACCGAGTTTCACTTAACGTTATTTGCAATATTTAGTTTTACATCTATTCGAACTATGTAAAAAGATACCTCAATAGTATTGTTATGAGGCATTTAAAAACAAGCTTTTTCAAATTACCTTTAACTAAATGAGTTAAGCCTATTTTGCTTAAACTACAGATTTTAGACTTACCAACTTTTCTCCGATTTGAATTTTAGTTAGATGCGCCCTTCTTCTCAAGGAGACAAAATTTTCCTATTTATAGACAAATATTATAAAAGGAAAATCTGAGAAAATTTTATTGAATACACTAATTTTTTTACACAATTATTTTAATTGACAAATTGGTTACTATTTAAGCTTATTTACGCCTTTATTTTATCCAAAAACATTGATAAACCGGAGTAAAGGAAATGTTAAATAAAATAGGATATTCAAATCAACGTTTACCGATATCGCTGCCTATTCATCTCCAAATGAAAAGCCAATACAGAAGACGTTCAGGCTGGATCCGGTAGTGAGCAAACAATGGTGTTTGATCAGATGTTTGTTCAGGCCGATCCGAAGCCACATGCAAATGCAGATGTGTGAACAAACATATGAGATCGGCAATAAAACTTACTAACGTGGCTTTGTGAATGTTCCATATTTTTAGATGTAAGGTTCACATAAAGGAGATTATTGTGTAATATTTAAAATATCAGGTTATAAAGTATTATTTAGACTATTAACTTTTTCAAAACAAGATTGTTTACATGTGCCTCTCAGAATATAGGTTTTTTTTTTTTTCGAACTGACTACACCGTTGCAATGCCTCTACAGTTTCACCGGACTATCTCTCGTATGCAGGCAAAGAAATGATTACATATATTAGTATGAATGTATAACGTTTAAATGAGTTTTTGTAACTGTTATTTCACATATGATAAATAAAAATTGTTTTGGAGAGTGCCAAATCATATTCATTTATTAAGATACTGCTACTCTATAATTAAAAACGTCTAGAAACGTCTAGCGTTTACTAAAGTTTTATACCTAAAATCCAAAATAAAAATAATACGGAGAAAAGTGACACTCTATTTCAAATTTAAATACAAAAACAAAAGATTGAGAAGAACAATTTTCAATTTATGCATTTTTGAAACACCTGCGTCAGATCGTATTAATCTGGAGCGAAGTGAATATTTGCCATCGTGCAGTTTCGATGGTTTTATTCTAGTATCAGTACAGAAATTTAATCTTTATTGCACTAGAGATAAAGTAGAAAATACCGTAAATGCATGTATTTAATTGAGTGCATACCTGACAATGGATCTGTGTGGTATTGTGATACGCGTAAAACAAACATTCTTTGTCTATTCTGTGTCTGTAAGTAACAATTTTCACAAATCTATGTTGGAATAAAACAGTGACCATTCAAGTAATGGGTTCTATTTCTATCATACCCATATTAGTACAAGTCCTCAAATTAGTTTTATCACAAAAAAAATCAGCAGCAAAGGATAATCGATTATCGAGTTGATACAAAACAATGTAGGAGGTTTGCGATAATCTAGCAGTTTTTAATTTCGACTGTAATCGCTGGTCATAGGTTCTATAATAGTTAATATATGTGTTACAGAATAATTTGGTGATGAGTGTAAAAAAGTAGTGGCCTTTGTTAGGCACTTTACGAGATATATGTCAACTGCACGATTACTGTTTATACATCCAAAAGGAATCAAGAATAAAAATAGGGATTTCTACTGTGTCAATGCTGTTAAAAGAAATCTTTCCAAACAGAAAGAAAGTCTGCAGAAATGTTTATTCAAATCCACAGTCTACGTAATGCCGACGTCATGTTCCACCTCATTTGCTGTCGGTGGAGCTTCGCATAAATCCCTTATTGACATTCCCTTTTATTCCTCAGTTTCTGACGGTTATATGGTGATTCGTTTTAACGTAAATACTGTTTGACACAAATTTGAAATATGGAGCGCCAAATATGAATGAATGATTAAACATTTAATATACTATGATGTGTATTATCGGGTGGTATGAAAGGGTAATAAATAAAGAGAATTGTTTATGAGAATGCAAAAAATTGAACTGCAAAATATAGATGTCGCCTTGCACGGATAGCGCAGTGCTCCAAGCAATTGTCACGCCGTTGCTTTTGATTTGAATTTTGCGGATAATCCACACCTGATTGTTTTGCTTTTGGGTATCTTTTGTATCTAATGATTTAAGGTTTGTAAAGGTCTCAACACAGCACCTGAATTTTAGTGCGGGAGCAGTAAAAAGATACAGTGTTCATTGATAACTTATTTTGTTAATTTGTTTGTAGGTTTACTGTGTTTACCAACATAAACTATATCATTGTGTGACGTCAGGTGAGATTATGATCAAAATCTATAAAGTAAGCAAAATACAAGTTAATTGATAAATTTTTCAGCTTAAAAACGGCAAGAAATTAAATAATAAAACAATAGTGTAGTAGATTTTGTCGTATGTAGAAGTAATATGGAAGCATTTTAAAGTAAAATGATTGGATAGGTAGCTGGATCGATGTGACACTTTGTTCTATACATTGATCGACAGTTTAATTTAGTTGTCAGTTCGGGAGGCTTTGCAGGTGACGAATTTTGTATTACAGTAACGGATGGCTTCTAACTTTATATACATATTATATAGGAGTTTATATTCTAGAAAAAAATCACCAACTTTTACTAATAAAATACAATTAAATAATAAAAAAAAAATATTAGCTAACATACATATATAATAACTAATATAAGCAAATGAAAATCTATTCACATTCAAACTGTACATATATGAAAATTGTTATTATTATATACTGGCCGGTGCTCGCGATTTCAATAGTAAAGACTTCAATAACTCGTTATTCGTTAATGCAATAATGAAAGCTGATAATTGATTAATTTGAAAAGGTATTACGTAATACAGAAAACCTATAAAAATAAAGTAACTACTCGCAACACGTTTATTCGAGATTTAATTTACAGTAGATCAAAGAAACTTTTGTTCTCTTAGAAGTTTGTTATTGAATAAAATTACTTGTAGAGTATAGTAACCTTAAGTTTGTAAACTTATAAAAGCTACTATATAACGTATTTAGCAGTAGCCTGTAAACACGTCTAGTAATAATTACGTAATGGATGTTCTATATTTGCTAAAATTTCAATTGGACCGCTGACGAGATCCTCCAATATTGATTTGATGTACAAAATGTAACGAAGATTGTACAAAAAGTGGCCAATAGGTAGATATTTCTTAGAAATTATTGTTATGCTTTTGCATTTGTATATTACACTATCACTACATATTATAAAACAATGTCGTCCGCCACGACTGTTTGTCCTGTCTGTTCGCGGTAAGCTCAAAAACCACTGAAAGGATTGTAATACAGTCTCCATCAATAGATAGAGTAATTCATGATAAAGGTTTAGGGTATATCATTTGTTAAGGATTGTTTAAATTAGTAGAAATATAACGATAATTATTTAAAGAATCGGAAAAAGTCAAGCCGCCTGAGAGCTTTCGTCCCTAATAATCCCTTTGAGATATAACAAAATAATTGAGATAATAAACGCGCAGACGAAGTCGCAAGAATCAGCTAGTTGAATATATTCTGTTCTAATATACTGCAATATCTCAAGACGAATGTCTTGGATGAGAGTCTGTTGTTCGTGATGACTTATATAAATAAGATATGGTCACTAAAGATGAGCCTTATAAGGGCAATGAAGAGGACTATACTCAGAGTTTCTATGCCTGACCGAATCAGAAGTGAAGACGATACAAAGAACGGAAGCTATCGACATAATATTGAGAATTACTAGGCTTAAAAGGTAGTAAATCAGTGTGCCTCATAGTTTGTTAAAACAGATGACTGATTGCACCGAAGAACTCTTATATGATGAAACCGCGCCGGAAAAAGTAGCATGCGCTGATTCATTATAAGATGAACTATTGATGTAGTAAAGGTTACAGAAACTTTGTGGATTCGAGCAACTCCGGAATGGACGTTGTTGCGATATTTGTGGGAGACTTATATTCGTCAGTAGGCGCTTAGACGTTCAGCGAACTGAACGGATAGATAGATGGATTATGTTAAATAATTTCTACTGCTTTTAGATAGTGAAAGTTAAAATGAACACTTACTAACCACGTCACGTGATAATGATTCTCTTACATACAGAGATAAAAGTAGGTGAATCACTAAAAGCCTTTCTCATAAAAATCCCACATCTTCTAACATAAAGTTTGAAGTGCTTTTGAAACATGATTTTCATTCAAAAGTTTTCAATTGTAAAGGACGCAGTTCTGAAATATACCTTTCAATTCTGCTAAGTTGAACGTGATCATTAATATTGAATTCTGTTCGTGTGTTACAATGACTTTAATTCTTACGCGACGGTATCGTTCAACGTTACTTATTCAGAGGGGTCCTTCACGAACTCGCCAAGTATCTTGATACGTAAGGTACTTGCTCTAAATGCGTTTGCTGGTCTAAGGTATGAGACGGCGAAATTGATATTTTAAATTAATTAATTTTATTTAGACGTAAGCCACGTATATTGTGTTTGTAAGAGCTGAAAACGAGGAAAAGTCATTGATAGAAATAATTCCTTAATACAGCTGCAAAATTATTTTTCCAATAATCTGTTTTGTGATAAGTTAATATATCGATTGGTAAGACGTCTGTACGTGTGTATAAGAGGTGGCTATTAGGATTCCCATTTTAACAAAGTTTAGTATTCTAGCATTTATTCTCATTCTTGTCGCTGAGTGGCTATGATCAGTTGATAATATCAAACCATTGAGCTTGAAGATGGCAACTGTTCAACAAATACCAAAAAGTGATCTAAAATCTATAGAATTAAAAGGTTTTTTTTTAGTAATGTAAATCCATTATGCTTGCTTATAGTAAACTATACAAATACTATATTTGCAATATAGAATGTTTTACTCAAATGTCTGATTCATAACTTACTTGTCTGAAACAAATATAAAATATATCCCATCAGATGTATCTGAAGTACCTACGTTAGGATCCTAAGAATACAGGGTCCTATGGCATATGACAATCCATTGAGAATTGAAATCTCTGAATTGCGAATACAAAGGACAAGATTCTTTTGCATTAGTAATATTTATGGATTCTTAGACTCTAAGGACTTATATCTACTGGCAGTATCAATAGGAAACTTTCTACGATGCCATATTGCAAAACCAATTTTGAATAGGGTACTCCTCTATGTTTCTGGTTATATAATAATAAAAGGCAATCTTCATATACATGGTTGTTCCTCTGCCTCAAAAAACGAAAGTTAAATTGTGTTTTGAAACATAGTTTGTCTAAAAATGTTAATGTAAAATTTTGTTAGTATGCAAGCTGTTTTGCCTTTGGTAAGGCATATATCATACATTTATTAGTTCGGTGAAGCATTGAAGGTCCATCAGATGATAGCGTCAGTCAGTTAAAAAAGCCACATTTATTTTTAATACTTAAACGATACGATAGTGCATTTTAGTGATGTGTGCATGCCTGATTTGTTAATGAGATAAAAAAAGGAAAACAGAGGATTGTGGAAACCTGATACCCGCCTCGGATAGTGAAAGTACCGCCGAAACAGCTTCAGTTATGGACAGTTAATCATACCATCACCAGAAACAATAGCTCTTTGGAGATATAGAATGGTTGATTCAGTCAATCTCGTTGCAGGATATAGTTTTATCAATGATATTGACGATCTGACAATGCTTAGTATTGCTAGTATTTTTTACTTAGTTAAGATATATTAAGACAATTACAATCATAGTATGAATAGTATTTTGAACTGTGCAGTGTATTTACGTGTGAGGAATAAAATGTTAACTTCTACTGAACAGATCATTGGTTTCACATCCTTCGTTCTTAGTTTTTGTTGTTCGGTGTAACGATCGACTATAGATTGTAATGATTACAACTTCAGATAATGTCATTTATTACTTAAACTTCATAAAGAAACCAAAGTAACTATCTATACATAGCCAGGTACAAATAAAATTGAATAAAATCAATGCACTCGATATCTTGTATTTTAAACCACAATATATCAAACAGAAACTTTGCCGGATTGAAGCTAATTCAAGCTGACGTTGACTAATATAACTTTAGGTGATGCCACGTCTTTTCCACTTCGTCTTTTTGTTATTTTTCTTTACTTTCACCTTCTTGCATTATGAATTGAAATGTAAAGTCGTTCAGATAAGATTTAACGGTCTTATCAAACTCTGTTACGTTAAAACTTCTTACCGAATTCTGTTTTATGAGCTGTTATTGACATGTTTTTGTTTTGAATATTATTTTTGTCTAGTAATGTAAAGCTACATTACATACATTCTTTGTTTTTTGTTTAAACGTTTTAATGTCAGGAATGATCATTATAAATATACTATTATGCGAGTTTAGAATATGTTTTTTATATTTATGTTAATTGGTCGATATTTCGGCATGCATACACAAGCCGTGGCCACAAACCGATTTGGACAAAAGAACTGTCAAGTAGAATTATTAGTCAGATTTGATCTATAAATTAATTGCATTTTATTACCCATTTATTCAAGAAGGTTACCTAAATCACATTAGAAATGGAGTAATACAATTATACCCATATATAGTATGGTTTAGTAAGAATGCTTAACGAGACTGAAGTAATAGTGCAAACGGAGCGTGCGATACGACGCGAGACAGTGAGGTAACCTCCCAGAGCATTACTGAAGAGGGCCGAACTGTGAATGCATATGTTAGTTATGTACCAATTCTATTGCGTGGTTGCCTTCTTACTCAATAGTCGTACTTTATAAATTTACCTTGATAGTGACACACAATCTAAAATAATAAACAAATACTACTAGGAAAGTAGCGGTTTGATTTTCCTTTAAAATTAGGGATAAAAGTAGCCTAAGGCGTGAAGAACGATATAGGACAATGTTTACATAGATACAGTAAATTATATAACATGTTACTCGTTATCCATTTCTTTCAAATGTTTTAAAACTTTACACTAATCATCAAAAAAGAAAATTATTGACTTAGAATGATTAATTTATCAGCAATTTGGTTAATATTCTTCAAACATTATTTCCCAGTCTTTATAGCGCCCTACTAGCTCATGTTAATTTAATGTTCATTTACTACTTAATTATTTAGTTTCATATTGAAACCTATGAAAGTCGTTTGGAATTTCCCAAATGTTCACCACATTCACTCACAGAGTTCCATTATTTAAGCGTAATATAACGTTGACCTCTGAACATTGCTGTGTACGAATGTGGTCAACTTTAATTATCTCAATTCCTAGTTACCGTCCCTTGGTTTTAACGAGCCCCCAGGGTGCTACTGCTTGCGTAAGCGGCCTGGGGTGACAAGTTAACGGTACTAAAAATGTGCATCTCTCTATTTTTCGCCTGTCTTATTTACTTCAAGGTTTTGGACAGGTGGAAAATCAATTATGTATGACATACTTCATTGTATCAGTAATAAGCGGATCAATGAAAAACTTTTGAATAGGCAACTGTTTGTTTAGTATGAATTAAAAAAAATATATGTACAGTTAACAATCAGTAGAAGTGAAAACTTTAAAACTGAAAAAACATTCATATAAACGTTACACGTGAACAATACAACACGCCCGTTAAGACGTCTTTACCAACATACATAATAAGGAACACTGTGTAATGTATTCTAACTCAGTCTCTCGCACGTTAGATCCTGTGTGTTTTTGTCTCTTTCCTATACCAATTTTTTATTTAATTATTTACTAACGGTTCATCGAGTTTCGAATCACAACTGAGCTGAAGATATTTTTATTTAAAAAATAAATAAAACATCGTGTTATATAATTTTTTGTAGCTTTTGCAAAGCCAAATGTTCGCAAAAAAATAACCCTTTAATCCAAGCGTACAGATCTTCAAATATTGCTAGTATAATATAAAGGAATAATTAGGTACTACTGTCTTTTGTATAAATAATCCTAGTTATCTTACTTATATAACTCGCACGTCGTTTTTAGCAACTTGGAAAACAGCCACCTGAGGGTCGTAGAAAAGTTTTATGACCCTGAGTTTAGTAAGAAAGGCATTATCACTGTGTTTTTCTGTTGACAAGATGAAGTATAATGACGAGTACATTCAGAGGTACGTATATATATTTAATACTTTATAGGTTCGCGTTTGAACACAATCTCATCTGATGTTAAATGATGATGTGGTCGAATATGGTAGTCTCACTAAACCTGGAGGGAGACTGGCTCTCAAGTGCAGCTGCCGGAACACATCAACAAGTGCTTGGCGACAAATTTTCTACATGAGGGTGCTAGCTAGCCAGGCGGGGCTTTGAAAAAGCCCTACCACTATGCTATGGTTTTATCACGATGTTTTCCTTCACCGAAAGCTCCGACTCAGTTGCTAAGATTCGAACCTACGTCCTTCGACACTATGTTCGAACACACTGCCAACTGAGCTATGACATGAAATGAGCGTAGGCGGTTACTCTACACCCAAAAGAGGACTGCCTCTAAATTGCAATTACCGGAATACATGTAGGCGTGTAGGGGAACATATTTGCAATATAAAAATTGTATTATGATTGCGATGATATTTCACTTCATTAAAAGATCAGATAACGTTGCCGTTGAGTTATCTTGATAATAGCAATTCAATTGGCTTTATCAAATATCGATATAAATATCGATATTATCGAACATACATCCCCAATCAAGAGTGCACTTCCACACTGTCACATTTTATCACTTTTAAAATTTACCTTTCAATATTCAGTATATTATTAAGCATTCAAACGTTCCCACTTAACATGTTAGACAAGTCTCTAGTTTGGAGGTTTGTTTGGCGAAATCCCATTTCCCTGTAAACTTGTTTCGGCGCCCACGATATTTCATTACGTTTGGGCCTGCTTTTATTATTTTTTAATGCCCGTCCGCGTACACATAAAGGACGGAAAGGGACCAAAGGGACCTAATGAAGGGATCCATACATAAATCTAGTTTAATTCACGCAACCATCTATTGTTTTAAACATGTCAAGATCAGGTTGAAATGGTGACAGATAGGCGAGATCTGCAATGGCTTTTGCCGTTCAATTGTATTGTCCGAGTAGCTGTTACCGGTGCTTTCTTCAGTGAAAATGCTTTTTTCTCTCTAAGAGTTATGTGTTTTGTATATATTGATTGTGGACTCTTTGCAGTGATTTTAAGTTACCTCTGTTAAATTTCTATAATTAACGATTAGTAAGTAGTACCTATTGAATAACGTGATAACATGTAGTCTGTATTATTATCTGATAAGACTGCTATTTACCAGTAAAGCTTTAATCCATATTGGTTCAGCCACGAGGAAGATTAATTCGAACAAAATACTGATATTTCAATTTTATGTACATGTAGAATAAGCAGTTATTGATATAACTAAAATTTTATATTAAAGCTATTTTGCTTTATCTTTTCCATAGGTTCTTAAATTATTTGTGGTTATTCTCGGCAAGTTAAAGCTTATAGTTCCACTTTATAGCTAAATCTGACTAAACAATCTTTTTCACAACTTTGTTTGATTTGAAGATTACAACTGTTGATTAAATAAACTAGAAAACCGACTAGAAAAGTAAAATGATTAAAGAGAATATTCTTTAAAGATTTATATACCATCAAATGTTATCTTGCATAGAATATCACAATTTAAATCTTAATAAGTACTATAGGCCTACCAAACTACACAAATTCAAATCTAATTTAACTAAGTTTTATGTTTTAGGTGATAAATATTTACTTAGTAACTGAACTAATAACCGATCAGAAGAAATTTCTATGTAGACTGAAACATTAACATGCTTTTGAAGTATGTTTTATCGCAAATAATTAATTTAAATGTATTTTTTTTATACTTGCACATAAAGTGGCTTCTTTATACCGCTTTTCAGGTTCACAATGACGTTTCATAAAGCAGACAGGTGTCTTTTTATTTAACGATTGTACTACACTTATCTTACTTTTTTTGAGTTAACAGAACGATACTAAAAAATAGTAAATATTTTTGATAATCAATAAAATGTGCTAAAATGGTGATTGATAATCATTAAATTTCATCAAATTATATACTTTTGTCAAAAAGATAATATTAATTTGTGTCGTAAATATTAAAAAAAAAACACTTTATACATTTTTGATATTAGGCTGTTTGGCGGCTTTGTCGGTGCCTCTTTTTTTATACTTTATAGGTTAGCGCTTGACCATAATCTCATCTGATGTTAAATGATAATGTGGTCTAAAATGGTAGTCACGCTAAATCTAGAGGGAGACTGGCTCTCAAGTGCAGCTGCCGGAACACACCAACAGGTGCTTAGCGACAGATTTTTAACTTGAGGTTGGTAGCTAGTTAGACGGACTTAGAAAAAGCCCTACCACCATGCTATGGTTTCATCACGATGTTTTACTTCACCGAAAGCTCCGACTCAGTTGCCAGGATTCGAACCTACGTCTTTCGACGCTGTGTCCGAACACACTACCAACTGAGGCATCATCGCCTCTCTTTCACGTGCGCATACAAACTGCATTATGAACGGGCACGAAAAAAGAAATCCATGATCCTTGTAATTTAAGACAATAAATTCGTATCGTAGAATTTCCGTTTAAGCCACGGGTGTAAATAACTAATTTGGTTCACTAGTATCATACAGTACTACAAAATATTCGTAATATAGTTAAACAATTCCACTTATTTGAAACCCCGCTTGTAAATAAATTATTATATTTCGGTTATTAAACTTGTCCTTTTGTACGCCTCAATTGTGTTAGTCCTTTATACCAAGCCTTTGGAACTTGAAAGAGAATTGGGCAGAATTCATTGGACTATGGTCAGCCTAATTTCTATTGTAAAGAGTGAATTATCATAAAGCGGTTTTATGTTACGGTGGGCGGCGACCACTTCTTTGTCTATTGTCGTAATTTATTTCTTAATTAACAGAATTCAATATAGAAGAATAATTCGCAATAGAAGTAAATCGTTTGTTAAAATGGATGTCGTTTTCAAAAATTAGATTTATTTCAGAACGTCTTATTAAAATAATAATATTTTTACACAAAGACACGGTTATTTATATGGTTTGTATAAAGTATTCTTTATGGATTTTAGAAAATAATTTCAGAATTTAATTTGAAGTAGTTTTGATATTTTATAGGCTACAGTTTCTGTTATCCTTGCCTAGTTTACTTTCTGACATATACTTTATACGGTAACTAGATTTTGCCCGTAACGTCGTTCGCTCTTCGCATTAATGTAGATATCACATATCTCTCGGGAATAATACTTAAGGTACCCTTTGTACTTTCTGTACCCCTGACAACGTGTATGCAAAACTGTATAATAATCGATTTAGTACTTAAGGCGTAAAGCGTAACAAATAAATGAAGAAACATAGAAACAGGCGTTTACATTTAAAATATTAGTAAGAAATTTAGGATTAGGGTCACGGCTTATTTTTAAATTGCCTATAATCCTAATCAATAAAATATATATCTTAAACAAATGCAAAAAAGTTTCAAATCCTTTTTTTCATACTTTATAGGTTAGCGTTTGACTACAATCTACATCTGATGTTAAATGATGGTGTGGTCTAAGATGGTAGTCACGCTAAACCTAGAGGGAGCTTAGCTCTCAAGTGCAGCTGCCGGAATACACCAACAGGTGCTTGGTGACAGAATTTCAACTTGACGGTGGTAGTTAGCCAGGCGCACTTAGAAAAATCCCTACCACCGTAATATAGTTTCATCACGATGTTTTCCTTCACAGAAAGCTCCAACTTATTTCCTAGGCTTCGAAGCTACGTCCTTCGACGCTGTGTCCGAACACATTACCAACTGCGCCAAATCATCTCTTCAAATCAAATCTGTCTGATAGTTCCAGAGATCACCTTGTTGAACATACAAATGTCGTTTAGATGTCAGAACAGCAACTAAAACAAGAACGAAAAATACAAAATTGGTGAGTGTTATATTTCTATCTCTTATAATATATGACTTTAATTCCACTTGATGACTTAAAATTGAACTTTGTACAGACAAACATTTTTGTACATTTACACAGATATAGTTCACAACGGTAACCGTTCGCTTCGCAGTCGATTTCAAATCGCCCGTTCTCGATATCAGTTGCTTATTCAATCGGGTGCCGATTTCAACGAGCGAAAATACAGTTCCGTTCACGTAGGTAACAATTTACAATTCACTTACCGCGCTTCGCTCCATCGCTGAGGCACATTCAGGTGTAGTGTACAATAGCCATGTGTGATTTTGGTTTTTGATTTTCAGTCGTTTCAATACCACTGTGTACTAGATTTATTTTTTTAACTTTAAGTTTTAACTTTTGATATAGTATAGCATAATTGTAGGGCTTTTTCTAAGTCCGCCTGCCTAGCTACCACCCTCTAGTTGGAAATCTGTCGCCAAACAATGTTGGTGTGTTGTACATCAGAGCCAGTACCCACTAGGTTTAGCGCGTTTATCATTTTAGACCATATCGTTATTTAATATCAAATGGGATTGCGGTCTAACGCTACAACCTACAAAGTATAATAAAACAATATCACCTGATATAAAATGACCATGTGGTCTATGATGTTAAACCATGTTAAGTCCATAGAGGAGAACGTTTAACATTAGAACTTAGTCTATATGAAAATGCTTGATGATATGTAGTCTCGATAATATTTCTACTTGTTTGTCTTGTCTCGTGATAATAGGTTTAGTAGCCCCTTCGATGATTAGGTTCGACAAACAACCGATATTTCAGGTTTGTTTGTATTACGACGTACGACTTATACGAATCACCGTAAATACATGATTTTTTGCACAGTAGTTCCTTCTGTCACGAAAATAATCAATTAAAACATATATTTTTAATTTCTTTTCGAAAATAGCTTAACTTTGATGACGATCTATCGGTAAATAAATAAAAATTACGATGAATGAATTCCTTACGTTATATTTACATTTTCTTTGGCCTCCCTCTATTAATATTATGTCGTGAATGATAGATCCCTCCTGTATATGTATAAATATATACGTGAAAATAGTTATATATATACAAATATGAAATCCATGATATGTTCGTGTCAAAAAGAAAATACTTAAATAAATTCGAGCGAAAAATTTGCAAAATTGTTTGATGAGCTAGAAATGTCACTTTTTACCTAAGATCCCCCCCTTATCACATCTTGTCATAGTAAGCGACACATCTCATAAGTCCGAACGTATTTTATCAACGGCCCCTAAGCAATAGAATATTTTTACTGGGAACAGAATCCTGGTAAAAAGAAAACATAAAAGGGTGTACAAATCGAGAAATATCGAACAATAGTGAGTGAACCTATTTGAAATTCGTACACGGTTTTTGTTATTAATAAAACCTCATATTAATTATGAATAATAATCGATATAATGCAATTGTTTCTGAACATTTTTAAATAACTAAATCGTAAGTACAACGTTTCTAATTTTCAAATAAGAACATTACATTTTACGAGAATAACAATTAGGAGATTCTCGAAATTTAACACGAACATTGAAAAAGCCACTTAGAAGCGGAGTCGTCGGATATTGTAGAGAACAAATAAATTTAGAAGCTAATTTCACGTTCCGAGAAATAAGCAACAAGAGGTAGGTATTATAAAATATTCAATTTAAATCAAGAACTCAGAGTCATTTTTGTTTCAAAAATGATTTATTATAACGTACTAACGTAATCTTGTTATTGAAAAATTAATAAAAACGAAATGCCATATTCATTTTTTTATATGACACGTCAAAATGACGTCATCATACTACGGGTTGTAAGCTTTATTTTTATTGTTCCATAAAAAGAAAATAGAATATATGGAAAAGTTTAAGCGTATTCTTACCTCATTCATCATACTAATTAGATACGATTACTTCTTGTTTTTTTTTTTCATAAAAATAGCCAATAAATTAAAATAGCTAATATCTTAGGAATTATAATTCACCACATAACTGATAACTTTATTCACACCTACTTTATTGTAGGAACTTCTGTACAAACTTCCTTACTTCATACTTCAGACGATTCAGAGGAAAGAGGATTTGTTGCCAAACTAAGAAGAACAAGTCTTGAAAATTTTATTAGATATTTGTATATAATGAATAATAAAATGCAAATTTTCCGTCGAGTGACCAATTATTTAATATTACAAAAATATCAATGTGCATATGAAATCAGTAAAATAAAAAAAAAACTGTCACTGTACTCATATAAACATTAAGTTATCACTAAAGTTCTTTAATTTATCGTTTATACTTTAATAGATGTAGAATAATCATTTTAAACACAGAAACATAAGCATTATAAAGAAACAATTATGCCTATTCTATTATTAAGAAAATATTCGTAGCGTTCCTTAATTTTAAACACCCATGGGTACATGAAGGGGCAAAAGTTAATGGAATATATAAATCATTTAAAGGAATGATAAAAATGTATTTTTAATAGACTTTCGCCATATAATTTTTATTGTGTTTTAAATCAAAATATGGTGTGTTCAATTAATGCGTGATTATATATTTGTATTGTCATTAGTATTCATTAAAAAAACTACGCTGCGTGGCAATTATGTCTACGGATGACGTGTTAAGAGAGTGTGTGGATTAACTTTAGTTCGAAATCAGCCAATGAGTCTGAGTTTTCCAAAAAGGAAAAGAAAATGATTACTTGTTATGGCGTTTCTTTAGATTTATACCGGTAACTGTTGAACATCTGTCAATAAAAATCCATAAGTGCGTTCCGGCGACTGTACTTGAGAGGTAGTAATTATTCTACAACTTAAAAACATGCATGGTGCATGGTAGTAGGGTTTTTTCTAAGTCCGCTTAGCTAGCTACCACATTCAAGTTGAAAATCTGTCGCCAAACATCTGTTGGAGTGTTCCGGCAGCTGCACTTGAGAGCGTGCCTACCATCTTGAACCGCATTATAATTTAACATTAGATGAGATTGTAGTCAAACGCTAACCAATAAAGTATTGAAAAAAAAACGATTAACATTATCATCAATGCTATAGAATTATTAATTCAAATACATTCTATAAACCCACCCAATGGAACGGGGCCTCGTGTTATTCCTAAATTTGTTCCTAGATACTTCACGATTTAAATGTAGTCTGCATGAACGCCTATATGAATATGCAAATATCGGCGCATCGTACCGAGACGGAGACGCTTACTATGTTAACTGCTCACCAAATGGGTCGCATTCTGAATACGTTCCCGTGTAAGCTGATGCTGCACTCGGCATCTTTGACCCAGTTCGGGAACTGTTGTGTTTTCTCCAAATAAACAACTAGTTTCGTGTCTTAGTCGTTCGCGGTGTGGGAGGATTTTGTGAGAGCTGAGGGTGAACTTTTTGCATGTGTAGAATATAACTTGCATCGTGATCAATATTCTTTCATTCGGAGCTACAATTGTTATGCGTTTGTATTATTTTATTGGTATTATTATTATTATATTCATTTATTTTGTTTATTCGGCTAGGGATACTTAAAATAGATAAGATTAGGAATGCGTACATCAGAGAAGTTATGAAAATAGCACCAATGACAGAAATATTGAGGAGTAATGAATTAGCGTGATACAGATATGTGTTAAGAAAGAATGACATTTATACAACTAGAAGAGTGGTAAGTATGAAGATAGACAGATTTAGGAGTAGAGAGAGAGTGATGGAGATTTGGATGTATTGTGTGAAGGATGGTATGTGTCTCAGCGAAGGCAATACTAAATAAACAGTTGATAGAAGAGACTGGAAGTAAAAATGTCTTATATAAATATTCACAAGAAATTAAATTAAATTATTTTGTGTCGAATCTGTTTAGGTGAGATAATGGATAAGAAGTTTGGAGGTTTCAGTATGAGCCCGATTCCCAATTAGAGGGTTTTCATCATTTATTATTTTACTTCAAAGCTTATACTCTAATCATACCACGTTTGAATCTTGTATATATTATCGTTTTAATCACAGAGAACAAAAAAACAACTGTAAGAAAAGTTATAAATATTGTTAATTATTCATAATTTGATATGTACAACAAGTATAATAATCGCAATATTCCGTTGTAAATCATGTGGCTGTGTATATTATTATAATTTAAAATATCCTGCCCTTTATAGTTAAGATGGAAAACGTAATAAATGATTACCTGCGCTATACTGATTTTTGCTAATATATTTCTTGCAAAGAGTTTATAGAACTATTTAAAATACAATATATACACATTAAATACTATATGACCAAGTGAACTCTCTACTACTTACATATATTTGTGTAAAATGTGGTCAAAACTTAATACAAAATCTTTACTTACATTATAAATGGAAAACAGTTATTAATTGAAATCTTTCTCATGTACTATTTTTATTTCTGAAACAGGCTTGTTTTGTATTCCAACAAAACAGACCAGAGATCGGATCTCATACTACAGCTATGAAACAGACAAATTTCTGAACGCAACTATAAATATTTGACAAACGAATGACAATTTTTTAATTTCTATAATGACAAAACACATTGGAGTTTTTGGCGGGATCTTACGTCTGTCATGTAGTGGTTTTTATATTTTATTCATAATCTTGTATTATTAGACTCTATATTTTGTAATATTGGTGGTGTTTTACGTAATATAGTTCGGTTATTATGCACAAGTGAAGTGGATGGGAAATAATACCACGGAGCATGCATTCTGAGATGCCACCAAAACTCCATGGAAAGTTCTAACAAGGAAACCACCATCTTGTTAAAACATTATAATTATCGCAAGACGCTTATTTGGCAAAATCTTGTTACTTGACGCTGGCTAGTGCACAAACCGTGACGGAGCCAAAAAAATAAAGAAGAAGAAGAAGAAGAAAAAGACAAAAGACATCAAATGTTTCATACTTAGGAACATTTTGTATTTGAAAATTAAATTGTCGTTTTTGGTATTTTCCTTTACTTATTATTTATGTTTTTCATCGTTTCAGCCTTTCCTGAACTTCCACAAATATTTGAAGATCAAAATTAACGAAAAAGGTCCAGCCATTCTCGAGTTCTAGCAAGATAAACGAACAGGAATTCATTTATATATATATATAAAGATTGTCAGTTACAATTGTCGCTTTCAAGTGACAGTGCCCAGCGTGAAATATGCTCAATAGATGTCATCGAATGTCAACCTTTTTCAAACTAAGATATCGTGGCTGATGATACGAAACGCGACTACGGATATTTTATTTTCTTTGCGTTTACATATGTTAAATACGTATATTATTTTTTCTAAATTGTGTTATTTCTCACTGCGCAAAATAAGGGTAATAGTTATAAAGTTTCGATACATATATTTCTTCACCACTCTGTGTTGCCTAACAGGCTTGATGAATTTTAACATATGATATGATATTAGATTCATGTTAATGGTAAGAATGACGTAATATAACATATATGTATGACATCCTTATACTAAATCCTTACTAACATTATTAATGTGAAAGTTTGTTTGTTAATTACTCAACCAAACATCATACAATTTAGTATGCACGTTGTCAAATATACCGAAAAGCACGTAGCGTAACTAACTTTCATCGAGAATAATTTATTATCCCTGAGCGATAGCACGAACAAAGACGGGAGCAAAAGCTAGTTTGTAAATAAAAATAAAGGCTTTGTGTTCGAGTTTTTGTATCAATAGTTCTATTACTTCTGTGACATTTTTAAAAGTAGTAGAGATTGTGTAAGGTTCGATTGCGCGAACAACACCGTTAACATATATTTTTGCTACAATGCAATAAACCTCCAGCCTTTTTCGGTTGAAAGGGTGTAGTTAGCAACATATATTGGCATATGAGATATTCTAACTCAGTCCTCAGGAGTAAAAACTGAGTATGAGTGACTGCAGGAGTGCGATCCTATTGAGGTCGTTTATATATAAATAAACATAGGCTGCAGTAATCACCTAACATAATGTGCAATTCACAAACAGGTTTGTTATTTCACAACATAAAAAATATTTTGTACAAAATTCAATTTTGATAAAATGATATTACCTAATTAATTTTTAGATAAATAAGAAAATATATTTTACTTACTTTTAAAAATTATAAAATGAATACAGCATTAATTGGTAAAGTTTTTGTGCCAATATTGGATTTGATTGTCAATGATATTCGACACATTGATTTATGTTTAGAGTTGGTAATTGCAATTAAATCCTTACCCTACATATATCATTCTCACTGATATACATAATCGTGGTCAATAATAGTGGCCTAATATTGAGCCGAGAGTTTCTAGGCTTAATCCCTGTAGAAGACAGATTCTTGCATAACATTATAAGTTTTATGTTTGAACGATAAAAATCTATGTAAATATATGGTAGACATTTAGTAAATTACAAGTTGTGTTTAGTTTGAAATTAAAACACCGTGTGTAAGATTGTATCTTATAATTTAATTAACAACTTTATAATTAATAAGCTTAACAGCGCATTTCAGTATATAGCCTTATCTGTAATCGAGAAAACGTTAGATTTTTCTCTATATTGTTCAAAATATCTAAACATATCTCTTTATGAATAGGCGACGAAAAATAATTTCAGTAGCTTTATTTCCTCTGTTGGATCATAGGTTCCTTTTTAGCTTTTGATGAGCTTTAGTATTACCGGGCGATAAAAAATTAAAACAGTCCTTTTCTACGAGTCAAAGTCTTTTATTTACAAGTCTCCATTCGCTATACTTCACGATCTTTTCGTACACTAACCTACAATGTTACTACACTGTTTTTTCAAAAATAAAACCTATATAATGTCCAAATGAAAAAAAAATGAATTATGCTCGAATTTCCAACACTAGAGTACCATCGATAATTTGATGATTTTTTCTCGAACTGACTATAATTGGCTTTACCGGACTAATTGATGATAAATGTTAAGAATAATAATCGTAGTACGTAGTGTGGATACCCGTTAATCGAAAGTTAGAAAGTAATAAACTTTATACAATCATTCCAATTTGAACGAATTTATTTTAACAATATCCGAAAAATGTCACTTATCAAAATGAAAGTCCTTTCATTTATATATTCTATTAAAATATACGTCGGATAGCAATTACTGTCAATCCATATGATGCACTAGCAAGAGTTCACAGTTGACAAATTTCAATTAACTAACAAAGTTTGTTCGCTACTCACATCGATGAGGGAAGCTGTAATTGAAGAATATTTGTGCTCATATTTGATAAAAGCGGTCGACAATTTAATCAACGGATAAATGCAGTTTTCATTGTGTTTTGTTGTCTGTTGTCCAGATGAGGGTTGGCTCTCAAGTGGAGCTGCCGGAACACATCTATATGTGGTTGGCGAGAGGTTTTGAACATAAAGTTACGTCGATCGACGCAGTGACTGGACCCGCTACCGTTGCTTTAATATAATCTAAATACGATTCCGTTTGATATCGTCTTGAATAGTGCAAGCACATGACTTAAACCACTTCAGATGTTGAAGCTGAACTGCTGAATTGCCTTGTTTTAACGTCTACATTGTAACAATCCACCCACTACCAAATTATAGTAAACAGATTCTTTTAATCTAGTTCTCAGAAAACATTACATAGGTCAAATCTAGTATAATTACAACTTTAGAAAATATATGACATGAAGAGCGATAGATCCAAGGTGACAGAGTTAACCAACGAGGAAATATGTAACTTGCTTCAATCCAGACCTTCCCGCACAAGAAAGAAACTAAAATAGACACTGGGAAAAGTAGAAGGGAGATATAGTTCAGCTCCATTCTACTCGTCAAGCCTCAAACATTATATGAATCAACAGAAATGGATATAGGCAAGACAAGAAACACCCTAACAAGTATTGAGATGGTATGGAGGAATCATAGCAGCCTATATAATGATTTTGCTAACACACCTGATCGGATTAATATTACCTTTTTAATGGTAGACATAACCAGTAATTTGATGATAAAATACACCAGTTTCAAAAGGATAGTGGATAAGTTATGGTAGCATTATTTGCAGAATTAAATCGGCACTAGCATTTGTACTACAAAATGATATTGTAGATATTAATTTAGATTAATAAACATCTGATTGGTTCCAGTCACTGTTACTATCTAATGCGCTGACTCCCGCACAGACTACTTATGTTGCCAATGTTGTTAGTATATAACAAACAATGCAGTGCTGACACTGTTCAATGCACATTCTAGCAATTAGTTATAGTAGTTGATTGTATAGGCATAAGGGGTATGTTTGACCCTTTAGCAAATCAACAGTGTAAAAAGTGTAGTATGTAACATGTAGTGTGGTGTGGTGTAGCGTCTATTCACATGAGAACATAACACCTAACACTAAACTTACCTAAATATGATTTCCTTCTTATTCATCTAGTATATAGTAATCCTAAATAATCCTAGAGTACAACAGTTAAATACACTATAAAGAAACTCAACTTATTTATATTCCTCATTGAGTTTTTAGTATCTCTAACTCTATAGATTTGTTTTTTTTTTATATTATAGCAAGGGCAAGCGAACAGGTGGGTCACCTGATGGTAAGTGATCACCACCGTCCATAGACACTAGCAACACCAGGGGAGTCGCAAGTGCGTTGCCGGTCTTTTAAATATGTGGGCCTCCGGTGCTCTCACTGACCGAAAGAAACGCAACAGTGCAACCACTGTTACTTCACGTCGGTTTTCTGTGAGAGGGTGGTACTACACCGGGCGAGCCGACCCATTCATGCTGAAACCAGTAATAGCTTCAGCGTAGCTCTACCACCTACATATATTCGAAATATATTCAACCTCTTTATATATAATGTACATGATTTGTTGTAATCCCAGGTAAAAATTAAAACCATGAAAATATTCACACCTTAGAAGAATAGAATGCATAAATATTTTTATAGAATTCAAACTTTCAAAATGAATAGTTAAGGCTTTACACATTTTCTAACTAGATATTTGAAATGATAGATGTAATATTTATTGAAATTAATTGGTATGTCTCTATAAGAGTTAAGTGTGAGGTCGTGACATTCCTAAAGAGGATTATCATAACTTACAATGTATCCCAGCACACATTTTTTTGTATTATAAACAAAAGAGGATGTCGAATGAGTTACATCAAGGCTAGGAGGCGACTAACAGCAGGCAAAAGATCCACAAAGGGAAATGACGTCGGACAATGACGGCTACCAACTCGTACTTTAGTAAAGACCATTTCTTATTTATAAAAATATAACTTATAAAATTATTTCTAAAATTTCTATTATTATAGCTATATAACCCATTACTGGTAGAAAACCTTGTACGTTAGATGTTATTTTCGATACGACCAGACAAAGTAACAACAGACCGTTCGATCGTTGTAATTATTTTTATGAAAAAAAAACCGGTGATTCAACCGTGTCTTGTTTAACCGACGTTAAGTAATCGAAGATTAACGTTTGCAGTGCCACGCTACTGCAAATGCGATAGCGCTATAATAAACAAAGAGCTTAAATGGGCGAGGTGTATTTATGTGTTCGTAATTCAAATATGATTGGAATTAAATTGGTCTAACTGCAAATCGGAAGTACTAATCAAAACTATTGTTATAAAAACGAGGACTTTTAACATTAATGTGTACTAACGCTTTATGTGCAATTATTACCAGGAGAAAGCGACTATGCACTCGTGGAAATAATTTTATATTTTTTTTATTTCACAACACAATTAAAACATAGCAAAATTTTATAAATTAGTATGATGGACGACAATACACAGTTTCATGAAAACTACGTATTTTTCTAAATTACAAGTTTTATGATGATTTTGAGTTCCTTTTGTTAAATGTTATCATTGCTATTTAGTTTCTTTGGAAGCGTTTTATTATATGTACTCTAAAAAAGTAACTCTATTTGTCAGTAAAAGTCTCATCAAAATCGGTTAAGCTATTTTAAACATTTGTCCTCGAAAACCACGGAGACCACAATTTTGTTTAGATGTATAGATTTTAACAATAACACATTGTTTATTGCAAAAAAGGCTTTCCGCCTGTCAAAATAGTATTCTGTTAAATTTAAATATTCTTCAAATTATTTATTGACAAACGTTATAGTTATGATCCATTTTCAGCCATTATTCATAAACCTAGCTTAAAAGCAAACTATTTTCATTTTCAGACTGTATTGAAACCTCCTGAAAAAGGGTATTGAAACGATGAAAATTGTTCGGGAAAGTTTTGAGGGAAAGCTTATTGTTTTCGGGAACCTCGTTAAAACTATCCGACCGATGAGGCGTCCGATCGTATTTTTTTTATGTTTCGTTAATGGACGAAACCAAGTTTACCGAGTTTCGTGGTAAACAAAGCCGGAGGGATTCTTTTCAACTTTTAACATTTATTACAGCAGCAAAGTCGAGTCTGATATAATATTTTCTCTATTGAATTTGTAACGTTTTCTTTAGCTAAACTTTAGTATTTGTTTTGTTACTTATGTACTGTTAATACAAACTCAGAGAGATGGTCTGTTTCTTTTTTGTTAATTTAAATTTACTTATCCCAGGGAACTGCCAATCAACTAAAAAAAAACATTTTAAACTGTTAGTATTCATTGACGAAGAACGTAGCAATTGTCATATAAATTGTATGTAAGACATTAGGTAAAGCAAGAACGAAGTAATATAGTCTAACATTTGTGTGCGCGACCGTCCTTGCCTATCATTTTGAAGTTAAACTTCTTATGGGATTATGAGAGGGTTTTGAAATTCTTTTTATGTGACGAAAAGTGGTAGGAGTAAACACTTTGTGAGGTGAATGTTGAAAATTCCGGTTCTCGTCCGATTATCGAAATTAAGCAATGTCATGCGCGATCAGCACTTGAATGGATGACAGCCTGGGAACAGCACGTGACGTTGGCTTTTTGTTATTTTGTTAATGAAAATATTTTCCTGTAATACAAAAGTTTCACTTCTATCATGTGTCTTTATACACCCCTGTTTTTTACACAAATCATGCATGTAGGATCAAAATACAAATATCGTACGTAACTAACTACAATACGTTTTTTGTCTTATAATAATAATAAATATATGAATTTCAATTAATTCACATCTCTGGTAAAAGCGTCTATAGTATTTTTAGACACAGCGTGGAAGGACGTAGGTTCGAATTTTAGCAACTGTGTTAGGAGTTTTCAGTGAAGGAAAACATCGTGATGAAATCGTAGCATGGCGGTAGGGCTTTTTTAAGTCCGCCTAGCTAGTTACAACCCTCAAGTTGAAAATCTGTTATCAAGTACCTGTTGGCGTGCTCCGGCAGCTGCACTTGAGAGCCGGTCTTCCTCTAGGTTTAGCTTGATTACCATCTTAGACCACATCAACTTTTAGCATCAAATGAGATTGTGGTCAAACGCTAACCTATAAAATATAAAAAAATATATATTTTCACATTGGCTCGGATTGAACTAAACTAACATAATTGTCAATTTGTTAATACTTAGCGCATTTTACGTACAGTCCTTATCATTTCTTTTTTTCGCTGCTTTGAATATAGTTGTAAATTCAGGTTTATGCATACTTCAAAAGTTTAATACAAAACAAAGTTAAATTATTATCCTAAGAATCTAAAATTGGTATTTATTTATCCTTAAGCTGATTCGATGTTACATATAAAATAAATTATGTATTTATACCTAAATTTGTTTTCAGCACAGCTATATTCAGAACGGTCAAAAAGTTTGGTCTATGACTGTAGAACGGAATCTTCAACATCTTTAAAAAGGTTAAAGCCAACGTATGGAGGCCAGGTAAAGCTTATTAAATTCAAGTTACGGGTACCTCTCATAGTGTATAATTTGTAATTACAGAAAAAATAATATTTTATAACTTGAAACGCCCAATTCCTGTATTTATATAAGTTTATTTCGTGTATTTCGAAAGCGGCTCTAACGATTTGCGTCAAATGTTGTATTCACGTAAGGTTTTACTTTGTAAGTTTACCGGTATAAGTATTTTCTTTAAAATAACGTGACTTTGCATAGAAAAAAAATAGCCTTTTTAACCTGAAAAGTTCATATACCATCGTCTCATTGATATGTATGGTACTGTCTTTGTTAGCAGTATATGATAACCTACTGGTACCTTAAAATGTTTTGATATGGCATTATATGACTATATCCGGAGATGTATAAAAAATGACGAGCGAAACTAGGTCGTTCTTATATTTATATATGAAGTAGCAAACGTAGAAGTGTTTATTTTTTTCCCCTTGTTTTCCGAACTTGGTTAGTGTAGTTTAACCAAGTTGACAAATACAAAATACACGTTTAAATTCGTGAGGCACAGATGCTGGTACACATATGTGTTTTACTAATTCTTTTATGTATGATTAACTTAGCTAGGATAGCTTAAATTCGTCTTGTTGCATCCGAGGCAACAGCCCAAGCCCAAGCGCTCGCTCTATTAGTCCGGTGAAGCCCATCAAGCCAACAGCGTTTAGTCAGTTCGAAAAAAAAGCATACAGGGTATACGCGCCACGATACAGAGAGCGGCAACATAAACGCGCGATGCACGCGGACAACGCGGTTAGACGGCAACAGTCTCCGAGACCGTCTTGTCAGTTTAACCCAGCTGCCTACGCGTGCACCCGATCGCGCAATAAAACATATCGCACAACTTCACATCTATCACGTCTTACGTGCTGACTGCTGCATATAGAAATAAGCACAATTAGGCGTTGTAGTGGTGTTCACGTAATAGGACCTCACAAAGCCTCTGCCACTCTATTTTTAATCCTCTAATGTCGTTCAGTATTTTTAATCGTAAGAGCCTAGTATAGATTATGATAATCAAAACTTAGCGAACGCCAAATATTCTAATATTTTGAATATTTCGTTTTTATTTTGGAAATATTGAAGACTTAAACTTGCATACAATAATCAAATTACGAAAAAAAACGAGTGAACCGCACGATAAAAATGGCAATTTAAAATTCAAATACGGCGACACATTCCACAAACCCGTCCAGTACTTTTCCAATTCACTATTCCAACTAATTAAAACTTTAGTTAAATCCGTGATTCCCATTATACTTTCAGAAATGGCGACGGGTTAACTAGGATCGTGAGAGAGGGGAACTGTCTGTTTGGAAACATTTACACCGTTGCGTATCAACAATAATTTTATCATGATGGGAACAACGGATTTTATTCAAATTAAGATTTATTTTCTTTAAATATGTTACGGTAAATATATAGGCACTAACAAATACACACAATCTTTTTACCGATTATAAGTCACTTTTGTTGAATTTTATCATAACTTCTTAGTAACATAACAATATATTGGATAAATGATATCGTGAAAAGACTTTTATCCAGCACCAAAGATTTCGTCACCATTAGTTTTGGAAATTAGTCTGGACATAAAAGGAAATAGACTAAATCTATTTTAGCCATTATCCACATTATTTTATTTTAGAATACAAGGTAATCTTACAGCTAACAAAAGAGCAAATGTAGAAGTAATAACATAAAATTAAGGCCATTTAAAAGTTCATATAGATATATTTAAATTAAACCTAACCAATAAACTCAACTAATAAATACACTTTGAGAAACAACTTGAAATATAAAACTCTTATATAATAATAATAATTTCATATTACTTTTAACAACTTTGTTACTGAACTTAACCTATAACCCAGTGCCATTTTCAATCTTCTAGACCACCATATACCATTTTAAGCTGTGCATTCTCCTCCACAAAATCTTGAAAAGGTTTTAAAGTATAGTATTAGATTATATTTTTTTGTTTGAGTGAGCACTAATTTATAAAATGCCCTGACACGATGCTGTCGTATTTATTTGACGAAGGCGTTACTTTGCGAAAATCTATCGTAAATAGTTGTTAAATGAATAGTTTGTAGTCGGTGTACCTATACATGATAGCAATAAATCAGTTACAGGTAAAAGTGGCTAAGCAATATTAAACTTTTAGGGTATTATGTTTTTCTCGAAATATTTTTCTTTAACGAACTGCTAAATGTTGATATACAAGTAAGTGCTTGTTTAAGTAAGCCATAATTACTGCAAGGAATAGTAAATACATATTTCTATTGCCTAGTATTTGTTGGTATTAAACATTTCTTTATTTCGGTTTTGTGCGGTTCGGTGTAATGGAGAGAAGACATCCAAAGTGGTAGGACTAAAACAATACGACTTAAATGGGTTCTCCTCCCTCAGAACAATTTAGTGCTTATGTTAGCCTATTGATGCCATGATAGAAAATTTGGTCTGTTGAGCACTTCTTTTTCCATTCAAGATTGACTTTTAATGAACTTAATTATTGTTTTTAAACTAATTTGTGTCGTAAGACAATAACATTATGGTTTTAAATTTTGCGTTGGTTATTGCCAATAAGTTCATAGTGAGATAACACATTTCTGAAAGATTAGCTGATTGTGTTAGTTATAAAATTACACATTTATTCATATTTGTAAAAACATGTTATTGTAGCGTTTAGGCACAATCTCACTTGATGTTAAATCCAGATGTGGTCTAAAATGGTTAAACGTGAGGAATTTAGAGTAGTACTGACTGTCAAGTGCAGCTACTGGAACACATTTATAAGTAGTTGGTGATAAGTTTTCAACTTGAAGGTTGAAGCAATACTTTTAAATTAGTTTTGATAGCACACCACCATGAAAAATGTGTTAAAATTTCAACAAATGTCATGTTGCATATTGCGTAGTAATTGGGAAAAATATATAATGTAGCTTTCAAAAATAATTATAGATATTAAATCTAGACCACAAAATAGCACGATTATGTTAAAGTTGAGAGTTCGTATAGTTCCTTTATAAAAATAGATTAAAAACGTGTCATATGACATTTAGAATTTAGTCCCAATAACAATTATTGAACCCGTAAAATATTTAGGTAACTTTCTCTGGAAACGGCATTTTCCCATCTGTAATCCAACAACATAGCATGTAAATTACCCCGTTTCTTATGATATTTACTCGGATATTACGGACGTAGGCTGGAAATTGTCAGGTCACGTGCGTCCGTAACTACTGAAGTTTAGCAATGTATCCGCGCGTGGAGCAAGCGGACGTGGTAAGCCGGGGACTCTGTTATGACGATGTATATTGAATACATTTTGTTTCGTCTATTTAATACTGTACATTTTTTTTAAATAATAAGTTGGATAGTACTTATAAATCTCTTTCTCGCCACGTATTATGCATAAATTCAAGTTGAAACACAACTAGGGCGTGATAGTATAGTTAGTTGTTTGTGTAATAGATTTAATATCTATTGTCTATTATTTTTGTTCTTCGCATTTTATTATACATAAACTACCGATAACTTATGGTCTTTAGTCATTAACTATATAATTAAATGATGTCCTACCCTAAATATCTTAAGGAAAGATAAAAATGTGTAATCGCTATTTCCGTGTAAAAATCATTAAACATTTTTATTCCATTATTTTATTTTATTACAGTAATGTACAATACAAACCCCTTTGTAGTGATATAAATTATACTTAAAATAAACAGAAGACAATCATAACATATATATTTCGATGGTAATACATATCTCTAGGCACGTCATCGAATGAAACGAAGGAAACAAATGAATGTACGGTCCCAATTCAACCTTGTGTCAGTCAACGACAAACATCGTTTCTTGGTATTAGTTTTAACGTGATATGAAGATATGAAATCCTAACAGTAGTTAAACCTTTTTCCCGCTCTTTTTTCTCTATACAGAACAATATTTATAGTTATTTCTATTATAATATCATATTTGTATAAGCAGATTTTTTTGTAGCGATATCTGAAGACTAAACATTAGCGTAGCCTTCACTTTACATTACATTATTTCGTACAATCAAACGGAAATTTGACCATATTCATCTTTCAATACACGTTTTAATAATTTTCCAGACGGATTCTTAGGTAGATTATCTAGAATCATTATCTCTTTTATCCTTTTGTATTCTGCAACTCTATCCGCTACGAAAGTAGATATTTCTTGCGTTTCCACTTTACTACCATCTTTTAACACAATAAAAGCTTTAGGAACTTCTCCATATCTCGCATCAGGTACACCGATAACGGCAGCGTCTATAATATCAGGATGTTCCTTTAAAACGTTTTCTAATTCTGCCGGTGGTACTTGGTAACCTTTTACCTGAAAATAATTAATATGCACTGTTTGTGTAACTCAATGTAAAGAGAAATTCTGCATAATGTAAGTTTATTTTTTATGATTTCTATATAAAACTGATTCTGTTATTTTTGGAGGTTACTCCTTAAGAATCGATTTTCATATAAGGAGCCAGGTATGAAAAGATTTGAAGGGTAAAATTTGGTGATCAAATGACGTCGTTACGTTTTTTGCGAGCAACCTATTGACGGATTAAGATTAATACAATTTTTAATTCAAACGTATTTTAGATATTGTTTCCGATAGAACATTGGGGATGACGAGGTATGGTTCTACTTATGTAAAATGGTTGATGCATAATATTTTGCCGAATAGTCATAAAAATGTAAATAGAATAAAATACATACATTGTTTAAGTATCGGCCTTTTTTTTTAGTTAAAAAAAAAGGCTTACTTTTTTGTGCCTATTCAAAAACAATTGTGCATAAGGAGTAAACTCCAGTCACGTGTCGGAGCTAACACAATTTTTTTTATGCTATAGCGATAATTACTTTTATCTACGCTACGTATAAAACCTCTTATTTACCGTTCTTAGTTGATTTCACATATATTCTTGCACCCTGTATGCATTCGTCAAATAGCCCGTTTCAACTTTGTCGAAACCTTTCAAAATAATGTCAGCCTTCCAGAGTTTTCCGACCCCCTTTATTGAATACGAAGAGAAACAAAAGAAAAAAATCTTAAAGGGGTCTTCGAGTACAGCATTATTAATTGTCATTGTGACTGTAGTGTAATTGTGTATAATAGTGAATCTACTTGATTTTTGACTGCATGAGTACAATATAAATTTCTTCTGACGCAAACGACATTTAATTAACCTACGGACGTGACAATATTTTTCTTGTATTACCTTGATTAATTCTTTTAATCTATCTGCAACAGTAATAGCTCCATCTTCACCTATTGTTACAAGATCACCAGATTTGTACCAGCCGTCTTCAGTAATAGCTGCTTTAGTTGCTTCTGGATTATTCCTGTATCCTTTCATTATTTGTGGTCCTCTTATAAGGAGTTCACCAGCCTGAGAATGTTTATTGTGCATAATTATCGTTTGAAGTGATAGGTGAAAAGTCAATTTTGTTTTAAAACCATATGTTGTGTTATCTATTATGTATTTCAGAGTTCATATTTTCATTTTTAAATACATTATTTAAAGTATTATAAAATACATATTATAAATTTTAATGTAACATCAGAATTTGTGGATATTTTCGAGCCAGACTTACGTTTACATGTTTTTATATATCGATAGGCTGTGGTTATATAAATTCGCCTTGTTATTATTACCTCATTTGGTCCCAGGTTGCGTAAATTAGAATCAATTACTCTCAGCTCAGTGTTTGGTACGGCGAATCCCACGGTAGTGTAGGCGTCACTGCCAGGCAACATCGCAGTTGCTAATGGTGAAGTTTCTGTCGAACCGTAGAGTTGCAAAAATTCCATTTTATGCTGAAAACCAATAACAAAATACTAAAAATAAAAGACTTTAAAAAAATTGACCACATTGATCTTGGCCATAATTAGGTCTGGTCTCCAAAGTCTTGAATTTTCATAAGCCTACCTATATCCCAATGAATATATATTCATATATTAAAAGATATAGGTGGTAGAGCTACGCTGAACCTATTACTGGTTTCAGCATGAATGGGTCGGCTCGCCCGGGGTAGCACCACCCTCTCACAGAAAGCCGACGTGAAGTAACAGTGCTTGCACTGTTGCGTTTCGTTCGGTCAGTCAGAGCGCCGGAGTCCCACATATTTAAAAGGCCGGCAACGCACTTGCGACTCCTCTGGTGTTGCTAGTGTCTATGGACATCGCTATTAGAAAAAATGAACGAAGAAATATATTTCATACTAGATGATACTTGCGACTTCGTTTCCATTGTCCCATGCAAGCGTACTACGCCGCTACTCCAAAGCAAGAAAATAGGCAGCGCAGAAAAAGAAAATTTAATCGAAAATTATCCGGTAGTTTTTGCGTGATGCGACTACGACGACATACCTTTGTCATTTATGTAGGTATTTTGCGTATAACGTAATGAATATTAAGCACAACTTAAATATAATTCGATATTATTACCGTTACCTTTACTCTGTCAAGAAGTCTGGTGATATCAGTTTTTGGCACGGGTGCTGCACCACATGTAATTGTTTTCATTGATTCTAATTGTTCTGTTTTTAAGTGTGGATAGGTTGACAGGAACAGAACTAAAAACAAAATTGTCTTTTCAACAACACATATATAATAGTATATTTAAAAACTTATTTGTAATTTGATAACGTATAGACTGCGTCGGGTATGAATTATTTAGTGTTTAGAATTTTATTTACAAGCACATTTTGAAGTTTTAATATTGCGATTACCAGTCTTAAAAAGGAAATTAGCTACGGGCTTATTTTTCTTACTTTTTCGGCTATGTTATTCTTTATTTATGTTCTTTATTATGTACTTTGTTTATGTATTTATGTACAATAACCCTTTAGCAACTTGAAATTAGCACTCAGGTTCCTTAACTCATACCTTGATGAATGTGAATCTAAATTCTTGTTAAAATATTTTAATCCTTTGTATAAATTTGTTTTAGCATACCACACTATTATTCTGTGTGGTATATTAAGAGTAGCTTATATTAATCGATATCAATGTGACTAATCTTGTTCTTATTAGTTGGCCTGTAATCATGAGTCTTGAGACATTTTTCAGCTATAAAAACGAGTACAACTTACCAATAGGTGGTGCAGCACAAAGCAAATTTATTCTATATTCTTCAAGAACCGACAAAAAAGTCGTTGGTTGGAATTTAGGTAACGTCACCAATTTTAAGCCTACTGATAATTTATGAAGCATTATAATTGATAATCCATATATATGGTAAAATGGTAGAACACCCAAAATCGAACTTTGATAGGTACCTGTAAAATTTTAAAACAGTTATATAAGTATAATTTGATTTGTTCACTGACCTATTTAATTGCATAATAACAATACTCATATAATTAATACCATCGTATTATCACTATCTTCTTATTCTACCTTAATATCCTGGTTCTTATCTTAAGCGGTATCAAGACGACAAGGTTTCACCTCTATATCAGCTGTAATTTCATTAGTCATTCCTTTTACACATACATCATTTATCACACACACAAGCCGACAATAACATCTTCGGTCTTCCTCTTTTTCTAGATTCATCATAGTTAACAGAATAACACATACAATTATGCAATTGTATATATTACATACAAAAAATATGGAAAAAAGCAATATAATTTTACAAAGTTGTTTTTATATTATATTGTATTGTAGTGACATATTGACACTGTCATATAAATAAGGAAATGTGAATTATGAAGCTGGACAGATATAGGAAAAGAAGATACGTATAGAAGAAGAATAGAAGTACGTATAGTTTGTGTGATAGGTGATAATTTATCACACAAATGATAATTTGGTACGCGAAGCGATCCGGTGAAGCGGTAAATGTTCGTCAAGCTAATATAGTCATTTCGAAAAAAAAAAAGTATTCACGACAATATTTTAAGCATTCTTTGGGGTTCGGCAACTGCATTAAAATTTAAGTCACCATTAAGTAAATGATTTCCATTAGATGTCGAGTTTTGATACGCCTTTATATGTATGATTTTATTAATCACTGTATTTACAAATTACATTCCACGCGGATGTAGTGGCGGGCACAGCTAGTATAACTATAAAATACTGGCACAAGTGAAGTCGTTGGTAAAAGCAAGTAATATGATAATTACGAGTATCGATACATTCGAGATCAATTTAATACTTTGTAGAAAATACTAATTGCCCTTTCGAATGATTATTTTATAATATCGAAAAGATTATAAATAGTTATTATACTTATTAGAAACTATTATTTATAGTCATTGTTAAGCTTAGTATTTTAATTAAGAGTACTTCTAAAATTTAAATCTTCCTTAAAAAGACAGACTGTTAATAAATATTTAATATTACATAGTGCTATTCCAATTATTTTACTTCAGGAGATCTACTCTACCAAATATTGTGTATTCCAAGAAAATAGCTTTCTATTTAAATGAAAAAGGTCCTCTGATTAGGTTTAGACTAAGTAAAATTATTGTGTCACTCTATCCGATCCTATTGTTGTCAAGAAAAAGCAAAAATATTCAAAGCCTACAATTTTATTCATCGGCGTGAAATTTAGCAAACGTTTCAGTGTGACTTGTGCGCAGTACTAGATACTATTCTTTAGTTTATTGTATTTGCACAGGAGTTCAATTTATTTTTTTAGAGAAATGTAGCATATTTTATTCTTTATAAAAGAATCTATCTGCCATTGAAAGTCCATTCAAAACCAATTTAACCATTTTTTTTAAAATCACAAATACTTTATTCGATTTAGGCCCTAAGAAGGCCTTCGAACGAACGTCAAAACTACCACCGGTTCGGAATACGTCCCAGTCATCGAGAAGAACCGGCAAGAAACTCGATCGGGTTTATCTCTTTAACATATACTTATACATTTAAAATTCGTTATAGATTACAATCGATTTTATACATTATTTATATCCATTTCATAAAAAGCTTTTAACATTACAAACAGATACTTCAGTTTTATTTATGTGTATAGATATTTTATAGATTAATTTAAAATTTTAGTGTATATATTATATTAAAATTTGTTACTAAATTTGAGAGCCAAGTCCCCTTTTACGTTCAATGTATTTACTATGTTAGACCATACAGTCATTTAACATCAGGTGAGATAGTAGTCGAATACTTAAGCCGATGTCATATACGAAAGGTGTCCAAAATAATTTACCAGTAGTGGCTTCGTAAAACTTAAAATCATCTACATCTTGTTGCACACAGTTGGCCACAATAGTTTCGATGAGTCAATTCCACTCCTTTAGGAAGACCTGTAGTACCACTAGAATATGGCAGAAAGGATATATCGTCTACTTTTGTGTTTACTTCCTTTAATACAGTGGGGTCAATTTTGTCGTCTAAAGCGAATTCTTCGAAAGATATAGTTCCATCTGGAAGATCTTCATTGACATTTTTACACGTAATTATTGGTATATTCATATTCGCTAGTTTTAGTGCTTCTTTGATTACTTTTATTGTATCTGGTGCACCTATTATTACTTTGGGGTTTGATAGTAAGAGTTGTCTATGTACTTCATCTGAAACAAAAAGATGAAAAAGCAAAGATAAATCCAGTTCAATACCACTTTTTCCTATCTTTGTCGACTGTTTATTTATTGTTTAGTAGTTGTAACTGAGCTTTAGGGTTATCAATAAATAAAATTGGAAATATTAATTTGTTTTTATAATATCGACATGACTTAATTTATAATTCTATTCATAATACTCCATGCTTCTTATGACTACGTACATTAGTATAGTACAGATAATAATATCTATATCCTGATCCTAAAAACTGAACATTTGTTTTGCGAGTTCGGTGGTCCATCAAGTTTTTCTCATATAGCCTTAAATGGTGTATCCTTACCAACCTGCTTCAATTTCCGGTATCATCGGTTCATTGATCTAAAACGACGGCGGTATAGACAAGGAATGTGAGAAATAGGATAAATGCAGGGTGGATGAAGTGGCTAAAGGTGTCTGGGGTAGCTTATGATCCATGAATGCCCTTGAAACTCAAGGGGAAGGTGTATAAAACTATTATAAGGCCGGTCAAACTGTATGCATCTGAATGCTGGGCTACGATAAAGACAGATGAGAAAAAGATGGATGTGTGGTATAACTAGAATCGATAAGATTAAAAATGAGTACAAAAGAGGAAGTTTGAAAATAGCACCAGTGACGGAGAAGTTGAGGAGTAACAGGTTAGGATGGTATAGTTATGTCATGAGGAGAGACGAAAGCCATGTAACTAGAAAAGTTTTAAGTATGAAGGCGGATGCCTGTAAGAGTAGAGATTATATGTGTATAAAAGGTGAAAATACTGAGATGACGTCTGACAGAGGAGAGTGGAAAAAGAAAACATCTTATGCTAATCCTATTTAGATGGGATAAGGGTAAGAAGATGATGGATATTTATATCCTGATACTGATAAGAAAAAGTTATTAGTCTTATTTTGGTCCAATTTCAATTACTCTATAGTCACTATTATTAGTAATTGTACATCGTTAAAAGTGGAAACTGTCTATTTATATATATCGAATATACACATCGTAGTTTTTGCTATTCTTTCGTCTTCTGCTCAGAATACTAAACGTCTTCTGTACGTGGGGAATGTTATTGAATATCCTTTCATTTCTATTTGATGTGTCACAAGAAAATGAAAATTTTATATCAGATAGTCTATTCATTTGCTTAGTTTGGAAATTAAATAAATTCTATATCACTTGTTATAAGTACCTAATGAACCGTAAATAATAAACCATAATTATTGCTAGACTTCAATTTATGAAGGATATATATTTATGAAATGAAAATTAAGTTATAGCCCCCTTTTAAATGTTTTCATTCCTATTTGTTCAGTGATAACTCTATGCAGACTCTGCCCGCTACTTTATATATGTTGTCAATGCAGCAGTCTTGTGGTCTGCCTTTTAACGCTTTGCCCTCTGGCCCTTTTCACTTTGACCTGTTTTGCCCAACTTTCATCTGTCATGCGTGATCAGTAATAATAATATAGCCATAACTTACGGAATGTATAAATGGGATTTATTGTAGTTACTATAGCACCAGCTTGCAAAATACCCAAGACTGCCAAAGCGTAGTCCGGACAATTAGGAACCATGATACACACAACATCATCATCACGAACTTTAAGATGGGATCGTAATTTCGCTGCCAAATTAAGAGAGTACTTGTATAGCTGATGATATGTATAGGAATGTTTTGTTACACCGCAAACCTGTAACAAAAATATAATTGTTGATATTATCTGAGGAATAAATTTTAAAATTTAGTTATTCGTTCTTTTTTTAACAGACTCTAAAAAGGAGAGGGTTTTTAACTCCGCTATATTTTGTTTTAATATTTGTTACCCCAGAACTTTGGGATATATTAATTGATTTGGTAAATTATTTTTTTATTGGAAGTGGAATATTTTCAAAGGGGTTCCATTCTAGTTTCATTGCCATCGGATCTTAGGCTTCAAAGATACAGCAGGAAACTCCTCAAAATTTAACAGGATATACAAAGTAATTGAGAAATTGTTAAGTTTATGACAGTCTAAATCAGTCTAAGCGCAAGTACTGGCATTCGCCTACACTTTGAAACAGGTCTCAGACTTCGTAGTTAGTACCTGACAACGGTCAACGACATTCCGATGTATTTATTTGAAATTTTTGAAGTACCCATTCATTTTTAGGCAGTTTTATTTCATATTACAATTTTTGTACTACTTTTACTTACTGGAGGTTAATTTTATCGACGCAAATTCTGGCATTAATTTAATTACATTTAGATTATTACAGATATTGATGTCGTTCTTGAAATGATAAGCCTTGCTTATTGCAATGCAAGGCTCATGGTGATAAAATGAATATAAAAATAATAACTACGTTGTAAAAAAATCAGGGTTGAAGAACTATAACATCAACATCTACAGGTCCAAGAATCTATAGTACACCGTACTAACACCATGAACAATGCAGTAATTTAAGTGAAATATGCAAACATGGTAGACTATAGCAATATTATACTGTAGCAATATTATGTTCTAGCTGATACTCGCGACTGCCTGTGCGTAGTTTATTATCTTAAAAATATTGTATGTACAGAGGAAAAACATATAAGCACCACACCGGTTGCCCCACTTCTCTACGCTAGGAATACACATCACTGAAAGCGTAGAGGTTATAAAACCCATAGTTTATCAAACTTTTAATAACTTTATATTAAATGAAACTATCGTGATAATCCTTTTGTAGATAAGGACTAATTGTCTAATAAGTTAGAAATTAGAATGGACGTTACCACAAAGTAACGCCTTCATCAATCAAATGTATAAGAAGTATAGATCGAAATCTATCCCGTAGATTTTGAGTGATGTGTGCATAACGAAAGGTCTCGGTTATTATATATACATATATATATATATAGATGATTGGAAGAAAATACTCACGATTGCAGTCTTGTCTGCCCATCTGTCCAAGTTTTCCCAAATGTGTTCAGGAACAGTTCGGTTTGGTATTACTATGTCTTTCACCGGTGATTTTACAATGTTATCTGAAGTCCAAAGATGGTGCTTTTTCGACAGGCTCAATGAAAAACTTCGACTTCCCAGATATCTAAGGATAGTTTTTGTTAAAGCTTTTGTTGAGGTCATTTTGTCTGCAAAATATAAAATATTATTGCATGTCTTACGAACTGTTCGGGTACTACTGTAGATATTCGATATTTAATAATGACATTTGTTATATATATATCTGTATATATGTATATTCTTATGTCTGTATTAAAAAAAACATGCAGCTATGTCTGTACGTTTAATTTTTCATATTATTGAGTGACAAATATTGTAGAGGTCGCTGTTTACAATATGATTATTAAAATTTTTATCTATCAGTACACATCTTTACCCTTTACATATTTGAATCTAACTTTAAATGGCTCAACAGATTTTTTTGAACATTTTGAACATGGTTACATGTATATCATTCCACAAGGACATTACTATTCATAACCGATTTGAATTAAATTTGCATACAGAAAGTTTGTAATTTTTTAAATCATAGGTATAAGAATAACGAGGTGAAAACAATAATTGTGCAATAAAGACATGCGAAGCCGCGGGTGCTACTAGTTTGTTACAAAACTGTAAGTAAGTTTCTTTGATTAATTGTCCATGCCTCATGCGTAAACAGCCGGATACATTATATTAAAATCTGACAGTCGAAGTTAACTGTGTAGTGGTGGAACATCCCACGTTGCGAATAAATAAGTGTATTTGTATTAATATAACTTTGCCTAACTAGCGATATTTTATTACAGTAAGAAGTCTAAAGATTTTTAACACGTTACCATTTCTTTAATTGACTTAATTTCTGATATGTCAGTTCGGATGGATTTTTGTGATTGATTTTTTTTTTTTATTTTAAGCTCTCGGGAAAAAATACAGCTAATTAAAAAAAAACGTATTTAGACATAAATTAAGGTAATTTATAAGCTTCCGCAAGTTTAACTCACTTCCTGATGATTTAGAAACTTGTAGTTGTATTATATATAGTACAGGCTTGGATGGTAGAACAAGAAAGATGACAAAAAAAGGTCAATAACCTTGATGATAGAACCGTTGTGTATATTCTTGAATTACTTATCATTAGTATAATTATAATTAATCGAGATTCTATAACTGAGAAGAGAAAATATAAAATTACTTACAGTATAATATTCGTTTTTATTTTGTCATCCAACAATCAATAAGAAACCACTGTTGAGATAATAATTAATTCACAACAACTCCAAAAACACGAATGTCAACACTTACTATTAAATGCAATATCAGTTACTGTGCTCATTTACAATTGTTACTATCGCTAATTTTATTACAATTCCGTGATAAATTGAAAGATAAATGTCACGACAATATTGGAACGAATACGAATACATAAGTCATCTCGCATGCAAGGTTCAAGACCGTACTGACAACTAACAAGTATTGGATAATTGAAATCAAATGAGCTGAGTGTTAGGGTACCTGCAGGCATTAAATTGATTGTATAAGATTTGTGTCACATATTGGATTATTA
This sequence comes from Antheraea assamensis, assembly GCA_035772565.1. Classification (NCBI taxonomy): domain Eukaryota; kingdom Metazoa; phylum Arthropoda; class Insecta; order Lepidoptera; family Saturniidae; genus Antheraea; species Antheraea assamensis. The sequence goes on along the minus strand of JAQQSE010000181.1, from coordinate 118,076 downwards.
GTAAAAGTGAGTTAATGAGGTATTAAAGTTATACTTCTTTTGGCGCGTCAGGTGAAATGATGAGAGTGAATTATACGACGAGCGCGCACACCGGCACCTAAAAGCGACACCATGAAGTTAGTTGGTAATTGTCTGTCAGATTTTCGTGAGAACTGATAACTATATTCAAGGTAGTTACTTATCCAATTATATATGAATCTAAAACACATGTTGTATATCAATGGAGATAAAAATTATATTCATACAAAAATTTAACACGCGTATTTTTATGCAATTTTAAATTATATATGGTGGTGAATGGTAAATAATTTATTATGAGTATTCGTGATAAGAGTGTTTTTTTTTAATATTGTTACATTTATTGATTTGAGGTTAACTGTATGTATGTATTCTTTTTATTTATTTACATTATAATTTATTATTATATGTCAAATATTTTATGCTGCTTTTTACTTGATTTTATATTGGTATATAGAAACTTAATTTTAAAGCATTCATTAAAATGTTATCAATTACATTTAATGCCTTTTCATAAGCTAAAGAAGCAAGACTTCTTACCTGTAGACATAAGTACAAACCTAAGTTTTTTAGTTAGCTGATGCCTAGTCCGCTGAAACTGTAAAGGCCTTGCCAGTTCAACAGTGTAGTTAGTTCAAAAAATAGTTAGGTGATGCAAGCTGTTCGATCTGTGAAATTTGTTTGGTTTTTTAAGGAAACTTCATGTTTAATATAGGTAAATTGTGAATTGTCTTTTTTATTATAAAATCTAGTTTTATTAACCTCTTTTACTATTTTTGAGTTATTTCTATTCAATTCATCACTTATGCTTAATTCCTATGACAAATTATAATGATATGTAGCTTATATTCTATCTGCAAATTCAACTATATGGAAGTAAAACTCGTAAAGCTGTTCTAGACACTATCTCGATAATCTATGGTGAATCCAATTTTATTTCGGTGTATAAATCTGGCAACTGTCCACAGCTACGTACTAGTTGCTTATAGAATAATTATTTTTAACTTGTTATTTTATTTGATTAAAATATGAGTGTGTTTTTTGTGATTTCTAATTGATATTTTATAGCTATCAATTTTGAGATGACATATACGTTCTATGTTTGTACATAGAATCGATATCAGTCTATAACTACAAAACGGATAAAAATTAAGAAAGTCGGTTGAAAAACTGAGAACGGTAAAGTGTTAAACTGTTTTATTTTCACCAATTTATATGTAGATGGATTAATAAGATGTAATGAATGATATATTACTGTCATAAAAATCTTCAAACAACGTTATTTATCTTTTTTTATAGTGAAACTTCTTTACTTCGCCTCATATTTTTTCATTCAGCAGTCGTATGTCGCATTACAGTAGACCGCGGAATAGGCGTACAGTGAAAACCACTCGAGGCTAATATGCCGGCGGCTATGGCTCAATTCAAAATGATTCAATGATTTAAATAAATATTATGCTAAGTTTTTAAAATGCGTCTATTATCTCATAGTTTGTATTTACTATGTGTTCCGTACTCTAATACGTAGATTTAAAAACGCGATTTAAATACCCTAAATCATTATTTACTATATATTCATTTTCGGGAAATTTTCAATTAATGCCTACAATCTGAAATAAAAATTTCACTTGCATCGTGGTTTCATAAAACCACACTTTTTATCGAAACAGACTATCACTGTTGCCCTGACATCTATACAGCTTCATCGACTTATTAAACATAAACTTGTGTTTCTTTACTGTATATATACTGTTTAGCCGTATTACATTTAGATTTAGAAATCTTATAATAAACTTTACAACTACGGAACAGTGGGTGCAGCATATTTATTACTCGAAGACAGAATATTTACATAATTTTGATAATGATTTCCTGTAGTAACCAGACACAATGGTCGCATAATTTCCAACGCTAACGTAATTATCTCATGATAATAGAAACGACGAATCATGATATGTCTGAACTCGTATAAAAAAAATAGCGCGATCTGTTTCAAGGCAAACTTGTATCTATCGCATATAATCAGTTACACAAAACAGTTGATAACAAGTGTTATCGATTTCTATGAGTTGCCGGTAACGTATTAAATCATAAAACTTATAACTCATTATCAGAACAGTAATAAAGCGATGAAGCGATGATGATTTTGTAGTTAGCATTTTCAGGCAAAGCCGGAGCTATCGACGAAGTAAAGCATTGTGATGAAACCATACGATAATGGTAGGGCTTTTTCTAAGCCCACTTGGATAGCTATCACGCTCAAGGTGCAAATCTGTTGTTAAAGACCTATGCAATTTAGATCCAGTCCTCTCTAGGTTTCGCGTGTTTACCATGTTAGACCACAACGTAATTTAACATTTAGGTGAGATTGTAGTCAAACGCTAATTTACAGAGTTTAAAAAAAATAACTAAAACAATGATTTACCACATTAAAATTTTTCATTGACATGACAAAGTGTTATTTTTTAATGTCATTGATGGCAAACGAATAGACGGCTTACCTGATGGTAAGTAATCACCTCCGCTCATGGACACCTGCGACACTAGGCGCATCGCAGATGCGTTGCCGGCTTTTGAGGAAGGAGTAAGCACGTTTCTTGGAGGCTTGTAAGTTATATTGGTCCGGAAACGCTGCCGGTGGAAGTCCATTTCAGAGAACCGACATACATGGAAAAATCTCACAAGAAAACCGCACAGTGTATGAAATTCAATCATCGAAATGACAGGGATGGAATTTTATTTTGTGGCGAGTCGTTTGGTGAAGGAACTAAGCAGCAATTATCAATCCAAATAGCTCTTCAGAACACTCTCCGTGGTAGATCTTGTAAAAGACGCAAAGTGATGCAACGTTCCTAAGAAGCTCCAAAGTGTCCAGCTAGCGAACTTTGATTGTGAGTGCGCTATAAACAACAAGAATGTTATCAATACTGTTGCCGTAACAAAAACAGACGCATCGAACTAAATCACAAATCGAAGAAAAGCGGAAAAGTATGTAGCCTACGCATTTAGTAAAGTAGGCCTAAATTTTCGATTCATTGTAAATTCGGAACAGAAGCTCATAGGTGAATTGAAAGAATAATATTATATGCCATTTTTACCTGATACTAAATATATATATATACAATTTGATATTGCAAAAAAACGACAGATTTGGTTTTTCGAACTGAAAACTCGATGTTGGTCTGAAGGGCCTTTAGAACTTTATCCGATTTGGTAGCTAGCACGGAAAGCACTCAGCAAAATGACAACTAGTGTAAGGTGCTAAATTGGCTGAACCTTTGCCCGATTCGTTGCATATAAATTCTACGAATTTGAATCTAACTATTCAAAGCAATATCATTAATCATACATTTATGCAACATATATAGTATGTTAGATAATAACTGCCGCCTATATTGCGGTATGCGTTTTATACATCACCACTCGATTCGTGGTAGAGGTTTGAGGTTAATATGTTTGCCGCTACATAGGAATATTTTTACGCCTATGACATTCTAACTGATGCTATAAATGTGAATATGAGTTTATCTGTTTGTTTATTTGATATCTTTTCACATCTTAACTATTCAAATGGACATCGTGAAATTTTTTATACACGTTTGCAGGAGTACAGAAAAAAAAGTTGTGTGGTTATATGAAACCACGATGCAAGTAAAAGTTTTTTTCCGATCTAAGGCATTCAACTGAACATTTTCGGAAAAATCATTTTAAAAAGTGAGCACAATATTTATTTCAATCATTGAATCATTTTGAATTGGCCCATGGGCGCCGCCATATTGGCTTCGGCTACTTTAGAGATTTCACTTAACCCCTACTCTGCGGCTAGGTGTAATGTGACATGCAATAGATGGACGGGAAAATTTGAGTGATGTAAAAAAAGTTTCACCTTAAAAATGCTGTCCTCGTGGGATAGGTCTAATGTACATTAACACACGTGAAGCCGCTGACAAAGGTTAATTTACATATAAATAAAATTAGTTAATTACCGCTCGCAACATTAGGCATTAAAAATAGCAAAGAATCAATCGAATCCAAAAGGTAAGACGCTTGATAGTTTCAATAATAATGTTTCAAGGTAACATACAAAAGGTCTAATACTACATTTAAAATTATATTATATAGTTTGGCCTGAAAATGCATTAATTAGAATCTATAATTCCTACTTTTTTCCTTTCATATTTGCATTCTACACGATTCTTGCTATTGTTGTCTGAAACCATTGTTGTACTCAAACTTTATTGTGATTACCATTAGACTTATTACTATTACCGTTGCAGTTAAATTTCCAAATAGTAATAAAACAGAAATAATACAGAAAAACCAATTTATAGAATTTTTATTTTTTACACAATACACAATGTTGTATATACGAGATAAGTAAACTAAAATATGTATGTAATACACAAATATAATATTCGTGATCTGCATCGTGGTAGGGTTTTTTCTGAATCCACATAGCTAGTTACTAACAACACGTTGAAAACCTGTCCCCAGATACCTGTTGGTGTGTTCATATTTTTACAAAATTAGTTTTATAAACAGTGTACGCTACGGTACATAATATTATACTGTAAGAATTGGAAATGAGTTGACCATTATCTTTCATGTAGTCAGCATTCATTATAATATTGTTATTATGATTAGCAGAATATAACATTTTTTTATTTTGTATAGGTGGTAGTGTTTGCCCACAATCTCACTTAATGTTAAATAACGATGTTGTCTAATATAGTAAGCATGTTAAACCTAGAAGTGTACTGGCTCTCAAGTACAACTGCCGGAATACACCAACAGGTTCTTTGCAACAGTCTTTCAACTTGAGGGCGATAGCTAGCCAGACGGACTTAGAAAAAACCCTACCACTTTTCCTTCACCGAAAGTTTCGGGTCATTTGCAACGATACGAACAGGCGTCGATCGATACAGTGCCCAATTATCACTGACCCAATACAATTTGAGTATAGTGGTAGGGCAGTCCAAATTACCAAAACTCTGCCTGCTGGCCACCACTCTATCGTCGATATGTGAAAAAATATATCCTCGGAGACACCATTATAATAACTTCTTCATGTGCAATCCTACATTACATTCTGTTTCAATTATTCTTCAGAGTTCAGCAGTCATAGCGATAAAATCATCGTACAGCCTTGACTAATTCTTATTTCGTTAAATCTGCATAAATCTGTTTTGGCGGTTCAAATCGTGTAATTAGTATTTTGATTTATGAAAAGAAACAGTTTTCCCAAACTTATCTTTTAAAATCCTTTTCAATATTTTCCCAGACGGGTTCTTAGGGAGACTATCCAAAATCATAATTTCTTTTATCTTTTTATATTCAGCTACTCGGCTTGCTACAAAATTCAAGACATCCCGAGTTTCTATTTTACGACCATCTTTTAGTACAATAAACGCTTTAGGAACTTCTCCGTATCTCGCATCAGGAACACCGATAACGGCAGCGTCTAAAATATCAGGATGCTCTTTTAAAACGCTTTCTAATTCTGCTGGTGATACTTGGAAGCCTTTAACCTAAAATAAATGGAGATATTATTACAACACTGTTTGTAAAAATCCTATAGCGTAATTGAATACACCATTATAAGTGACATCAGTATTCTCTTCTTATATTCTCATATTTTACTACCCTAATGCTTATTTTCGGGCGTATATATATGATAAAAAAATTTCACTTTTTTCAAAATCTCTTTAGATAATAACTTTTCTGTTTATTTATCACACATTGTTTCATAGCTTTTCCGAAATTTTAAAACAATATTCACCTTGAGTTATTTCTATTAATCAATAAATTGTTTGATATCTTACTTTTATTAAATCTTTTATTCTATCTACGATAGTTACAGACCCTTTCTCATTGATTCTTGCAAGATCACCAGACCTTAGCCAACCATCTTCAGTAATAGTAGCTTTGGTAGCTTCTGTATTACTCTTATAGCCTTTCATTAATTGAGGTCCTCTTATAAGGAGTTCACCAGCCTGTGAATATTTATGTCTTGTTTAGGGTTCGCTTATGTTTGCAAATTTATATACCTAATTTTTGATTAGAAACATATTAATAGCTATTATTCTTATTATCCTGACATGTGTATGTATACATATATTAACTTTTTAATTTAGCTATTATTTACTTGAAAATATTCTGCAATTACTGATTACTGTTTTTTTTTTATGTAGTACAATTAATTTTATTTATTATCTGACAACTAATTAGTGAAATAAAATATATCTGCGTTTATTGTTTTCTTAAATTATCAATAAATTAAATGTACCTTGTTTAAGTGAAAAAATTTACCTCATTCGGCCCCAGGTTGCGTAAATTATTATCAACTATCCTTAACTCAGTGCTTGCTGCTGCGAATCCGACAGTACTATAGCCAATACTGCAAGGCAACGTTGCTGTCGCTAAGACAGTTTCTGTCAAACCGTATATTTGTATAAAATTAATTTTGTGCTGAATGTAATGAAGTTATAGGCATAAAGGAATAGTTGTTTTCTCTGTAAAATTATATTTTATTCCTTCACTAACTTTTGTTCGCGACTTTTTGCCTTAATGTTCATTTTATCTTCCCCTCCGATTTCATTTTATCTGAATAAAAGGTACCTTATTGACTTTTTTGTACTCATAATAAAGTCTGTGAAAAGTTTAATGATGGTCGCTTGAATTGTTACTGCGCGATGACTGAGCAAATTTTTATTTATATATGAATAATATATGTTAAAAAATATAATTTCAATTAAATTATTTTAAAACCGCTTTTTCTTACGAACCAACTATATGCTGTTAGCTTGATGGGCCTTCACAGCTTCACCGAACTAAATAAAAAATCGTACAATCCCTATAATCTATGTTAGCGAAACCGTGAGTATAAAACTAATATTCGACGTTTTCCAGACAACTTAAATAATTATGAAGGTACCTCTTCATAAAGTACTTATTTCAGAAATACCTTAACTTTTTCAACGACTTTAATGATGTCACACTTTGGTGTTGGTGCTCCGCCATATACAATAGTTTTGGTTGATTCTAAATGTTGTCTCTTTACGTCTGTAGAAGACGCGAGAAAAAGAACTGGAAAATAAATTGTATACACATATATATTATCTATAGTCGCCAATGTAGTTAGTGTAAAAGAAAGTTGTCAAGTATCTACATTATGATGTTGAACTACATTATATATAGATGTAAGACTTCCATTGCTATTTATTTAGATAAATGTTTACAGAAGCAGTGCATTTTGATAGGATCCTGTCAATCGAAATAGATAAAATCACACTATGGAACAATTGTATTGGATGGATTGAATCACTGGGCTTGACGAAACAAATCCATAATTCGGTGGTACGATGATTTGTAATACTCGTTTAACTAGTTAGAATTGTCTAGTTGATAATCAGACTCCGAGCACCTGTTTACAACATCCACACTTAATAATACTAATTTATTAAACGATAAATTGTTAAAAAATCAGTGTCTTGGAAATTTATATGAACAGCGTGATGAATTCGAACGCTGTATACTTATTTACTGAGTGTCCACCATTTTTAAAGCGATGAAGATTCAGAAACAGTATATACGAGTATATGTAATCAATCACCATAGATTAAAACCACACAATGCAGTTGAAGATTCGGCTAAGTAAAATACCCATCTAAATCCATAGCATATTTGTAGGCTATTTATTAATTTTCACTTGGATGGACAGCATAGTCTAGTTGAAAATCTGTCCCCAAGAACCGAAAAGCTAGTCCTATATCTAGGCTTACATTATAATCCTATTTGGTGACTACGTCACATAACAAGTGAAGTTATGGTCAAACGTTGATATATATTTAAAAGTAAAGAGTATTACAAATGCATGCTTGTAACATGAAAGTTTTTCTGCAATCAGTATCAAGTTTGCCTATAGTGCCTATTGCATACTGAAATGTGATCATGTAATTGTACATAACTAAATATACTTTATACTAACGCTAGTACCTATTTAAAGCTTACCAATAGGAGGTGTAGCACAAAGAAAATTTATTTTATGATCTTTGAGCGCCGTAAGAAAAGTACTCGGATGAAACTTAGGTAGAGTTACTATTTTCATTCCAACAGATAATTTATGGACCATTATCATTGAAATCGCAAATATATGGTAAAATGGCAGAACAGCTAATATCGAGTCTTGATTGGAACCTGTGAAATTTTAATATATATTTATAGGCTTACAAAATATTTGGGCATTATCATTAACACATTGTATAAACATTATAATTGGTATTACTCCAAAAACTGTTTTCCGGGTGAACTTTTAATATTTGATAAATAAGGTTGTGGTATACGAATATCTTAAGTCTAGCAACCATCTAATTTGTTTCTCATTGGTGATCATAACCATGAGTCAATCTAAGCCACGCTTGAAGATTTTGTTTCCAGTACTATAGATCTTATCACCATATTATTAATATCATATCTTCATTTTTGCGCACAGTGTGCTTTACATATGTTGTATTTGAACTACTTTAACTATTTCATGAATATAATTATTTTACTAAATCTCGAAACACTAGCTACTCATCCTGGTACTTTCATATCAGTGGCATATCACTTAGTGTGCTAATAGTGATTGTAAATAACAAAATTGTTGATGTTGAAAGAACTGAAGATGTAGCCTTACTAAGATATCGAAATAATTACTTACGTAATAATATTTATATACATATTTTTGTGAGTCTTAAGGAGAATAAGCGGCATATTTAATTGACAATGCAAGGACAAGAAGTTAAAAATAATTATGATATTATAATTAAGTTGAATTCATAAAAATAAACTTACTAGTTGTATCATTATGCAATTTAAATGGATCCGCATCTTGTTGCGCACAGCATACTAGTATGCTCCGATGAGTTAACTCTACTGCTTTAGGAAAGCCTGTAGTACCACTGGAGTATAGCAGAAAAGCCACGTCATCTTGTTTCCTTATTATTCCATTTAATATGCAGTTATCAGTATCAGAATCTAGATATAATTCTTCAAACGATATAATATCCATAGGAAGATAATCACAATATTTTTTATTGAAGATTATTGGTATGCCCATATTCGCTAGATTTAATCCTTCTTTAATTACATTCATTTTATCTGGTACACTAATTATAACTTTTGGATGAGACAGAAGAAGTGTCCTTTGTAATTCTTCTGTAAAATAAATTTCAATATATGAATTATCTATTGACGTATGTATATGTTCTGTTCCATGTCCACCCGATACGCTCAGGTGTGCCCCAAGGGTCTATTTTTGCGCCCTCTCTCTTCAACCTGTTCATCAGTGACCTACCTCGGTCCCCGGGTATCGAAGTAGGTTGCTATGCTGACGATCCAGTTATCTACGCTTCCGGTTGGCGGCCGGACTTTCTTAGAAATCGCATCAATCAAGCCATCGTGACACTCGGTGAATGGTATCGTCAATGGCGAATAGAGTTTATCCCAAAAAAAGCGTCGCGATATTTTTCCACCCCGTAAATCGACCGCAACCTAAGTATCTAAAACCACTCAGGCTGTATGAAACCGATATTCCTTGGGTACTTGAGGTCAAATACCTAGGAGCTACATTAGATAGGTGCTTCACTTTCAAAGCGCATACTGATAGAGTTCGAAACAAGGCCGCTATGGTTTTGTGTCGCTTGCACCCATTAGTTTGTCCGAAAAGTAAAGTGTCCTTCAAACATAAGCTTACTTTGTATAAGATGTGTATCCATCCTATTCTGACATATAGTTGTCCCGTTTTCGCGCATATGTCAAGTTATAACTTCGAAAAGTTACAAAAACTACAGAATCGTTTTCTTCGTAGGGCAGTAGGTGCCCCTTGGCATATCCGGAGAGTCGATCTGTACAGGGACCTGGAGATGCCGTCTATCTGGGAATACGTTAGGACACTCATTAGTAGCTATTTTGAGAAAGCCACGAATCATCCCAGTCCGTTAGTGGTATCCGCCGCGACTTACAACACCGTACCCGATGCGCCGCATTACAAAAGACGTCCGCGATATATTTTTACAGATCCTCCCGACAAAATAACGGCAGCTAACTTCCAGTACCTTTCCGTCCCTCGAAACAGAACGTACACACATACACACATACAAACTCGTGTACATACACACATGTACACGCGTGCACGCATACAAACATGTAGGTACACATAGTGGTTGGCCTTGTTTTTTTTTAATCCCTTTTTCGAACGGAGTTAGCTGCCAGGTAACGGAGTTACTAACTTAGTAGTCAGATTCAAGATACATGTATGAGTTCGTGAAACATACATGCTTGGTACACGTGTATGTTTCACGAATTTATATATGTATGAAATAATAGTTAGCTTAGGTGAGTCTGATCGGGAAATTCGGCGACAGTTCAAGCCGAGGCGCACCGAGTGTCCTTGCGCTGATCGCTTAAACAAATCGGGTGAGTGCCTTAGTAGTCCGGTGGAACTGTAGTGGCCTTGCCAGGCTAACAGTGTAGGTCACTTGGAAAAAAAAAATCTGTTCCATGTAATACAATGGTATCTTGATCAACCTTAACAATGAATATATAGCAGATAAGCTCATAAAAATAAATAAACCTATCGCTGATAAAATACCTTTCGTTAAATGTTATACCATTTTCATTTTGTAATTCATCTACAAAGGAAATAATATAAAAGTAATTAGTAATAAAACTTACGAGCTGTGTGACTAGGATTTACTGTAGTTACTATAGCACCAGCTTGCAAAATTCCAAGGATCGCTATAGCGCAATCTGGGCTATTAGGCATCATGATACAAACAACGTCATTATCACGGATTTTAAAATTTGATCGTAATTTTACTGCAATATTTGTAAAGCTGATAGTAAGTATAAGAATAATTTGTTATTCCACACACCTGGAAATATTGTTAAAGTTACATTATCATTTTAGAATGCATCCTAAAATCAAATTTAACCATTTAAAATATAGTATCAATTTTTTTGTCTGAATCGTAAATGAACTTCACTAGGATGAATTTAAATTTATGCATCATTTTTTTATTTCGGAGGACGAGATAGAAGTAGTATTTATACTTAAAAATATTTGGTATTACAAATTAATAATATTGTCTAAACGTATTTAGTATTCAAGATATTAAGGTCAAGCATTAGAGAGGGCATCAATCCAGCATCGGGTAGTAGCGAACTTAAAAACTACCACAAAATGACTCGGTAACATGTAGTTTTGCCTAAAGATATTTCGGTTACCCAAATTTTGAGACACCTAATAACAGTATAGCTACGTGCAACTGCGGTTTACATTCCACTTTTAAGAATTACCCTTGATTTAGAAATAGTGTGACATCAGTTCATCGTATAACCATTATGTGTGAAAGCATCGTCGTCTGTCACCAACTCAGCCATTCTGCATTATTCCATCTATTCACTATATTATCGAATTACGAAGTAGATGAATTTTAGTGCAAATCTCGGCAATGTTTGGTAAAAAAAGGAAATACATACGATAGCAGTTTTATCTGGCCACTTGCCCCAATTTTCCCAAACATGTTCAGGAATAGATTTGTTTGGAATCACCACGTCTTTTAGGGGTGATTTAACAATGTTTTCTGAAGTCCACAAATTATTGTAAGTAGATAAAGAACTTCGAGTTCCACCATGATTTTGAGCTGTTGTCGTCATTTTGTAAATTAAATAATTTTTCTGTAAAGTGTGTATTGAGAATTATATAAAGTGTCAGAAAATGAACATCAGTGATTAAATTAATAAAAACTATTGGTCATATATTATGAGTGAATTGATTCATTTAACGCTTATGTATATATAATCTGATGCAACAAAATATATACTAAGAGTTGGTAAAATAAAATAGCCATTTGAATTTACAAAGTAAAACTAATTATAGGTCATCAAATTTTGCATAAATTGCCATCACAAGTATTTCTGTTGCAAATCTGCATTATTTGATTTAATATATTGTGTTTCGGAAATGTTGATTTGCGATACGCATTGGCATATGATATATTATATATTATTCGTATAGAACTGCAAAATGTTTTACAATGACCTTCATTCGATTATAAATACGCTATACAAGTTAGAAGCCTTATAAATTATTTATAAAAAGATTGTATAATTTATTATCCATTAACAGTTGTCATTTAGTGATCAACAAAAAGTAACAGAGCGAATCACTGTATGTGAAAAATGTATATTCCTTGCATTACAAGAAACCATAAGTACTTGTATCCTAAATTACTTGAGTGAACTAAAAGACAACGTTTTAATGAATTGAAACTTGTTGTTTATACAGATATGAAATTTTAATTTACTGTTTTAAAAAATACAGACATTAGTTTTATAAAAGTCTTTATTTTACGAAGCACCTTAGGATGGATTTTTATCCAAAAACTGACTCGGAATAGTACACATGAAATTAGCAAAATTGGGATTGACATATATATATATAATTGATAAAATAGAAATAAATCTTTTATAGAATTTTAAATATAGATGGAAGCAATTTCTTAAAAAAAATATAGGGGTCAAACCACCGATAGTAATCATTTGCAGAAAAAATATATTATTATTTAGATTATAGTAATATTGTGAAAGTAATAATTCATTCAAATGTTCTCTGTAAATGATATGATTATTTTATACGTTGCTAATACTAGTGCTCCTGTAATGGCACTAAATTATTATATAATTGAGCTACGCTGTTCATTGCACATGGGACCACACCAGAGCATGTGTTTCATGCGACATTCTTGAATATACTTGCGAGGAAAATAACAAAATGTATCTATAGGTATTAATAAATCTAAGCCTTTCTGTCCATATTTCATTTTAAATTTTCTCATATGATGCAGCTCTTTTATTCGAGACTGATTTCGAATTGCATATAAAAAATCTGTCTATCCATATATATTTCTACGTCTGGTTTTAACTTAAGAAATTTAATAATCACTAGTCCATGATGTATAATAGGAGTCAGTTGGTGTATGATTATATAAGCGGCGTGAGAGGATATTTTGTATCCGACTAAATCGCTACCATTATGTTCATAGTAACAGTGACTCTGTTTTAGTTTATCGTATTCGTGCAGTGTATCCATCTATCAATAGACTTACAGACCAGCACGACAGCGGTGACTGCCAATAGATTTTATATCCCTCAGTGTTCGCCGCTATTTTTGATGTAAGCACTTTGTCGTGCTTGAATAAAAAAATTAAGTGAAGCAAAAGATGTAAACTTAGTTGGAAAATCTTCTCATAAGGCACAAAAATCTGAGAGCATTTAATTGGTCTAACCACACTATTAGAAAATCTTTACAAGGATTAAGAGGAATGCGGGTAATGGAGGTGAGCAACTTGAATCTACGTTTACGCCGACCTCCTCGCCCCACAACATGGTGGATCAAGTATCCACTGAATCCACGCAATATTAAACCTTTCTGCATAAAGTTATACTTTAGTATACATTTTGATATATTACGTATATAATGAAGGTAAACCAGATTTGATCAAAATATATTGCAATATTGGTTTTTCAATACGCTGCCTAATATGTCCAATATTTAATGATATGAAATAAATGTATTTAAAATCTATTACGTTATCTTTAAAATAGCTCAACAAATATAAACTACACACATACCTTTTGTGTCACAAAAAAAGGACGCTAACAATGTTTAAAGTATGCTTACGTTGGCGATCTCCGGCTTTTGATTGCGAAAATAGTTAGCGGTTCTTATCAAAATTAATTATTTCATCGTCATAGCTTCAATGAAAGTAATGTTCACTTTTATAAATTATCAACATAGATTAAACGCCTGCGATGCGTGTTAACACACGGTTCAGAGACTTGTTAATAATATGACTTATGATTTTTTTTCGTTTTGTCGTTCTAGCCGCTGACCTACACACGGCACACACGGCCGGTAGAAGAGACACTGACGGAGCTATAAGATATCCAATATAATACATTTACGTATATATATACGTGTTGTGATAAATTCAGTTTTTTATAACTACGCTAATGGCTTGATAGGTCTTTATAGCTTCACCAGACTACTAAAGGGAGTGCTTAAGACATTCGCCCAATTTTATGTTGGCTACCAGCTTAAGGGCGTACGGCGCGCCTCGGCTTGAACTGTGTTATCTAGTATCCCGATTCAAAATAAGCCAACTACTCATATATGTAGGAATTCGTGAGAAACACATGAGTACCAACCACGTATACCTCACGAACTGAAACATGTATTTAGGATCTGAAAACTTTTTTTTTTTTTAATGTGGGAAGAAATCCTTCATTGGACACCCACAGCCCTGGGGAGCTGTGGGGTGTCAGACTCTTACTGACAAAAAAAACCCATAAGATACCGTCTGCCGCGCTATGGAGTGGCACGAGATCGAACAAGCAAGCACCATGCCACCCCGGCGACAAGGCCCAGCGCGAACGGCCTGACCGCGACGATAGCCCGGTCAAGCTGCCTACCCGTCTACCGAACCAATGTGCAATGGAAAGTCTGGTCCCCAGCCCCTTCCCTCCTTGGTCTGGTTTGGCAGTCAAGGGGTCACCCCCTCCAACCACCACCACCTGTAACTTTTTTACGTGGTTTTCTACCACGGTGACTTTTTAACGAGGTTTTCTCCCTCTCCCTCCGCCTAAAGGCCAGCCCTCTGTCACATTTTAATGTGGTTTCCTCCTACAGGAACTTTTTAATGAGGTTTTTCTCCCTCTTCCTCCGCCCGAAGGCCTCCCCTCTGTTACTTTTTAACGTGGTTTCCTCCCACGGTAGCTTTTTCTTGAGGTTTTCTCCCCCTCCCTCCGCCCAAAGGCCGTCCCTCTGTCACTTTTTAACGTGGTTTCCTCCCACGGTAACTTTTTAACGAGGTTTTCTACCTCCCTCCGCCCGAAGGCCTCCCGTCTGTTTTTTAACGAGGTTATCTCCTCAACACCCGTAACTTTTTAACATGGTTTTCTCCCACGGTGACTTTTTACCGAGGCTTCCTCCCTCCCACCGCCCGAAGGCACACCCGTCTGTAACTTTTTAACGTGGTTTTCTCCCACGGAGGATCTGAAAACTAAGCTAAGCTAAATTAACTCAGTTCGAATAGGAGGAATAAAATAAAACTCTTCTACTTTATTTTATTTATTGTTTACAATAAGGTACAATTATAGATTACAGATTGACAATTATATTCATAGCAAAACTATTATATCATTAACAAATCTGAAATCCAATTACAAATTGTACACATTTAGTTTTAACAATAAACACAGTTAGCCTAAAATGAGTCTATTAACGATATACAATGCAATGTGTGATAACACATATATGTAAATTTATATTTGAGATTCAGATACAAACCTTTTAAAATTTCTTAGACTATAGTGAAATATGTCTTGGTGAACACAAAACTGATTATAGTAACTGCAAATTCGAAACAGCGGATTGTTTTTTGAAACGTTATTATTAACTGCTGGTAAACTAAATAACTGGTGCACTCTTACTGAACGAGTAGGTATTCGAAAATAAATTTGCCCAAGCAGATCGCTGCTGAAGGTTCCGTTAACAATTTTGTAAAGTATATATAAGTCAGCTATAGATCTACGCTCTTCGAGACTTTTAAGACTGTGTACCTACTTGTGTATATGTGCACGTATGTGAGGTGATCTGTGTTGTGTTGTTAGACTAGTGATTGAAAGTTTCAGTAACACTGTATCGCGATGGCAACATGCTGGAGGGCTCCACTCCGGGGGATCGGACCTACTTAAGGATAAATAAATGTTAATTTTTGATTCTTATAATCGTAACATCATTTTATTTTGTGATAAACTCTTGGCGATATTAGGCGAAAGCTCGATCTTACGGCTATATTGGAAGCGTCCAAAACGATTGACGAGGCCTGAATATTTTTTGAACTGTGCTTTGTCAGAAAATAAATGATACAGTTATAATTAATTATATCTCGTAATTATCTGTAGACCTCTTATTAGGAATTAATAAACCTACGAATATTTCATGTTGTAACGTGTGTTACGTTGTAAAATAAATTAGACTGTGGTATAGTTTTGTATTTTGTAGTTAAAATATATAATTCAATGTATTTGCTATTATTTTATCTACATTATTAATACAAATATTCGGTACTGAAACAGTATAAGAAAATATTATCTGATGTTTGAGTCAGAAAGTTGCAATTCTGGGACCTTCTAATTAGTTATAAATTTAGCGTAATAATGTTGTTTTTGGTTCTTTTATATTTCTTCATTAATAGTATTTAATATGTTTGATGATCGTAGTTGTATAGTTCTGACTTTAAAGATCGTGTATCCATCCCTTTTTGAAGTGTACAATAGCTATAGCTCTGGAGGTAACTGTGCTCAGTATCCTTTCCCGCAGCACTGGCGTAAGCTTCAGAAAAGTTTTATGGAATCTTAGTGTTGTCGCGATTCTGCTAGGTTTTAGAGCATGGAGTGAACAACCAGCTAACGGTCGTAGACATGTCTTTTGAATAGTAGTAAAGTTACAATTGCAAAAGTTCCTAAAAACATTATTAATTGTACATGCGGTAGAACACATACAGATTTGTTGTCTTTGCGAAATTCTAAAGCAGTTAAACAGAATGTTAATTCAAGATTGTCAACAATGCGAAAGCTTGCCTTTGTACTTAGTCAACAGAAGGAAATTTGTAGATGGAAGTGCTAGGACAAATGTGTAAGGATTACTCCATATGAGGTTGAATTTATGCTTTGTAAAACAGTAGCCGTTACCTTAGTTTGAAATACTGTTTGAACTTGTTGGGAATACTTAACTTGTTAGTTGTCAGTTTTACAAACGACTATGAAATTGCACATCACTGTTCTGTTCCTGCATCGTGTTTTACTGTCGACATTCATCAATGTTCAATAATAAAATATTTTTGAAGTTATACTTCTTGTGGCGCGTTAGGGGAAAATGATGAGAGTAAATTTTTACGATGCGCGCGCACACCGTCATGAAAAACCGACACTCTGATGTTAGCTATAGTCAACATTTTATTCAAAAAAAGTATGTATGTAATAGACACCTTTTTAAAATTATACTTCTCTCTTATACTCGAAACTTCTTTTGGCGCGTTAGGGAAAAATGATGAGAGTAAATTTTTTTAATATAATATCAATACTAATATCTTTTTTTTATCGTCTGTGGCAATATCTCTCCGAGTATTATCAATGATCAAATATATGTTAATTTGATCAAAAATTAAAGTATATTAGATTAATTTGAATAATATATATCTATATAATAAGCAAAATGTGTTGATTATTATCCTATATAACTTTTTAATCATTCAAATGTGATTTATGTATAGCTTTCTATACATATTTAAAGTTCAAGGTTAATTGAAATAAATTTGTTTTTGATGCAAAATTTAACATTACAATTATCTCGTTTGGGCTCGGATTGTTTAGAATGAAATCGTTTACTTTTGACCCAGTACAATGGAGAGTCTGATAACAGTGTTGCCGACAATGCTAGATAACATCATAATCAGAGCTAATGGCAAAGTCTCTGTCAAAGCGTATATTTGTATTACTATGTATAAAAGTCATTTTAAATTGTAAATGTATCACGAAATATAAGTTCAAAGTTATTAACTATTGTTTAAGTGTTTTACAATTCATGTTATGTTATAAAATCGGAAAGCGTTTTCGATCTTTTCAAATTACGGCTTTCGAATAAAACTGTCAGATTAAAGCTAAGATGAATATTGGACCCACTAAGAGACATTTAAAAAAAATCTGACCATTATATATATATATTCGTTTTGTTTTTGAGGTCGAAAAGATATTTTCTGGCCGCTTTATTCGAAATAAAACTGATTAGAGACATCATTTATTTTGAACATATTCGGATTTTCTTTTATTTCCATATGAAGGATCAAAATGCTGGTAAAAATATTATGTTGCATACATTAAGCAGTTTCATGCACAGTTTTCAAGGAATCGTGGATTCATTTGCAAAAAAAAATGTTTATAAATTATACCAAATTTATTTATTATAAATCATTTATTATACCAAATATTTTATAAAAGGCATTACATATTTTTCACAAGAAATTTGATCATGTCTGATAACATACGTCATCCAATACAAGGCATACATTATGTTGCTGCTCTATCAGAATTCAAAATAGTGGATCCTACACTGGTCTAAACCTAAACTAGTTTAATAGCCTTTACGGGTGTGACAATTAGACAGAATTGAATAATTAGGAATTATTTTATTAATGCGCATACTAAATTGATATTCCAATAAATTGATAATGAGATACTTCAATAATTTTATACAAAAAACAATCTTTCATGAAATCCGAATTGAAGCAAGTTACCGCATAACTATATTCATTTGTTTATTACCTGAGCGAAGCATCAGATATTCAAATATGACCGTATTTGCTAAGATTGACCTTAATAGTATTAAAATAAATATATTTTGCATTTTAATGATGGGCTATTTTTTACGATGGTCTTTCATGACGGAGGTCGTTCTTGATGGAGATCAAATAACACATAATATTTTTCGACTTATTATACCAAAGAGTAAAAATAAAATTGGAGACTAGTCGCAAGATGTTTTTTGATATTGATATTTATGAGATATTTTATTTTAGAGTAAAAGGTGATCTTACGATTAACAAAAGAACAAATATATGAGTAATAACATAAATAAGGTCATTCAAAAGTTCACACAGATATAAGTAATATAATTACTTTAAAGTAGTTGGTAGAAGTATTATTAAACAAAAATACTGATAATAACGTTCTTAAGTTTGAGATACACCGTGTGAAAGAGGTCTATATCAAAGATTGACGAGATGCTATTCATTTGGTTGCTAGTTCTAATTAAGAATGAGTATTTTCCATAGGGTGATTTCACCAACGGCACGTTTGGAGAAGAATTATGTCTAATGGAATTAGTAGGTACTCGTAAATTACAGTTACTTAGTAATTCCACGCACTCTACTATTCCGTTAATGATATATGTATAGGCTTCATATTAAAGAAGTGTAATAACTTTAAAACTTATTTGGAGTACATAAGATATCTCACACACTTAGCTTAATACGACATTTACAGAAAACTGCTAAAGATAATCGGTATGGTGTAGGTTGAATATTAGATAACCATATAACTTAAGTTAGTATTTTAAAATTTCTGTCGTTATGAAAAGTTTAATGAATGTCAATCAATTAAATAATCTTGTTTAATAGCGAGTTTGGCTGTCACAATAATTTCCAACTTATACTACTCAATATGTATTATATTTAAACGTATTATATCTATAAATATATTTAACAGACATGCAATACATAAAAAGAAGTTTTAACAGTATTAAAAAAAATATACTGATTAGTGATATAAATTCTTATAAATAATTCTTTACTATAAGATAGACTGTTCCCATTTACATAATAATACGATAACAACCTAAACACATCAAGCTACAATATAATAACTGATTTTCTGTATCATTTTTTGAGCTTTGTGGTCACAAAATTGTGAATTGAAGCACCCCTTCAATATCTAAACTCAACACACCGTCTGTGATTTATTTGTAATCTTTTGCGCTTGCAAAATGTTATTTTGTTGGTTCACATCATGACATTAGAACTTTTAAAAGGAAACAGTTTTAACGAACTTGTCTTTCAAAACTCTTTTCCATATTTTCCCAGTCGGGTTCTTAAGGAGAATATCCAAAAACATAATTTCTTTATCCTCTTTCGGTCTGCTACAAATTTTGTCAGAACGTCTAAATTTCACAATGACGGTTGGTACATAAATGTATAAATTATATATAAATATATCATATATATAAATAAATAAATTAAATATAATATATAAATATATGAACATTTCTGGTGTTAAGGCTGTCGTCAGTATATGATTATGGATGGTTACTTTTACCTTCCTATATGGCTATAATCTGTCAAATCATAGAATATTTTTTAGTTTTCGCTTTACATGTTTTTATAATAATACAGACGGTTTTCCGATATTTTTTACATTATAATCAATATATAGAAATTTCTTTCACAGATGAATTAAAAAGACAACTTCTTCTATCGAATGCAAACTCCATAATTAGTGTAGTAGACATTATTGAAGTAATTAAAGAGGGACTAAATCTGGCCAATATAGATATATCAATAATTATTAATACACAATGTGATAATAATTTTCCTACGGACTACTCCTACTGACGTATATGTGCTACATAATGCAATATCTTGATTAGCCTCAATAATGACCATATAGCAATTACAACTATAAGTAGTATTATCCCTATCAATTACAATATGGATAAGTAATAACAATTAAATTAGCAATATAACTTAAAAGCATTGTATTATTAGGATTTATCGTACGAACTATAGCCCTGGCCTGTAAAATTCCAAGAACTGCTAAACCATAATCCTGACAATTCGGCATCATAACACAAATAACATCATCATCACAAATTTTAAGTTGTGTCCGCAGGTTCACTGCAAACTGGAAGTGTTTGTAGAGCTGATGATAAGTATAGGAATAATTTGTTACCCAGCAAATCTGGAAATATTATAAAATTTGATTTGTCATTTTAGAATATATATATCGAGTTAATTAAAATTGATAGTCTATAAAATCAAACTTGAGAGATTTGCATCTGTTACTATTACAGTTAATTTATATGGGTCTTTCTATTAGGTATATTTATACTAGTGAAGCGTGAAATGTATAAACTTTAGTACAAAACTCAACACCAATAGTTAAAAAAGAAGAAGTTACTCTCGATAGCAATCTCATCTGCCCACCTCCCAAATTTTCCCCAATATAGAAATTAGGGATAGTTTTTTTAGAAAATACCAAGTCGTTTAGTGATGACTTGACAACGTTTTCTGGGGTCCACAAATGATTAACAGTGAATAAAGAACATCAGGTTCCCTCAATTCTTGGAACTGTACTTATTATTATTTTTTTGACAGGATTGGATTTGAAATAACATAATAATTATGGTTTCAAGCGCGTGACCGAGTGAACTAAAGGGATATATAAGCCATTATGTCCGGTTTATTATAAAACCGAAAGAATGAACTTACTAATTATGATAACAGTTATGTGAGGCGCGTTGGTTTTAGTTTTTGTATTAACCAATTAAGGAAGCTGACAATTGTTTGGATGAAAAGTACTCAATAAAACGGCAATAATATAAATCTGTTTTTATGTATTTATTTTAACACACAGCAAATAAAATATGCTAACTAATTAGCTTATAGAATACGATTTTTTAACGGATTAAATAATTTCGTCATGGGAATTAAAAATGTGAGGTTTTTTTTTATTCGAATGTATCTTATTTTTGGAGAATAAATTATGTATAAAAAGAATCCTTGTAATAAATATTGAAGTATCGTGTTTTCAATATTTATTATCTAAATAAAAGGTCACATTATGTATGCAGCAACATAAGAAGTATTTTGATGGAACCTCCATTGATTGTTTTGTTTTGTTAAAAAATGTTAAATGGATACACGCACTGACCCACGATTTATAAAGGTACTGATCTCGAATAGGGGTATAGTTTATAATGTATAATGACAATCAATAATTAATCTGCGAGTAAATATGTTTTGCTAGTTGAAATTTATAAATTATTATAAACACATCGTGTAATTTATTACCTGCTGTGTAATTTATTGCTGATTGTTGGTTTGAGTGCCGCACCGTGTATCAGAATTATACATTCACAGTATAAGCAACTACTAGACATTGTAGTGCCACGCCACACCTCGAAGAGCATAATCGGTTACAAAAGGGTCGATATCGAGTTTTGATACGCCTTTTGTCTATTATTTTATTAAGACATGTTTATTTTGAAAAACTTGTTAAGTACTACAACGCAAAAGTTCGATGAAGCTGTAAAGCCAGCATATGCTGTCACAAGCATAGCTCAGTTAGGGAAAAAAAATAATACGACGAAAATACGACCACCAATACGGCGCCTTTACTGGCTTGTCTGACTGATTAACATTACATCTAACTGACGTTATGCTTCTTTTTATTCAATTTTACAGCAATGTAAATTGATCCTGCGACAACAATAGCTAAAACATTTTACAACACTCTGTAATTCATACATATTCTGTTAAATCTGCACAACAGGTTTACGGTATAATAGTTCGAATTATGTTTATTAATAATATTAGCTATATCGTAATCGTCTACAAAGAATTTATTTTACTAAACATATCCTTCAAAACCCTTTTCAATATTTTTCCAGACGGGTTCTTAGGTATATTGTCTACAATTATTATTTCTTTTATTCTCTTGTATTCAGCTACTCGGTCTGCTACGAAATTAGAGATATTTTGAGTTTCTGTTTTACGGCCATCTTTTAATACAATAAATGCTTTCGGAACTTCTCCATATCTCGCATCAGGAATACCGATAACAGCAGCGTCTAAAATATCAGAATGCTCTTTTAAAACGCTTTCCAATTCCGTCGGTGATACTTGGTAGCTTTTCACCTAAAATTAAATTGATTTAGAGTTAATATAATAATTTAATTAAATCTTAGTAACTAACTATAAAGTTAACTTTGATCCATAGTACAATAAAATATGTATAATTCTTTATTCGTATACAGCAGTACCTTCCTATATCACATTACTAAATCGACAAAAGTTTGTTAATGTGGTTTTCAGTTTCGTTTTTGCTTTCTTCTTACCTTTATTATGTCTTTTAATCTATCTACGATAGTTACAACCCCGTCTTCACTGATTCTTGCAAGATCACCAGATTTAAGCCAACCGTCCTCAGTAATAGTAGCATCGGTAGATTCTACATTATTCCTATAGCCTTTCATTACTTGGGGTCCTTTTATAAGGAGTTCACCGTTCTGCAAATGTTTACGTCATGTTTAGAGTTCGTTTACGTTTTCAAATTTATGCAGCTTATTTATGAATTACAAACTTATTATATTCTATAGTTGTACACTAAAATGATTCTCTGTTTTTATATTACTTTCTTGTAAATTAACCTGTTACAAAAGTTACCTCATTCGGTCCAAGGTTGCGTAAATTACAATCAACTACTTTTAACTGAGTATTTGGAAGGGCGAACCCGACGGTAGTGTAGGCGTCACTGCCAGGTAACATTGAAGTCACTAACGGCGACGCTTCCGTCATACCGAAGATTTGAATAAAATCTATCCTATGCTGAAAGTAATTATGTTTTAACTTGTATGTCTCGTCTGTAAAGAATATTTATTTTTTGTCTGCACGATTATAACTCAGTACAAAACTGATATAATATTAATTTTCCTGCCTTCAAAATAAATATTCAGTTTCTAGTTTTGACACTAATTTAGAAAATAGTACTAGAAAGTATGCGGCAATGCTCATTTTAAAATGTAAATTTATTACATATTTGCTGACGAATTCTTGGCTTAAAATTATTATCGCTGACTCGATAATAATTATTCTTTTCACGTGTGTTGACATAAAAAATTATGATAGCAATACAATATTCTTTTTTCTGTGTATTACATTAATTAGTGCTTTTTGCCGCTTATTAGTCTTTTGTTTCTAACAGGAGCTCGAACTGTGTTTAGCACCCGTTGTAACAAAAATAGTTGCAAAGTTAGTTTAAAATATAAATTTTAGTTTGTAAATTGTAATTTAGCATACACTGATGAACTTAACCCTTTAGCAAGGTTTACATTGTATGTTATGGGTACCTTCACTTTTTCAAGTACTTTCTTGATGTCACTAATTGGTACCGGTGCTGCAGCACATGTAATAGTTTTAATCGACTCCATATGTTTGTTTTTTACTTCTGCGCAAGATGCCAGGAAGAGAACTAAGAACAAATTTATTACATTGATATATACCATACTTTTTTCACATTGTTTCAAGATCGATCAATTTCAAAAGCAATAAAAATATAGAATTGTTTCACGTTTATGAAATCTTATAATTCGTTTTTAAATAAAATTACAAACACGATTGGTAATTTTGGTGCTTATAGTTCTCGGTAAGCTAATTCATAATTTATGAAACGATGTTCGCTCAGTGGTGGGTATTGATGCCCCATCAATTGACGTAGACTCACTTCACACAGTGGAGCCCGAGCTTTCGGTGCAGGAAAATTTCGTATAGAAACTATAATATGGCGATATAGCCTTTTCTAATACCTGACTAGCTACCTAATTGAAAATCTGTCATTAAGAATTGATAGTTATTATCCAGTAATTGCACTTGAGAACGAGTCCTATTTTTAAGTTTAAAACTTTATGAATTTCAACAGTATAATCATAAAAGTTTTTTCTTTTTCTTTTTTTTTCGAACTAACCTACAGTTCCACCGGACTACATCATATAAGTTTAACAACGAGTAAGATAGTAGTTAAGTGATAAAAATAAAACTATAAAGTTTTTCTGCGATAAGTATCGGGTTTATCTAATTTCACATTCTGTAAATTACTGAAGTCCTTTTTTAACACTTACCTATAGGTGGCGTAGCATAAAGTATTTTTATTTTATGATCCTTGAGTGTCGAAAGAAAAGTACTCGGGTGAAACTTAGGTAGTGTCACTATTTTCATACCTACTGATAACTTTTGGAACAATATTGCTGTTAAACCGTAGGAGTGATAAAATGGCGTGATTCCCAGAACCGAGTTTTGATTGGAACCTGTAAAATTTCACAGTATAAGTAAGAACGTAAATATATAATACTGATAGTTATCTATGTGGCTGTTCACTTAATGTCAAATATGCTTTTCGATGATAAAATGACGAATTTACTAGACCTGATCTTTCGTTCAACAATAGTTATTTAAGTCATTTCTGTTTTATAAACCTTTTCAAATAATACGCCTTTGATCATCTTGAGTACGTATCATCGGGGAAGGGGGAATTGGGAAAATTTTGCGCATCTGGGCATGACGGCCACAACCCTCGGTGTCGGGCGCATATGCTGGTTGGGCCTCAGGGTGGCTCTAGAGAAGACCGAGACCCTTCTATTTCATGGGCCTCATGGGCTTCATTTCATGGGCCGTGTATGAGTTCATGGCGGCAAGAAAGCATTTGGGGGAGCCTCCGGCTCCTACGAAGATTATAGTAAAAAGACGGGCAGAAAGGGAGGAACATCTGAAGAGGTAGAGGCCGGACCTCGGTGGACGCGAGATACGGAAAAGATATTCCATCGACGCCGTCCGCCCAGTCCTGCCAAAATGGTGCAATAGGGAGTGGAGCTCCCTGACGTTTCGACTGGTGCAAGTACTTAGCGGCTATGGTTGCTTTGGCTGATACCTGCACTAGATTACTCCTAGGGAGCCCACCGCCACATGTCACGAGTGCGGTGCTGAGGAAGATACCGCGCAGTCACTCTGTCTGAGTGTGCTGCGTGGGGGAAACAGCGCCGCACCCTGACTGCGGTGGTAGGTGGTGATTTGCCGTGGCCTTGCGTGGTTGTGGCCATGCTCGGAAGCGAAGAGGCATGGGTGGCGATGGCCTCCTTCGGCGAGATGACTTCCTCGCAGAGGAATGTGGCGGAGAGGGTCCGAGAGCTGGACCTTCTTAAAGGCCCTCTCCGTCAAAGGAGAGTGGGTGGAAGAAGGAGAGCCCATCACCTCATTGCACAGGCCCGGATGACGAGGAGAGGTAGCTGGTTGTGTACCCAGTCTACCTTTCTAAAAGGATGGAGCCCGGTGGCCATCTTATACCGGGCTGTCCGCTGGGGTGACATCATCAGCCTCATCACGGTCCCATGTCGCCCCAACCAAAAGCGATGGCCAGTACACCATGGGGTTTTAGTCCGTGCGAGTCGGACATATTCCACTCTCTCCCCCTAAAGAGTAGGTAATAAGGGATATACCCACGTTTTACAAACGTTTTAAAATATAGTTTTATGCAAATATAATACAAATTAGATTAATAGTCTATATTTATTGCTATTATCTAAACATTTCTTGTAAATGATTTGATTACTGCTGAGTACGGTGTCTTAAATACCTTATATCCTGTATCTTGTCCTAGTGATAGGGCCAGGCTTTATATTTGTTGTGTGAACTTAGTCATCGAGCATATAATTTTTACAAAAGAGGTGAAGTTGACGGCGGCCGACAATGAGTCTATGGGCATTGGACGGAAAAATGTCTGACGCCCTAGCAATTATTACACAGACCTTTTCAGTTGAGGCACGCTTATTTTCGATGTGCCTCCCATTAGTTCATTAACGAGAATCCTGCACTTAATTCTGCAGATCACAAGGCAGAGCCCCTAACGAAGGGTCGACATTCGTCGACTTCGTGCGAAAGTAATTCTCAATCAGTTCCCCGCTTCCAAGCAAAACAGTTTGAGAAAAACACAGGAAAAAACGTAATTACATATATGTACACTAGTTTTCAAAAAAATAAAACACTTTTCTGTGGGAATTAAACTATAAGCATTTCAGATCAATAAAATTGGAATATTAAGCTTACTGGTTGTCTCATCGTATAATTTAAATCCATCCGCACTTTGTTGTACGCAGTTAGCTACAATGTTTCGATGTGTTAATTCCGCCCCTTTAGGAAGGCCTGTGGTACCACTAGAGTATAGAATTATAGCCACATCATCTGCTGTCCTATTTATGCCGTGTAATATATCATGATCAGTATTAAAATCTAGAAAAAAATCTTCAAAGGTCATAATACCTACAGGAAGAATATAATCATTTTTTTTGTTAATGATTATTGGTATATCTATTTTAGCAAAATTTAGACTTTCTTTGATTACTTTAATTGTATCTAGTTCACCAATTATAATTTTTGGATTAGATAACAGAAGTGCTCCTTTTATTTCATCTAGAACAGAAAATATAATCTTTTTAATAAAACATCGATTAGTATAGTATGCAGTGCAGTTAAAATATATCAAAACACGAAAATTCCAAGGTCTCACTATGAAAGACAACCCCGAAAGGAACCAATTAAAAAACCGTATAAATATTATCGAACATATTCAGGTTCTTAATGGCCACCCAATAGCTATTATACAAAGGATATAGTATGTAGAAAACCTAGCACCCCACGAGGCTTTGTAAAATCTCTAAAAGAGTTAGAGTCTAGACATAAACTGCCATGATCTTAAGTACTACTTAAATGAGATTTTGAAATTTACGTGGGCTGCTGCAAATATAGTAGGGTTAAATGAAAACATTGGACTACACGGCAAGGCCCTAGGCGACTACAGGGAAATCTAGACTACGCTTAATTTAATTACTTACACTTACTTATTGTTAACTTTTTTGAATGCTTAGTAGTTGGCAGAATACTATTAACGTTTAATTCAGTGCAATCATTGACTCGAAAGTCGTTGTGGTCTAGCAGTTTGACCGGTGGAATATAAATCCGACGCCCACAGGTTCGAACCCAGGCACATACGAACGAATTTTTCACAATTCGCATACATTTTCTAATTTAAATTGACAACACTATCGGCTGACGGTGAAGGAAAACATCGTGGGGAATCCTGAACCTGAAAAATGTTCCTGTAGTACCACCGTATGCAGGGAAAATATAGATTGTGGATTTTTCAGGGTTTGAAATCGCCATTACCCCGTCAGCTGGCATGGTGATCATGTCCATACCTTCCTTCAGGAAGAGGCCTATGACCCTATAGTGGTCCTCTTACGGGCAGATGATGATGATCGACTCGAAAAAGAATAAAATATATTGCCGTAATAATTCATAAAAATTTACATTTTACAAATGATTGCATAGTAGATTATATACTACAAAGCCATCGTTACTACTTTCCTATTAACTTATTGGCCAATACATTGCTTTTTTTTTATTTAAACTAGAATAATAATAGAAAATAAATTAGCAATATAACTTACGTGCTGTATAAATAGGATTTAGCGTAGTTACTATAGCTCCAGCCTGCAAGATTCCTAGCACAGCTACAGCATAATCCGGACAATTACGCATTATAATACAAACAACATCATCATTGTGAATATTAAAATGTGATCTCAGTTTTACTCCAACAATACGGGAGTAGTTATAGAGTTGATGGTAAGTATAGGAATAATTTGATAGACCGCAAATCTAAAAATGCAAATATTAAAAGATCGTGTTTAAATTTATTACGAAATAATATTTTATTATTTAGATTAATGTACGAATTTTAAATTAATGTTATTAGAACTAGTTCTAATTGCGTACTATGTATTGGATAAACTTACTATAGCAATATTATCTGCCCATCTGTCCAGATTTTTCCAAATGTGTTCTGGGACTGTTCTGTTTGGAATCACCAAGTCTGGATGAGGTGATTTGACAATTTTTTCTGAAGTCCATAGGCGATTCGTTTTTAAAGATGTGACTAAAGTCCTCTTGCGTTCCATTTTATCTGAACATATTGAATAAATTAAAATTAATGAATAAAACTACAGTAATAAAAGTAGCACGTCCTGTTCTTTCTATCTACTTAAATGATTAAACTTAACTTTCTAAGTATGACCAGGACTGTACAATACATTTTTTGTCATCCGCATAGTATCGGTTAAGACACACAAATGGATCACTGGCCCATGAGCTATAAGAGGAAGAAAGATTACTGGTTAACCTTTGTGCAGCTTTGCAGATTTGCAGATTGCTACATAAAACAATTAAAGTACAGACAATGCTTCACATAATATGACGTGCTTAAAGAATCGCGATTGCTCGATGTATGTAAATAATGATTTGAACTTTATATCCGCTTTGGTACCTAAGAAAAGAGAAGCTAATTTGTTTTTAGTCTTATTACGTTAATGTCGCTTGTTCTGTCTCTTTGGTCTCGTGCTTTGTTTGGTGATATAACAACTTGCAAATGAATCCAAGAACGCGGATCGGTCAGACCGTCACAGTTTCCTTGATTTCCGTATCGTTAAAGGTCATGGTGCAGGGGTTAACACTTACTAGCCTGTCTGTACTCTAGAATTTAGAGCTCGGGCGCATTTTCAAAGCATTCAGTCAGTAGGACGGCAATATTCAGCACAGTAAGTAGCGTTAGTTAATAGTAGCTATTCAATAGAAAAATCGCTTGATCAATAATATGGTTTCAATAATCACCCAGGCAATATAATTTGAATTAATATTAAAACACTAAATCAAATTGCAGTACACCATTAGATTTATTTATATAAAGATATAGTAACAATTAAAAATAATCAGCATTAGTTTTATCTATCTGTCTATCATTACACCATGTCCCTATTGGAATATTATCTATTTAAATGAATACCGACAGACTTTGGACGTCTTCTTCTTTCAAACACACTCATGGTGTTGTAACGTCTGTTGGTTTTTCTAGAAACTCAATAGCTAACCTTGATATAAGTGATAGTTGTTTTGTCATTCACCAAAAAAATAAGAAAAAATATGTTTCGGTTTTATATATCTGTTACAGACCTGTAATGCTCGATTTGTTGTATTTTATTCTAAAAACGTTAGTTGCAAACACACACTGGTACACGAGCTATCTGGTACTGATTTCGGATAAGACTAAAGTTGTATGCAAGTTCTATAGGTATATATATACACATACATAAAATATATGCTATAATGGCATCGTATCACCGTCGTCATATGAGCTACCTGTAAATATTTAAATTATTTTTAAACTGATCATGTAACTTCTTAATAATCTAACATTTGAATAATCTTATCCTTAATCTAATAATAAAACCCAGATATACGAGTAAATGGTGTGTGTGGTTTAAGTGGTGATATCATGTGTAAATTATTTAAAAAAAAATAGTGTTGATTAAAATCGCATTTCGTTATTGTCTGTATTTACTTAACTTGTCTAAAATAATTAACGTATTTTATACTGTCGTTTAGAGGTTTTCATTTATAGGAAGAAGATAAAAGTTCACATATAATATTCTATTGCTCACATTGTTAACACCACACCGGCTAAATGTTTTAAGTTACATGAAAATAATGTGCTACAGAATTGTGCGCCTGAAAACTGAATACAGAAAATTTCGTAATTGTAGGTCTGTATCCCCTTTTCTTTAACATGAGGATGTTCTGTGTTGGACACCCATTCTATCTGGTGATAGGTATCTAGTGTCAGACTCTTACTGACTAGAATATCACAGTGAACCGTATGCCGCGCTAATGGAGTGCCACGGGATCTTGTGACCATGCAACGCGAGGCCTCAGCGGCAAGGCCCAGCCAGCCAAGCTGCCCACTGATCAAGACGGGCTGACTTGATGCCTTGTCAAACTGTCTCTTCCGTCCACATAACCACTGCGATGGAAAGTCAAGTCCCCACTCCTTCCACCCTCTCTTAATGAATTTTACAGTTTACATTGTTTAATTATTTTATTTCCACTCGTGTATATTTCTTACTATTCGCGATTAATTACTCGTTGCATTTCTTTAATCTTTATTGTTGTAGTACTCTCGTGTTTCATACGTATTCTATCGAAATTGGACTCAATGTATATATTACCTATTAAGTTTGGCATATTGCAATGATTTCTATATTCTATCAACATGTCCGAAAACTGCGACCAAACAACAATAGCTGTGTTTTTAAGAAACTTTTGTTCCATTGATTATAATGTGATTTGTTTAACTGAAACTTGGCTTTTTGACGGTATTCATTACAACGAATTGATTGACGATCGTTATGTGGTTCGGTGAAGAGACAGAAACTACATATAAAACGAGCTGTGTTTTGGTGGTGGAGTGTTAATAGCCGTAAAACGTGAGTTTATTGTAAACCAACGTAAAGATTGGTGCTTCTACGCAGAAGATCTTTGGATTACATGAATGCTGCATGGTAAAAGAATCTCGTATTAGATCATCCTTTAGATAGATTCATCGTTGTAGTTGATTTCAACTTCCCAAATATAATATGATCTTGAGTGAATGACAGTTACTCGTATTGCCCTTCTAATTTATCACGACGAACCTACTGATTATTTAACTTCAAACGAAATTGTAATTAGTGAGAACACATTTGTTACAGATTCTATAATCGTAAATGACTCCTTAGTTTTCGAATTATTAAAATAAGTTGATCTCAACAAATTTGCAGGTTCTCACAATATTCTGACAGTATTAATAGCAAAGTGTGCTGATTATCTTGTGTTACCATTATGTCTTTTATTAGAACGTGCTTTAAGAGACGATCATTTTCTTAAAATTTGGAAAAGCGCTTACACCACGCCGATCCATAAAAAAGGAGATAAAAATGTTATAGTGAACTACAGAGCGATCTCGAAGTTATGCATATTTGCCTATATATCTGTCAATATTTTTGACAAAATTATACACCTCCAGCTATACTTCTCACTTAGGCATCTTTTGAGTAAATACCAGTATGGGCTTATTAAAGGCCGGTCTACAACATCAAATCTTATTTTGTGTAGTGAATCTATTCGGAATTTTCCAGCAACCTTTCTGTTATGTCCCTCGTGTCGCAAGGGTCCATCGACAGTGGTAATTACTTACCATCAGGTAAACCACCTGTTCGTTTGCCTCTAATGCCAAAAAAAAGAACATCATGTGTCTAAACCATCGCATGTGGATGTGATTCAGATTTGAATAAAGCTTTTGATAAAATTGACAACATTATTCTGTTACAAAAATTAGAATACACAGGTATCCGAGGTGACCTATTTAGATTATTATCATCATAAATTAATAATAGATATCAAATAGTTGTATTAAATGGTTTTACCTCCACAAGTCGATTGATTCCCTCAAAGTTCTTTGCTCAGACCTTTGTTGTGTGTTATATTCATTAACGATGTAGAGCATTGCTTTAAACATAGTAAAATACTTCTATATGTTGATAATATGAAAATCCTCTGCCATATTACGGAATTAAATGATGCATTTTCTTTTCAGTCCGATCTGAATAGTTTTCTAAAATATTGTCAGCTTAATAAATTTGATTATGTTTTAAAAAATACTATCCTACAAAAAATCGATAAGATAAATGAGTTAAGAGTAACGTTTCATTCCAAATTATTTTTGACCAGCACATTGATGCCAACGTCAACAAACCATCAGAAGCTCTTCGATTTGTTATACTTCTTTCGTCGGAAGTCAAATGTAATAAAACTTTAAAGGTTATTTATTGTGCATTTGTTTTTAGTTATTAGCTTACCAAGTATAGAACAAAGTATCATCACAATCTCGGTTCGCGCGAGGCAGCCGTGCAGTGTTGTGCGTACGCTCTTGTTCTTACATTTATAACAATATCTGTTAAGTTTTAAATATTTACATTTAAAATCGGTGGTTGTTTTAATTATACTTATACGATTGAAGATATGGTGTTCGATTTTAATAACTTGGTGATAATGTAATAAGTAAATTAACGTAGTGAAGAAAAAAAAATCGAAGTGTACCCTACAAAAAAAAAAAAAAAAAGATGTCGTCTCTTGGAGGTGTATCCAGCGAAGACAAGTCTTCGAAACGTTCCATCATACTGACTCAGGCTCAGATTCATGCAGACAGTAATAATGAATTAGAGTGGGATGATAATGATATTACTTCGGGAGGGATGAGAAGACCGAGGTCGGATTCTAATGAGGATGGTAACTTACAAGGTTTTACTACAGTGGGAAAAAATAAAAGAATAAAGCGGACTAACTGTAGCGATCTGCCTATTGATAAGGAAGATAAACTGTCTCGTATGAACAATTGGTTAGATAACATGGAAGAAGACCAAACTGAAAATCCGAAGTACTTTGAAGTATCCATTATTTCTAAGGAGCAATTACCAAAACAAATTGGTTTGGCTAGAGTGTTAAAAAAGGAAAATTTACTCGAGATAACAGAAATTAAATACAAAAGTCCGTTTAAGATACTTATTCGTTTTGCAAGCTTAAAGGCAGCAGAAGAGTTAATCCAGTGTGAATCTCTTAAGCAAAAAGGCTGGATATGTAAAATGACTAGTGAAGTATGCTTTTCGTATGGAGTAATTAGAGAGATTGAATTAGAAATGGAAGATGATTACCTAAAAAATATATTAGAAAGCGAGTTAGAAATAACAGAAGTAAAGCGACTTTCTAGAAAGAACTCAGAAGGAAAGTGGGTCAAAAGCGAGACTGTACGCATATGTTTTAAAGGGTCCATTTTGCCATCACATATTCGAGCATATGGAGTTAAAATGAAGGTAGAACCCTATATATATCCAGTAACCCAGTGTTCCATTTGTTGGAAATATGGCCATATCAGACATTTCTGTCCATCTAAGAAACAAATTTGTGTGAAATGCGGAGATCAACATGACAATTGTGAAACCTTAAAATATAAGTGTGTTAATTGTTCAGGAAACCACATGTCGCTAATCAAAAGTAAATGTCCTGCTTTCCAGAGAGAGAAAGAAGTTAGAAATATCATGACAAAATATAATTGCACGGATAAGGTAGCTTTAATGAAATTAAAAGAAGAGAGAAAGACTACAGAAAAACATTACGCCAATACTTTCCATCTGCTTCCAGAGATAAAATCTAATCAGAAAAACGAATATAGTAAGTCATATGCTGACACATTAAGGACAGCATTCATAAATACAGATAGTAAAAATGATACCGACTCTCAATATCAGAATGGAAATAATATGAACAAGAAAAAGCGTAAGAGTACAATTAATAATAAATCTACTAAAAAAAAGGAGATACGTTATTCTAAAAATCAACATCACGAATCAAGTTATCTTGATATTGAATTCGAAGAAAGGACAGCATTCATAAATACAGATAGTAAAAATGATACCGACTCTCAATATCAGAATGGAAATAATATGAACAAGAAAAAGCGTAAGAGTACAATTAATAATAAATCTACTAAAAAAAAGGAGATGCGTTATTCTAAAAATCAACATCACGAATCAAGTTATCTTGATATTGAATTCGAAGAAAAAGACGATAGATCAAATAGAGAAATTGATAGCTCTTCAGAAAAAGAGAGAAATGGAACCCAAAAAAAAAGTAGAAGTGTCAGAAATAAGAGTGAATTTAGTTTTATGGTTTTATTCAAGGACGTTTTGAGAATTATGTTTTCGAACAACGACTTTAATACAAAAATTAACAAGATAATAAAATGTATCATAGAAAAAGTTACAATTTTTTTGAGCTCTTACATGAATATGGATGTCATACAGGATATATTTGGTTTAATTAATTATGGATAATAAGAAACTTCATCAAATTGTCAATATTTTACAATGGAATGCTAACAGCTTACAACCAAAAATGGCTGCATTAGATTTATTGTTATACCAAGAAAAAATCCACATTGGGCTTATTAGTGAAACATGGTTATCAGAAAATAAAAAAAATAAGATTAGTAACTACAAGGTACTCAGAAACGACAGAAGTGATGGTTATGGTGGATTATGTATCGTAGTTCATAAGTCTATAGAATTCACTGAAATAAAATGTGACATAAGCAATCCTAGTATTGAAATTATGGGAATAAATATTTTAAACGTCTCTGGGCTTAAGAATATTATCTCTATATATTGTCCTCCGTCGGCGAGCACGAATCTAAATGACTGGAATAACATTTTTTGTTTATTTGATAAGGAATCTGTAATAGCTGGTGACTTCAATGCCCATCATAGCTTATGGTCTCATAATATAGACAAAAGAGGTGATATGATCTACCAAGCAATGTTTGATAACAGCTTTATCTGCTTAAATGATGGTAACCCAACTAGAATTCGAGAAGTTAATGGAAATCTTCAACAAACATCACCCGATATTACTTTCACATCGTCAGATATAGCAGTAAGATGGTCTTGGACAACTACGAGAGAATGCTTAGGTAGCGACCATATTGTTATTAAACTCTCATATGGTTGCAGTAGTACAACATCATATATTAAAAAAAGAATATTCAAAGAAGCTCGGTGGGAAGAATATAGAGAGAAGACTGGAGAAATATTTAAGGATCAACAGCTGCTATCTAATGTACAAGACAATTATGATATGTTTATTTCGAAAATTAATACAGTGGCAGATAAAACTATACCTTGGTCAAAAATTTGTCGAGATCCGGCCACAAAGTTTGTTCCAAAACCTTATTGGAATAGTTCGTTGTCTAAAGTGGTAGCAGAAAGAAGGTTAGCACTAACTAAACTTAGACGAAATCCTACTCCAGATAACTACACAGCTTTCCAATCTAAAGTCAAACAGGCTAACCGTCTTATTACAAGGGCAAAATCATCAGGATGGTCGGAGTTTTGTTCAAGCATAGATGGAGAAATGTCTGCCTCGGCAATGTGGAGGAAAATGAGGTGGATGAAAGGTGGTCAATCAGGGTTCACAACTATAGATAGTTCAAGGGCTCAAGAACTACTGCAGTCACTAACGCCGGATACTGTGGATGATGAACCTCCAGTATTAATTAAGACCTCCAATAAGTCTAAATTGGAGAGCGAAATCACTTTGGTTGAATTAAGAAACTGTTTAAAAAAAAAGACACTTCTCCGGGTTCAGATGACATCTCTTATTCTATGCTGTTTAATTTATCAGAATCTGGTAAAAGAGTCTTACTTTATATTTATAACTCAATCTTAGAATCGGGTGTTATTCCTAAACAATGGCGATCAGTTAAAATAATACCGATTTTAAAAAGTGGTAGGGATCCTAACTTATTATCTGCGTATAGACCGATCTCTCTGATGTCATGCCCTTGTAAAATTTTTCATATAATATTGCTTAAAAGAATAGAATGGTTTATTGAGAGTAAGCAGCTCTTGTCATCATCAACAGTGGGATTTCGTAGAGCTCAGTCAAGTCTAGATAACTTAACTAGGCTTATTACAAATATACAACTAGGATTTTCAAGAAAATTATCTACGTTGGCTTGTTTTGTTGACATAGATAATGCTTATAATAATGTTAATATAAATTCGATTATAGTTAAGTTAAACGAGTTAGATATAGGACATAAAATTTGTAAATATATATGGAATTTCCTATCAGATAGACAACTGCATATTGTACAAAATAAACAAAATATTAGAAGAACTAATAGAGGATTGGCTCAAGGTGATCCTCTCTCACCTATTCTTTTTAATATTGTTACAATGGATATATGTAAATCTATAATTAATGTGATGACGTCACAATATGCAGATGACTTTATACTATATACCCAAGTGAGTAACAATTGTATTAACTATGCAAAGTCACAAATAGAGAGCGCTACTGATATATTAATTAAATTACTAGAAGACATAGGATTATACTTATCAGTAAATAAGAGTAATATTTGTTGGTTTACTCGTTGTAGAAAGCAAGAAATTGTAGAAATTCGAATCCAGGATCAATTTTTGAAAC
Organism: Antheraea assamensis; assembly: GCA_035772565.1. Lineage (NCBI taxonomy): Eukaryota > Metazoa > Arthropoda > Insecta > Lepidoptera > Saturniidae > Antheraea > Antheraea assamensis. The sequence continues at coordinate 81,660 of JAQQSE010000181.1, read as the reverse complement.
CTGTTAATAAAATTAAGTATTTGGGTATCTGGCTAGATTGTTCACTTCGATGGGGTGCACATATTAATGAAATGTTAAAAAGAGTATATAAGTTTCTCAATATTTTTAAAGTATTGGCAGGCCATAATTGGGGCGTACATCCCTCGCATTTACGTAGACTTTATATGTCATTAATTAGAAGTAGGATAGACTATGGAAGCTTTTTGTACGGCAACTGCGCAAAAACGCACCTAAAAAAACTTGACATGCTTCAGAATAAAGCGCTTAGAATTTGCGGATCATTTATATGTAGTACTCCTGTTTTTATTATGGAGAATGAGCTCTCTGTTTCTCCTCTATATGTGCGGAGATATTGGTTAGCATGTAAATTCTGGTTGCGGGCAATAAGTATTTCAAATAATGTTACTATTAATCTTGTCCAAGATCTTATGGAAGAATGTGCTGGTTCTCGCTGGCAACATAAAAATATACCACTTCTGGTAAATGTTTGTAAGAAGTTTAAAAGTAAAATAGTTTATAATTCTCATATTTTAGGAATGTACACATTGGGTATTTGGAATTCCTATATTGATGTAAGTTGCATTAAAGATAATATAGATAATATCAAGCTCCCTAAACGCGATCTCTACGTCCTAGACATGAAACAAATTGTAAGTGACTTAATACGCAGTGACTATGCCGGTTATTATGAGGTCTTTACTGATGGGTCGAAGTCTACAAAGGGTGTGGGTGCTGCCCTCTATGATCCACAAGCAAATGTTAATATTCAATTTAAATTGTGTGATGAAGCCTGTATAATGAGGGCAGAGTTAATAGCTATAAAAGAGGCACTGCATTATATAAACCGAGTTTCTGTATCTAAAGCAGTCGTATTCTCTGACTCAAGAAGTGCATTACAGCATTTGATGCGAAGTGCCTCATCGAGCCACGGTATGCCAGAAGCCTATGAGTCGTTAAAATTATTTTATGAATTACAGTGCCGTAATGTTCATGTTAAAATCCAATGGATACCATCACATATCGGAATTCTAAATAACGATATTGTAGATAATTTTGCAAGTAGAGCTATAATTAATGGTAAGAGTGTACTATGTAAGCCCCTGGCTACAGAATTTTTACCTCTAGCGAGGCGTATTGGTTCTACCATATGGAAAGAACACAGGGATAGAACTTCTGTAGACAAGGGTATTTGGTATAAAACGTTTGAAGTTAAGTTGTGGCAGTCTCCTTGGTTTGATCATGCCAGACTGTCTAGACGGGAACTGATTGCAGCATTCAGAATTCGGTCCGGTCACATACCTCATAATAAGTACCTTTTCATGATAGGGAAAAAAACAACTCCACTTTGTGAAGTTTGTGTATTTATGGATGATTTTCATCATATGTTGTGGGAATGTGGTCGGACCAAGGAATTGCGTCAAAAAATGCTCTTAGAGTCCTGGAGGGGAGTTGGAGAAGTAAATATTATATTAGGAGACCCCGTGTCTAATGCGGCTCGGATAATTTATAAGTTTGTTTCCTTAATTCCTAAACATGAGAATCAACTTTAACGATATATGAATCCAACAGAGTTACCTTACGAGGCTGGCATAGTCATCAAGGATGTACTGAAGCCTCGTTAAAATAAAAAGAAAAAAAAAAAAAGTATAGAACAAGTAATACGAAATCTATGTTAACCGTATAGGACGCATACAGAAAAGGTTTCTTAGATACATCCAATACAAGACCAAAAAAAAATACTATTTCCTTAATTGCAAACATCATCATAATCATCCTGTCCATGAACGTAGGTGAATCGCTGATCTATCATATCTCTGAAATATCACTAACGGCATAGTAGATTGTGTGGAATTATTAATTAATAGCGTCTCGATAATCTTTTATATAGACTCTTTCGCACGGCGTATCTCAAACTTTATAAAATTATTATTACCAGTAATATTTTCCAGTAAGCAATTTTTCTACCAATACATTTCATGTTATTGTACAATTTTATATTTGTGTGAACTTTTAAATGACCTAATTTATGACATTACTCTATATTTGCTTTTTGTTCGCTGTAAGATCGCCTATTTTCGATAATAAAATATGTATAATATTAATTTGGATTAGGATATCTGTTTTCCTATACATCGAGGATATTTTGTATTATTATATGTTCAAATCAAGCATGCCTTACATCTCGAAGGAGAAGGATTGCTACATTAGACTGCTTCTTTTTAATTCCAATCATTTTCTGTTGCCGGTAACCGAGGTACCCTTTTAAACTATAGGTAATGTCTAAGGAAGAAATTTTGAATATTCCACCCCTATAGTGGTAACAATGAGGATAAAAGTTCATATGAAAATCCGTCATTTTTCTGTCACTCGCTCAGTGAGTTATCATTTTTCTTCGATTGACCACACTTAGCTATAGAAATATATTAATTAGAATGTGACGGTTACACACTAGCACTAATAAATTAAACTGTGCCTACCTCACGATTGATTTTAGAAAATGAAGACTTAATAAGGTTCATTCCCATACAGATGGACGGCCTTTCAATTGGGCAACATTTTTCTTTGATTGCCCTTCTTACTTACAGATTTATTATAAGAAGAATATGACGTTCTATACTCTAGCATTAATCAATTATACTGTGCCTACCTCACGATTAATTTTGGTAAACTGGGACTTAATTATGGCCATTCTCATACATAAGGACATTATAAGTAACAAAGGGTGGGCAATCGAAAAAAAAATGATGGGTACTATTATAATTCGTAATTATAAAAATCTGGTTACAAATAGATATAATAGAGTCTTGAAATCTTGAAATACTCAGGGCCTAAACTGAATAACATATATTTGATTTTGACTTAGACTTTTTAAAAAGTTTCAATTCCGTCAATGTCTACTTGGACTTTATCTCATGTTAATCCTGAAAACTCAAGAATTGTAATTTGTATTTCCACTTTCGCATTATTTGTATATGAAATGTGTTGAAACTCAGCCACAATTGTTGTAAGTTGAGTCATAAACATTTTCTGATCGAACCATTTACGTTCAATGCTTAGCATTTGGGATTTTTGATATAACGTTCTTCATAATTTTTTTCTTAAGCATAAACTAAAACTTCATTATCCAATTTATTCTCAACCGAAAAATTAAAACGTAAGGTAAAAAACGCTACATCCGTTCGATAAAATATTAAATGGTTCTAGTTCACTATTAGATCTTTACATGTTTTATTTGTTCCCAAATAAAAGTTTAGAATGAATAATTCAACCATAAATCTACTACTAGTGCACCAACTAGTGCAAACAATAAATGAAATGATAGTCTCAACGATTGATTCAATCAAAAAGTAAAATTGATCAATTCAATTTGCTGGTTCGAGAATCAGCTTTGGCTTATTTAACAATTTATCAGGTAGCGAACTTATAATCCTTTGAATATTTACATTATGAATGTGTGAGGTTAAGCCTAACCGATCTTGTGTAAGAAGTCACCACCATTTCTAAACCGTTCTGTACTTACCATTAAATTAACCATAGGAAATTTTTAAACAAATATTATAGGCAAATGTATATAGCATGTTTATTTAACATCTACAAATAAAACCGTAAACAATATATACAAGATGAAAATAAAATGTATTTTCGGAGTTAATAGGAAATAATTTTTATAAAATTGTCTTACTACTAGTCATATACATTAACTAAGTTTTGATGAGTATTATAAATATCTGATAGATGAAGTATGACGATCGCATTATGTTCACCGCTAACAGAGTAATATTAAAACAATGGAACATATAGTCATTCTCAAGCCTTTTGGCGCTGTGGAATAATAGCCTAAGTTCGGGTTTACACGTAATATATTCTCTTGAGCTTAATACAAAACAAATTGAAAATATTCTTATAGTAATCTATAATTGGCATTTATTTGTCTTTAAGTTGTCGAATACGAATTTATACCTACATTTGTGTTCTATGTATTTATATTCAGAACGGTTAAAAAGTTTGATAATGACCTGTACAAACAGTAAGATATGAAGTCTAATGCTATAATCTATTATAACCCCAACCAGATTAAAGCTAAAAGAATAAAATATACTGCAAATATGTTTACAATTCCAGTAATTTTTCACTAATACATTATTTAATATATTACTTGTCAATAAATATCTAAGACAGTAACAATAAAGAGATGGCACGGTACACAATTATGGGATAACAATTTTTTAACTATTACATAATAATTATAAGAACTACATAACAATTGTAACGAACACATTCGTGCCAGCCTTGGAGTCCGTGACGTCGCGGATAAGCTACAGGAATGTCGTGTCCGCTGGTATCGTCACATAAGTCGCAGGCCACAAGATTACGTCAGGAACAGATGTCTCAACATGACCGTATAAGGGTTTTGATCTCACAGCAGGCCCAAAAACCGTTGGCTGGACGTTGTGATGGCGGACATGAAGGATAATGACCTCACAGTAAAGGATGTCAAAGATTGGGCAAAGTGGAAAAAGTTAAGTAGGAAAGCGGACCCTGGCACCAAGCTGGAAAAACTCTAAGCAGAAGAAGAACAATTATAAGGACTATTCAATTGATGTTAAAAATTATGCGTACAGTTATGATATGTTTACTATATGGTAAATTGATTGCCACCATGTCTTTAAAATCATTAAAATAGTATAATTAATGTGTAAACGAGAACTTACCGAAATTGTTAAAACTTTGTTATTTACTTGTTTAAATGTATAAAATATTGTTCCCATATATTTGATCACATCACTGTGTATCACTGTAAGACAAGATTCCTTGCGAAAAATTGTTTAAGTACTGTTAAATATATGTTATTGACGTTATGCTTCTTTCAATTTAACAGCAACGTAAATCGATCCTCCAACAACAATAACCAAAACCAGTAGTTTATGAAAGTTTTATGGAATACTTTTATGGAAGTTTGAATTTTGTTTATTAATAATATTGCCTTTATGTAAGCGTTTACAAAGAAATTTGTTAATCTAAACTTATCCCTCAAAACCCTTTTCAATATTTTTCCAGACGGACTCTTAGGTAGATTGTCTAAAATAATTATTTCTTTTATTCTCTTGTATTCGGCCAATCGGTCTGCTACAAAATTGGAGACCTTTTGAGTTTCTATTTTTCGACCGTCTTTTAGTACAACAAACGCTTTAGGAACTTCTCCGTATCTCACATTAGGAACACCGATAACGGCAGCGTCTAAAATATCAGGATGGTCTTTTAAAACGCCTTCCAATTCCGTTGGTGATACTTGGTAGCTTTTCACCTAAAATTAAATTGATTTACTATACATATAATAATACTTGATTACTCTTCTGTTGTGAAACTCAGTATAATGTAATCTTAGTAAGCAACTTGAAATAAACTCTAATCAATAGTGCCATATAATATGTACGATTCCTTATTCGTGTTATACTATAATGATGCTAAATTGAAAAATGTTTGTTAATGTGTTTTCAATTATTATTTTTTGTATCTTACCTTTATTATGTCTTTTAATCTATCTACGATAGTCACAGCCCCATCTTCACTGATTCTTGCAAGATCACCAGACCTAAGCCAACCATCTTCAGTAATAGTAGCTTTGGTAACTTTTGCATTATTCTTGTAGCCTTTCATTACTTGGGGTCCTCTTATAAGGAGTTCACCGGCCTGCAAATGTTTAAATAATGTTTAGAATTCACTTAGGTTTCCAAATACAGGCAGCGTATTATTAACTACTAACTCATTTTATTCTATACTTTTGCACTGAAATCTTTCTCTGTTTTGCTATTGTTTTCTTGAAAATTATCCTACTGCAGGCACATCGTTGGTTGCGGTATAATTTTAAATACTTGTACTATTATTTGTTAATCTATATAAATAAAAATCAATTACTGCATATACGTATGCGCATCATGTCAGAATATTTGCACCTACTTAGCTAATTTTTTTTTTATGTATTTGTAGTTGTGCGAATAAGGTTTTTATCAAAGAAAATGTTTAAGAAATCGCACGTGAATATGAAAAATTTGGATTAACAAGTCGCCACATACAGATTGAGTGAGTGAATGAGATAGAACACAGTAAAGGGATGTTCAAAGGAACACAGTAAAGGGATGTTCAAAGATATCGACAGAATTGACTGCTCAGTTTCTATTTTATTTCGTCACATGCCCTTACTGTAAAGGGAAAATTTGGTCTCATTTATTCATTTGCACACCCATACGAAAGCAGAGAGAGTAGCCATTGGTCTATAATTATGATCAATAAATCAAAATTTCGAGCGAAAGCAAAGTTACCTCATTCGGTCCCAGGTTGCGTAAATTATTACAATCAACTACTCTTAACTCAGTGTCTGGAAAGGCGAACCCGACAGTAGTGTAGTCGTCACCGCCAGGTAACGTCGCAGTCACTAACGGCGAAGTTTCCGTCAAACCGTAGAGTTGAATAAAATTTACGCCATGCTGAAAGTAATTGTTTGAACTTACATATAATCTCTGTACGTAAAGAGAATTCCAGTTTTTACTACAAAATACTCGATTAACCGTAGCGCTCAGAGCTCTTACGCATCGCATTAGCGTGGCAAGAATCTTTGAATGAAATTTAGGACCATAATAAATATTTCGCGACAACCTTTGACTTTTAAAGTTGTATCATCAAACACATAGAGAAACACACGTATAAAATCCTAGCAGCATAAAATGTTTACATTATCATTTATAATGTTGAATTTGTAATATTGACTATTATATATTGGAATAAATTATTAAATAAAAAATTATGTTATAATGTCCATTTTACAATACTTGACGGATATGACGCATTCATTCGCTGGCGATTTCTTGGTTTACAATAACTACCGCTAACTCGTTAATGTTAGTTTTTATCAAGTATATTGAAATGTAAAGTATAAGAACAATACAATACGCTTTCTCGTATGTATTACGTTAATTACTACTTTTTGCCGCATATACTCTTCGGTTTCTAATAGGAGTTCGAACTACGCTTAACAGCATTTAGGACGAAAATTCTTACACAGAAATAAATCCTTGTAAATCGTAATTTAGAGTACAATATAATTACTGATAAACTTAAGTCTTAAGAAAAGATTATATATTGTTATAAGTACCTTTACTTTTTCGAGAACTTTCATGATATCACTCTTCGGTACTGGTGCTGCACCACAGGTAATAGTTTTAATCGATTCCAAATGTTCTTTTTTTACTTCCGGGTAAGACGCTAAGAAAAGAACTGAGAAAAAATTCATCACATTAATGTCACAGGGTTTTAATATCAATTTCAAAAGTAATAAGTATTTAAAACTATGCCGTGTTTATGAAGTCTTAAACCTTAAATAAAACTACAAACGAAATGTTTGCACTCACAAACACAAAAAAACAGTATTTCGTGCCGCCGAGCCGATAACGAACAAACGAGTCCAAGTGTGCGAGCGGGTTCTGGGCAAGTGACCGATCATCACCGACTTTTGACTTAAATAGTGTACAATAATTTTGGTTACCCCCCAACCAATTTATGCCCAAACACCTTTTGTACACATATCATTCTTCACACAATCCATCCACACTTTGTTCGGTCTTACTCTACCCTTATATCCGTCCACTTTCAAACTCAAAACTTTTCTTGTTACATGACTATCATCTCTTCTCATAATATGCCCGTACCGTGCTAACATATTACTCCTCAATTTCTCTGTCACTGGTGCTCTTTTCAAACTTCCTCTGATATACTCATAATATAAATTATAAATATAAACGTAAATGAAAGCTAGTATCATATACAAGCCTTAAGTTTTATGGATTTCGATAATGTCATCACATACATTTAACATTAGTTGAAATAGTGGTTAAGTAATAAAAAAAAAATATTCTTCCTTGATTAAAGTCCTGTTATTAGTAAGTGCAGTTTTGTATGCAGCTTTTACAACTATAAAGTTTTCCTGTTATGTGTATCGGGCTTGTTTATTGAGTTATCTACTAAAGTTCCTGTTTAATGCTTACCTAAAGGTGGCGTAGCACAAAGTAAATTTATCTTATAGGCCTTGAGTGTCGAAAGAAAAGTACTGGGGTTAAACTTGGGTAGTGTCACTATTTTCATTCCTACTGATAACTTTTGGAGCATTATTACTAATAAACCATAAGAATGATAAAACGGTGTGACTCCCAGGACCGAGTCTTGGTTGGAACCTGTAAAATTTCGCAGTATAAGTAATTACGCATTTATATCATACTAATAATCATCTCTGTGATTGTTATCATAATTTCGTTTATGAGTGTCAATGATATAATGAGAAATTTATCAGATCAGATTTTTTATTCAACGGTAGTTAGTGGAGTAGTTCTTGTTTTATAAGTCTTCTCAAACAACACACCTTTTAAGATTCTGATTTGTGATAGCGTTACAAACTTCTTGAAACCTGATTTTAATTAAATATCGATAAAATATGGATCAAATTTTAAATTTATACCAATTCTTGAAATATTTCCTGCAGGTTTACTGCCGAGTAAAAGTACCGTCATTCCTTTACAGTGTTACGCTCTGACCTTATCGTAGCGATAGAGCTTGATCGTCATTCAGTCGATGATTGTGGATGAGAACGGATAGAACACCGTCGCCTATTTCTACGAGCATAATATTCGCAAAGATGTGCCGCAGTTGACGAACTTCACGGCGATTTTAGATGAGCTCTTAGATGTTGGACGCGGGTAAGTTCGTCGCCTTGGCAATTACTGCTCAGACCTCTCAGTTTAAGGTGTATTTATGTTCGATGTTCCTCTCATCGGTTCACCAGAAACAGTCCTTATATTTCACCACGCTTATAACAAGATGGAGCCCCTGCCCCTGACGAGGGGTCGACACGTGCCGGGTTCGAGTGAAAGTAATACAAAAATATATCCCACTTTCCGGCAAAAAGTATTAGACAGCAGGAATCGGACATACCTCACTTCCGCTACGCAAAGTCGAGATAGGGACTTTATACAAGATTTTCATAAATAAAAAAATACCTAACAGGAATACTTTCATACCTACCTACCATAGGAATACCTAACATGTAACTGCAATATGAATATATATTTATTTATAAGTTTTCACGACAAACAAACAATATATTTGAATGGGAGTGAATCTATAAGCGTTTAGTAGCAGTAAAACTGTTAATATTAAACTTACTAGTCGTATCATCATATAATTTAAGTCCATCCACATCTTGTTGTACACAGTTGGCTACAATGTTTCGATGAGTTAATTCCACTCCTTTAGGAAGGCCTGTGGTTCCACTTGAATATAAAATGATAGCTACATCGTCTTTTGTTCTATTTACGCAATTTAATATACCATGATCAGTATTAGAGTCTAGAACAAAATCTTTAAAAGACATAGTATCCAAAGGAAGACCATCATTATCGTTTGTATTAATGATTATTGGTATTTTGATATTAGCTAAATTAAGTCCTTCTTTGATTAATTTAATTGTATCAGGTTCACTAATTATAGCTTTTGGATTAGACAGCAGAAGTTCTCCTTTTAATTCATCTATAAAAGAAAAGGTAATATTTTTATTTTTTATAAATTGATTAGTATAGTATACAGTACAGATAGAAGAACTTAGAAAACAAAAAATTGAAATCTTGGATGCGAGTGTTAACCAACACAGAGACCAATTATAAGGCCGTAAGAGTATCATCGAAGATACTTAAGTTTTCAATGGCCACCCAATTGGAATACAAAGAAAATAATAAGTGAAAAAACAAGAAAACATGAGGCTATATAGAACCTGGAAATAAGATGATGGCTAAATATATACCCTAATCTTTACTTAAATGGGAGTTTGAAATTCACGTGGATCATTGCATATATTGAGGAGTTAAATGAGGACATTAGGCGAGGCTCTAAGTGACTACAGTGACACCTAAGCCTTGCTGCGTCTAACTTTGTGCTTTCTATTTCTTTATTCTAGCATAAACGCTTATTTAGCGTTTGTTTCCCCGAGTGCTCAAAAGTTAGTAAAATTCTGGACATGTTCAAATTAGTAGAATCATCGACTCAAAAAAGTAACTGATCTATAATAAGCCTGTTGTTACTACTTTCCTGTTAACCTATTGGCTAATAAATTATTATTTTTTTAAATATAAACTGAAATAATAGGCATCAAATTCGCAATATAACTTACGTGCTTTATAAGTAGGATTTATCGTTGTCACTATAGCCCCAGCCTGCAAGATTCCTAGCACAGCTATAGCGTAATCCGGACAATTATGCATAACGATACAAACAACATCACCTTTATGGATTTTAAGATGTGATCTTAGTTTCACTCCAAAAATACGGGAGCAGTTGTAGAGTTGACAGTAAGTATAGGAATAATTTGTTATACCGCAAATCTAAAAATGTTAATATTAAGATAAGTTTTTTTCTCATCGAGGTATCTGTCAATCTGTCTGATTTTAAAATGAACTTTATGTCCAATCCTGTATTATATATTTCGTAATCTAGTACCATAGCCTGTTTTCATAGTTGTAAAGATTAAGTCGGTGTTTACTTGAGGATAGATATAGTATCTTTTGGTATGTCTCTGATACTTTGAAATAACTCCTAAACCGAAATATTTCTAGTCGGCGTCCATTTACATTTCAGTGTTGCGAAAACTGAAGGTTGACGTATTGATTCAATACTATGAAGATGATCAAGTCATAAAAACTAAATTTTATGTATTGTTGTTCTTAATTAACGTATTTGTCCTTTTTATTCCATGTGTTTAATATATTAGCAAAGTATTAAAACTTTAAAGTCAAATTAGTACAAATTCAAGCGTAATTAATAGAAAAGTATATATATTTACGATAGCAATCTTATCTGCCCATTTGTCCAAATTTTTCCAAATATGTTCAGGGACAGTTTTGTTGGGAATCTCCAAGTCTCGATGGGGTGATTTGACAATATTTTCTGAAGTCCATAAATTATTCGTTTTTAAAGAAGTGAGTAAAGTCCGCCGGCTTTTCATTTTATCTGAACACACATTATAATTTAAAATTAATGAAAACAACTACAGTGATAAAAGTAGACCATATCCTATTTTTTGTACCTACATATACACTCAAATAAACTAGCTAAGAGTGCTGTAGTATAACCAGGACTGCACAAGACTTCTTTTGAAACTAATTAGCTAACCCTTGTATTAAGAAAACACTGTTTAATTGCAAAATAACAATGTTTGTTTTATCATTCAAAGAATGAATGAAGCGTATCGCAGTATTATATTTTTGGTACAGACCTGTGTTACCCGATTGGTTGTCGTTTATTCGGAAAGGGTTGTTGCAAACACGTACTTGCGCACGAGCTATCTAATTCTGATCTCAGATAAGACTAAAGTTTTGTTTAAGTTCAATATAAATATATAGGTGCTACAATGACCTAGTACCAGTGACATCATTTGGGTTACATGTAGATATTTTTCGATTATGTTTGGAGTGATCATATATAATGTATTATTAATTCAATATTATAATTTATTATAATTAATTATGTATACCATTAATCATGTCTTTTGCCGTGCTATACCTAAATTATCACAAGGCGAAAAGTACAGTTCTGAGCAAAACGTATAAAGTTAAGGTTAAGCCCAAAATTTTTGAATAAAAAAAAGAACAAAATACACGTTTATATGCCTAGGTAGTAATATTAATAACATACTCATGTGTCAATTATCTTCTGTAAATAGTTCAGATCATATACGATATATTATTTACGATTCTGTCTATATTTCATTAACTTTTCTGAACTATGAAACGTATTTTTGCACTCTCGTTTAGACATTTTCATTTACAGAAAAAAGATAAAAGTCTATATATATTGTATTCAGTTGCTCGCATTGCTAACGCTGTGCTGGCTGAATCTTATGAGTTACATATAGCAAAACAATGTACTACAAAATCATGTAAATCAATATAGTAAAACTAGCAATAGTATGCCTGTCTCTCTAAGAATAACTCAAAGTAATAATTTTTATTATTACATATCATGAAAAAATTATAGTTAATTTGCAACTACATTTTTAAAGTGAACATTCTTATGGCACGGTTGTGAAAAAATTTCGTTACGCGTTATAAGGTATATATATATAAAATACTCGTATATATAAAAAGGTAAATTTAAGGTATATATGCATTTGTGTGTATGTGTAAATATGTATATGTAACTGGCTGGGTCTAGTAGTGTATAACAATGAGTAAATGTATAGTTTAGTATTTATAGTACGGGACATCGTATTCTTTATGGTATATATATATATATATACAGACATACAATTTAAACCATATAAGCTGAAGAAGTTTCACTTCCACTGCGTCTACAACCTGATATACGCAATGTTTTTTTAACAGTACAAGTTACCTTATCCAAGTAACTACATCAGCTACATTAAATATTTATATAGATGAAAATTACCTCTTCTCAGCATATAACCAATGTTAATATCCTAGAAGAGAAAAATTATTTAAAATTACACTTAACTAGTAATAAGTTATTTGTGTGAAGATTTCGAAATTTCTTTGACTTTAATCAACTATATACGGGAGCTAAAGAAATAATCTAAATTAATTAGATGCTGGTGACGGCACGTTAGTATATTATTACACGTGTGTGAAGCGGGGCGGGTCGCTAATAATCAAGTGAGGAGGTAAATGAAATAAGAAAACTATTACTACAAAACATTTTTCCAAATCTTAACTACCTTAATTAACATTTAGGTTTGTGTGGTGACTATCTGGGTGATGAATAAAAGTTCTTTTATATTTCACATTGTCTATTCTTTGTTCGGTTACAACAATAATAATACACCATTTTATATCATCTTATTTAAGAACGATTAGCTTGCACATCTGTACACGTACATTCGTGTACATGGTTACAGACGGACTGTGGACTGTGGAAAGACAAAATGATGAGTGAGACTTGACACATACATATCTATAGCGTGCGCTTTATAAACATGCATGTGTGAGTCCCTACACCATTCCCCCTCCTAAAAAAAATGTAAACAAAATTCAAAAACAATCTTACAAATGTGCTTAAAATAAAAGAAATCAATAAAACATACATAATCTTATCTTAACAGTAATATGCATTAACACACTTTAATAGGTTCAAACTAAATTTCGTAAGTTACAAATCAAAAATACCATTATACCTAAAAAATTATCAAATAGCTTATTATACGTTTTGATTCTAACATGCAATATTACTTACACAATAATAAAATGCTTATACAGCGCGACAATTTCGTAATTTAAATCGGAAATGTGTTGCGCAAATTGTAATAATATTCCTAGGTACATTAAGAAACTTTTAGCAAAGTACACAATAAAAACTTAATATTACATTCCTTTAAAAAATTCGCTTATATTCCAGAATTTTAAACATACCATTAAATTGGTATTCATTACCTACGATTTAATATATATGTATATCATCAAATGTTAAATCTACATATACTTAATATCAACTAAATTTGAATTTAACTATTTTGCGTCCGATTGTTTATGTACGTCATTGGAAAATGTACCTGTTTCTACAATTCAAAATTCTATAAATAATATCAAAACATCATAACTAACACAAAATCTTTGGATAATTAGTAATAAAATACCTATCTTAAAAAAATGTATTCGCCTATGCTATCGCGAAAATACCTATAACATAAATCTCACAGGAGATCGGATTACTCTGCCGCTTCTAGTTACTTTATTCTTGTGTGATCGTTGTTCCGACGATCCCTGTAATTTCTCAGTACTATTATTGTTAGGTACATTATGTATATACACTGGTGTTTCAAAATCCTTTACGAAGAAAGCTGGTTTCAATCTATCTATTGAAATGCTAGCTTCACGACTAGGTAATTGAATTTTAAAAATCTTAGGTCCTCTTTCTAATACTTTAAACGGTCCTTCATAAGGAGGTTTTAATGACTTATGAACGGAGTCATCCCTAACAAATACAAAATCACAACTTTGCAACTCAGAATGAACGAATATCTTTCGCGAACTTAATTTATCTCTCGTTGGACGATAACTATTGATAGTCTCGCGAATCTTTTCAACTAAACTGTACGGATCGTTCGGGTCTCTATCCTCCGAACTGTCATAGAATTGCCCAGGTAAACGTAAAGTTTTTCCGAAGGCTAATTCTCCTGCACTAATTCCACTATCAGTTCGTATCGCTGCGCGTAGACCTAGTAAAACGGTAGGCAGTTCATCTGTCCAACTAGTATTGCTATCTTGTAAACGGGCCATAAGCGCTGCTTTTAAGGACCTATGCCATCTTTCCACCATCCCGTTACTCTGGGGATGATAAGGAGTGGTACGAATTTTGTGAATTCCTAGAAATCGCATTAACTTGGAAAATAAATTCGACTCGAACTGTCGACCTTGATCGCTAGTAATTCGAATAGGACAACCATATCTAACTATCCACCCTTCGTATATGCATTTTGCGACCACGTCAGCAGTAATTTCTTGTACTGGAAAGGCTTCTGGCCAACGAGTACACCTATCTATTATAGTAATTAAATATCTAAATCCTTGTGGAGACGTTGGTAAGGGACCAACAATATCCACGTGGATATGCTCGAACCGTGCGACCTTTTGAAATACTCCTAAATCTGAGACGACGTGACGGTTGACCTTCACTCTTTGACACTGTAAGCAACATTTAGCCCATCGTCCTATATCTGTATTCATGCCAGGCCAAAAATACTCTTTCGAAACCATTTTTCTCGTAGTCCTCACTCCTGGATGACTTAAATTATGAACGCTATCAAAAGCATTTTTTTTAAATTCCTCTGTTAAATAAGGTCTAATTATATCGTTAGAAGTTTCGCAATATATCGATTTGCTACAATTAGGTAACTTCATTCGCTTTAAATTAATATTATTATTACGATTTGAACTTTGTACCTCACGCGATAAATACTCATCTTTCGCTTGCGCGTCAGCCAGTGCATCGTAGTCTAGTACAGTCGGGCAAAAAATAGTTTCTAAACGTGATAATGCATCGGCTACAATATTATCTTTACCGGAAATATGTTGTACGAGTATGTCGACGGTAAATTCACCAATAAAAATAAGTTGTCGTGTCCTTCTAGGCGTTTCCTTATCGTCCTTACCAATTGTTGAAAAAGCATGACACAATGGCTTATGGTCTGTATACACTGTCAGAGGTCGGCCTTCAAATAATTTTCGAAAATATTTAATAGACTTGTATATGGCTAGTAATTCGCGATCATATGTGGAATACTTTTGTTCAGTTGGTGTTATTTTCTTAGAAAAGTATCCTAGAGGTTTCCAAGAACCATTTACTTTTTGTTGTAATACCGCGCCTATGCAAGTATTGGATGCGTCGGTCATCAATGCGAGTGGTACATTTGGTAATGGATGTGTTAGGGTAACGGCTTGCTGAAGACTTGTCTTACATTGGAAGAATGCATTTTCTGAAATTTCTGTCCATATGATTTTGCTTTTATCATTTTTCTTAGCCTTTACCAAATATTTATTTAATTCACATTGATAAGTAGCTAAATTTGGTAGGTGAGGCCTGCAAAAATTTACCATTCCTAAAAATCGCCTTATATTATCAATTGTCTCTGGCTTAGGAAAATTTAATATCGCCTCTACTTTTTCCTTAAGTGGTCTAATACCCTCTACACTAACTTCGTGGCCTAAAAATTCTATTCGCGACTGTCCAAAGCAACACTTACTTAAATTAATAGTGATACCATACATATTAAATCGCTCGAAAATCGACTTTAAGTGTTCTTTGTGTAGGGTCTCATTTTCACTGGCGATAATGATATCGTCCAAGTAATTAAATAAAAAATCGAAACCTTGCAAAACCGTGTTATTCATAAAACGCTGGAATGTTTGCGCTGCGTTTCTCAAGCCGAATGTCATGCGGGGGAACTCGAAAAGTCCGAACGGAGTAATAATCGCGGTTTTCTCAATATCATTAGCTGCAATAGGGATACAATGATAAGCCCTATTAATATCTAATTTTGAAAAAATATTTTTATTAGCCAATACATAAGTAAATTCATGTAGTCTAGGTACTGGATATCTGTCTGGCTTTGTTATCGCGTTTAATTGTCGATAGTCACCACAAGGTCTTAACTCACCGTTTTTATTAGGAACCACGTGCAGTGGACTTGCCCATGCACTTTTAGACGGCCTACAGATACCCAATTCTTGCATGATTCTAAATTCTTCCCTAATTTTTATATATCTGTCTGGCGGTAATGGTCTAGCGCGTGAGTAAACGGGGGCACCCGTTGTCTCAATATAGTGTAATACGTTATGCGAAGGTGTTTCCCTGGATGACATTGGTTTGGTAATATCGGGGTACATACATAATAAATTATAATAAGGATGATTTTCGACAATTGAAGTAACAGAAGGTTGTTGCACTTTTACAATTGATCCTAAAATATTCAAGTATGTAACTTGATCTATTAGTTACGTCTATGCATATCTACTAAAATTTTATGATGGGACAAAAAATCAGCGCCCAAGATTGGCTGCTTAATATTAGCTAAAATAAATTCCCAACGGTATGGTCTACGAAGTTTGAGGTCTAAAACTAATGACTTTACACCGTACGTAGCGATTTCCGTACCGTTGGCGGCATATAACTTATAATCAGAACAATGAACAGATCTACTAATTTTTTTGCTTACTGGTAATACGGATACATTCGCACCTGTATCTACGAGAAATCGTAGTCCTGTATTATTGTCCATGACTGATAGGCGGCTGCAGGGGTGATGGCACAGACCTCAGCCGATGGCTGTACCTCCTCATCTAGTTTTTCGACGTTGAATCATTTCTTTTATCCGTCCTGTATTGTCTTGGCTTCCATGCGCAGGCCTGAACACTACTATGGGCTCGGTGACGATATTTGAAATGATAGCTACAGAGCCAGTCGGGTGAATTTGGAGTACGACGTCCTATTCTCGAGGTTGACCGTGAAGATTGTCGTGGACGGCTTCTCTCTCGCCGTGTCTTTGTTCGGCTGCGCTCTATATTAGCTAACCTGACGTTGATCTTCGCCAACTCAGCTGAAAGGCTTGCAATATCTCCCTCCCTCCCTCCTCCCTTTAATTACTTTTAGTTGTTTCACAATCGGTTTCTGTTGCAGTCAGACGTGACAGCGCGGCGGCTAAATAACTCTAAGCGGAAGTGCAAAGCAACGTCCACTCTAATGTTTAAATATTACATGTCTATTTTATTAAAACTTTTTGTGTGACTGTGTGTCTGTTTTTTTAAACACGCTAATCTTTAAATCTACTTAACAAATTTTAAAGGGATTTTGAGGTATACCTAAAATGAAGCTTGAGGCAGATACGGGCTTTATTAAATAAATATTTTATAAAAAAATACATTTTAATATGAAGGTTGTTTTAATTTAATCAGACACTATTTTAAACGATGTAAACATTGAATCAAATGAATGAAAAAGCAATTTTTTAAAAGGATGTGTAAATATTTAATCGGCCTCCGTCACTTTTGTTGATATATTGATGCCCACGCAGCCAGTAACAAAACGGATCTGCTAAGCAGCCTAACAATTAATTATAGTGAGCCGGTTATTTTACTACTTACAACACACATTTATGTTAATTGATTGCTAAATATATATCATTTATTAAAACGAAATTCTTATTTATCATTTTTTTTTATTAATACAATATGTGTATAACAAATATTGTACATATCTTTGGAGGCGATGATGGCTCAGTTGGTAACAGCGTCGAAGGACGTAGGTTCGAATCCTGGCAACTGAGCAAGCACCAAGCACCTATTTGTGTATTCTGGCAGCTGCACTTAAGAGTCAGCCTCCCTCTAGATTTAGCGTGACTACCATCTTAGACCACATTATCATTTAACATCAGATGAGATTGTGGTCAAACGCTACCCTTTAAAGTACATAAAAAGAAAAAAATGTGTCAAATATAAAGTAAAAATTAAAATTAACTATAAATGAAATACAATTTATTTATTTTAGGGACTTTTAACCAGAAAGTATTTCCCCGCGGTTAAGAAAGGCTTGTAATATAAAAGAAAGACTAACTGACCCATTGAGATATCAACACACAGTCTAAACTATCGGGGCTAGAGCGGTTCAAATTTGCTCGCAGGTACTTTTTTCACCATAAGTGAGCACTAAGGAAGGATATTTGGAAATATAACCCCTAGGGTTTTTTTTTTTCGAACTGACTATAGGGTTCACCTGGCAAGGCCTCTACAGTTTTCCCGGACTACCCACCCCCCTAGGGTGGTGGAAAAGTGGATGAAAGTTTATATGAAAAACCGTCATTTGTCTGTCGCGTAGTCATTGAGCTAGTCTATTATCTATACGGATATAAAAAGAGTTGAAAATAATTACTTCATAGAAAACGCGTGCGAAGCCGTGGGAAATATAGTTATATATAAATAGAATACTAGGCTATTCGTAAATTTCATGAAACTCACGTTGTGATATTTTATAATGATATCACAGAATACCATAACAAATATACATATATATAGTATATACATATATATTTATAATATTCTTGTTTTTCGTCACATCCACAAACTAATAATAATATTAATTAAACACAAGGCATTTATGTTATTTCATTTCTGTGTCGCCCCTGAACCAATAGATATGAGTATCTTTTACCTATAAAAAACTCTTTTCCCGAGGGATAGGTGAAATCTATATTCACGTGAGCAAATCCGCGAGTAAAAGCTTGTTCAATATAATATGCAAATGTATATTAAAAAGTTAATATAAAATCCCAATTTTATTAACACGACTAAGATTGCTATAGCTTTTTATAGTTAAATAGTTTAGAGTAACTTAACATAAAACTTGTCTTTGATGCTTAATTGACCTCGTCCGGCCCCACGGTATACTGCGTAATTTAGAATCAACAATTGTTAATTTTGTTTTCTTGTGGTGAACTTATAATTCTTTGAATATTTACATTATCGATTATTACTGTTAACCTCCTTTTTTTATTAACGTGGGGAAATCCCTCATGGATACCCACCCTCTGGGGGGAGAGAGTGGGTTATGGCCGACTCGCACGGACAAAGCACCGCCTCCTTCCACCGACCCTCCTTTGGCGGAGAGGGCCGCTAAGAGCCTCCGCTGCTTCCTTCTGCAAGATGACTTCCTCGCAAAAGGAGGCCATCGCCATCCATGCTTCTTTGCTGCCGAGCATGGCGACAACTAGGTTCGGCATCGACAAATCACCACCTACCACCACAGTCAGAGTGCGGCGCTGTTCCCCCCACGCAGCACACTCTTTTGCTTGTCACCTCTATACGAACGAAGAAGAAAACCAATAAGTTTTATAGTAAAGTACCTGCTTGTTCCCTCCGTATTTGATCAATGAGATGCAGGCCAAAAAACATCTCATTATTTGGAGCGCAGCTATTACATTCATTTATAAGGGCCAACCACCCATGTAATGTCGTCAAAAGTTTAATACAAAACAAGGTTAAAATATTATTATAGGCATATAAAATTGGTACTAATTTACGTATTTATACGAGATTTGTGTTCGGAGCACCTATATTCAGAGCGGTCAAAGAGTTTGACGAGGGCTGTAAAAGGCCTCAATTCAGTTCGGCTCTGAAATTCTTATGAGTCCATATCGCATTAACATATCCAATGTCACTCTGATTCGAAGTAGCGGTGGTACATTAAACTCGGTTGGTGTGAATGTATATTTAGCGTACAGCCGACTGGCTCGATTATGACGGGTAAAGTGTGCACGGTACATTAAACAATCGCCGTTGAACGTTTCGACTCGGAAACGTTACTTGTGAACTTTGTTAAACAATGTTCACTTAATGTTTTCTGCGACTCGATGAACTTTAGTCATATATTGTCTTATTGAATATAACATATATTTATACTGATATTATATATTTATATATCTCCTGAGTTTGCTTTTATGTTTGTTTGAATGCGCTTCAGAATTATCGATCGGATTAGAAAAAAATAGTTTTTCATTTTATATCTGATTTATTGAGAAAGATTTTTACGTTTTAACATACAAAGTGAAGGCGAGAAAGTACGTTAAGGGACAACTAAATAATAGTGCGAGAAAACAGTATGGCGTGACTGAGGGTAATAGTCCGAGAAGAACTGAGCACTGCCGTGAACTGTACAGTTCGCGGTAAACTTGTTGACCGCTTTGGATATAACTATGCGACACACGAATTTAGCTGTAAATACACCTTAAGGATAAATAAATGGCAATTTTAGATTCTTATAATAATATTTTAATTTTTGTCCAACGGACCTACGCTGGTCCCTTTGGTGGCTTCACAGCTTGATCGAACAACAAATATTTTAAATTTTGTTTTGTATTAAAATTTTAAGGATATTACATATGCGAAAGTTCGAACTTATGGCTAAATTCAGAGCGGCCAAAAAGGTTGACTGTAAATTCCTTTATTAGTGACTGAACATGACACGCGACTGAGTTACGTATCTGAGGTTACTTCGTCGGTATTATTCGCAGCAGCCATGCTCTACACTACCGTCCAAAGAAAGAGAGAAAGAAAAATATTTATTTTCACAGAAGAAGTGTAAATAAAATCCCTTAAACTTATGAAGTAGATCTATGACAATGGACCTGGCGTCGTTGTACTGCCGCCTGTAAAACGACGCTGGTTCTCAGCCATCCCGCAAATTGTCCCAGCAGAAATGAAAGTGTGCAGTACTCATTTAACACTCAAAATTAATAAGCATAAAAATACATATAATCTAGTATTTTGTGGTATTGAATTTTATATATATATTCAGGGATCAGGAAAGGAAGTGTACGTGTATACATCTACTTTTTGTTCACGTGTGAACTTCTGTTCTTACATTCAACTTAATCAAAAAACAAGTTAAACGTACTACCGTAAAACCGAAGACTACAAATTCTTTGACTTTTCTGCGATCTACTTTCAGTCCAATGCGCTTTCTTTCTTTACGACATTAGTATACAGTTTATTTAAGATTGTTCATATTACTATAAATTCAAGATTAAAAAAATGAAACACATGAGAAGCCGCACTTTACATCCAATTAAATGATATCTTGGGTAGATATTTATTATTATCAGCTTATTTTGCTATATTAACACTTGTGATTGATATATTTTTGCTATATTTTTGCAAGTCTAATGTTAGAGTTTTCGTCTTACTGTTAAATAATGCGAGCCTCACACAATAATTATTGGATACATTTCGATTATTTATTTTTGTAGTTTTATATCTCAGACACGTGCTTCTTATGTAAAATAAATACTCCGATATCTTCATTTAATAAAAAGTATAGTGGGTTTCTTTTGTCCTGACGATAACACTCTCACCCAATTTAGAAGAAAAGCACAGTTCAAAACAAATATTACAATTAACCAATTAATGTGCCTACTTATGAAAAGATCACTGCTCACACCAAAAGTATTCCGTCATCGCAAGTACCCTGACACGCCACGGACGTCGCCAATTGGCTGCTTCGGGAGATCACACGATCTAGGATACGTTCGGAAACACATCGGGCTACAAAAGTAATTTACTTATTAATAAAACTTTGATTTTTATCAGCACCACGCTTTCACGATGTGTTTTTTTACTGCGGAGAAAAATGTGGTAAGCGCTGTGGTGCGTAGGAGAGGGGAAGTAACATTGTTTACAAATAAATTTTGTTGGCATGATATGTTTCCGCTTTCAATATGATTATGCTTTTCTTTTGTATACATAAAAAATACTGTTGACGAAGTCGCAGTAATCAGCTAGTATAAAATATAAATGTATAAATACAAAGGTTTTTTCTTTTGGAGGAAAAGAAATTACGGTTTTACACTAAATATTAATAAACATAGTGCAATCCAAAAAGGACGATAACCACTGATTCTTTATTTACTGATTATTTATTTATTTCATCAGAAATCGTCGCTGCAATATCAGCCAATAAGCCTCTTATTATTTAGATATTTTATTATATTATCCATATTTAGTATACGAATCTAATGATTACATAAAAGTAAAATTACATACTGTTAATCCTAATATAAAAAATGATATTTCTATATAAGCATAATTATCTTATAATGGGTTCCTCTACAATACTTTAGAACAAAAAAAAAAAATTACAGGTTTTGCAATAAGTAAAAATAATTCATACATTACATCAACAAATTTATTTACATTTTATTGTCGCTTTTAAGTCACTTATACTTGTATAGTGAGCCAAATGCATAAAAAAATAATATTAATGTATATTGTTCATCCTACATGATATACATAACGTCTTTCCGGGTGTATTAAAGGGTTATTTACACTGTATTCAGTGTCGTGGTTAGAATGGTAGACAATAGTAAACATGTGAGTTGCGCAACGCTTGGCAATAAGGTATCAAGTAAAATTAGTTAATATAGAATGCATTTATAGAACCGTTCACAATTTTATAGAGGACGAGTAAGTTAGATTTCATCTCAATTCTAGACTAAAAATTTTAAAATACTACCGACTTCTCTGGTTACAATACACTGACTGTATATATTGCATGATTAAGTAATGCAACTAACGAGATAAGAGTCACTGCGCCGGGTATTGTACCATGCACCAACAATTACGCCGGGTACAGACACACTATTAACCTATCTCATTATCGGACTATCGAAAAATGTCGAAACGCGACTCACTTATCCGTACCGTTAAAGCGGACTTGTTATTGGTATGATGACCTGAAGCCAATTATAACAAGTTTCTATTCCTGAGAACTGAGATGGAACACCTTATGTGCCTGTGTATTGCTAAACAAAGCCCTATGAACCAAAGCACAGCAGTGATTGCGCTTTAATTAAATGAATCAACTTTTCTCTACTTCTTCTATATATCGTCATCATCATCAACCTGCAAAAGACCCACGGTCATAAGCACCTTTTCAATACAAGGGATGGAGATAATCACCACGCCAGCCCACGACGTATTGGCGATTTGAAAATCAGAGAAATTCTATATTTTCCCATATACGGTGGTACTATAAGAATATTTCTCAGGTTCCGGTTTCACATGTTTTGCTTCACCGTCAATCGATAGCGTCACCAATAGAAATTAGTAAGTGTACGCGAATTCCGAAAAATTCGTTGGTACATGTCGGGGTTTGACCGGTCCAACCATTCCACCATCATGACTTTAAACTTAACGTTTAGTGATGCATTTATTCCATATATATAAACTTTCGGGAAGAGATTCTAGTCATGATAGTTAAAATCATATCAAAATATATTACGCAATAATTTAGAAGAATTAACACAGTGAATATTTAAAAAGTTGACATTAATAAAATCAAAATTAATCAATGAATGTTAAAAAATAAAGGCGCTGTCCGCATCAGCCTCACATACAGGTTGATTAATATTTATTTATTAGTTTTGATTTCATTAAAGTCAACTTTTTAAGCATTCATTATTAGAACAAATACTATTGATATGTACTTTATATAAAATGTAGTAATATGAGTTTTGTGTCAAAAATATTTACTGTAAAAATACTTCGATTTGTTTAATAGGTGGCCGTGTTTCATAAATAGTAGTATTTTTAAATTAAAATAGCTCACTTAATGACATGTTACACAAATATTTACAGATAACAAATCTAGTTCTTGGTATATAATAATATGAAGTATAGAGTTTGAGTAGTTTTTTTTTATCTTTATAAAAATATCAATAAAACGTACATAATTGTCACCTGGAACTCCGCATACATATCACGTGTCCTCTAGTAAGTAGTCTAGTTAATGCAGTAGTATAAAAGTTGATAAGCAAGTTGGTATACATAAAAACGATTTACTGATCGAGTAAAAAAATATTTCCTTCAATATTTCACTTAATTATTTACAAATAAATATATTCTTATATTTTATAGACTGATAGGTAGCAGCATCTAAAGTTTGCTAAACTAAATCTGCTTAAAGTAACTTCGTAATAAGTTTCTGGAAACTTCGACATCTACAGGGCTGACGGATAGCCGGCGAAATATATTTCATTTATTATTAAGTAATGAATTTTCGAAAAGTTGCCTGATAGAGTGAAGAATGTGCTTTGAGAAAAAAAAAGTTTTGTGACTACAAACCTACATATTTTTTATCCTTTTGCAATGTAGTAGCGTTTGTAAGAGAATAATAGTTATTGAACCAATTACTATTTTAATAAATCGAAATTACATAGTGGATAAAAAATTATCGCAAAAATCATTATACTACTGTAGAGTATCTTTATTCCGTTATTATTATTGACAACGAGAATAGTCGACCGATACTATAACAACGTGCGAATAAGCACGCATTATGCAGTATTCTAGAGATGTGATAGGAAGAGCACGTCGTATTACCCTGACAAAAAGTTACATTATCCATATATGTAACAGTATCTATGGTATTAAATATACCATTTATTTGGAGAGTGAAACCTGACATAATATAAATTTACCTTTACCTGTACCTTTATAATCTGCCTGTCTGTCATTACATCATGTCACTACTGGGACATGGTATATTAAAATTACAACCAAATGTACCACAAATTTGGGATGTTTTATTTTCTGAACGTAATTTTGTCTCTGTCATCCGTCTTCATACTATGTTCTGCTTTTATTATTTTTACGCAAATTGCGTGTATATTGATATAAATATTCAGTATTATATCTATATATGGATATGTGAAGATAAAATAATTCAGTAAAATTTCAAGGTCTGCAAAATTTGGATGTTTTTTTTAAGCCATCTTTCTTTATTTGTTTTTCTATTTGTCATAGTTTACGCTTCTTGCGTCTATAATGTACAATATTCATTATCTATAGAAAAAAAGAAATACAGATAATTATATATACATCATCTTACTGTTATCCCACTTTAGTAGGGTCGGCACAACATGTTTTCTTATTCCACTCTCCCCTGTCAAACGTCATCTCAGTATTCACACCTTTTATACACATATCATTTTTCACACAATCCATCCCCACTTTGTTCGGTCTTCATCTACCCTTATATCCGTCCACTTTCAAACTCAAAACTTTTCTTGTTACATGACTTCCATCTCTTCTCATAATATGCCCGTACCATGCTAACCGATTACTCCTGAACTTCTCTGTCACTGGTGCTATTTTCAAACATCCCCTGATATACTCATTCTTAATCTTATCCATTTTAGTTACACCACACATCCATCTTAACATTCGCATTTCTGCCACAAGTAATCTTTTCTCATCCGTCTCTTTCGTAGCCCAGCACTCGGATCCATATAACACGACTGGTCTGATTATAGACTTATACACCTTCCCCTTGACTTTCAACGGCATTTGTGAGTCACAAACTACCCAAGTCACCTTTCGCCAATTCATCCACCCTGCATTTATTCTATTCTTTACGTCCCTGTCTATGCCACCGTCGTTTTGGATCTATGAACCAAGGTACCGAAAACTGGAGCATGCTGGTAAGGATTACACCGTTTAAGGTAATATCACAAAAACTGGATGGACCTCCGAAGTCGCAGAACAAATGTTCAGTTTTTGAAATGTGAAATGTATATGTTCTTCAATTCTTATGTCTGTCATGTTTCATACTTAATTCTCTTCAATATACTTAAATGACTGTACAATACCACGACGCAATAAAAATATATGTATTTTACTTTTAATAAAACCATGGCGCTGTTACTTTAGAATATAGTATCCATTATAATTGAACAAAAACGTCTTGACTTCAATTAAGTCACGATAGAGTAAATATAACAAGTGATACATGATTTCCGGTTCCTTGATTTACTGTAATAATCGGATGAACAAAAAGGGTCTCCATGTCGTAACGATACTGGCTGAGAGTCCTCACTCACTGCTGATACGTTTAGATAGTATTTTGTTAAATTTAAAATTTGCTCAAAATTAATATTAATATATTTTTTAAATAAATTAATTGGTTTTGTTGATTCACCACAATCACACCTGATGTTAAATGACGATATGGCCTAAGATGGTAAACGCGCTCAACTAGAGGGACTAGTTCTCAAGTACAGCTGACGAAACTCATCCATAGGTGCTTGGTGATAGATTTACAATTTAAGTATGGTAATGAGCCAGGCGGATTTAGAAGAAGCCCTACAACAGTGCTATGGTTTCAACACGATGTAATCCTTTACCAAAAGCTCCGACTCGTTCACAAAGATTCACACGTTGATGGACATGGTGTCCGATAACGCTAATCAATGAGCCATTATCACTTTAATATATGATACGGGCTGTGCTTCACCTCAGTCTTACCTGATGGTAATTAAAAAAACCGGTGTCGGTGGATGGAATGATGTTTACGATATTTACATTCATCATCAGCCGATGTGTTATCAATTTAAATTAATTAAAGTATGGAAATACACGTCGGGTTTTAAAGCTACGAACATCGAAACGATCTTCCGGTGATCCAATAAATAGTAAATTCAAAAAAATTATGTAACTTTATGAAACCACGGTGTAAGTGAAACTTTTGTTTGAATATTTTGAGCAAATTATTCGGTTTATGGTATTAAAATCGCGTTTTTAATCTTTTCAACATTTCTTTAAATCATTTCAACATTTATTTAAATCATTTTGAATTGAGCTATGGGCGTTGCCATGTTGGCATTGACTGCTCTTTCACTTTATCGCTACTCCGTGGCCGGCTGTAATGCGATATGCAATAGACGGACGAAAAAATTCGAAACTTGAAACCCTGTAAATTAAGCAAAGCCATAGGCAGGTGTTAATATAGTAAAATAAGTTCGTTGCCATGGACGCGATGCTTGTGGTTCTTAATGGCACTGTGTATTACACAATAAGCGTGCTTCCTTCAAGTAATTTTCCACTTGATCAGTCGCTCGACTTTTTTCTTCCCTTTTTCTGTTTCCCATAGCAAGTCAAGTGTGAGCTTATTGGCCTGCTAAGAATTCTAATAAAAGTTAGGTACATCGAGTTAGTAAGGCTAGTGGCTCTTAACCCCAAGACGGATTGGGGGCACTGCGAGCGGCACTTGATTTAAATAAGGACTCATGTGATCTGAATTTTTTGTGTTTTATTTCGTATTATTTGTTTTGTTAGTACTTTGTTGTTTTGCATTTAGTTGATTTGATCTTTTCATATAAAACTTTTAGAGTAGCAAACCATTTCGGCACGTGTCAATATAATATAACAACTTTTTGATCACGAAAATTGTGTTTTCATGTTATAAACCTTTTTATAGCCATCATATAATTATTTCTCTCTAATATAATCTTTATCTCTATTAATCTCTAACCGTATACTATAATATATATTAATAGCACAAATATGGTAACGGTATTATTAATAAAGGAAAATAAGTAACGCACTGCAAAATTCACACTATTTTATGATAGAAGAAATATTAAATATTGTATAGCTTAGATCACTCTCAACATTAAAACGAGTTTAAGAACACCTCATATTTTAAAATCCGTCAAGTCCTTTAGTTAATAGACCGTGTCAAAGAAACATACATTTCTTTCATACACTTGGAAAGTGACTACCTTCCATCTGCGCAATTGGAAATACATAATTTAAAAAATGTATATATACATTATATCGCTACAAAAACAGAAATAACTAATAACAATAAAATAATCATTTATTAAGTTCATTATTATTATTCAAAGAGATATTCGAAACCGATTCATGTTATAAATAATTAAGTTAATCGAATCTGAATGATTGAATTAAATGAAAATCTTCAAACGACTCTTCAGAAAGAAATAAATTTACATGCAAAGTGGAATTTTAGTAGATTCTATTATTAACAGTCGCTTTCAATCAGTTGCAATTTCTTAATCATTTCTTTTATTGAGATTGTTATATTGATTAATGTGGACTTATAGAAATATCTTTTTGTTCTCGTTATAATAAATAACTTTATTGCTTTAGCACTTATAAATAATGTATGTGACTCTAGTACCAAATACAATAGAATCTACTTTTAAATTTAATGAAATATTTTAAATGTAAAAAAAACGAAGAATGGGATGACATAGAAAAAATAAATGCCATGCTGGTGATTGTTGTAAATATAGGACTGCTACAATTGGTAAAAACAGGAGAGTCTAGGGCAAACCCTAGATGAATCCTATTTCTATGGTGATAGTAGGGCTTTTTGTAAGTCCGCCTGGGTAGCTACCATCAAGTTGAAAATCTGTTGTCAAGCACCTATTGGTGTGTTCCAGCAGCTGCACTTGAGAGCCAGTCTCCCTTTTGATTTAGCGTGACTACCATTTTAAACCACATTACCATTTAACATCAGATGAAATTGTGGTCAAACGCTAACCTATAAAGCATTTAAAAAAAACTAATTAATATAGAGTAATGACGACGATAATTAAATATTTGAAAAAATAGGACTCTTAGATATAGTATCCAAATAAATTCCAAACATTTTTCTGTTTAAATAAACATGTAAGCAAATATTCACTATAGAAATTTTTCGAGGTGTAAAGTTTTCCTTTCACGGTCCCTCGCGGGATACTCCGAAAACTTATTGAGTTTAACTTATTCGATAAGCCGGTATCGAGGGCCTCAAAACTATGAATAATATTTTTATTAGACACGCGGTATTTTATTATGTTCTTCTTTCTATCTTTATATCAACATTTTGTATTATGTTCGTTACGGCGTCGAAGTACTTTTTTAAAATAAGTATAACGAGTTTCGGTAACTTGAAAAATTATATGGATGTCTACATTAAAATTGGTTTAGACGATGGTAAATTGTAAATATGTTTATATGATTTATAATCACTACGTATTATAAAACAAAGTCATGCGCCGCATCCGTCTGTCTGTCTGGATGTTCGCGATAAACTCAAAAACTACTGAACGGATTGTAATGCGGTCTTCGCCAATTGATAGAGTAATTCACGGGGAAGGTTTATTAGGTATATAATGTGTCACGGTTTTTTTTGTAAGCTGGTGGAAATATAATGGTAATTGTTGAAAGAATAGGACAAAGTCAAGCCGCCTTAAGCGTTTCATGCTTATAAGCATATATATTTTTTTATTATCAGGGTACGATAACGTCCGCCGGGCCTGCTAGTATTTTAAAAAAAGTATTTGAAGCTAATTCGTTTGAAACAATTAACCATTTATCAATTCATAATATTATATTCTTTTCATTCAAATGTTTGTCTTCATTCAGGTTCTCTATCACTAAGATTCTCAAAGGCACCGCTAAGCCACCTACAAATTTAAAGTTTATTACGACAAATTTCTAATCCAAGACTACCAGAAGTTTTCAATTTTACTCTGTTTAATATGTAAAATGTTTTTGGTTGTACATTTAGGGATTTTGCCATTATTATATTAAACGAAAACACACATTTCGAATATAAAAAACAAAATCAAAATACGTTTTGTCGTTTTACTTTTAACGTTATATTTTTATTATTATCGCTACAATCTCAACAAGTTTTACTGTTGGTATAAAATAGGTTTTTGTCTGTTAAATTTTCAATATTCCCACAGCTTTGACAATAAATTAGGCGGTTGCTCCACAAAACAGTCATAGTCATTACTAAGTATTCGTGTTACGGAAATTAATTAGTCAATCTGCGTAGCTCACCGATACTGGCGCCTTTGTGTATCCCCTCACAATCGTATTTCACCGAGGCCATACAATTCAATGCTATGACCGTATATTTTTATACATCGTATATTTATATTACATTGTACGTGTTACAGTATTTTATTTCATGGTCAGTTGAGTAGAAAAATCATACTTGAACGGGAAAGTTTAAGGGTGCAAACAATTTAATAAGGTTTAATAACATGATTTGTCTCTAAAAGTGCCTAACTTTCGTACAAGAGTAGTAGAATG
Source organism: Antheraea assamensis (assembly GCA_035772565.1). Classification (NCBI taxonomy): domain Eukaryota; kingdom Metazoa; phylum Arthropoda; class Insecta; order Lepidoptera; family Saturniidae; genus Antheraea; species Antheraea assamensis. The sequence goes on along the minus strand of JAQQSE010000181.1, from coordinate 51,676 downwards.
TGTTTTACATGCAATAAAAATGTACCCTTTCGTTGAGCCTCGTAATTTGTTTGAAGCTTTTGGTGCGTGTCACAAAGTCGCTGCTGACAGTTGATTTAGAGATTTGCTAGATACGTTCGATATATAAATATTAATATTTTGAAGATTATATCAACATACTTTAATTGTTCAAATAACACATACCGATACAGACTCACAGTGAAAGATACATGAGTAAAGATAAGCACTGTTTTTGAAGGATATGGTCCTTTAATGCCACTATAAAGACTTATCAAGCAGTCTCTTTTATACCTATACTTTATAAAGATATTATAGGCTTTAGAGTTTAACCACCGTCTTATCTAATATTAAAGCATGATGTGATCTAATATGGTAAATATGCTAAAGGTTGAAAGGGGTGGTTTCTCAAGTGCAGCTGTTAGAACACACCTATAGGTAGGTGATTGGTGCCAGACTTTCAACTTAAGGGTGGTAGCTAGCCAGGTGGGCTTAGAAAGTCTTTACCGCCATGCTATGGCTTCCTCACAATGTATTCCTTCACCGATAGCTCCTGCACATTTCCAAGGATTCGAAACTACGTCGACTCGTGAAGTGTCCGGACACGATTGTTTCAAGTTTTATAGTATGATAGTAGAGGAATCACAGTTGATTTATTTATAACAACCAAATTCATGGCAATAATTTATTTACGTAGAAGGACAGTTGTTAAAAAAAAGGTCATAAATAAGGTTTCCCTTCTATTTTTTTTTGTTTTAAATAAATAGTGATTTTATTCATATCTATGATTTCTTCGAGTTAAGACCAATATATTACTATTATATTACCAAGTTATATTGTCTTGTATCTATATTTGTAACAGCTCTCTTGAAAAAACTATATTTACTTCCATGCGACCTACCGTGCTGTTAATTGAAACAATATACTGCAACAAATGACAGGTTCAACTATCGGCCAACGTCGGATTCAACCGGCGACTAAAGACGCCTTTTAATTACTTGTTGCTGTACCACAAACGTTATCTCTTGCAGTAAGACGTGACAGTGACAAATCAGTTCCAAGCAAAAATGCGAAGTAACGGTTATGCTAATAATTGATTATGGATTTCTGCAAAGTAATACATGCATCAATCAAATATCGTGATTAAACCAGAGCATGGTGGTAGTGTTTTTCCTAAAGTCCGTTTGACTAGCTACCAGCCTCAAGTTGAAAAGCTGTCGCCAAGCAGGTGTTGTTGTGTTTCGACAGCTGCATGTGAGAGTCGGTCCATTTTAGATTTAGCGTATTTGCCATCTTAGACCACGTCGTCATTTAACATCAGATGAGAATGTGGTGAAACGACAAACCCAATGCAGTATAATAAGCGCTCTACGATCACTTACTGTGATGTCACTTCCATTTAACGATTGGCTATGTATACGTTATTCCGGCGGCTCACCTTCCGCCATGTGGTTTGTGTTACGTGTCGCGACTGAAGTTTTGGTGTTCGGCGGCAGGATACATTTTAGCTTAATTAGATTTTCACAATGTGTACGTAGGAAAGTCTTGTGAGGAACTCATGCTACATATTAAAGCAATAAGTATAAGTACGTATGATATTATTGGGTAGTATTCTTAAAAATAAGATATTTCTCATTTATATAAACTAGGTTTGACTACGTAACCTTACTATTGAATGTCAGGATATAATTGATAGCTCGTCGACGTCGTGAGATTATTGTCTGAAAGACTAATTGAGACCAAATATGAATTTGTGTCAAAATGAATAAAATGTTAATAATTCTAATGTTAATGTTAGCAATCAAATATCGCTATAGATACTAGAGTATGAAAATGAATTTCATAACATGACAAAAATATGAGTTTAAATAATTCAGTCGACTAGTTTAAATCGGTCTAAATACATAGACAAGTATCACCTTACTTCAATAAACTGTGGCCTCTCGACAAAGCATATCAAATGAGATCGATTAATCCCGAAACACTTCAAAGCCAGGAGCGCTCAACATTTATCCCTATAAATGCTAATTGGCCAACGTAAACACGGCCACATCGTCCATAACTAAATAACGTCCAAACCAGAGGTTGTAAATCATTGGCACGTTTCAAATTAATTCACTGCTGTACCGGTCTACCTGTAACGGTGGAGTAATCAGGTCGCTTTTGTGATTCGACTACATTTTAGTGTCATGACAAACTTTAAAATATAGTTATTGGTACATATTACGTGCTTTTTTAATATACTTTTATTCAAATTGATATATTAATCTCATTGCATTCTAAATATTAATAAACACTTTGTATCTCCGAAGTATGATGGCAAAAGTCAGAGCCGTCATTTAATTTCAGGACTAAATAGCAAAGTCACACGAAACTCACCACTTGCAATGTATTACCGCAAAGTAACGTATTCACCAATCAAAAAATTGTAACCTTTTTAAATTGTTCTCATTTAACCTTGATAAAGAAGATTAAAAGTGTGCCCAATCCGTGTACGTTGGGATATTATTTTATTATAATAGATTCGTATGTGTTTTACGCTTAATTTACTATATCATTAATCTTATTTGTTGGGAATGCAAATAGAACACATGATCCATCGATATGTTGAATAGCGAGCACGTCTCTATCAGATATATAATATGCGTAAAAGTAACAAATAAGTAAAATATCGAGCTTTTGTCTAAATAATGTTGCGGTTAAATCCAGCGTCATCTTCATCTCATCTTATTTATTTGTACTTATATAGAGACTGTTACTCATAAAAGGCTATTATAAAAAGTTGTTTCTTTTTGTTTATATTATAATCTATGATCATGAAAAGATAATATAACTAGTATTACATAAATATAGCTATAATGAAATGTAAGAATTTTATAACGATCCCTGCAAGTTGGCGTTAGTTTTATATGCATTTTTATTTCTTTGTAAATATAGTATTAATTTGCATACACCCGATGTTACCGCTTTTACATAACATATAAATTTTGAATAAGAAGTTCCCGTAAAAGAAGTTCTGCCCGAAGAATTGGTATGTTGATTCTGTTAGATTTACTACAATATAATATTTTCCCTGAAACAAAACAAACAAAACATTAATTTAATTATATTATTTGTACAATAGGTGTATTGGAATATTCCGAAATTATCATATCTAATATATCCTAATTTCTTTTAATAACGTGATATAATATTTCTTTATTCGTATATTTTTTTCTTGTTTCAGCACTTTTTCGGCAACTGTCGGTACCCATTTGTCAAACGAGTCGTGGTAACGCCATCTAGTTTACGTTGTCAACAACAATCTCCCACCTTTCTTTATATTATTCGTTCACCGATATTTTATTATATGGTATATGACATGATATTGTGAATATTGTTAACGTAGTACCGATATCGTGAATGCAAACATACCTTTTTCACAATGCAGTTCTGAGCCCCGACTTCTTTAAGTAGGCTGCCTATGAAGTAATGCTGACAAGGGTTGTCTACTTTATAATTCCACAGCGGTTTTTTTATACTCGTGTTGTAACCATACACAGCAATTTTAATCTTAAATATATAAAAAAATGCCGAATTTTTAGCTCTTTTACCGTTTCTTTCGATACAAAATTATAATTTGTTCTTAGATGTAAAATTAGTATATACTTTTAGCTGATATACCTCGACTGCGCTGGCAATAGTGAAAATATTGTATTAATTAATTGTAATTACTTAATAAAAATATTGGGATAAATAAGTAATAATTAATAATATCTTCCTTCTAAGATACAGATACAAGACGCTGCTTTTTGATCGATCTGTGCTGCTAATGACAACTAATGGTTGTTAAAAAGATTGTTAAAAACGGTCCTCATAAGATAATTTAAAGTAACTCAAAGAGTAAATGAGTCGTTAACAGGTTCTAATATTACTAAAACCTAGATAGGACATCATTGTTAACATAGAAATGAAGTAATATATACCTCTTCAATACGGGTGGTGACCAGAAAAGTGAAATTTAAGGCAGCTTTGTATATGTTACCTTCTACTAGAAGCATTGTCTGAAGGCTGGTCAAATTTTTCGACTTCGGTCCCCGACATGCGTCATATTGAGTCCATTTAGCAATATACGGACCCTGGAATGTATATTTCAAATAAAATAGATAAGTATAAAATTTTTACTACATTCTAATCTGATATTAGATTATAATGTGGCCTAGGATAGTAATACACTAAACTTAGAGAGGAACTGGATCTTGTAACGGATCTATACCGGCCCCTTATAGAAAAAAAAAAAAATTATACGAACAACTCCATCTAGTTAGAATTATAAAGAGTTTTCCATACTTGGTCAATATTGGTGTATCGAAATCTTGACAAACAAAATAATAGTACAATAACGTAACTAGCGCCAACTTTGGAAACTTTTATAATACAGGTTAAATAAAAGGAATAAAGGGAAAATACATATTATAATATATTCGTAAAATTATGTAATATATTTTAACAGTTATTGTGAATTAGATTAAAGTAAAGATTGAATAAAATCTTTATGTAAATATAGAACATTTGTAAAATCATAGACAAAGTGAAGAATTTCTATTGGTTGTATTTTGTTTATAATAAATGACCAATGGGGAATCAAATCAGGGATCATTGTTTACGTTTAAGATTATGAAAAGTAGGTCAACGATTATTTAACAAAGGGGCTTTATAGAAGTTTTTTTTAATTTTCGATACTTGAAACAAAGAATGGACTGTTGTTTAAGATTATGAAAAAAAAGTAGGTCAACAATCATATAACAAGGGGGAACTATAGAAATTTGTTTACATTTAATACTTGAAACAAAGGATGGATTGTAGGAGTAAGAGGAATAAGTGGTAAATTAAGAACGGAAAAAAACCCGAAAAATATTAGTAAATTCGAGGAATGAAAGGACTGATTGTTTGACGAGATTTAGGAGAGGGGCACATGGATAAAAGGGGTTTCAACTAGGGAATCGAGGCAGTTTACAGTTTTCAGAATCAGAGTGCTTTAGAGGTCGTAATGGCAGTTTAGAGTTTTTAGAATCAGTGCTTTAGCGGTCGTAATGGCAGTTTTAGAGTTTTGAAAATCAGTGTGCTTTAGCGGTCGTAATGACGGTCTAGGGCAGTTTTAGGCAGTTGATAGAATCAGGAAGTGCTTTAGATTTAATTATTCGATTTACTAGTATTTAGGGTGTTAATAGTAGTCTCAGATAGTGCGCGTGAGTTCGCTAATAGTGTCAGGGAGATCCCACAGTATTTTGGTATTATAGTAAACGAATTATCAGTTATTTTCCGTCTTAGAAATATTGAAATATCTAAAAGAAGAGGTATTGTTGTGTTAAGCATTGTAGTCGGTAAATTGTATTTAGAAAGTACATTTATTAAATCTACGAGACTGTAAGTAATTTAAAATATACATTATTACATATGTATACTATAACTACTATTTATAGAATTCAAACAAAACACACACATACATACATAACACTACTGTACATAGTTTTGTAGTTCTGATAATACTATCAGAATGAGGTAAAACTGGCTCAGATAAATTCGTGACAATGTTATAATTCAGTAATACATCATTCCCTAAACTGAGGTGATTCCACTACACAAGCTTTTACTCATCAGTGTTTTATTATAGGAAGTCCCAGTAGGCGTTGAATTGAGTTGGCACCTAAAGCATATACGCTTCGGCGGTTCTTGAATTCTCTCTCTCTGTCAAGTAAAACTAGTTTGCTGGATAGCGAAGAGGTTCCTGTATGCCTGAAGACGAACTGGGTAGTTGTCGGCGATACGTTTGCCTTGACCCGGGGAATGGTTTGGTCTTAGAAACATAGTTCTTCTTTACCAAAGTACGAACCGGTAGCCTTCATTGTCCGACATCATCTACCTAGTGAATCTTCCGCCTGGTGTTAGTCGGCCCTAGCCTTGACGTAACTCATTCGACATCCTCTTGTGTTTATAATACAAAAGAATGTGTACTGGAATACACTGAAAGTTATAATAAACCTCTTTGTTAATGTCACAACCCCACACACAACTCTTTACAGACATATCAACTAACTTCAGTAAATATACATCTAATGCTAAAAATATCAAATATCTATTAGAGTTTGAATTCTATAACATAGTAGTAGAATTTCAACAAATTATTAGTTTTATATAATATAAGGTAAGCTAAATATATTTCAATCCATTTAAAAAGGTATATTTTTAGATCTACAAGAGTGTGAGTAATTTAATATTATGCTTGGTTTTATGTACATTGTAACAATCATCTATAGAATTCAAACAAAGACACATACGTACATAACACTACTGTACATCAGCTAAAGGTTTTGTAGTTCTGATAATACTATCAGAATGAGGTAAAATTGGTTCCGGTAGATTCGTGACAATATTTTAATTCATTAATACATCATTTGCTAAACTGAGGTGATTCCACTACACAAGCTTTTACTCATCAGTGTTTTATTATAGGAAGTCCCAGTAGGCGTTGAATTGAGTTGGCACCTAAAGCATATACGCTTCGGCGGTTCTTGAATTCTCTCTCTCTGTCAAGTAAAACTAGTTTGCTGGATAGCGAAGAGGTTCCTGTATGCCTGAAGACGAACTGGGTAGTTGTCGGCGATACGTTTGCCTTGACCCGGGAAATGGTTTGGTCTTAGAAACATAGTTCTTCTTTACCAAAGTATGAACCGGTAGCCTTCATTGTCCGACATCATCTACCTAGTGAATCTTCCGCCTGGTGTTAGTCGGCCCTAGCCTTGACGTAACTCATTCGACATCCTCTTGTGTTTATAATACAAAAGAATGTGTACTGGAATACACTGAAAGTTATAATAAACCTCTTTATGAATGTCACAACCTCACACTCAACTCTTGTACAGATCTACCATAGAATTATATATATGTATATAATATCAAATAATTATTAAAGTTTGAATTCTATAAAACTCATGTAACATTCTTATAATTTCAATGGAGAATATATGTAGGCCAAGTTTAATTAAAGATTATCTAAATTCTATATTTTAGGATTATATGAGCATATATAGATAACTAAGAAAGGAATTATGTTTAAGTGATTGTAGTGTTAAGTTTAATTTTCCAACAAAATCATGTAAATATACACCACACCACACCACACTACACTTTTTGTATTGTTGATTTGCTAAAGGGACAAAATAGCCCTTATGCCTAAATAGTCAACTACCACATTCACGGCTGAAGTGTGTGTTGAGTGGAGTTAGCACAGCATTATTAAATTAATTTATTGTTATATAATAACAACATTGGTAAAATGAATAATCTGTGTGGGATTCCGTTAGCACATTATAAATTAATGGTGACTGGAACCAATCAGATGTTCAACTATCAATCTAAATTAATATCTACAATATTATTTTGTAATACAAATGCTGGTGCTGACTTAACTCTGCACATAATGCTACCAAAACCTATCCACTATCCTTCTGGAACTAGTGTGATTTTAATAATTCATTACTGGTTATGTCTACCATTTAAAAGGCAGTAATTTAATCCGATGGGTGTGTTAGCGAAATCTCTATGCTGGCTGCTGTGATTCCTCCAAACAATCTGAATACTTGTTAGGGTGTTTCTTGTCTTCCCTATATCCATATCCGTCGATCCACACAGTGTTAGACGCCAGACGAGTGGATTGGAGCTGAGCTTTGTCTCCCTCCTACTTATCCCAGTGTCTATTTTGGCCTTCTTTCCTGTGCGGGGAGGTTTGGATTGAAGCAAGTTACTTATTTTCTCCTCGGTTGACTTTGTCACCTTGGAGCTTTCGCTACTTCGGTGAGGATCATGGTATGTCTGATAGTAGAATAGCTATAATCACTTATTAGATTGAATCATTATATTTTTACATTATACAATTAAGGAGCTAGTTCCAGAATCCTTATATCCTGCCTTTTGCCCTTAACTCCCTAGCAATGCTTGTGGTAGTTGACTATTGGGTGTCACTATAAATTTATAGTCAATAGTGCTTCTAAGAGGCGGGACTTGGGACGGTATTGGGGCCTCCCCCCCTTCCGGGGGAAATTAGGGAACATTTAAACACAACCAACAACACAATTATATTTTATTATAACTAAGATTAGGATGTATATTGAAATTAAGTGAACATATTATGAATACACTGTTACATATAGATATTATCTTTAATTTATTTATTTGATTTTGAAATAATTGCATTTACAACTTATTGTCAGGTGTTTGCTAAAGTTCTAATTATACTAGATTTGATCTATGTAATGTTTTCTGAGTACCAGATAAAAGAATTTGTTTATTATAATTTGTTTCAATTCACAACGTAGAAGGGTCCTAATTTCTAAACAATCATGGCAATAATTATATCAATATAACGCTTAAACCAGGATTTTATATCTTTGGTTAACTAATATATGGCAGATAGTGAGAGAGGTGTGTAGTGGCGACTAAGCTGTCTCAGTATGGCGAAGGGGTTGGGTCGTTACAATCTGAAGAGTAGTTGCCAAAATATATATTTAGGTGCTTGATGATAGATTTTTAACCTGAAATTAGTGGTTAGAAATAATCTTGCCATGTATTTTTTCCAAATGTTCTGCTCCATACCTGTTTTATGGAGCGCGGGTCTTGCATTTTAATATTACGGATACTTGCAAAATGATACATACATTTTTAGAATTGATTAATGAGCAGGATTTTTAGTGTAAAAAGACGTAAGAGCAGTGTGGCCAAAAATCTTAGTACTCGATATTAAATTCAACTTTATACATAGAAAACTTTTGTGGAAAATAGCTTAGACATAGATACGTAAAGACGTACAGTCAAGTGATACTGTAACGATATCCTTTTTTAGAATTATGAGTTATGTAACCCTACAAAAAAATAAAATAATGTGTTGTCACTAGTAGCTCTTCCAATTCTACTTTACGAATACAAAAAGCCTCTGAAAGCGTGAGAGATCCTATTCTCGAAAATGTAGGACATGGCATCTGTGTCTGACTGGATCATGATCACCATACATCAGGCATATCACTGGTCATAGTGGTACATTTAGCGGTGTTACGTTCTGCGATCAGCCGAAATATATCCAAATCTCAAACGGGTGTAGGATGTCTGAAACTCACTGGCTCGCTACTGCTGCGCATATTGTTAAACCCGTTATAGCGATTATAATTCGCTTTATCACATTTGGAATCAGCTAGTGTATATTCAACTACCGAGTATTGCAGGCTGGCGTAACAATGAAAGCTAACAATGGATTTTAGATACCTCGATATTCACCGATATTTTTATTTTGCTCCGAGCCTACCTACCATCAGGTACAATGTCATGACTTTATTGTGCTAATAAAATAAAACAGATGAACGAGATATGTTTTTTCATCCTAGATGTAAAATATAACCTTAAAGAATATGGAATTTGTGTAAAATTAACTTATACTTACATAGTTTTTCTGATTCGGTATTAGAATATCAGTTGTGATGCTATAAATATTTAGAACAGTCAGTAAATATAGAGTGTAACTTCGCATTATACAACGTTACATAAACACTTTATCATTAGTACTGCCTAATGTTCGTACATTTTAAAAAACACTAATCGTTTTTTAATACTATGAAAATTTCAAACCTTGTATAGAATTAGAATATTACATATATCATATTTATAAAATAAAAATGAATCGCTGAATGTGTTGCTAAGCGTAAATCTCGAGAACAGTTGAACCGATATCGCTAATTCTTTTTTTAGAATATTCCTTGAAGCACGAGGATGGATCTTACGGAGAGAAAAATAAAAAAAAATGCCTGAAAAAGTCTAAAAACAACACTTTTCTATACTCCCAATACAAACGATTCGTAATAATACTTAAAAGTCAATTTACTTTAATACCATAGCATAAAGTTTAAGTGTTAGTGGAGAGGTTCTGGGAAGGCAAAACAATTGAGTGACGTTAGTATCGTATAAATATTAAGGTCAATATTTATACGCTGGTCCCAAATAGTAGAATAAGTATAAAAAAAATATTTAAAGAATCGACTGTTAGGCGGTACGAAGTTCGCTGGGGTCAGCTAGTATATATATATATTATTATCAAAGAATATGTTGTACAGAAATGTATTTAATAAAACAACGTGATTGGTGATGTCTTGACAACCGTATGTAATTTAAACAGTTACTCAATAAAATGTTTTACTCTGTGAATTATTTCGCTCATTGAAACGGCGTGTTCAACAATTGAACCGCTCATTTTCTTTCACGTTTATGCTACACTTGAGTGGCTTCCTTTTAAAAATTGCTTTACACTGGAATTGAGATTCATGTTTTTAAATATTTTCTTGTTCGTTGTGGGTTGCTCTAAAATTATGAACGCTATATTGATAAAATTTTAGCATTGAATTTTAGAGTTGAAACTAAATACGAGCATACTTCTGGTCACAGATATCGATACTGCCTGAACACGGTATCCTTATACTCACACATACAATACAATCATAGTAAGACATATGTGTTATGAAATCTATCTTTCTTTAGACATAATTGTGAGCCGAAATCAGATCTACAGAGTAACATGGTGGCAGTAAGTGAAAACAAAAATACCATTAGCCAATAGTTCATATGGCCAGCAGTAATGGTACTAGCCGAAATTGTATGCAAGACAAGAGCCCAGACCTGTATAGTACCATTTTGGTATACTTGTCCTAGTTGACATTTCGGTTGAGTGCCTTTTACGCTCGCCAACAAACTAGCAAAGCTGTCAAGTGCCTGCAAGCTAACAGTTTTAGTCAGTTCGAGAAAAAATATACACTGCATAAATGTATTTTGGTTTAGATATTACATATTAAATTGGGTCTAAATTTTGGAGTAAACAATAAGTAGGAGATAATGAAAAGAAAGAAAAGAAAAAAAAATATTATCATAGAAAAAAAGTTTGCAGAGAAAAAAACCTTAAACTAAACAAGACGAGACCTGACGACAGCATACAACTGTCTGTAAAAACGGCGCTGGTTTACAGCCAGGCCTCAAATATTGCAAGAAAAAAATTCAAGTGTGAATCTCTAATTTAACGCTCAAGTCATAAGCATCAAAGATTGTACTGAACGAAGATGAATTTACCTATGGTATACATAATAGATTATAAATTAGATATTTGTCTATTTAATATCTACTTCATTCTGAGCTAATATGAATTTGAATATAATACATTTTTAATATTTATGTAAAGAATATTTGATTATATCAATATTTAATACTAAGTTTAATTACCGTTAACGTAATATTCAGTAATATGGCCTCGTTAATAATTTTCTAGAAGATTTGAATATTATTAACAATATAGCTGTTGTATTGTTCGCAGATTTCTATAAGCAACAGTTACTATATTATCAGGTAAGCAAAAAGTTTCATTAGAAATGGTTCTGCGAAGCTAATTTAACAGTAAGACCTATTATAAATTAACTTTGAGGATTGTTGGAATTAAATGAAAAACTGTTTACTATTGTTAAAATTTGGTTATATTCATTTGATTGTATTTTTCAAATTGAAGTAAATTACAATATTAAGATTGTGTATTATTTAAGTAATAACGAAATTAAATCTTCTTGATGAACATCGGTGCGAAAGACAAGCAAGCTATGTTCCCCTTCTTCGATAAAACCATAAGCTTGAAAAAGAAATGACCGTAGAAGAATGATGTACCCAAATATTTATATGTACACTCTGTGAAATTAATCACCCAGTAGTGACGACCCTGCAACAGATGTATTTAAATAATTACATATTCAAACGCACACAGTGTTCCAATAGAGAGCAATTAAATTTTTATTAAAGTGACGTTGAATTAATTAGATAGTTTCGTATTGTTATTTTTGTGTTTCATATTGTTATGTATGTTTACCAACTTATAGAATCTATAAATAGGTTATATTGCAAAATTTACGCAGTTATTTGTTTTATTACATTCTGTTATGTGATTACCATATAAGGTAGTTTAAACAGGAATTATCGCAGTCGTTTCATGCAGTTCATGCGGCCAATCTGACTTGACTATCAAGGAGTTACTTATGTTAAATAGACACAAGTCAGAAGCAGAGTACCATTATTGCGTTTGTGTCTGGGGTAATGCTTAACACAGACTTGCCGTATCTCCTACACAGAACTTACCGCATTGCGAATTGATTGCAGTGGTCGGTCGTAGTCTCTCGCTCTTGGTCGTGGTAAAACCCTTGGTCGAGAGCGGAAGCGGATGACATTCTATGATCGCAAACTGCGAGCAGGTAGTAATTACAAAAGAAATAGTAGTAAGGGAGTGGAAACTAACAAGTCACGAACTATGACCACTGTAAAGGTTCCTGCAGGTGATGGATTCGAGCAAATCTATCAACTACGCACATTTGTAGGCTACATATTGTACTCTCTTTGATCGTTCGTCTGAGTTAGCTGATACCCAGACCGTGAAATAGTTTCGGAGTATGCATTAACTTGCAAAGGTTAAACGACAAGTGCAAATTATAATCTGCTTCGAAATTGGGCAAAAGTCTAAATTATTATAAGACTGTAATGAGTGGAACTCCCACACAACCTCTCGTTACCAATGATGTGTTTCGCCATGTAGGAAATCCCACCTAACTGCTATAAATAAATATTTCTTTAAATAACCCAATTCAAAAAATATATTTGTAAAATATATATCGTCGTTTATTCTAATACTCAGTATATGTATGTGTCAGAGGTTTAAAGTTCCATTTCCAAACATAATTAGAATATTGTGTGGATAAACAAACGTTGGCTTACGAAACTAGAGACGGCGACCAATAAACGGCACTACCTTTAATGGAGTGGTTAGGGCGGCTCTAGACAAACGATGTTGGTTTGGACTGTTATTGGGGAAAATTATATAGTAAGGGTATGTTCGAGCACATGATTATCTGAAGGTGGTTATTATGTTAGGAGGTTGAAATGAACTCATACGTATCTGTTACTTTAACTTAAGCAATGTTGTAAATATGAAAGAGATAACAGTATTTGTTATATTCAATTTATAAGGAATATTAAACCATATTCACTTGTGTTGTGGTGAACTTATAGAGTTATAAATATGTTACAGTATACTTAAGATACAATAGATATAAGATTCTTATAATCGTTTACCTAAGGAGAAAATAATACATAGAGACTGATTCTGGATTCAACATGCGGGAATTGGATTCATCGTATTGCAAGGTACAGAGCTGAGTGTACAGTGCCCAAACTTGCATGACAAGCGAATGAGCTCTAATGTGCACATCAACACTCATGTTCATGACCTGCACCACTCTCCTTGTCTTGCCAGGCTTGGTAACAACATAATAAAATTGTTTAGGATACATATTCCAGTATGGAACTTATTATGACTCTTGCTAAGCTAAGATTTTTTTATTGGTTTTATAAAGATTTAACTATTATATCCCGTGCTTCTAATTCAACTATATATAAATTAACATTACAATAACTTTTGATCAACTCAACAGTTAAAATTACAAGAAAATAATGAATATAAAAGTTCTATGTCTGGAGTTTACAGTGTTATTAACAAAATTTTGAGCGAGTACAGTTATTTTTATCCTTGCTCTTTTACGCGGTAAGAGAGGTTTTTTTAATGATCGCCTAAGTAGTAACACCCATACGTTGCAAAAATGTCACGTAGCACTTAATTATGTGTTTCGATAGGTGCGACATCAAACGAAATCCAAGGAATAGTATTAGAAAATACTACGTCATGTGAAGAATTTCAAGTCATTTGAATAAATTATTTTCAGCTGTCTGATCTATTTAAACAAATCTCAATTTCCTACATAATTTTGATACTAGTTAACTAAAATGAATGTAACATTTGCTTTTAAATTACGGATTTCTCCTTTGCGTTCTCTTCAACCGCATCATGATTATCTTCCGTCTAAGAAGCAATCTTAATAGCCACTTCATTAAATGCTAACGTTTTAATTTCTGTTCGTCTCTTTACTCGGTTATCTTTAACTTGTATTTTGAAGATTAAAAGTAACCAAGAAAATTTACAAAACACAATCGCAATGTATTTAAGTCTGATAAGTATGTATTTTCTTTAAAGCTTTCACTTTTAACTGTTAGTACTATTATTTTTTTTCCCTTTTCAGTTCCTGTCACTTTAATCATCTCTGCTGGTAGTACCAGCGACTAGCATTGGATCATAATACCAAAAAACTGAAGGTAAGGTTCACATTGTAGGTAATTTAACAGTATTGAAGTGCATAAGTAATTTGGACATCATGTACACCTTAAAAAGCAAAAAAATACTTGGAGAGGACCGTTCAGGCTATTATACCACGTGTTTATAAATCAATTTTGTTTGATAAATTTACAATGTAATGCAGTATTTCTGTATAAAAGTTATTCAAATTTACTACTAATATTGGTAATTTAATTTTCTATAATGAGTAGTAAAATTACAAAATAGTATTATAATTTAAATTACAAAAAATTCTTTTAATTTTACAAATCATTATCTATTTATTGCAACATTTAAAGTAAAAATATTATAATCCATTACAATTTTACTACACAAATGTGTATAAATCATATACGTTTGATAAATTAACCATTGAAAGAAGTAGTTTTTTTTTATGAAAAGTAGTTTAAATTTACTACATATATTGTTAATTACATACACGATAAACGCGTCTAATCAAAAATTGATGATTAAATTACAAAATTTGATTCTAAAATTACTTTGTGAATATTATGTAAGATGTATAGAGTAACATTCAGGAAAGGCATTGTAGTTTTACATACTTGCCTGATCAGCCGGATCAAACATTTCTTGTAAAATCACAAAATTGTATTGTAAAATCTTTAAAGTGACGGATATTCACATGTTAAGTAAAATTATCAAACATACTCTAATATTGAAAAAACGTGAAGCTTATTAGCTTCCAATAGATTTCTTGTAAAATTACAAGATATTTTTTTAACAGTACTGACTTTACTAAAGAATACATATATATTAATTGCTCAACTTGTAATTTAATCGGTAGTTTGTGCTTTATTGGTGTGGAATCTGAATAAAAAGATTCTGATTACGAATCATAGCTCCAGTAAATGAAATAAAGAAATATATTGGACATACCATTGAGTTACTTAATAGAAACTTTTCAATTATTGCCGATCCGGGAGAACGACTACACGCTCCGACAACTCAAAAGATAATAAAGAACTTTCATAATATTTGAATTATATTAATGACTACGAGCTTTTACTCTACTGTGACTAACTTACACATAAACAAAATGTCACCTTTGGGAATACACAATCGGAGACTCTGAATTGTTTTTCTAATATTTCTGCTATAGCGAAGTGTTCGCAAGGTTTATCGACTTTGTAATTCCAGAGAAGACTTTTTTGATCACCGTTCAAGCTGTATACCATCATTTTAACCTGGAACAAAAACCAGGCATGAAACATATTTCTTTATCGAGCGGTACAATAAGGCGCTCATCTTTACTAACCTCAGTCATACGTGTAGCAGATGGAAATGTAAAGTTCATGACTCCTTTATAAATATCATTTTCGATAATCAATTCTGTTTCGAAAACCGTCAGATTTGTTGATTTCGGTCCACGGCAACTTCCGTAATGACTCCATTTTGCAACAAATGGACCCTGTAGAAGAAGTATTAACAAAATTATTAAAGTAAAATTATATTGAGTATGCAAAATTCGATTGTGGAAGTACCACGGAAATTGACTATTCTTAACGCAATATACTCGTAGTAATCCTAGAAATGCTGTTTTGATCTGATATGTGTATGGAATATACGGAGGACCAAACTATTGGCGCATGCAAGAGTATAATTTATGACGTGGGACCTCGTAAATCACTAAGTAATTAGTTTGGAAAATTCAGTATCATAATTTTGCACTTGAAATCTTTGAAACTTTTGCGAAATATTAAATGAGTAACAATTTTTAAGTAACTGGTATAACTTTGATACCTACTAAAAATAAATACAAATTAGTTTTTTTTATATTTAAATCCCAGTAAGGCTAATAAACTTTTAGTATTTAATATTCTTAGGTTTTCCATTAAAGTTCTATAGCGCATTACCGATTTGCCGGACAATAAGTTTAATTACTATGATTAGGTTATTATAGAGTGAATCATAACGTGAACGGTAATGGAATCTGAAAATAAATTCCATTCTGTATATTATTAATGAAAGTATTACCAATAAACAATATCATTGTTGCAAATATAATTTGAACAGTTAAATACAAAAACGGAAACATTATTAATTTGCCGGCTCTTCTCGATACGTGAGGTGAGTTCCGGACAAATGTTTGTATTTTAACGTTCACAAGAACCTTCTCAAGACATAAATTGAATAAATTATTTTTTGATATTGAAAGTTTAATTTGTAGTAATTTGTACAATTTTCATACCGAGCAGAAACTAAACATTATGCAAAACAATCCATTTTAAGTAATTATTGAATAAGTGATTTACTTCAGGAAGAGGTTTTTACCAGTAAAAATACCAAATTATATATATACCAAATAAAATGAGTAAAGAAGGAAAACATAAAATCTGTCTGCAAAGCCTTCCCTTTTACTCATTAAATAACTTATATCGTTTTCACAGTTAAAGCAAATTTAAAAATATATTATGTGTTAAATTAGAGCGTGCCTAAGAAATAGGCATACCAGAATACACTCGAAAAACTTTAAACGGCACTTACGTAATTTTCAGAATTCTTCATCGAGAAATCAGTGTGAGATATATAGAATGAATTAAACAATAAAATGAAATAAAGCGGCAACATAGCTGAACAAACTTACAACGATTTTTGTACGCAAATTAATCTACCCGTTCATGACAAATGAGTATTTAATTTGCATAATTCAGCGATTTATTTTTGCAATATTATAATCGCATTATTTGATGTTAGGTTCAAAGTAATCATTTTACAGAACAAAAATATATGGGTACTAGAATACTTAGCCACGCGGTGATGTGGTTCATTTAATATTATACTTAACTATTTAATACGGCGACGATAGTTTTTATAATTTCCAAAATTTTGTAATAAAGTTCAAAATAATATATATTGATTACAGTTTATAAGAATACATTATAACTAGCAGGACCGGTGAATGTTGTCCTGCCCTGATAATAAAAAATATATACTTAAGTGCGTTAAATTCTTAAGGTAACTAATGTATTTAATTTGATAAGGATTAATACCGCCTAAATAGCTTTCCAATTACATCATTATATGTGTCCATTTTTAAGTAGTTAAATGAATATAGTAAGTTATCCTTTAAAGATATGTATATGCCATCGCAGACTTTTTGTAGAACTATAAATCTATAAAAAGAGGAATGTTTTGTTAGATCTCAAAAGTATTAGGCAGCGTTTTCGATTAAACCTCCCAGACGACTTGACTTTTTCCATTATTTCCAACAATTATCGTTACATTTTAACCAATTTACACAAAACCTTGTCAAATTATATAACTAAACGTTCCTCGTGTATTTTTCTATTTATTGGTGAAGACCGTATTACAATCCGTTCAGTAGTTTTTGAGTTTATCGCGAACAGACAGACGCGGCGGACGACTTTGTTTTATAATATATAGTTTTACACGAAATATTTACAAAGCAATAATATTTAGAGTGAGGTATGAAATATTTAGTTTTCCTAATTTTTAAAATATTTTTTTTATTTTAAACTCTAATAATTTATACTTCTAATTTAATTAAGCACTAATATGTGGACATTATTTTCTGTCAGTTCTATTTATGTAGATCACAACGATTGAACATTTTTATATATTTTTGCAAGAATAAAAATATTCAACGTATTAAAGCTACATATACAGCATAAAGTAGCTATAATTACGATAGTAGCTCTAAAACAATAATCAGTACATATGTGTTATGAATATTCAATTTGGGCAGTATTATATCCGATATCGCTGCAACCATACATCATTGTCTCGTAGTTAAGTCTAATTTAAATCAGTTATGATCTACTTAGATACGTTAATTGGTCCATTTGTCATTCACCGAATTAGATAGTATAATTAATTATCAATATCCTTTAAACTCTTTCAGTATTTTAAATTTCAATATTCTTAAAAATGACCATACAAATATATTTTCGTAACATACATAATTTTATTTTTATTTACTATTATTAAAAAAACAGTAAAACTAGTAAAAAAAAAATAGGGTGGACGTTACTTCGCATTTCCGCTTAGAATTGTTTGGCCGCTGTCACGTCTTACTGCAACAGATAGCGGTTGTAAGCTCTGTCCACAGCTCGGTCCCAAGCCGCCCCGACTTAAAGCGGTGGCCGGTACACCGTGGGGTTTTAGTCCGTGCGAGTCGGACATAACCCATTCTCTCCCCCGGGAGGATGGGTATCCATAATGGATTTCCCCACGTTAATAAAAAAAAATCAAAAAAATGTCTTGAATTAGCCGCGATAACTGTGAACTCGAACAGTTCGCATCAACCGAGTTTGCAATCTTCACCGACTGTTTGATTCACCTTGTAGCCAACTTAGTATAGCTTTTATAATGACCTAAACAAAAAAATACATTACTATCACCATACAACATTATTTTAACACCGCTGTACTGAATGCAACATAAATCAACATGTCACATATTAATTAATTGCACCTTGCCACCGACTATTCAATTATTCGCACGAATCGACGATAATTAATTAATAATGACTTTCAATTGGTTGGATTATTTTCTACAATTTGTTCTACCGGCATGACCTGCTGGAAGACCGACAGTTTCAATCTTTACGTGTACTATTAAGAATAATTTCATAAATACTTGGTGCTATTGAAGATGTCGCTTTAAGAGCATGGACTGCATTCCACGTCACACCAGCCTCACTGACCTCTTATGTTGTACTTTTGCCATCGGCGTTTGGACTAACGCCTGGCGATGGTAATAGACTTGACAGTATGACGCTTATGCACTGATAAATATGAGTTTTACCCTTGGTATGTGATGCGTCGAAATATTGCTATCATCTTACGATCTAGTTACATCATTACTCCATCAGAGGATCTTGTGCGGTGCAAGTATTATGATTTTGGCACCGTTTTACGATCTAAGAACTAGTCAAACCGTCGGTCGATGTATAAGCATTGTTTTACAAGGTAACAATGCGACCAGGTTTCTGGGAACGACTCACTCTGACAACGAGATGAGCTGTATCCACTAACTGAAGCGATTATATTCTAAGCTTTATACCAATGAATGTACACGTTTCAACAAAAGATAAAATAATTCACATCTTGAAACTGTTTTAACTATTTCAACCCAAGTACATTTCGTAAGATAATAGAAAAATATTGTAGTCGCATAAAGCTCTCAAACTAAAATATAGTAGTCAGCGCACCGACTATTTAAACTTCCCGAAATACCGCTCTAACGTTAAAATTACTTTAACCCATTAAAACTTCACAAAACGAGTTAAGGGGTAGTGCTAATCGTTAATAAAATTTTAAGTGTACTCGAGGCTCGCTGACGACACTAATTTTCTTCGGAGCGCAGCCCTTTCTTGCCTCTCGGTTGCTTGTTATACTATTTTGTCGGTGCCTCGTTTACAACCACTTTCAACAAGAGACATAACTGGATAGTAAATATATTTAACTTGGACACTGTGTAAAAACATTGATTATAGTAACTGCCTTAATGTAGTATGATTAAAATAATTTCAAAAATAACAAAAGAGCTTCAAGCATATTTAATTATTTATCGTTACTAGGAGTCGTCCTGTGGTCGGATTTCAGTCATAATAAGGGTAAAAACTTTTTTCTTCCTATCCTAGATATTTATATCTGTATTGTACAGACAGACGTACGTAGAAATAAGAATTAAATGTAAAATACTGACACTTTTCTTTATTTCATCCAAGATTAAAACGTTCAGTTGAGTATTGTTGAGTAAAGTACTGGGAGTCCGCGCCGGTGTGCCGTTGCGAGTGGATGTCTATGTCGCTCTGCACCGCGTTATCTTATCTTTCGATGTTATCTTATCGCTTTTTGTTTCGTGTTGTGATAGTTACTTTTGTGTTAGTGTTGTGGCTAGTGGCTTTGTTCTTGTTTCTTAACTTGGTTCTTGATTTTCCGGCGGTTTTTATTATTGTGGCTTCACTTACCTTATTGACCTTGGCGTGTTTCTGGATTCTGGACTTGTTTTTGCACTTGGCTTTGCTTGTTTTAGACTTTGACGTGGATTCTTTTTTCGTACGACTTGGCTTGCTTTCTGGACTTGTGACTGCTTGTATATTGACTTGGCGTATTCTGTTGGACTTCGATTTGTAGCTCTTGGTGTCCTGGATGACCTATTGGTCACCGGACAACCATGAGCACTAAAGGGAAAGCGGTTGCCCTGGGGGCTAAGCGGGCTAGCGAGTCCGCACGAGTGTTCGACTCGGATACTGAGGTGGAGGAGCGGGACGGTCCGAAGGTGACTTACCGCAAGAGGGGGACGGACAGGGGACGTGTCCGGTCGCGAGGCGGTGGGCGAGGACTCGTGGGAGAGGCCGATGGGTCCTATGACAGAGCACTCGGCTCCACTGCTGGCTCTGTTGCCGGCTCTGCTGCGGGATCTTGTGCTGGCTCGGTTGCGGGATCACGGGCTAGCTCGACCGCTGGCTCGGCTGCCAGCTCGGAGGCAGGATGTGATCTTCCCATGGACGTGGACGCCCTGGATGCAGAGTCATTGAAGACACTCGCTGGGGGCAAGGTGGCGACGATCTTCGATGTTGTGAAGAAGTCGAAGAACCTGAAGGGGGCGGCAAGGACTCTTCAGGAGGTCGTGGAGTCACTAGCTGGGCGGACGGAGGCGGAGGAAACCCTCAAGTTGAGGAGAGAGACCAAGAACCTCCGCCGCCAGGTGGACGATCTTAAGGCGGAGGTTTTAGCGTGGAAGAGGATGGTGGACGAGATGAAGGAGATGCCTCCTCCTCCTCCACGGCGACCGGTAGTAGCCGAGGCCCCTGCCCAGGCCTGGGAAGAGGTTCTCGCTGGTGCGGTCTCCCGGCTGCAAAGGTCGCTCCAGACGTCGTTTGGCGAAATGCTAAACGCACGTCTGGAGAACCTGGAGGGGCGACTTTTGCCGTCCGTTCCTGTCCGACCGCAGCTAGCAGCGGATAAAAATAAAGAGGTTCGCGCAGCCTCACAGCCTTTGCCGCGGGCTCAGGCGGTGGCGAGGTCCAAGGGCGTCCCTGTAGTTGCAGCGGGGCCCAGTATCGCCCCGTTGGGACTGGAGTGGGCAGGCCTTCCCGCCCCCGCAACGGCTGTGCCAGGTGCAGACTGGGCTACAGTCGCAAGCCGGAAGAAGACTAAGGCGACTAAGGCGGCGCTGGCGCCCAAGCCTGTAGCCCTGGCCAAACCGCAGGCGAAGAAGCTTCCGTCTGCTCCTCGCTCCGCTGCGGTGGTTATAACACTGCAACCAGAGGCGGTGGAGAGGGGAGTGGACTACCGGGCCGTCCTCTTGAAGGCACGACAGGCTATTCCCCTCGCGGAAATGGGAATAACCAACCCTAATGTGCGGAGGACGGCTACGGGAGCCAGGAAAATAGAAATTCCTGGCGCTGAGAGCGCGCAGCAGGCCGACCAGCTGGCTCGAAAGCTGGAGGAGACCCTCGCTGGGGTTGCCACGGTCTCCAGACCAATAAAAAAAGCGGACATCCGGATCGTCGGCCTCGACGATTCGGTGTCGCGCAAGGAGGTGCTAACGGTTGTGGCGGCCAAATCGGGCTGCGCGGAGAACCAGATGAGGGCTGGAGAAATCAGGCGAGGCGGGGGTGGGTTGGGGGCGTTATATATGTCCCTCCCCGTGACGGCAGCCAAAGAGCTTGTCCAGATGGGCAAGCTCTTGATCGGCTGGAGCGTGGCCCAGGTGGTTCTGCTGGACGAGAGGCCCATGCGCTGCTACAAGTGCATGGGCTTGGGGCACACCCGCGCCACGTGCCCCTCCTCGTCCAACAGGGGTGAAGATTGTTACCGGTGCGGTGCGTCGGGGCATATGGCGGCTAACTGCACAGTGGCTGTCGCGAAGTGCGCCATATGCGCCGACGCAGGTAGGCCGTCGGGGCATCAGATGGGGGCCCGTAATTGTCAGCCCCCCACTGTTAAGGGTAGGGATGCTCCTCCCGTTGTCATCGCCAGAAGTATAGCCGCCAGGCGGGAGGATGTTGAAATGGACCACTAATGGATAGAGCCCATTTCAACTTCCTCCAGGCGAACCTGAACCACTCCGCTGCCGCACAGGACTTGTTTGTCCAGTCGGTGGCGGAGTGGAACATAGGACTTGCGGTCGCCACGGAGCCCTATCACGCTCCTACCCGGCCACATTGGGCTGACGACTTGGATGGCTCCGTGGCGATCACGGTCGGTGAGGGTTCGCCCCTGGCGGTAAAGGAGCGAGGGGTAGGATTCGTGACAGCCGCCTGGGGAGGGTACGCCGTTGTGGGGGCGTACTTCTCCCCTAACAGGCCCCTGCGAGAGTTCGAACGGTTCCTTGATTCCTTGCAGGGAGCCGTGAGGCGGCTGTCGCCGCTCCCCGTGGTCCTCATGGGTGACCTGAATGCAAAATCGAGGACTTGGGGAGCGGCAACCACGGATCTCAGGGGCATGGCCGTTGAGGAGTGGGCAGCCGAGCTAGGGCTGTCCCTCCTCAACCAGGGGAGCGTCCACACGTGCGTGCGATGGAACGGGGGGTCCGTAGTAGACGTCTCCTTCGCCACCCCGTCTGTCGCACGCCGTGTCCGGGGGTGGAGGGTGCTTGAGGAGGTGGAGACCCTATCGGACCACCGATATATTAGGTTCGAGGTCTCCGCCTCCCAAACTAGCAGAGTCACCCGCCCCCGGAGGGGCGTGACGTTCCCCTGTTGGGCGATGAGCCGCCTCGACCGTGAAATGGCGGAAGAGGCGGCCATCGTCCAGGCCTGGGCCATGCCCCCTCCGACCGGGGAAGATGTCGACGCGTCCGCTGCCCGCCTCCGTGATGCCCTCACGGAGATATGCGACGCGTCGATGCCGCGGAGCGTACACCGCCTAAACAGAAGGGCGGTGTACTGGTGGACGGCGGAGATCGCAGATCTCCGTGCGGCTTGCTCCGCGGCCCGGCGGTTGTTCGGGCGTAGCCGCCGGAGGAGTCGTCGAGACCCTGAGGAGGAGGCCCGGCTGTATGGCGACTACAGGTCCAAGAAGAAGGTCCTGCAAGCCGCCATCAGCCGGGCAAAGGAGGAGGCATGGGGGGAGATGCTACAGTCGCTGGAGAGGGACCCGTGGGGGCGCCCGTACCACATGATGAGGGCGAAATTGCGTGGACGGGCGCCTCCCACCACGGAAACTCTCCAGCCGGAGGTAGTAGAGAGGGTCGTGGGAGCGTTGTTCCCCGACCCTCCTAGCATTGTGTCTCCTCCTATGCCTCCACCTCAGGCGGCAGTTGCGGAGGAGCTCGTCGGTCCTCCCCCTGTAATCACGGAGGAGGAGATGGGGAGGGTGTTTGAGCGCCTCCGTAACAGGCGGAGAGCGCCTGGCCCTGATGGTGTCCCGGGCCGGGTGCTCGCCCTTACGCTGGGCCATTTGGGGGGGTGGCTTCGGGAGCTGCTCAGTCACTGTTTGTTGGCTGGGCGGTTCCCGAAGCCCTGGAAGCGGGGGCGGCTGTGCCTACTTTTGAAGGAAGGCCGCCCCCTGGACTGCGCGTCCGCATATCGGCCCCTCGTGCTGCTGGACGACAGCGGGAAGGTGCTGGAAAGAATTATTTCCTCCCGGGTCGTCCAGCACCTGGAGAGGGCGGGGCCGAATTTAGCGGACGCGCAGTACGGCTTCCGGGCAGGGTGTTCCACAATAGACGCCCTGACCCTCCTGAAGTCACTGTCCGCAGAGGCGACTTCCCAGGGGGAGAGGGTCCTGGCGGTGTCCCTGGACATCGCCAACGCCTTCAACAGCCTGCCGCACGTTGTTATAAGGGAGGCACTCCGATATTTTGGGGTGCCTCCTTACTTGCGGCGGCTGTTGGAGGCGTATCTGGAGGACAGGGAGGTCGCCTATGCGGACAGTGAAGGAAGAATGGTCCGGCGGAAAACAGGGTGTGGGGTTCCACAGGGGTCGGCCTTGGGCCCACTCCTGTGGAACCTGGGCTACGACTGGGTGCTCCGCGGCGCGCTCCCCACCGGAGCGCGTATTATATGTTACGCGGATGACACCCTAGTCGTAGCCCGGGGGGAGGAATGGGGAGATTTGGTGCGCCTGGCCACGGCGGCCACAACCGTCGTGGTCGGGCGCATCCGAAGGTTGGGCCTTAGGGTGGCCCTCGATAAAACCGAGACCCTATTATTTCACGGGCCTCGGCGAGGGCCACCACCTGGGGCCCATTTAGTTGTAGATGGCGCCCGTATCGGGGTGGGGCCCCGAATGAAGTATCTGGGCCTCACCCTGGACGGGCGCTGGCGGTTCGAGCCCCATTTTGAGGGGCTCGGACCGCGTATAGCAGGAGCGGCGGCGGCGCTCGGCCGATTGCTCCCCAATATCGGGGGGCCAAGTGCCGGGTGCCGCCGACTCTATATGGGAGTCGTGCGAGCGATGGCCGTCTACGGGGCCCCGGTGTGGTCTGATGCCCTCGGTGTCGATAATGTGCGGGCGCTGCGTGCTGCGCAGCGCATTGTGGCACTGAGGGCTATCAGAGGATACCGCACCGTGTCCTCGGCGGCGGCCTTCACGCTCGCCGGCTCTCTGCCCTGGGAGCTGGAGGCGGGTGTTCTTGCCGCCGTGTACAAGTTCACGGCGGCAAGGAAACGTTTGGGGGAGCCTCCGGCTCCCAGGGAGATAGAGGGAAAGAGGCGAGAGGGGAGGGAGACCGCTATGGAGCGGTGGCGGCAGGATCTGGCGGACGCGCGGTACGGGCGATATACGGTGGACGCCGTCCGCCCGGTCCTGCCGCAGTGGATTAAAAGGGAGTGGGGCTCCCTGACGTTCCGACTGGTGCAGGTGCTGACCGGCCATGGCTGTTTTGGTTGGTACCTGCACCAGATCGCTCGCAGGGAGCCGACCGCCGCATGCCACGAGTGCGGCGCTGAGGAGGACACCGCGCAGCACACACTGTCTGAGTGTGCTGCGTGGGTGGTGCAGCGCCGCACTCTGGCTGCGGTGGTGGGAGGAAATCTGTCGCTGCCGAGCGTGGTTGCGGCCATGCTCGGCAGCGAAGACGCCTGGACGGCGATGGCCTCTTTCTGCGAGGATGTAATCTCGCAGAAAGAGGCGGCGGAGAGGGCCCGAGAGGCGGACCCTCTCAGCGGCCGTCTCCCCCAAAGGAGGGCCGGTGGAAGGAGGCGGCGATTTGTCCGCCTCCTCCCACCTCCGTAGCCGGACCTGAGGAGATGGGCCGGGGGGCCCATCTCCTCATTGCACAGGTTCGGCGGACGAGGGGAGGTAGCTGGTCGTGTACCCTGTGTACCTCCCTATAAGGAAGGAGCCCGGCGGCCATCTTTCGCCGGGCTGACCGCTGGGGGCGGCATGGTGATAGCTCAGCACGGTCCCATGCCGCCCCAACTTAAAGCGGTGGCCGGTACACCGTGGGGTTTTAGTCCGTGCGAGTCGGACATAACCCATTCTCTCCCCCGGGAGGATGGGTAAAAAAAAAAAAAAAAAGTACTTGTTAAACCTCCTTTTTATTCACAAAAATCATTCTTAAATATCATATAGCCTAAGGTATTTTATGGTAAAATTTACTAAGCCGTTTAGACTACAGAGAGTTCTAAAGAAATGGGCGTTCATATACACAAACAAACCCACCATGTTCTACGCAGTCTGGTATTTTTTTAATAAATTGTACTAAATTACATATTTAAATAAAAAAATAAGAACCGCATATAATTTGAAACGCATATCACAATTTTAAAAAATCCTTTTAAATATTTTGACTGTAGGAGACAATTAAATGAGAAGTATACTAATTGTATCAACGACTATTAAAACTCGTTGACACTCTCCTAATAAGAATGCGGATAGTAACTTGTCCCAGTTAATGGCAAGGTTTGAATGGACCTACGAATGTAAGGATATCATCAGGTGCTGCACAGTTTATCTTAATATTTAAAGAGTATTCTTGTGTTAACAGACACTTTTTTGTATGAATAATACTTGTTATTCATAATTAAATGTATTGATACATCAACATAAATGCGGTAAAGAATCCGGTCTCTGGTTTCATATTTCGTAAGATCAAAGAAGAAATGTTGAAATATTCTTATAACCAAGCTTTAACAAAACAATGTCTCCAAAGAGTAAGACCATAGAGAAAAGTGTACGTTTTAATTTTCGTTATGGCCGGTGCTTGATGTTGTTACAATCCATAGAAACACAGGCTATAATAACAAACATAATATCTCATCGACAGTGAGAGCAAAATACAATATTGTTTTAAAAATAGCTCGAACTTTGTCTAATCGTTAAAGTAAGGACGCCACCCTACCAGAGTTTTCCACCCTCCTTTATTAAAAGGTATGTAAGTGCGCCACGGTGCCTTGAGTAGACTTCTATTCAAGTTATTGTGACGAATGCAAGTATGATTATAATATATTGTGTAATAGTGGTTCGTTTAAATTTGATCCCTTTACCAGTACAAAATAAATTTCTTCTGAAACAAACGACATTTGGTTTAACTACGGACATAACAATGTAAATTCAGAATTGTATTTATTTAACCATAGTAATACCAAAATATATTAGCATATAACCGTACTTGTGGTAAACTGTAGGTCAAGGTATCTGGCTGTCTTTTGGTTCGCAAAGATTTTACTAAAAAAACTGAAATGTATACGTAAAAAACTAAGTGTACTATTTTCAAATTAAGTTTTGTCCCTTTTCTTCCGTAAACAAGGAATAACGTGGTATGGAAGGCGGATGATACAAAAAATGTTAAAAGCCATTGTTCGTTTGAAAACCGGATTTTTTTCCCCTCATTGTTTACACGGACAAGACAAATAAACATTTAGGGCAGTGGGTTAATAAGGGTTTACGTTAAATTGGTTAAGTGAGGGTTTTTCTTATTTGTATTTAAGCATTTTTATATTCAGAATAATCTGTTACTTGTTTCGATTTCTATTGTAACGCAGTTTTTATAAGAGTCTTAGACTAGTTGATCATTGTTCGTTTTGGATAACAATGTCCTTACCATCGTGCAGTGACGTCACTTAGAGGACTTAAAGCGCTGTCATTTAGAAAACTGTGTGGATTTGACACTCCACTTAAACAAAAAAGGGTTTTGGAGTTACTATTCGATAGTACTTCATTTATAATGCTTTTATTTTCCTTTGGTACCTAAAAGTACCTGCTCAAAGTAACTACTAAATCTATCAACATACAATTTTGCATACACGTTTCAAGGATACAGAAAAGGACATACGGTACTTTTCATCTGAAAATAATCTAGTGTTTCCAAGTGATAGATGAAATGCGAGCAAAGCCGAAAGTAAAAGTTAGTAGTATATATATACATATATCTTAATGCACAATCCAAATTGCTAGGGCTAGAGACGTAAACAATTGCATATGAGTGGGTTTTTCTTGCACTGTGGGTGAGCGCTAAGAAAGGCTTTTGGAATTTGATCCCCTAAGGTGGTAAAAGAAGGGATGAAGTTACGACAAAAAAAATCATTTTTCCGTACTTAGAGAATTATTCTTTTTTATAGATATAAAATGAAGAGTCAAAAATAATTACCGCATACAAATTCTATGCGAAGCTGAGGGAAATTGTTAGTTATTATATATATATATATTTCCAATCATCGTATAATAAAATGATTCTGTTATTCGTATGTCTTGTCGGTTCTTTTTAATAACCAAGATGTTTTTCTGACCTGTTTTAACGTTGTTATGTATGTTTTAACGTTCATGTTTCCTAAGGGCTTAAACCTAGTCCGATGGAACTGTAAAGGCCTTGTCAGGCTAACAGTGTAGGTCAGTTCGAAAAAACTAAGGGCTTAAACTAAATAAAGTGCTTTAGATTTGTGATATGTGATTTTCGTCTTATTAAAACGTCCCGAAGCGCCAATATTTATTGAATATGACATTTTACAGAACGATTCGTAAATGTAATAAAATGTATTTCGTATTAACTTTAAGATGGAACTGTGAATATTTGTGGGTGTGCCTCGAGTCGAGGAATCAGGAGCGCAATCTCCGGTTTGTTCGGTGCTTTCCACGAGTAAGTATGTGCAAATACATAAATATTAATTTATACTTGATTAAATATATTAATAACTAGATTTTATCTTCGTTTCTTCTAATAATCTTATTTTGAAAACAATCCCATATACGGTTTCTGAACACCCGACAAAGTGTATGCAATGTGTGTATGTATATGCGTCATGACGATCCCTTGAGTAGATAAGGGGTGAAAGTGTAACAAACGAAACTAACATTCGTATTTATAACATTAGTTACATTTAGAAGTAGCTAGAACACGCGACTTCGTTCACGCGAAACTAGTTTTAATTCTTAATGGGTAGGTACTACATAAATCTGAATTTATTGTCGACTCTCTTTTGTTCTATTTCATCTGTGTTACTTGTGATCATCACTGTTTATCCCTGTTCAAAAGCATGATGGTATGAAGTCTAGATAATGTATTCAAAATTCTTCTATCTACCGGGAAAAGTGTTACCACAATCGCTTTGTTTCGAAGAGTAGCCCGTATAAACAATTCAATAAATTGTATTCATACTAGCTAAATCCACTACATATTCATTAATATCGTACAGGTGCAATGAACTTATAAATATGGCGTCAATGCCATCCCAAGCGGCCAATGAAAAAAAAGTAATTTACTTGCTTACTTTCTCTGTGGAACGCAAGCGCTCCTGTGACTATGGCTGCGACACAATGCTACTAATGTAGCTGATATGTCGTATTTATATTGTACAAATTTTTGATGATTTTTATTCTTATTTTTATTCTAATACATACCATCCGGATATTTTTGTTATTGACATTTATAATTCAGAGTTCATCAAAGGCAAAGAACCTTCGCATTATCTTAGTCATTACCTAAAAAAATCACAACATCTTTATGTAATATAAAGTTTTAAGAAACTATGATTTTTGTATGTACTACGTATTCAGTGATCTATGTTTTCTTGTTGTCGAAAAATAGGGGCAAGTAGTATGGTGCGCATGTGGAGGAGAGGGCAATTGAACTGATAATATATATTTTTAGTTTCATTATTTTATCTCTTATTTCAGCATTCATAAAATATTTTTAAGATAATAAACAACGAAGAAAAAGTTTCGGGTATCAGCTAGTTAGAAATAAAATACAACCTAGCGCCACCTGCTAACGAGTTATATTAAAATGGATAACATAAAACTTTCCCTATGGAAAATACATATTTATAGAATATACAAGCCATTGATATTATTTATACAAACACATACATCAATAGAGTTACGAGTGGGGAATACGAATAAATTATAAAACGAAGGTAACACATCCCCTGTTTATGAAGCCAACACAAGTAGTAGAAACATTCGCAATAAAAAGTGCCCGTGTACAGGTATTTACATGTCTCGAGATGCGGGGCCTTTCGTCTTTATTATTAACGCCACGCGACGTCGTGTAAACAGTTCTTAAGGGTATGTTTGCTTATCACTTCTAAATTCTAAATTTCTAAGGCCAATAGCGTATATATAGTCAGTTCGATAGAAAAACAAAAGAGGTCGTTAATGATTTTTTTGTGTCAAACCGTTACAAAACCAAGTGGTAACATTTTTATTATGAAATTATATTAAAAATGTATGACAAATGAATAGTTTTTTAAACATGACTTAATGAGATCATCAATGAAGACTAATTATAAACAATGATATCTCTCGAGGTTCATCTGTCAAAGATTAAGAAATCCGCAAATTATTAGGTTATTAAAATCGAATTTGATTCAGGATAAATTAAATATGATATTCGATTGTTTTGTTTAAAGCCTAGTAAATCATTTTATTCTTTGCTTATGCTCTGATTATTCAAAAATTTTATTAATAAATACGGCGATTTCATTTTCCATATTATTTACATATTCGTCTCGTTGCAAGAAATAGTTTCAAAATTACCAATAAAAAAATAAAAACCGTTAAAACATGAATAATTTAGGTAAACTATAGTTTATATAACATTAAATAGAATAGTCATAAAAAGAAAAAGATGTCAACGCTCATTAGGATTTATTAAACTTTCAACACTGTTGAGGCAATAACCATAATGCAACCCCATCCAGGGAGTGGGTGGAATGGACTGCACGGACGCAGGGGGCTGCGCAAGTGGTTCGCCTGATCGAACACTCGCTATTAAATCGCTCGCCAATGAACATATTTATACATAGATATATTGTCCAAGCACCAGTGCAGTAAATAAAATATTTTTCAAATAAAAATACTGTACTTCAATTTATAAACATCTCTACTACTACAAACATATGCCACATTGCATTTGGAGCTCTGAAATCAAATAACTAAAGTTATATATGATTATTATTATGTCGGTTACGACTAGAATGTCTTGTTAGTTAAACCGTACCTTAAAATTCAAAATATGAAAGGTGCCCGATGGAGTAGCGGCATGTGAGACAGACGCAGTGAATATAAACCAAGCCATGTTGCATTCATGCGGGATGGGTTTTAAAGAGATTGCATTCAGCCTACTACTATTTTTAAACACTTGTCTTACCGTTTTATCTCCTTAGCTATCTATCCATTGAACTTAAAGCCTGGATTGGCGCACGGGAATTTATTTATTCACATAGTTGAGGTTAATTTTGATTGATTTAAATCTTAACTGGCAATTGCTGGTGAATTCGTTCCTGTTAACGTCGAAATGAAACGACTCGCATACCATCTATTGAAGAGTATTTGTACTAATTCATCAACTTTTACGGGTGTGGGTACAATAAGCCATTTTATCAAAATCTTATGAATGATATACGGATGTACATGAGATAGAATAGATTTATTTTTTCTATATATACATATAGATAATTATTTGAGCTTAGTGAGTGCTAATAGTATGTCTAAGGTTTTTTTTCATATTTTCGTATTAACCCTTATTAATATTTTAATGCAAATATGAATTTGTGAGTTTGTTTAACAATTACATTTTTCATACATTTTGTCAAGTGTACGAAAGAGGACATAGTGTATCTTTTATTCACATAAAAAACACTATTCCCGAAGAATAATACAAACTAGCTTTTATGCGAGTGAAACCTTAATAACTTAATTTCATTCATTTGTTTTACTTTTAACAACTGATCTTTTAGTAGATTCTTACTGCCATTGTCGAGTAAGACTGTTATTACAAGTATCTTGTGATAATTTCAATGAAATAACACGATGGTGACTGTCTTGTAAGAACCTTTGATTTACGAATGGCGAGATAGGTGCCTGGTGTGTTCCATAACTGAGACCAACATTTCTTAAAGACACTGTAATATTCAAGCGTAAAATGGCATATGGATTCGTAGAAATCAACAATAACAAAAGCATGTCGGCTGTTTACGACCTTATGTGTCTTTAAATTTTTCACGGCTTAACTAATCACATGAATGAACATCGTAAAACTTTACATCAAAATAAATTTATTTTATCTCAGAAAGGCAGTTATATCTAAGAATAGTTAGTATTCGTTGTCAAGTGTACAAACAAGGGCATAGGATACTTTTCATCCATAAAGAAAGTACTGTTCCCGAGAGGTAGGTCGTATAAATTATCGCGAATGAAGTCGGGAGCAAAAGCTAGTTAACAATAAATTTAAACATATAAAAATATTCTTACACAAAGTGTAAGTAAAGTATTTTCCGTGTCGTATTTACCAAGCAGTACAGAGAAACGATATTTTCGTAATAATATTCAACAATTTATAAATATTTTTTAACCCAGACATACGCTTTATCAATACACTATTGCATATGATACGAATCGGGCATGCATACGCAGAATTTCAATATCCGTTATATGGATAACTCGCTCTTGCATAAGGCTGTCTACAGAGAATCGATAATCATTCAAACGACTAGATAACAAAACTTATCGGTAATATCGTGTATTGAGTATTACACTGTAATTACTTGAAAATAAGAGATATATTTTTAATATTTGAATATATTACATATGTATATTTATTTAGTCGACTTGAAAACCTGAAATATAAGGCTTTAGTGGACATATGAGATGATTTATATACATAATAATTACGAATTATTTTATATTATTATTACTCGATTAGCCAATGTTTTGTTTTGTAATATATACTAACTATTCTTAGATATAACTGCCTTTCTGAGATAAAATAAATTTATTTTGATGCAAATGGCATGTTAGTGGATCGTACCAATAATGATTATAAATTATAATTATTATAAGTAATGGGTAATATAAAAAACATAGAAACTCATTGAAGTAGTGGTAAACCTTTACACTAAGGAACACTTGTTACAGTATGTTCTTTAGAGTAACGTTCAAGATCCGTGTGATGTAAATTAGATGGTTATAAATTTAGCCATAAGGTGGCCAGTTTTGGATAAAACATCTTCTTTCATTTATTAATACAAAATATGTGCCCCTTAAAAGGGTACAATAATATTTAGTATGAAGGTTATATATTCAGCTATAGCGTCCAATACCCGTTTTGCTCAATAAGTTTCTTCTTCTATATTATATCCTTACTATTTTACTTTAACATATCTATCGACTGCCTATACGTTTTTCCTATATTTTATCATTCTTATTGTTGTATGAAGTAGCTGATTCAAGGAAGCGGTGCGGGAATTTTGTGGACTTACCGGGGTATAGGATGCGGTTTTATCTGGTGGACTCCACACGCGCCGATTATATATATATATATATTTTCGATACACTTAGTTTTATCCAGATTTGGCAATGTTGTTTACATCAAAGTTCACTATTTTTAACAGAGTGATTTATCCAATGTGTAGTTTTTTGCGTGGATTATGCGAAGATGCATTAAATTGCATCCACGATTGAAGATGGAAGCACAGTGAATAGGAAAGATAGTGATGGTTGATGGTTACAGCCGCGTGCATAATATTATTGATTAGCTTTGTATAATACTATCTGCCCTTTCCGGCATCGTACGGGCGTACTAGAGAAAAATATCAGACTCAATCTTCCATCTACGGTACGAACATGTAATAAAAAAAAATGGCGACTGAACGTAAGTCTGACAATTCTGTCTATATTTTGAGAATATCTTTAGTGCCTTCTATCTCACTTACTCTTTACATGAAGATTGTTTAACTCAAATTTCTCACTTTTCTGCGCAATTTTATCTAGTACAAACAATACATACATACAAATACAAACCTTGTCCTAATAGTTACAAACACAACAATAAAAGAATTAGTCAAATAGGTGTAGCCATTCTGAAGTAATGCGCTAATTATATATTCAACAATTTCTTTTTATTTATATAAAAGAAGAAGTTACAGCAAGCTTCTAGCTTTTGTCGTTCTTAAATGTAATTTTTACGCTAAAAGGCAATATAAAAATAATTGATTCCGATAACTTAAATATACAAGAAAATATTATGTAATTAAATTAATGCTTTAAAGTCTTACGGTGTGTCGCTGCCCTTATTATAGTTTTGTCGTTGATCTATAAATTTGGAATTTTACCGGCACCGGTATTAGTATCATTTGAATATCGAATATGAAATAATGTTTTAGCCATACGATTCTGCGTTTTATCGGAAATTAGATGGTTTTAGATATTATCTACCAGCAGAATATTCTATAAGAATTTAAATGATGTTATGGATTTTTTTTAGTTATATAAATAACTTGCCTACTTGTATGTAATTCACGTAATGATCGTGTATAATATAAATAATTGAAATATATTTGATTGCTGTAGGCGTTATAGTCATATTTAATCTTTCAGGCCGCTTAGAATTTAGCCGTAAGTTCGGACTTCCGGGTAATATAGAGCTTCATAGAGATCACAGTTAAAATATTATTATAGAAATCTAAAACTATTATTTATTTATTCTTAAGTCGTCTCAATATTATATATTTCATATAATACGTATTTACAAGTAAAATTGAGTTCTGCGCAACTATATACAGAGATAAGATATTCTTATTTTTGTCTATATCAAATGTTTGAAATATCTAGAATGTTTCGTTGAATAAAGATTTATACGATATTAATGAAAACGGCGTCGCACAAATAGCCAATTATTTTTTATTAATGTGCAAAACATAAAAATGATTACTGTGAATTATCCTTAGCACAGCATATAATTATATTCCATCACTATTTGTATGTAGGCATTTTCACAACATACCATTGCGTTGTAAATTATTATGATAGATCTCATAAAGTCTATCCAGTATTACTAATGTACACGTCCGAAAAATATTCTATACAACTTAATTAGAATAATATTAAGTCCAGGAGTTTGACTAGTGGAATATCAGTCCGATGTCCGCAGGTTCGAACCCAAGGAATACCATCGAATTTTTCGGAATTCGAGTACATTTATTCATTTAAATTGGTAACACTATAGGATGACGGTGAAAGAAAACATCAGGAGGAAAACTGAAGCTCAGATTTTTTTTTGTAGTACCACCGTATGCGGAAAAAATATAGAACTGTGAATTTCTCAGAGTTTGTAATCACCAATACGTCGTAGGCTAGTGTGGTGATTATGCCCATATTTTCTTTCGGAAAGAGGGCTAAATTGCCTCTTCTCTTCTTTATATAAATATAATATGTATGTATTATACATTTAATCCTGTGGGAAGTAATACTTCCAAAGACAGTGAAAACTGTACCAGAACCCATCGCGTAGTTTAGAAGAAACAAGGGAACACACAGACAGATACGAAAGGCAACTTAGTTCTTTATTATAAATAGATAATTACACTACGTAAAATGGATACATAGAACTTTTTCTGTGTACCTAATGCAAGAAAATTAATTCCAAGATTAATTACATCTCGCCGAATTTCAAAGAGCCGTAAATTAGTAAATAAGTTTAAAAAAACTGCAAAGAGATCCTAATTAAAAACACAGGATTAAAATATTTTAATGAAATTGTAAATTTATGCAAATTAAACAATGTTAAAGGAGTTATTTGTTTTTTGAACGCGTTGGTCTTCGTTAGGTACTATCAATCAGAATTATTTATTTTAATTTTATAGCCTACTAGCGACCGTCTACGTCTTTATCTGCGATTGCATCTTCACAAAATATGACAACATACATTATCTTCGTGTAACTGTAACGGTACGTACAGCGCACGCCATGATTCTGATGAGTAAGCTATATTTTTGTAATATTTGATCAAAATCTGTTAGCTATTTTTGCGTGAAGTGTGACATATGCTTCCGTTATCACAAACTTCCTCGCTTACAATTTCAATAGAAGAAATTGATACGTTGAAGAAATGTAGCAATTAACATACAAAATGTTTTTTAGAAATTACGCTAAGCAAGAACGCGGTAATAGTGCTGTGTGGTGCTGCTAGGGGTATCGGGAGGTGGGGGCGAGTTAGCCACTCGAACCGAGTTTTATCGTACCGTGAAGACCCATTTAAGCAAAATACCCTTACCCTTAATCTAAAAAAATGTACTGTTCCCGAAGGATGTATCAAATCTATATGCGAGAACAGCCGCGAGCAATAGCTAGTAGTTTAATAAAATGAATATTTAATCAAGCATAAGATTGAGTTTAAATCACAATATTTATTCTAGCGTCTGTAATAAATTTGCCTTCAAGCTACACATAATCATCTATTGTGATAAGAAAAGTCTGAAAACTTTAATCCAAGTTCGCCATATTTAAACTAAGTGTTCGAAACTTACTTATTGCCAACTAATTTTCTAACTCAAATAGCGCAGTAATTTAGCCTATACAAACTTGTGTTTTTCAAATGCGTAATGAGAATTGTGTGGCTTTGGTTAGGAATCTAATTTCATTGAATTAATACATACTAGTACTAGATATGGCATTGTGACATCATTAATAATATCATGAATGCGAATGTGAGTTTGTTTGTAACGCTTTTAATTCAACCGGTACCATTCATTCAGTAAAAATACTTTTAGAATAGGTTATAGTATTTTAACGCGAGCGAAGTCGCGAGCAAAAACTAGATAATAATAACTAGTAAACACAGCACGACGTATTGCCCGTGGAACACAACTAAGAAATAAATGGGTAAATACTTCGTGCCAGCGTACTCATCGCTACTCCTTTCGCGTGTTTTTGGTATAAACAATATTAATGCCCTGTTTGAAGCACTACAAAAACGGCGGTGACCAACGCGAGATCTAAAATCCATTGACAGTTGTAGACTGTCATGCCCACTTGCAGGCTTCTTAGCAGCTGTACATGTATCTGATTCCGAAACGCGAGAAAATGAAAGTGAGTCACTGTGACTGGTTACTTATCATCTGCACGATAGTAGATACCCGGTCAAATAAATATACCCTACCAAACTTCTTTAGTTTCCCGACTACTTCATATTGAATTTAATTGCGATCGATTCGGAGATTGATTCGTTAAAAGATATAAAATAATTACTTAGTTATATTTAATAAGCGTAATGATATATAACTATAATTATATTATTGACTAATTTTTGCTCGTATCTTCGCTCGTATTATTATAGTTATCATCTACCCAACGGCAATAGTAGCTTTTTTTCTGTACATTTCTATATGATTTTCTGTACCCCTGACAACGTGTTTGCATAATTCCACGAAGATTGGTTGGGTAGTTAAGACGTCGAAGCGTAACAAACAAACAAAGAAACAAACTGACATTCGCATCTACAGTATTGTTTTGGTTATGATTTCATTCATACATTACTTTTATTAAAGACTCTATTACACGTAACAAGTATAGTGGCGAGACAATATAACGATATTAGACAGAGTGAGTCGGATGAACGAGTAGGTGTTTATAAGTATTTTGCTTGTTTGGCGACTCAGTTTAGTTTAGATGCAGTGATCGACCGACTACAATGGATCATAGAAGAAAAGCTTTTAAGATAATTTTCAACTGGCTCCTACCATTCATCATTAATGAACTGTGGGAGTTATTTGAAGAAGAGAGTAGAAGTATTTGGACGAGAAATTGGATTTTAAGGAGGCTCGCCCTTGGCGCAACAAATAATATTTTTAATGAATTACAGATGGACGATCCTACAGAATTTAGAATAAATGTAGAACGCTTTTAGACATTGTCGAAGCACATAACTCCACAAATTGCGCACAAAACTGGCGAACGAGTTGGCGAGTATCAGTCGAGTACATGTTCACACGTGTTGAACGGAATAGCGAGTCGCCGCGGGGTAGGAGAAATGAAGCGGGGAGGTCGGTACTCGGCCTAACAAACAAATCCTAGTTCTAGTGACTCTCTCGGCACTTTGTTCGGCCTAGCACTCGGTCGAATACTCGTCAAAATGTTCATATGTACCGAATACTCGGCCGAGGGCACTCTCACCACTGTACTCGTTACGTGTAATAAACGTATTAGTTCTAGCGGTTTATGCCACGCCCGCCGAGATACATCTCAGATAGCAGGATTTTTTCCTACTTGAGACTGATCGGTACATTTTAATTCATTTGGACAATATCTTGCTGGGCGCATTGAATAGTAAACTGGATGCTGTAGAGAAATCTATTTATTGTTTGGATTACAATCACGACGTACTCGAACAACATCAGAAGAAGGAGGCCACGAAGGTGTTGCCACTTATTTAACAACAATAAGTTACAATGTTACATTGCCATATCTTAATATATATTTGTAAATTATAGCATATATGTTATTGAATAATTTATTGCCCTTTTGAGCTTGTACACTGGTGAGCTGTTTGAAGCAATGATGGCTCAGTTGGTAGTGTGCGAATCCTAGCAACTAAGTTGGAGATTTTGGTGAAGGAAAACATCTTAATGAAATTATAGCACGGTGTTAGGGCTTTTTCTAAGTCCGCCTGGCTAGCTGCTACCCTGAAGTTAATAATCTATCGCCAAGTACATGTTGGTGTATTCCGGCAGCTGCACTTGAGAGCCAGTCTCCCTTTAGGTTTAGCGTGACTACCATCTTAGACCACGTCATCATTTAACATGCTCTTGATTGTGAAAATCAAGTGAACATGAAAATATAAGTAAAAATAGGTAACAAAATAGTATAATAATAGTTTTGATTTGTAAGAGTAACAAGCAACCATTAATTCTAAAAAATTGTCTCGTCTGTAATATTAATAAGATCTAAGTAACTTTGATTAGTAGAAAAATCATTATACTTTCCAGATTTGTTAATGTAATTTATTTTAAAATGACTCTTCTAGTTTATTAATATAATATATATCTAGAATCAAATTTAACTAAACATTGAAATAAATTCTGTTGAAGCGGCTCAATAAGAAATTATAATAATAAATATACAGTGCTATTGTGGTAATGAAATGATTGGCTTAATTTAAACTTTCAGAGTACTAGACGTAGACGGCGATTACATTCTGTGAATTGCATTGAACTAAAACAGAAAACAAACACATTTTGTAAATGTTTTTTTGTATTTGTCGCATAAAATAAAATACCAATTTTTTATTTTTCAAATTTTATAAGACAGGACAACGTTTATTTATACCTACTGCGTCCGTTAATATTCTACAGAAATATTATTAAAATAAAAGTTAATATTTTCAACCACGATCTCAACAAGCCTCGCGTGCTTAAATACTTGATTTGTTGCCTTTAATAACAGAAAAAATGAGTGTAATTTGATTCCTCTCGACACCACTTTAATACTGTTTGAAAACCATTCCGCCATTGTTCGCTATTATATTGAGCTGTGAATGGCCTCTGTTGCGATTACGTTGCGAGGGGACGCCATGCTTAATGCTGGGGTCGGATTGTCACACGTATGGTATTGACAAAACTGATTTATTTCTACTATTTATTGTGGTTTATTGTGTAACAAAAAAAAATAATGTGTTTATTTTGAATCGATGCATAATTGTGCGAGAAAAAAAAAAGTTATTCTGTGTGAAATGGTATTATTTGAATGTATTATGTGAGTATAATTAAATATTATATATTAATCTGAGTATTTAAAATGCGTAGTATTTATTTAGATCGTAGCTTCTTAAAACTTTAATAACTTTAAAACTATAAACACGGTATGAAACAAAATGTAAATGAAAATTTTAACCAAAATAAATACAGCTAAATGCTTTCTGTAATTTTGTTCTATAACTTGAAGTAAATCATTAACCACTTACGACGCGATGTGCGAATACACTCAGCCATCGTCGCTATAAATTGTATTACTTAAAATAAGTAAAAAAAATAAGTGACATAAAACATTTTCGTGGGTTTGCGAGAGACAAGTCCGCGCTCGGGGCTCGTTTCTGACGAATCGCACCTAGGCTGGAGTCGCTGGCGGCAGAGGGGAAAGAAGTAGGTGTGCTTTTTCGAGATTTATGAATTAATAAATTTAACAAGTACCTGGGTACCAAATATTCTGTATATGTTGCAAATATCATAGCTATCGAATAATACATAAAAATAAAAAAAAAAGTAAACCAAAATAAATGCAATCAAATCATTTCTGTAATTTTCTACTATAACTTGAAATGAATCATTTACCATTTTAATAACTGTTAAATTCTCCGTCCTGTATAGTTTAATACTCCTGTTAATTTCTAGTTAACACATAAATTGCGGTATTCGAATAATTACCGGGCTATTTACGTTATGCATCGAACATTGTAGTTGACAATTTGCTTCTTGTCCGCTTCATTTATTCGTTGGGTTAATGCGATGGGTCGTGTTACAAGCGATAGTAGGCAAATTCATTTTAGTTATTTCCACATACATCGGCTTGGTGGAGTGATACATGCGATCCCCATATACGAAGTGTACCAGAGGTTATAGTGGCGTATTAAGGTGTCGAGTTCCAAGATAAGTTGATTTATATCCACTAAATAAGTAGAGTGGTAGGGATTTCTACTTGGCTAGTGATTTTGTCTTGCAAGCCCATATAATAGCAATATATTTCCTGTCTTTCGATGATCACCGTGGTTTTTGTAATATATTGTGCTTACGGTCATAGATAATGACATCGCTTTGTTGTGTTTATTTAAATATCTGATAAAATCAGGAAATTATTTTAAAAAATCTAGGACTCCAGAACGCCACTACCTAGCAACAGCTAAATAGTATCGAAGTGACTACATAAAAAAATATCGAAATTGCTCCACTGATTTAGGTGGGGAAGAATAAAAATTATAAAGGTAAGAAATTACTCTGTTTGTAAGTTAAAATCAATATATAATTGGATCTACCAATCATATTTGATTTTTTTTTTGTATTTTATGGGCTATAAAGAACTAGGAGTTGTCCGTGTCTGTCTTTGTATGTTAATAAATAATTATATACTATCTTCGTGGTACCCGTAATGGTAATGGCCGAGATGGCTCTCACATGGCAGAATTTTTTCAAACTTACTTTACACTTGTGATCAAACAATTATTAGCCTTTGTGTTTTTCTGAAGTATAAGCTATATTACTGTAAAGTTGCATCAAAATTCGTTCACCAATTTTTGCGTCAAAGAGTAACTAACATAGAATCTTTAGGATCGGAACAATTACGACTCAGAATATTGTTCGAAAAGTACGACATGTGAGAACGAAGCAATATTGGTATCAGGTTGTGTGGAACAGCATTAAGTGTCGGTCGCCGAAGATGCAAAAATTAAACGCTAGTCAATCCGAAGGGCACGAAAAAACGAAAAAAATCAAAATTACTTTATTCAATTTAGGCCCTAAAAAGGCGCTTAAGAACTTTAAAGCTATCACCGGTTCGGAAAACAACCCAGTCATCGAGAAGAACTGGCAAAAAACTGTATCTGGCTTATGTTCATAACTACATATATTTGTAATACATTTTCATTACAGTCGTTTTTATTGGATTCACAGAGAAAGGCGTTAATTTCAGACATCATCATCGTTAACATATTGACCCACCCTATGAATAATAGCTTTTATACACCAAAACTCGCTTGACATGGCGCTTAAACTTAAGTGCGACAAATCGGTAATACGCTTTGGGACTTTGTTGTAAAACCTAACACTATTCCCTAAAGAACTGTTACTGTTTATACTGAAGCTAAAACATAGGATGACCATTTTGTCACAGTTTCTAGTATTTAAATCATGCCAGTCTTTTACGTATTTTATATGTACAAGCTCGACAATTTATGCTGTTCCTTCTTATAAGTTATAATATTTGTTTCGAGGTTGCTCGGCTTAACCCCTTTGCCGATTTTTTAAGACCCAGATCTTAAAATAGTGGATCATGTTTTTAAATATCTAGCCAATTTATTTAAATTATAATTTTAAATGACATAATTTGTTATTATTCAAGTTTTTCTAATTTTGTAATAATGTTTAAGTTTCTCAATTTTTTTAATAAATACGGTATTTTACAAACAGTCTGTTAACTAGTGCATTATAAGCTCTACATTCGTTTGTATGGAGCGTAAACCCTAATAGTTATGGACAGTCCAGGGGTTAATCTGCCCCATAAAGTAAATGTTTAATACACAAACCATGTTCAATATGTATTACGAACATATTCGTGTTTACAAGCTTATGCTTTGGTCTACTGGAAAATGTACGTCTCAGCCGACAATGCAAATTGATGGGTTCGAAATAGCCGCTCCGATCGGCTTTATATCAATTATGAATTGTATTCACTCCCGCTGAATTATTCGACTCTAATTGGTCTAACGATCCAAGCCATTTGGATGCGCTAAGTTTAATAATTTCGAGGTGAAATTACAGTGGGGCTTACTACACAGAAGGCATAGGTTTTTGCCTATTTCAAAAATGCAAGGAAATATGATGAACATTGCGTAATTGTTTTTTAAATAGTTTGTAGGTTTTAACGTTTGAATACACACGCATCTGATGTTAAATGACGATGTAGTCTAAGATGGTGAACATGCTAATCTAGAGAGACCGGTCCTCAAGTGCAGCTGCCAGAACACACCTACAGGTGCGTGGCGGCAGATTGTCGACTTGAGGATGAATCCTGGCTAGGTCAGTTTAGAAGAAGCCCTACCACCATGCTATTAATTCATTACAACGTTTCCCTTTACCGAAAGCTTCGGCTCATTCGCAAGGATTCAAACCTACATCATGTCATTATCGTTTCAAACTTTAATATTAAACAATGATAGCTAACCGCTGTATCACTCGTGTCATTTTTAAATTGTTGTCAAAGCATTTAGACAAGCATAATAAAATATCATATAAAATACGACTTCTTAGTACGGTCAACTCGTCCCAGACCCCCGACACCCCGACCTTCTAAATTATTACCTCGTTTTCGATTAACGTGCATTCTGTACTTACATTTCGTTAGGTAATTGTACTGCTCCTAAGGGTCTTAACGTGATGTTAGAAAACCTATTATGTTTCCCGATAAATTGGTTATAAAATATGAAAACGAATTTACATATTCTAGAAAAAGTTACAAAAAAAACAAACTGTATAATATTATTATAGATACCAAAGAAAATAGATACCGAAAAGTTAACACATTACCTGTGTTGAGATATCCATGTATTTATGGATATAAAATATATTGCATAAACATTTTTTCATTAATAAAAATGATTGTCCCTGAATTCAAAATAGCGGATAAAATGTTCAGCTCAAAAGTAATAAACTGAGTACAATACGATAATATAGTAATTGTTGCGAGAAATTTCTAAATTAGCTAGTAAAGTAGCGTTAAATGATCGTTTCATAATAAAATGTACTATTTTTTTGTCCGTTTTACAGTATTCATTGATGTCCATATTATTAGGTTATTCTATAGAGACTAAGCAATAGCGATGAAATTAAACAGGTAGAAGGATAATAATGGTTAAATAGTGTTGGCATAATTAAAATAAAAAAATAAAGGACGCTTCAGAACTAATCCAGCTACAATACATAGTCTCAATAAAAGAAAAAAACTCATTTTCATAAGAACAAAGTCGCCGGCATTAGTTACTTGTAAATAAAGAGTGAATGAATAGGTAAATATTGTTCTTTTGAGTGTTTACAGAATCCATAGCGTATATAATAGCCGCATACTATGATGGCCATTTTGACACATGACAATAGTGACGTGAAATCTCAATTTATTTTCAAAAAATGTATAATCAAATGGTGCTTTGTTTTGCATTAAGCATTGACGTGAGTTTACCGGAGGCGGTATTTGTGTTGGCCAGCGATCTTATGTTTAGGATATAAAAATATAATTTCAAATTTTGAAAAATATAAATGTCGAGTTGTGTTTTAATTAAGTACATTAATAATTATAATCCACTTAGGATTCAATCAAACGACACTGGTTTTTGTTAATATAAACGTGAAAAGATTTATTAACTGGACCTTGTTATGTAATTAGACATAGTTATTAGTAATTTGATAGATATTGTACTATATAGTTATACATATCTATAATTTAGA
Organism: Antheraea assamensis; assembly: GCA_035772565.1. NCBI lineage: Eukaryota > Metazoa > Arthropoda > Insecta > Lepidoptera > Saturniidae > Antheraea > Antheraea assamensis. Next base: position 8,054 of record JAQQSE010000181.1, on the reverse strand, counting down.
GCTCAATAATTTAGTAAATTATTTTGTGTCCATAATTTCGATATTTAAAATTCGATAAACCTTATAATAAACTGCACGTCATTTTTGACAACAAAGAACAGTAATTTGCTCCTTCAAACATAGTTATTAATTTATATGAAGCCTAATGAGCGGACTAAGGTTAAAACGGCCATCACATAACGTGCCGCTGTTGTAGGAAGTATTTTTATTTTAAAATGATTTGTTATACCATATTCGTATTATTTGCATTTATCATATTGATTGATTCAACGTATTAAGAGTAACCTACTAACTTTACTCAATAAGATCAATGCTTGAAATGATGAACAAACATACATTAAAACGAAAAAAATCATGCCCAAAAGGAGATAAGAAAGTTGTAAGCGTCTTAAATCAACTTTAAACGATAAACCATGTGTGTTCAAGTGAAATACGTTTCCAAAATGAGGTATGTGACAAAATAAGTTATTTAGAAACTCATTTTTGTGCTGCGATAGAGATATTTTCCCGAAAGGAGGTGTAATAACGGTAAATGGCGCCCATCAACGAACGGCGCATTAACATCCGTCGCGATGGGAATCACGCTGTTTCAACTATACTATTGTTGCTCGAAGTATTATCACTTTCGGGTAAAAAAAAAATTGTATACTGATTCGTTCTAATTTTTACATTGACTCTGATTAAATGAAATTCATAATGACTTTTTTGATATGCAAATCGTCAGATTGTTATATTAATTCAATAAAGATTTTGTTTGTTTTGAAGGGAAAACCTTGTACAGAGTGAACAGTGGACGAAAGTGAACCGTGACGCTCGGGTTGGTAACGTATTGAATCATGCATACTGTGCACCACCCGTCATCAACTTTAAGTATATATATATCGAGCATCTTTTATATATTATTTTTATTTTTTCATACATAAATATTGATAAACTTGTAATGTTTTCACTTATACTGTATGGTCATAAGCACATACCCACTTTTTTGTTGTTTCGTATTTTTGGTAAACAATCTTCATTGTCAACAACTATTACTACTTACCAAGTGGACATAAATACATGCTTTGTCAAAAAGTAATTTATATAATTTTTATCACCTGATATTCAATGCCCAACCAAATCAAAATAAAAATACAAGTGCTAACCAGCGACGTATGGACTCAGAGTCATAACAACCGACTTGACCAGTATTATTGTGCAGCTACTTGGTTCAATCACTGGTTTGCAGTCTTCTTCGTTTCATTCAAATTTATTTTCATAACAAGAGAGGCAATAACTCGTTAACTGGTTAACTGACATAACAGTATTACTAAAGTGTAGCTTACAAGATATACAATTATATTTGGATGTCAACAATGATTTGGACAATATGTTCCGTCTGGTGTATACAAATTTTGAAATATGCTTTTCAAGAAAATGACAGCGTCAATGAAAAGTTCACTGAATTTTAAGTTGGTCACGAAGTTCGCTTACTTTTACTAATATAGAAATACCTATTTTAATCACTCTCAAGGATCGCTCAATACTTATGTGATAAAAGGGACGAAAAAATAACGGAATCAGTAACTTTAGCCTAAAAAACCCTAAAAATATCAGCAGATATTACGAAATGAAAATTAGATTCGTAAACCATTAGTAAAAGTCTCTGGTGGCGCGTCCTGAAGTAAAATACTTGTACTTATTACCCCGGGAAAATTTTTAAAGGACAGAGTTTCGTCCGCATTTTTGCACTTTTACTTAGCGCTTCTAAGTTAAGAAACCTTAAGCCTCTATGCTTATTGTCTCTTTTTTTTCCTTTTATTCTCATAATCCACAGAGAATTATCAAAAAACTCAAGAGTATTTTCTACCAAAATTATTTTTTAGGTTTATCTAAATTAAAAACGGAGATCTGGATGTTTTTTTATGTCCTTAATTTGTTGTTCCATTTAGTAACATATTTTCTTTTTCGTAAGAATTATAATTAACTTAGAACTTAATAATAATTAACTCTCAAGTCTTTTAAGTTATCAAGCATAGGTGTTAAAGTATCTGCTGACATTAGTTCGAACTGTGGTGTTTATTGAAGTTAGTTTATAAATAGTTACAAGCAGTATTGATTTCACAACATTATTCCGTATTACATGTAATAAAAAATGATACCGCTCTGTTTGTCTGTTCGTTAGTGTGCGTATACTTTGAGAAGTACTGAATTTATTTATTGATATAATTCTTTTATAAATCATGTTTTTACTCTTTGAGCAATTTTAGTGCATGCATTTGACAGGAAGTAATCAACAACAAACTATGATTTTTAAAGTAAATTACACTACATACACAGGGTGACCAACTATCTTAATGTTTATTCAAATCATTGAATAATTTTCTTTTTTTTCTTCTTATGTAATTGAAGGCAAACGAAAAGACGGGTTACCTGATGGTAAGTAATCACCGGCGTCCATGAACATCTGCGAAGAGCAGAAGAGGAAGAAGATTTGAAAAGAAGCATCACAGATTCGTTGCCGGCATTTGAGGAAGGAATAGGCTCGTTTTTTGAAGGCTTGTGGGTTGTATTGTTCCGAAAACGATGCTGCTGGGAGTTGATTTCAAAGGACAACGTACGTGGAAAAGACGCACGCGAGAACCGCACATTAGACGATTTCCACACATCAAGATGACACTGAATTTAAGTTTGTGGTGAGTCGTTCGATAATGGAACTCAACAGCAGGTATCAATCCGAATAGCCCTTCAGAACACTCTCCGTGGTAGATCTTGTTAAAGACGCAAAGTGACGCAACGTCCCTACTAAGCTCTAATTAATCCATCGTTGCCGCCGTATTGGCCTTAGCTGCTTTGCCGAGCGCCTATCACTTTAACCTTACTCCGCGGCCGGCTGTAATGCTACATGCGATAGGCGGACGTAAAACTTTGAGGCGATGTATAAAAAGTTTCACTTTAAAAATGTCTCTATTTTTTTACTGAGTAGGTATATTAAAGCTCGTCAATAGCTATTAAACAAGAGAATTAAAACAAATGTCAGTTTAGAAATAAAGAAGGAAGATGTTTTTAACTGTTATACCTCTGTCTATTTATATATAGAAGATATATTTTTTTAATTCACAAGTAAACATACATTTTGTGACTTGCCCACCGACGCGGTCATGTTTTTCATAAGTACGGTTCTAATCCTAGCCAGGTAAGTTACCAAGTCTCTGTGATCCTTTATGCGTTACTCACTCGACGACAAAGCCTAAAGCTCAGCGGATAATTCTCAGGTAATTACCTGAGATATAAATTATGTAATAATACCTCCGTAAGGCCGGAGGAAATTTGTTCGTTTTATATTATATTTTACAAACGACTATTCGTAATTTATTTCACTAAAATTATATTATTATAAGATTTTTTTAATATTTATTGGTTAGCGTTTGACCACACAATCTCAACTGATGTTAAATCATGAAGTGTTCTAACATGGTAGTCACGCTAAACCTAGAGAAAAACTGGCTGGTGGTGTGTTCCAGTGCTTAGCGGCAGATTTTAACCTTGAGGATGGTAACTAGCCAGGCGGCTATTCTTATTCGCAATGAATACGAATTATTATTCGCAAACTGAATATATAAGCAGATTTGTGTTACACAAAAACCTTATGTGATACTAATTGGTAAGGCGATGGAAGTAGCCCGTTATAAAGTGAATTGGATCACAAGTGCCATAGCGTTGAGTGTTTGACTTCTTGAAAGTGGTAACTAACGAGGCTAGCAATAAAAATATCCTAGTACATTATTGCTATGATTTCATCGTAATATTACCTTTTATTTAAGTTTATAAAAGTCGAATACTACTACAAGTCGATACTACGTTATGTAACATAATAATAACTTAACACTCTCTTTATAATAAGCAGTCATCCAAAATTAATCTATGGATTAATTTTTATCAAGTATGTTGGTGTGATTATTGAAACTATTGACAGGACGATCATTCTATTGCCGTCCGAAAAGAGGATGATACATCTATTGTTTTTTTGTAATACTGAGGTTTGTAAACATTCGGAATCAGGAAAGAAGTTCATTTAATGACATGTTTTGTTAACCTATAAGCTTCTGTTTACAATATTACACTTAATCCATGAACGAGTTAGATGTACTTCGCTAAACGCACAGAATACAGATTTTTCGACTTAGGCTAGGCCCAAGTTAAATGCGCCCTTTTCTCTACAGTGGTATTACTATGGACGGGATGCTTTTAAAAAGCAATCCATGTCCAAACCTGGGTCATTAAACTGTTCATACCTTAGCAGATATTTAGTAAGTTTATTCAGAGTCTTATTATTGTAATTGTAGTTAAAAGTATTCGTAAGTAAAAATAAGTCGCCATCACGAGTGACATCATATTTTTTAAAATGTCCTATTCATATCGCGCCAATTGTTGAACGAAAGTTGCTTCTATCGAACACTGGAGTTAATAAGTCGTACATCTAATATCTCATATAATAAATTCTACACAATACATTATTTATAGTTATATCTTCGTGACAATAGATAATTATCTTCTACTATACATAGTTACTTGAGACATAGTAGTATATATTCTTAGAATAACATTACGCGTAGTTTTCGTCAGGTAACAAAACTCCATTATAATTCGCTGTCATTAGAGAAACTTTGTAAATAACTCTCGGATAGTTTGGAGGTTACGCTCTGTTCAACATATACGCTGTTCTAAAAGTTAATGTACGTTCGGAATTAAAAAAAACACTGGTATATGTATCCTTTTAATACTCGACAAGATGCACAAGTATAAACATATCTTAGATTATTATAGCTTTATAGCTGATATTAAATATGTACAATTTTTTTATTTTTATTAAATAGGTTTAACATATCAGGTTTCCCGTTATAGTGATCAGCGCGTCACTTGACACATAGGCCTCTTCTACCTGTTTACAATTTCTCCTACCATTTGCTTTTCTTTGCCAAACTGAGCTACCAACTTTATTAATATCATCTGTTCATCTTTTAACTTGTCTCCCTATTTTCCTTTGGCATCCCGTGGACACCATTCCGTAATAATTTTTGTCCATTTAACTTACTATCTCTTGTCAGGTGTTCTGTCTATTTCCCTTTTAATTGCTTAACATTTTTTATTATGTCTTGTACTTTTGTAGTTGATATTATTTCTTGTGCGTTTTCCGGTCTTTTAATGAGATTCCCATCATATTCCTTTCCATTCCTCTCTGACATGTTCATAGTTCTAAGTAGTGATTCTGAGATAGCGCTCAAGTTTGACATACATACGTGAGACATGGCAGAACACATAAATCAAATACTTTCTTCTTGTCAGGCATGGAAAAGTTTTTACTTTTAAATAATTCTTTGAGAGACCAGTATCTTTTCAGAGTACACGAAGTCCTTTTTTTTATTTCTGAGTCAGTTTGGTCTTTAAATTCTATTATTTGTTCCAGATATGTGTAGTGTTTTACGTATTCAATATTTTGACTATCTACTTCTACAGTTACCGCCTCTCTATTTGTCATTATTTTTGTTTTTGATTTATTAATCTTCAATCCTACTACTTTACTTGCCCCAGTAAGTTGTTGTAACATAGTTTTAATAATTTTGGCAATATCTGATAATAGGACTAAATGATCTGCAAACCGTATGTGGTTTAGTTGTCTACCATTAACATTTATGCCAATATTATCCCATTCTAATTTTTTAAATATATTTTCTAGAATTGCTGAGAAAAGTGTTGTAGATAATGGGTCTCCTTATCTCACACCTCTTGCAATAGGGAAATCCTAGCTAATAGACTCTAATTTAATTTGTGCTGTGCTTTTCACATTATTTCTGAGTATTCGTTTATATTTTTTTGGCACTCCTTACTGTACTAAAGTCTGTTCAAGTAAATCATGTTTTATTGAATCAAATGCTTTACTATAGTCTACAAATGCAATGTACAAAGCTTTACTATATTGTTGACATTTCTTTATTACATATTTTAAATTATACATATACTATGATCAACCGTTGAAAACCCAGCTCTAAAACCGGCCTGTTCAATTGGTTGTTGTTCATCCATTGCCTTTCTATTCTATTTAGGACTAGTATAGAAAATATTTTATAGATATTTGATATAACACTTATTGGTCTATAATTTTTATGTTATTTCTATATCCTTTTTACATAATAATATAATTGTACTCTTGGTCTACTTAGATGGTACCTATTCGGTATTTTATATAGTATTGTATTATTCTGTAAGTTTTCTTATATTTCTTGGTTCTATTGCCGATAATTTGACCATTTCGGTTGTTATTTGGTCTGGTCCCGGAGTTTTTCGTACTTTTGAGTCTTGATGGCTTGCTCTATCTCTGACACTAGAGAATATGGTAAATGCTCCCTTTTGTCTTCTTCAAGATTTATAGTTGGAGATGGGTCATTAGGTTCTACCGAATAAAGTCTTCTATAGTAGTCAGTTACTGCTTGAATAATAGTTTTTCTTGTCGTATCTTGTTTCCCTGCTTTGGTTTTGATATTTGGTATTCAGGATTTTGATTCTACTAGTAATTTTAACGTTTTTTTTAATTCCACTAGTGTTTTTATGTGATAAGCTAATATTTCTGTTCTTCTTTTATTTCTATCCTTTTTAATGGCATTACTAATTTTTAACTTATTTCTGATATAGCTTTAACTTTTCTTTGCTTTTCCTAAATTTTAAGAGCTATCTTCTATTAAGTTGTGGGTTTCATTTCCAATGTAGTTATTCTTAGTTTTTATAGGGTTCTTAAATAGGGTAGTAAATAATTTATTTATTTCTTTATCATATTTTTCTTGTATTCCATATTTTTCTTGTATTCCATTTTTTACAATGATATTGTCTTTTTTTCATAATAAAGTTGAATTTATTCATTTCTACCTTATTAGTTGTTGTATCTTATCAGTTAATTTTGAGCGCTAAAATTTAAAACATTTTTTATTTATGAATGTGACTCTAAATTTTTTGAAAAAAATTGAAAATTTTAGAAACTTGTAGAAAAATATGAAATTATAAAAATATTGAAATTTCTTTGAAATAAAATAGTTCGGCTATTTCTATCAAAGTTTTGTTAAAATTGAAATGCTATAAAATTATTTAGATTTCAGGGAGAAACTATGTTTTAATAAATATCTTCATTAATAGGAATGTATTATTTTAGAACTGAATTACATAGCAAATTAAAATTCTTTTTCAAAGGCATTTCAATCTTGATGTTTAAAATAGTTTGTTCGACGTTGTAACTTTTCCTATAACTATTAGTCTAATAATTCTACCTTATTTTAAAAGTATAGGCAAAGTTCGAATTTTCTATTCAAAATTCGAATTTAACATCATTATTCGATTCGGTTCGATTCGAGTATTATTTGTACACACCTAAAAATAAACTTATTGCCACGTGTATAATATTATTGGTTACTATAACAACGGTTGCCTAATATCAAGGACTGTCGGTGTCTGTAGGTGAATATGTAATTGTAACTGAAAAATGTATCTAGAATAGGTTTTGACCAAAATCCGTTCTTAGTGAGCGTCTACGTCGCAAAAGGAATAACTTCGGTGAATCTCAAGTCAATCGGACAAACAGTTTCGGAGAAATCGTGAGGAGTCTGTCAGTGGCATTTCGCTTATATACTCGTATATAAGATTTCAACCAATTTACTCAAAACCTTGACAAATTATGTACCTAAACATTCTTCATGTACTACTTTATCTATTGGTGAAGGACCGCATTACAATATGTTCAGTAGTTTTTTGAATATATCGTGAACATACATCAGTTATTACTGAATAAAACAAATGGATCATCGCAAAAATTTATTGTTGCCAAAAATTATCTTAATTTAATATTTACATCTTTCTTTTTCTTATAATACAATCATGGCTTTTATCGTTCAAACGTCATATTTTAATTATAATAATAATCTATTCATTTAAACTAATCGTACTGCAATTAACTGAGATTTTTATTATAGAACTTAAATAATAAATAAGCTCAAATTATCTATATACATTTACCAAGTTGCATCACTTTT